>CM076584.1:1206064244-1206788259 GCA_034641835.2 Pinus albicaulis
CCAATTTATTTAACACTACACCTGCTTTTCCATGCTTTCCTTGCTGCAAGACCATTGGGCTTTGATTTTTTACACCTTTTCCACACTAGCAAGGATTTGACTCATCTAGAGCCTTTCTAGACTTGTGCTTCACCTTTAAAAATCGGTAGAATGACCTCTACGCATATCTTGTGTCATCTCATGCTTCCACACTCGCACGCCTTTTGAAACTTTCCAGGGAAAACTTATGAAGTTAGTATGGCTTGCCGCATTAAAATATACCAAACAATATGCATAGTCTTGCCTACTGTGTGGACTATTTCACCACATATTCTTGTAGCTATGTCATCTCGAGTGTTCTATAGTGCACTCTCGTTGTATCTTCCAAGAAATCCTCCCATTGGGATTAGCTATATAGGGGACTCCGCCAACCAATAATAAATGCTTTCGTTTCACCTTTGGATACTCAAGGAAATCTTGATTATATGTGGTTCTTCCAAGAAATAACTTTGAAATTTGTTGAGTCCATAACAAGGGAAGCCATCTTTCCAAACCACTAACAAATATGAAATCTATACTGATAATAAGATGAATGTTATCCCCTACTAGGATGTTAATCATCTAAATTTTTATTCTTAAATTTTATTTGGCATTAGAATGTATTGTAGATGTGTTCCCACATTTTATGAAGCAAAAATAACATATTTTTTAAACTTTGAAGCTATCGAAAAATAAAATCATTCGATTTGAACATTACTGCTTTATAACATTTTAATATACATCCCTCTACTAAATCTTATACAACCAAACATGATATGCTAGATGATAATTAAGTTGAAGTTCAAATCAAGTTTCCAAACATTAAATTTGAAACATGTCCAACCTTATTTTCAATTTATGAAGGGTGATTCAAGTAAGTATTTCCACATTTGAGAAATCCCTTGTCTACAATCATAAGGAGAAAATAGGAATGTCAAATATGTGGTATAATTATGCATAGGGGAAAGGAAACCAACCAAGATAATAAATCATACCAAAATTATTTAGGTTGAAATTTGAGATTTGTGAGTGCCTTATTTCCATCATTTAGATATACTGTGTTTGGATATGCATAGGTCACCCCAACCTTGAAACAAATTCAAAAAAATAATTTACTTGTCATAAATTTTTAAGTAAATACAACCATTGAAGTTTGAATAAATCAATTCTTTGCTAGAAGAAATGGAAACCATGACACTAGTGAGAGCGGGGGGTTGAATGAGTCGTGTTACCAAAATATACAACTCTTGAAAATTTATACTTTTCAATCACTTTGATCGCTACTCATGCAATCAACAACATATCTTAATGATGTAAAACACACCATCATACCCATTTTAATACACATATTCAAGATATATGTGATATATCAATCTTAATTTTATTTCTTTGTCAAATACAAGCTTCAAATTGATTACATCATTTCCCCACAAGCTAATACTTGGTTTATTAGGTACTACTAAAAGGAACTTCTATCCCTTCTCATTTATTATTTTTCACTGAAAGGGAATCTTTCCCCTACTCATTTATCAACTTTCACTGAAAGGGACTCTTTCCCCTACTCGTTGAGAAAATTTGACTAAAAGGGAATCTTGCCCCTACTCATTTATCAGCCACTTTTGAAAGGGACTATTTCCCTTACTCGTTTATCAGCCAGTACTGAAAGGGAATCTTGCCCCTAGAATGCAATATACCACTTGGTAGCCTTGTCAATTCATATTTCAACCATTTTCAAACTCAAATCAATAATCCATTTTTGTCCATAAAGAAATAAATTTCTTACCTAAACTACTCACCAAAACCACCATACAAACACCTTCAACAATCTTTAATTACTGTAGAAATCACCAACAATACCACCATAAAATCCTCTTCATCAAAATGACATTAAAAAAATATCACCGATTGCACCACTTCAAATATAGAATCTTATCTCTGATTCACCCTTGATTCATACTCACATTATGCATCAAGTATCACCAACAACCTCTCACTCACACCAGCACTCTTGCACAATTTTTGACTACACACAAAGTTGCTCAATTGATTGTGCTTATAAAGAAATTTGGACTCCATTTTTTTAATTTACCATATTCCAATTAGGTCTTGTGAATGTTCTCTTTAAGTCATCAAACTCTCATTACTTGTTTATACAAGAATAACTGAGCTTAACTGCTCAATTTTACTATTCTTGAGTTTTGTTAAAATATTTTGTTGAGATTTTCTAATTCTTGAAAATCTCCAAGTTTGGGTTCACTGCCAACTCTCCCACTAAATCTATTTATGCCTCTATTTCACTGCTAACTCATTCAGGTGTGGTTATCAACTTTTTTAGCACTCTTGTTATGTTTGTCATAACTGCAAAGTTCCAACCTGTTAACTCATTTATGCATATATGGTATATAATGCCAAAATTAAGCTTCCAAATATAATATGTGTCGTTAAATCCAAACATGCTACCATATAACTTTATCTCGGGCCCAAGCACCTTCATATAGACCTAGGTGCCTTTGTCTCTAGTTCTCCGCTAGACAATAAAGTCCACTAAATGACAAGGGTAATATTGCTGACTCATTCATATGTAAGCCTTTGTAATAAGGCCCAAGTGCTTAAATATATATCTCCACAGGCCCATTGAGCTATAGCCCCGAGTGCTAATATAAAATTGAAAAAATCTACTTCACTTGGTCACAACATTCCATACAAAACCTTTTCCTATTTATTATTCTTTTAGATCCATTCAAGGATTATGTGTCTAGTGGGTTTTCCTTACCTTCACATGCACCATTCTCATTGTCCCTATGCTTCTCGAATATACTACTACCATGTTCTGGTTCCTTTTCAGGATTTACCTTCTCTGATGATGTGTGTGACGCGGGACATTGCTACGGTCTGTTCTCATTGTTTGTTTCTTTTCCATAGAGTTTCCAACTAATCCTATTGCTTAGTCAACCTGATGGTTTCTCATATGCACTCTGTTAATTCCTTTTGGGGTCATGGTACCATAATTTCACTTTGTCTTCAATTAAAACATAATTACTTCATATGATCATCCTTCGCTCTAATACCCCTTTTCCTTCGTATTTTTCGACTCATGTGTCGATTTTTTTCATGAGTAACTATTATTTACTCATTTTTTCATAATCTCCTCTAGGCCTCTCCCATGTGGCAACACCATCGAATCACGCTTGTTCAGAGTATCTGAGACGAGTCACCCCTTCATTCATGGAGTCTGTTCAGAGTCCCATTGAGTCACGTTAAAGTCTTCCATCCATATTTGTGTTACATTCATCCCATATATCTCATTTTTGCCTCCAAATTTACTGTTTCGTCTCTGAAAATCCTTCATATGAGTAATTGGTCGTCCTCTCCAGAATTAAGTCAGTCGCTTCTTGGTCAATAATGCATATTATCCTCTGACAAGGGAATTTTCCATCCCACCACTCATCTTTATTCATTCCATCATCATTCCTGGTTTTAGTCCATTAGTCCCTTTACTATGATCCCTCGTGCCTTTTTTGAGGATTCCTCATTGCCTCAACTCTAGTGAGACCTCTTATCTAGACTTCAGCACATTTATTCTAAAACTATTGGTCATACGGCGATGTACCTTGGTTCCAACTTTCGTCGTTGTTCAATGCCTTAGATAAATCAAAGGGAATCATCCTTTCCCTTTGACTTGGTTGTTTCTCACATTCTTGACTCCAACTCATTATCAGATGATTGAGAATTGTACACTTGATGAACCGGTGATCTAGCAAATTGTACCATTGATTCTCGGGTGTGTGTCATCTGTTCTAAACCACATGAGGGGGTGACCCTTCAGGTAGCTCCCCGCCTACCCAGATGTCCACAGATTATGATCTAGCCTCAGATTCAATTCCGTAGATTTTATGGGTTCAGTTTTAGTCGCTTGTAGTGCCCACATCATGCATGTTTCCTCTAGATGATTTTTTCAAATATTCAGAGCCCTTTCCTATTCAACAGGGCTTCTTTGGTCACAATTACTCCTCACCATGTCAGAATGAGGGGCATCATGTCTCATGTACACAAATTTTATTATATTTAGTCATGGCCTATGTCTTTCGAGACACATTATGTATATGGGATTCAATGTATTATTTTCTGGCTCATTGATTCCAGAATATCATATATCATGTATCATGTATCATGAATTTTTAGCTCACTCCCACATTGTTGGACTCACCATTATTATTTGTACTCAGTTATCTAGGTGGGTATGGGTATGCCTCCTCCACCTCATTTGAGATCATGTACTCTAAAATAAAAGGATACTTATATTAGTTTAGTAGGCCTCGCCCACTCCATTTTTGTCCTTCCTTGTATTGCTTCAGTTGTATCTCTCTCTCTCTCTCTCTCTCTCTCTCTCTTGTGGAAGTGTAACCTACAATTTATTTTGGCCATAAGATTTGCTCCTAACACTCATATGTTAGGGGGAAATATGTTATCACCAAATAATAATCAACTAGCCATTTCTAACTAGGTGGATCGAAATACACCATCTAGGATTAATTTTACCGTAATAAAACCTTTTTCACCATGGGAACCATTTTAGTGAACTTTTTTTATTAAATTATTTCTGATTAGAATTAAAAACCCTCATGAGAATAATTGAATAAATCATGATTTATTTAATTTCTCTAGGAATAAATATTAAATAATTATTTGATAATTATTCTTTCTCACATTTGACTAAATCACCTAGGAATAATTAAATAAATCACTATTTATTTATTATTCCTTAATTCCATTTTTGAAATAATTATTTCATTTTTCACACCTTTATTAATCCTCGTGAATAATAAATAATTTTATTTTTTACTTATATCTAAATAAAAGTATTTGACCATTTTGAATATCTTTTCCCTCTCCAAAAAATATAATAAAGTATTCCTAACAGTTAGATATTGATATTTGTCAATAATATTTTATTATTCCTCATTTTTAAGATCAACCTAATACTTAGTTATAAATAAGAGGTTTTTCCATTCATTTTTCACCATGATCGTTATCACCATCACCATTATCGTCTTCTTGCATTCGAGCCCTTACTAGAGTTTACATATTGTTTTGGGTTTTTCATGTATTGAGAGAGAAAATTGATCATGACAGCTTTAAGGACATTAAAGGACCCATCCCGCGGGGTGAGGGGATTTGTAAACCCTTTTTGTAGATCTCATTCACTTGTCGTTATCAATAAAGATTATTATTTATGTAAAATTATTTCCATGTTGGGTTATTACATTGGATATCTATTGTTGCTTGTTGTTTGGATTGCATATATATTTTTATTGCAGGCTTTTCTCATTTTACTATTGCATATATGAAACGTAAGAAGACACAATTTTTTGTTAGGTTCACTTGTCACGAGAAACTTAAGTGAAGTATTTTTTGTACACCTTCTAAGAAATTTCATACTAACACAAATCAAATTTACAATTGTGAAGCTTTTTCTCCTTCAAATAGAGGCCTGGACTCGGTTTGTTCCTCCCTCAATTTCGTCCAATTTCCTTGTTTTCCTGGACTCCTGCCACATAAACCATGGAATGTCTTTTTAAGATATTCACCCATACAATTATCCCTTACCTTCCAAAACCAGATGAAAAGCTCCTTAAATTGTTCCAAATAGATTAGAGAAAGATAAGGGATTGGCTATGGTGGGATCTTTCAGTGCCAAAACCAATGAAAGGAAAGATAGGTCTTGAAACTCTCAACGCCTTGGCCAATATAATTTCAACCATGACGAGAATAATGATTCTAGTCCTCTATGATATACGATATTTGATATTCAAGTGCATTTTGTAAGAAATAATTATTGTTCTTGTTCATTTTGCATTGTGACAAGAGAGATCCCATTGGCTTATCTACAAACAATTGGCTTAACTTAGTTGTTTTTTTATTGTAATTTTTTTCTTTAGACAGGTTAAGCATATTATTCATTAGAAAATAATTGTTGTACATAATATTTTAGACTCGTTGTATTTCACATATCCTGTATATTCTATAATTAAGATAATTTTGTAGTGGTATATAAGTTGTTGAGTATTTGTTTTTAAGGTTTTTGACCTATAGGTGTATGTAGTGGCGCATCTTCATGGTGGATGGTTATGCCATTATTCAAAAAATGGCATCAAAAAATGAGGAATATGGCATGGTGAAATCGCGTGGTCATACAAAAGCCACTGAAAAATAGAGTGATCGATTGACATGACATGTAGGAATACACAATTTTTGAGAGAGTTTCATCTTATATACTTGTTCTATTTTAGTTCTAACATGAAATTGTAAGTCATAAAAGAAAAAAACTCAAACATGAATTTTTATTAACTTTTTATATGTTAAGTTCTAGAGCTAAGAGGAAAAGGTATTTTTCGATTTAAGTTCATTTCTTTGTGATTAGAGAATATCTAGTGGTTTTAATAATTATTCCGTGTATATAGTAACAATAAAATTTAATTTGGGTGGGCACCAGGAATTACCTGCTCTCCTTTATCCATGCGCAACCGTGAAAAGAATGAAACTACACGAGGCGATAGCCCATATATAAATTATTTGTATATATAAAAATGTATGCGAAACTAACCTCACGTCAAATACAAATGAACATTAAAAATCCCATTAAGACCCATTGAATGGGCATACACAAAACCTTAATTTTCCATTTCCAATAAAAGAACAGAAATATCATTCCAATCATCTACAACATGGTAGTTGAGTTTTTGACTAAAATTTATTGGGAAGAGATTTCAAGTACATACATCTCTAGATGAGTTTCATTTCAATGCATCATGCACGAAAAATAGTTACAATGGTGTGAACACATAGGAAGAAACTCTCGGGGTGACTTAACTTCACTCTCAGTATCATGCCGAATTCAAAGGTGATAGACGCGTTTCAGATCAAATAAAAATGACGTGTTATATTCAGATCTCAAAAGTTTTTCGATAGGAATACTTCCACCACATTCTCATAATAAATAGAAGGTTTCAATATATCATGGAACTTATATATTCATGTGTTTTACCATTAGCCATTTCAGACAAACTGCACTTTTATTGACTTGGACATCGAAATCTATTTTTTTGGAATTCGTCGGCATATTGTGTCTATGCTATTTTTAAATTTAAATGGGTTTTCATGGTTTTTGGTTTATGTGTATTTTTTTTATATTTATGGGGGTGGGGATGCATAATGAAGAGATATAAGAATGCTGTAAAATTAAACATGAAAAATGATTAAAAAAAATGAATTTTTAAAAATATATATAATTTGGGCATTAAGATTAGATAAAAAATGATTATATAAAATAATAATAAAATATTATTATTAATTTTTAATGTCTAAAAGGTAAAACATTTCTTAAAAAAACTAAACATATAAAAAGTCAAACAACCTTAACATGGAAGTCTAAATAACCATGACCACATACTTGGAGAAAAGTCAAGTCTCAAGAAAGGCATGACAGGAAATGCTAACAACTTGGCTTATTTTGAATGCCTTGTCCAACCAACTATGTATAACATAGACATCAATCCCTAATACAATGTTGGAAAATGAAAATATATGATCCTTTAATATTATTCCTTTTTTTATTTTCCTCTAGTCTATATTATCTTGTTCAACTAGAAGAGATTGCACACTAAAGATAAGGAAATTTGTTGAAGAGGTAGTCCAATAGTGATCCTATAAACTCTAAGACAATGGAGAAATATTAGAGTGTTCTATAGGACTTATTAGAACATGTACAATAAAAAGGACCTATTTATTATCAAACATGGAGTTTCAGAAACGTTGGCTAAACCTAAGGTTGCAATTTTCATGTCTCACAACATAAACCTATGGGAAAATATCCTTATAAAAAGTACATGAAGATGATAATCACCTTAATGGCCCACTCACATCAACATTTCCCCAATTAATTAGTTCCTTCGATCTCGTTCACCATCAACCTTAAGTGTTGGATCATTATTATATTTATGTCTGCATATACACTATTTTATTGCTTTGATCTATGTGTGAAAACATAGTGATTCCATATTTTTGGCTTGAGTCTCCTCATCTTTGTGATCTACAAAAACTCCCTTTTATTGGTGCATAATCCTTGATGTTTGTTTTGGGACTCACACTAGAATATGATAGACTACAAGGATTTTACACTAGAAAGGGTTCCACATAAAGAACAAGAATTGAAGTTTCTTTGTCAATGGCTTGCAAAGGAAACATGGAAGACAAGATTGTTGGAAATATTGGCATTGATGTCATTAACTAAAATTATGTTAATGTATGTTGAGTTTTATTTTACAAAAGGCTGAAAGTGATGTGAAGTGCAAAGGCTATGCTAATCAATATGAAGGCTAAAAACTGTCAATAAGGACATAATATATTAAGACAAACCTGAAATACATATATTTCATTAAACAGAAAATGTAGACAATACAAGTATGATTTCTCACTTGTCATCATTTCTGATTGAGATGTTACAAAATCTTTTTCTATTACAAATATTTTGAAAACTAAACATAAATTAATAGAGCTGTTTTCTTTTCGAAGCCCAATAGACAATGCTTCACTTCATATTCTGTAAGGAAGACAAAGAACCAGGGAGGCTTTCTTACAAAAGGCACAACATAGGGAAGAAAAGGTTGGTTTTTCCGACTGAAGGAAGGATAGTTTCTGTACGAAGACATTAATGAACAACAATAGAAGAGGAAGAGAAAATGGAAGAGGATAAACAATTCAGCAATGAATTTGATCAAAGAATGGTCTCTGAGGTAACTAGCATCTAAAACTTGATGTTCTGATTGAGAAATTTTTGTCCTCTTGTATGTTATAGTTCTAAGAGGAACATGTTGTTCCCCATTGAGGTAGGAGCCTCATGTGGGTTGTAGCCTACAAAAAATTTTGGGAGTTGGAGCTTCATTGGAGGTAGTACCCTCTTGTAGGTTGGAGCCTACAAAAATTTGATGTAATAAGGAGTAGGAGCCTACTGTTGGGTGCCAGTTTTGCACACTTTTCCTACATATGTTTTCCCTATTTTGCCTCATAACTACAACCAATGGTATTATATTTTCCTCTTTTCCTATCTTTCTATCCTAACTTGTGTTTTTTCACCTTGTTTTCATTACTCTGCCATTTCATCAATTATTATGATATATCGTACCATTTTATGACTAATTGAGGATGGATGTTTAGAGAATATCTATGGTCTTTGTGTTGTCTTTCCAGATGTCGTTTGTAGCACCAAAGATCCCAAGAACGAGGTACACAGGAGAAGTTAAGGGAGTGTTGCTATAGCGAGTGATGTTGTTACACCTTGTTGTTACAGACCCGTTGGAAAATCGATGTTACACTATGTTGTTACAGACCCGCTGGAAAATTGCTGATAGTTGTACTGCTGACTGGATCCCATCAACATCTGTTGTTGACCTGTCCTTTAGATGTTACACTACAGTTGTGGTTCTATTATGATAGCAATATAATTTTTTTAGCATTGTATTTTTGGATAACAGCCTAACGGTGGTTTTTATTGTAACCTATAATTTTCTAGTCAGAAATTTATTAGGAAGTGGTTATAGCTATATGTATTCTATTTCGATCAGCATGAGAATCATAAGATTCTCATGACTGATATATCTCTTGATTTTCTGATATGTAACCACTATATAGTTCTCGGCCCTAGAGGTCGAAAGGATAGCAGAGAACAACATTATTTTGGCTCTCTAATTGTGCTCATATTAATACATATTATATTGTTATTGTTGTTACATGCCTTATTCAATTTAGTTTCCATTAAATTTCTTCCTCTACCCGCGCCCTGCTAGGGAGGAAGGTCCCTCTTTGTAGCTGGGATTGCAGTGATTAAATTAGTTGTGTGTATGTGTTTTGTATTTTAGTTTATGTATCAATAAAGGTGCTCTTACACATATGATATTAGAGATACCAGCTGCATGCTTGTTGTGTGGCGCGCTAAAACAAATTAATTGAAGTGTGATTCCAGTCTTGTAGATCCTTTTATTTCTTCACGAGTGATTTACTTCCAGAATTTACTTCAGCAACAATTTCTTTCATTTGGGATTTCTTCTGGTTGGGTGTATTGCCACAGACAGTGCAATTGTCATTGGAATAAGAGACATCCCTAGATTGATAATTAATGTGTACTGTTTGTCATTTAACAGTGATTATTATAGCCCAACATTTTGGTGTTGTTGTCGGGAATGACAGTGAAGATCCAATCAATCAAAGTTATTTTTTAAAGGTGCAATTTCCATGTGTTTTTTAGAGTGTCTCCAGTGACACAATTGCTGAGCAGTAAGATGAGAGGTAAGAACCTGCACATCGCTATAAAAAACTTGAGTGGGCTCACCAATTTCTTGCTGAGACACTTAGGAGAGTGAATTTCTAAGCATTTTGTTTTTCTTAGAGTGTCTCCAGTGACACAGTTGTCGAGCGGTAAGACAAGAGGTAAGAACCTGCGCATCACTCTAACAAACTTGAGCAGGCTCTCCAATGTCTTGCTGGGACACTTAGGAGTTGAATTTTGGGTGTTTTTTTTTAGGGTGTCTTCATCTATACAGTCGTTGGGTGGTAAGACTAGAGGTAAGAACTCGCGCATCTCTCTAACAAACTTGGGCAAGCTCACTGTTGTAGAAACTGAAGCACTTATAGGATGAATTGATACACATAGGGCCCATGTGTGCCGGTAGGACAACATCAACATCTACAAACACCCCCCACTATACTGACTATAAGAAATACGTGTCATAAGAAGGAAAAGAAGAGTGTAGATTTGGGAGGAAAGAAATTCTTTGGAGACCTGATCTCAAGGGCAGAAAAGGAACAATCCACATTATATAGAGATAATAGGAAGACATGACCATAGAAAGAAACCACCATATCAAGGATTCGACCATCGGTGTCTTCCGCGTTTGAACCTCACCATCCTTTGAATATCATATCCACTCCTGATACCAAAACTCCAGATTCAAAACAACAATGGAGAATTATTGATCGGGATCTAAGAATTGAAGGAAACAGAGAGACGAGTGGGGAGCATTAGCGACCTAAGGAACAAAATTTGGTTGATCATCAATTGGTCACTAGTAGTGCTCAGCTTGATCCTTTTATTTTTTAATCTCCAGTACACTCTGAGGTTGATTCATCCCATCAGGAAGAATCAGCCATGGGGGATGAGAATGTCAAGATAGATAGCTTTGTTACTTTTGAATTCCCAAAGTAGTAACACGGGATGAGGCTCCTAAGAAGAACATTCCTTTATTATCCCTACCATCCTTTCAAGGGATGGCTTTTGAAGACCCTGATACATTTCTGTTTTAATTTGATGTGTTGTGTAGAGGTTATGACTACTCTTCAGATGCCTAGAAGCCGAAAATATTCCCTGCTACTTTGAAGGGAGCAGCATTAAGATGGTTCATGAGACTAGGTGTTGGCACAATTCGAACCTGGAATGACATGAGAGAGGCCTTCATCTTTAAGTATCGGGATTATTGTCGAACCAGGGACTTGAAGGACGAGATTTTCAAAATTGCACAGAAGGAGGAGGAATTCCTGGAAGACTATATGGAGTGATTTCACTACAATTTATAGAGGTTTAAGTTCAGTAACTTAGATCCAGAAGTTCAAAAGACAATATTTTTAAGAGGTATAAGAGATGATTGTTTGGAGAATCTTAACCTATTGGGAAAAGGAGACATATCACAAGAAACTCTTGATGAGATATTGAAGCTTTTCCTGCGTATCTCAAGAGGATCAGTCAAAGGGAGAATTTTAGTTCGAGACCCTTCAGTTCGGATACAGAAGTCCACGAGTGGAGGAGTAACCTGAGCAAAGATCGAGAATTTATTTGAGAATTTTAAAACCGACCTCCTTAGCACTGTCTCTATCCAGATCACTACAACGCAAGTCAAGAAGGCATAAGTAGAAGTTGAAGCGGCCTTAGCAATATTCTGTCCCTGATGCAAAAAGAAACATTTGGAAAGGGAATGTGGACTGAATCAAGTGAGGACGTTCAACTTTCTTATTTCATCAGATCAAAGAGACCATGACAGCCGTGACCTATAGGTATGCATTCATATATTTCCTCTTTTTATCATTGGAATAATGTTTATTATAGTCAGCAATATCCATGGTAGTATCCCACTCCTTCCTCAACACAATTCCCTTCACCATGGAACCAGTGGTCGTCTCCTCCACCAATGCAATATCCTCTATCACAACCCAATCATTGGGGTCAGAAATGGAGAAGTAATGGCCAAGGTCTAGTACCCCCTCCAATACCAATGCAAAAGTGGCAGTTACAACTTCCTTTTATTCAAAATCCTACACCTTTTGTCTGACCCCAATTACCTGTGCAACCTAACCCCAATCCAAATAATAAGGCAGCCCAGAGCATGGATGCTCCGGTTACCCTCGAGACTTATATTATTACTCCTATCGGACTTAACGAGGTTCAAATTCAGTTAGGGAAAATAATCATATCTGAACACACTCCCATTATTACTGAAGAATGTGAATCACCTAGAAAGGATACAGATGATTCTGAGGTAGCTATTACACATGTAACAACTGATACAACACCCGCCATTACATCTATAGCAGCCAACTCAGGAGGATCTATTGTTCCTATAGCAACGAATCTGAGTAAGGCTGGTGCATCTATGGTAGCTGAATCAACTATTAGCATTCAGAATCCTCCATACCCTTAATGATTAACTAAAACTGGGTTGGTCTCACAACCTGAATCATAATTCCTCAAGGAACTGCAAAATTTGTATGTGCGGATTCCGCTGTTACAAGCTCTTAAAGAAGTGCATATCTATGCTAAAATAGTGAGGGATCTATGTGTCAAAAGACCTGGAAGGAAACCTAAAGACCCTGCTACAATCCATGTCATGGGGAAATTGTCTGATCTTATGATTGATCCGCCCTTTTTGACTAAATATAATGACTCGAGAACCCTACTGTGACTGTCCATACTGAAAATCATCCCATAACCAATACTTTGATTGATTTAGGGGAAGATATTAATGTCATCACTAAAGACCTCTTCATCTCTCTAGGACTTCACGAACTTAGACCTACACCTACAGTGCTTGAATTAGCAGATAGGTCCAGTGTGAAGCCCGAGGGAATGACATAATATGTGGTTATCACTGTGGCTTCCTAGAACTATCCAACTAACTTTCTCATTTTACAAACCAAATCCAACCTGGGGGGTCATCCTCTAATCTTGGGAAGACCGTGGCTGGACACTGTAGACACATATATTGGATGTAGTTCCAGATCTATGGTGATCTCAGATGGACAGGCCACTCAGAACCTGAACCTTTATCCCCCAGAAAAACCTCGTATGGATTTGGGTAGTCCCGGGTGGGACGAATTTTCACCTGAATATGATCTTTCCCTACCTCTTCTCATGCTTCGAAAAGCACAATACTTTAAGGATGAAACAAAGAACGATATCATTAATGGTTTTATTAGTAATTCACTCCATCTTGCCTCCATTAGATATTTTGAAGAAGATGAGGTAGATGATGCAATTATTGAACATTTGAAAACAACTCCACATACTATCATTAGTCCCGTTTAAATCGAACTTGGAAAATGTTTAAACATCAATCCTAACTTGACTATCGAACAAAACAAATTGCTGATACAATTGTTATAGAAATACAAAAAGACATTTTCATGGGACTATACGGATATGAAAGTAATCCATCCTGGCCTATGTACCCACCGCATTTACCTTAAAGAGGACTGCAAACCACTTAGACAACCTCAGCGTCGAATGAACCCCACACTTAACGAGATAGTGAAAGAAGAATTTCAGAAACTGCTTAATGCTAATTTCATCTATTCCATTTCTGATAGCCACTAGGTGTCTCCGCTTGTCATAGTTCCGATAAAGAATGGAAAATGGAGAGTATGTATTGACTATAGAGAGCTTAACAAGGCCACTCAAAAGGACCATTTTCCTTTACCATTCATTGATAAGGTTTTGGATACTCTTTCTGGAAAGAAATTCTTCTCATTTCTAGATGGGTTTAGTGGCTATAATCAAATATAGATTTCCCGAGAAGACGAAGACAAGACAACCTTTAATTTCCCATGGGGTACTTTTGCATATAGATTCCTTCCCTTTAGCCTGTGCAATGCACCAACAACCTTTCAGAGGGAAATATTGGGTATTTTTTCTGATCTTTTGAATGACTATCTTGAAATCTTTATGGATTATTTTACACCCTATGGGGATTCCTTTGAGGCATCATTAGCTAACTTGGAAAAAGTGTTGGAACATTGTGAACAAACTAATGTTGATCTAAGCACGGAAAAATGCCACATGATGATGACTGAGGGAATTGTGTTGGGATATTTCATTTTGGCAGATGGAATCAAGGTAGATCCTACAAAAATTGAGGTAATCTCGAAAATCTCGACCCCCAAGACTCCAAAAGAGGTACGTATTTTTTTGGGACATGCGGGATACTATATGAGATTTATAGAGAACTATTCAAAGATTGCATCTCCTATATTCTCACTAATCATGAATGATGTAGAATTTGTGTGGACAAGGAAGTGTGATCAGGCCTTTTTAAAATTGAAAAAATGGGTAACAGTAGAACCTATTTTACGAGGACCAAACTGGGAATTTCCGTTTCATATTTCTATGGACGCATCTGACATGGCAGTGGGTGTTGTTTTCAAGAAGCTGGAGGAGAAGAAACTTTACGCCATGTATTACATCAGCAAGAATTTAACTCCAGCATAACTCAACTACACTGTTACCGAGAAGTAATTCCTACTAGTAGTGCATGCTATCAATAAATTTCGGCACTACATTGCTGGGTACCAAGTTTTTGCACACAACGACCATGTTGCAATTCGATTTTTGATGAAAAAGCCTGTTACTAATGGTAGAGTTACATGATGGTTATTACTGTTACAAGAGTTTGATATTACTATTTAAGATAAACCTGGAAAAGATAATGTAGTTTCTAATTTCTTTCTAGATTAACTATAAGTGATAACTGAAATGCCACTGAGGATTCTTTTCCAGATGAATATCTTTTTTCCATCTCTACTCACTCACCATGGTATGCAGACATAGCCAATTAACTTGTTGTAGGAAAATTCTCACACCAAATGCCTTCCAAAGAAAGAAGCAAGATCATACAAATAAGTGCTACGTACTGCTGAATAGAAGGCAATCTCTATCACACCGGGCCATATTTTTAGATTAGGCGATGTGGTAGAGAAGATGAGGTATTTGAGATCTCGAAGGCTTGTCATGAGGAACCTTGTGGAGGAAACTTTGCTGACAAGAGGACAGGACATAAAGTACTCTCAATAGGGTACTACTAGCCAAATCTATTCCAAGATGCCAAGAAGTTTGTGAAAGGATGTGATAGCTGCCAAAGGATGAGCCAGCCTCTGAAATCAAATGAGATGTCGTTATGGCCTCAGATAGTGATAGAACCATTTGAGAAATGGGCCGTAGACTTTGTGGGGCCAATTAATCCTTCATCACAACAAAATTCATACATGTTAGTCTGCACTGATTATGTCACAAAATGGGTCGAAGAAAAGGCACTAACCCGAGCAAGAAAGAAGGCTGTTTCAGACTTCCTGTTTCAAGATATTTTTGTTTTCTTCGGGATACATAGAGAAATAGTGACGTATGGGGGGCCTCATTTCACATCTCATTTGATCAAGAAGCTAGTTGAAAAGTATGGAATTCATCACATAATCACTTCACCATATCACTCACAAGAAAATGGTCAGGTAGAAAGCACCGACAAAGTCATTGAGGGAATCTTAACAAAGACAATAGCCAGCCACTAAAGAAACTGGGCTGAGAAACTTCCAAAAGTACTATCGGATTATAGGACAACATGGAGGAATACTACAGGCTTATCACCATATGAATTGGTGTATGGTAAGAATCCCTTATTCCCCATAGAATTTGAAATAAAGACATCAAGAAAAATATTACAGGTCGATTTGGATTTGAGTACGATACAGACACAAAGACTAAACCAGCTCAATGAGTTGGAAGAGAAATGACTTGCTACCATTCAATAGACAGAGATCATTCAGCAACAAAGAGTTAGATGGCATGATGGGTTTATTAAGAATAAAAATTTCCAGAAAGGAGATTGGGCTTTTTTGTATGATTCAAGGTTCAAATATCTCAAAGGCAAGATTTGCACCAGATGGCTAGGTCCTTACAAAGTGGACACGGTCTTTGACAATGGGACTGTACAATTGGTCACCATTGATAGTGTTAAGGCACCGTTACTAGTTAATGGGCACCGTCTAAGGTTATATCATCAACCTGCTTCGAAGGAATCATTTGTCAACATTGTCGCAGATTTTGATCTTCATGTTACGACAGCAGGGCAACATTCTCCTGTGCAACCTTAAAATTGAAATTATAATAACTGCAGCAGTTTAAAACCACCTTTGTGGCAACTGTTATACCTGTTTAAAAAAAATAAAATAAAAATAAATAAAAAATAGAAATAAATAAATAAATAAATAATAATAACAAAATAAAAATAAAAATAAATAAATAAATAAAAATAAAATAAAAATAAAAACACAAATAATAAATCTAACTGTGAAAACCCCTTTCCGGGGTGCATTCAGACAGTTGGTAATAGCTGAAAACCACTTTTTTGGTGGTTGTTATACCCATGTTTTTCTTCCTAAAACATCATCTCCCCTTTCTGATCTATTTTATAGGATGACGGTATTCATGTAATTTCATTTTTTGTACCAATTTCTCCTGATTATTATGCTTTTCAAAGAATAATATAAGGGTTGTCATGGCTATTACACATGTAATAGATGACAACCACGAACACTATTTTTATGATTCATTCCATAACAAAAATAACCATGCCGACCAAACGCAACAACACGAGCGCTGCAAGCACAACGCCACCAATTCAAAATCTTCCTCCACGTCACCTAAGGTATGTCATTAAAAATTTAAACGTTATCATTTATGATTCGGTGATTAATTGATAGAAGAAATGATATTCCCATGATGGCCGTTGGTGGCCGTCACCATTAAGGTGGGGGAGGGGATATGTCTTGAAATCATTGCAAAAATCCATAGTCATAAACCTTTATCAAATCTGCATGCACCCAATTAATAACACAACTGCCAATGATGACCGAATCTGGTTGGGAAAGAGTGTGTGTACTAGATCCCATTAATATCCATAACTAGACATTTATGAATGTTAGTGTGAGGTATGATTCGGTAATCTGTAAAATCCGTCACCCCCCATCAACCTCCTCTACTGAAACCTTGCATCGTCATTGTAAACTCGTCAATCGGGATAAGCAGAGATGCCGAGAAGTAGCGAATTCAGAAATTCAGTGATATTATAGTGGGGTTGAACAGCAAGAAGTGAATTTAGAAAAAACAGCAAAGATGGGTGGAGCAACAGTCAGGCACAAGCCGGATTATATGGACGCCTCGCAGAATTGTCCATAAGCCTACCATATATTCAGAGATGCTGGTTGGATTGAGTATTTCTAGAAGCCTGAAGGTTCAGAAGAGGCGGTGGAAATTGAATTTTCCCATAATTTGAACAATAATCAAACTTGAGCAAGGGGCGTGCAAGTTGAGGTGACTGAAGAGGTAATTGCCCGGGTAACTTCACTGTTAGTAGAGGGGCAGAGGTGGTTTAACAGAAAAATAAATGACCCCTCTGTTGGAAAAAATATTGAGAGGGGGGGTGAATCCGTATTTATAACTCACTGTAAAATTTTACTTTCTCGTTACTAATTTCTATACGCGACTTTAATGAACCCAACTAGCATATACACATGACTATATTTAAGTAAACTTGTGTATGTCCACAGATCTTTATTATGAAGATAATTCTTTACTTATATTAGCGCATCATTCATTCATCAGATGTTTAGTAAGCAGTAAGCATGTGTAGTAAGAACAGAATAAATCATCATAGATAAGCAACACACATGAACACTAGGATTTAAGGTGGATACCCAATTCGGGAGAAAACCACTATTGTTGTTGTCTTTTTCTTCAATATTTTTTATAAAGAGAACTGCTTACAATATTGTACTGATGCAGACTCATATCGGTATGCAAACATCTACCTGCAGAAGGCTGCAACCTTCTCTCATTCTCCATCTACTACAAGAAGGAATCTCCAACACCCTCATCTCATTTACTAGCTACCACTGGAAGGGAGCTACGACCCCTTGATTATCGTTTACGAGGCACTCCTGGAAGGGAGCTACTACCTCCTAATCTCATTTACCAGCAACCACTGGAAGGGAGCTATGACCCCCTTATTGAAGGCTTTGACCCTCAGCACCACCGCAGACCATGTTTCATAAATTTTCATACTGGATCACACAGATTCAACAAAACCCTTCATAAAGATCAACAAAAATAAATTTCACCCAATACATCAAACAGAACTGTGAGATAACAGTAATTAGAACACTGTAATAACCAGATTTCAGAATCAGTATGTAGAATCAGATTCCACCCTGAACATTCATTATCTCAAAAAACATATGCTACTTTTCTTCACTGAACTCGCGTGTATACGTGCTTTACTTAACACCAACCTGTGTATAGATCTGTGAATACCGTTTTTCAGAATATGGTGAGTCTCATATCTAGATCTAAGGCTTTCAGTCAGACATATTTTCAGTATTATAGAACCCT
Source organism: Pinus albicaulis (assembly GCA_034641835.2). Taxonomy (NCBI): domain Eukaryota; kingdom Viridiplantae; phylum Streptophyta; class Pinopsida; order Pinales; family Pinaceae; genus Pinus; species Pinus albicaulis. The sequence goes on from CM076584.1 coordinate 1,206,083,020, forward strand.
TGATCAGTCAGTCATCACAAAACATATTTACTCACTCATTGATCATATTTGTACAAAATCAACTTAGTAGCATAATGAGTATTCAAACAACCCAGATCTATATGAAGGCACCATCGATAGAAAACAGCAATATAAAAAAACCCTAGATTCCATACGCGCTTTTGCTGAAATTAACCTGCGTATATATGCGCTTTTGCTGAGACGAACCTGCGTATAGATCTGAAAACATTATAGGACTGCGCAACCCTTCAAAACAAATAGAAAACTCATATCTTACCCTTCACTTTAGCAAACATTTTACAGATCACAGATCTAAACATTCCATAAAAACATCTAAAAAATACATAGTCATTTTAGGTATAGAGATCCTGATCCATCATTGTATTCATAGGTGCATTATTATTTCAGATCTATCAATAAACTGTAACCCATTCCATTAAGATACACTTATGAATGAAGTATTCATTTAATCCCAGACACATGCACACACCTTTGGACTATGATCTTCTTCTACTTATATAGTTTTAGCCTTTACCAACACCATGAGCCAAAACCACACAAATTCCGATGATATTATTGGATGGAATCAAATAGACAATACAACGCTCAATAATGTGGGCTAATACCATGGTAATGCCCCTTGGTATCATAATTTTAAAGCGCAAAAGGCATACATGACTTTTCTTCTTTGTACTCCAGTGTATACGCAACTTTTCTTCATAAAAACTATGTATATAATAATTCTCGATGTATACACGGGTTGCCTTAAAAAAAGTGGGATATACATTGCCTCCATACATGGGTTTCCTTCATCAAACCTGCATATACATTGAGAAATATTTTCTATTTCAATTTTTTGGCACTTACTGTAATTCCATTCTTTGTCACATCTGAACTGACCTGTAGAAACATCATTTTTACATATTTAACACACAGGTTTGTATCAAAAGGCAACTCATCAAGTAGGTTTCCTTCAAGGATAATTTCATCAAGTAGGTTGCCATCAAGGACAACATATTGCATCATATTGCCAACAATCTCCCACTTTGGACTTGATGGAAACCATGATGGTGTTTGATCACCACAACAGATAGATACATTAGTTTTTACATATTTATTCAAACACTAAGATACTCTCCCCCCTTTGACATCAAGGGCAAAGGGCAGACCAAAATAAGGTTTCTCTTCCCTTGTAGAAATATTATCTCTGTAGATCTCATGTGCACTGAATTTACCATGATCCCCTTGAGTTCATGCTGTATTTTTAGACAGATTTTTCAATGAAGTACATGATTCTATAACTCAACCGAGTATGAATTTTCCTATAACCAAGGACTCATACTTAGATCAATGATCCAACCAAGTGGAATTACATATTTGACTCAACTTCCCAACCAAGTGGGTTTACAAATTTGAACAAGTCCTTACATGACTGAATATAACAATTTTACATCATAGGTCTCAACATGACCTTTTCATCAAATTACATATATCACTTGTATAACCAAGACCAAAATACCTCAAGATAGAGATCATATTTCAAAACCATCATAATGCCAACAATGCATTATTCACAGCAAGGCTAATGCTCCCCCTGAGCCTGAGCATCCTGAACACCTTCACCAACCAATTCATCAAAGCATCTTCATCAAGTAGATAATCAAATCTTAAGAAGATATAACCATCAACATCAGATCAAGAAATTTATTACTATCAGCAGCATATCAGAAACTGTTCTTCAATCTGCCTCACTTTTTCTCTTATCAGAGAAAAACATACATAACTTTCACCATTGGAAGTCACATGTGTACGCGGATTTAGTTCATGAAACCGCGTATAGAAATTGAAATACTAAAACTTTCACAACTCCATCTCCTCCTAAATTTATACATGTTGTACCTGTCCTTAGTTGTCCCATTAGATGCACTGTTAGAAATAAATGCAACCAGAATTACCAAACCAACCATGGGAATCACCATATATTGCTCCCCTTGTGATAATACATTACTGATTCCTATAATATATCTCACATTACTCCTATAGTCATTATGAGAAGAAAATTTTAGAAACAAATGACTCCAGTAGGGTCAATATTCCCTACATTTTTTACAGGTGCTACTTCTTTTTCCATTTTTTCTTGTAGTTTCTTATTGTGTGCTGGAACTTCTCAGATCTATTCATCATACTTGACCTGCAATAACTGGCCTTATGCCCAAACGAGTTACAATGGAAACAATATCCATGAAAGCATCCTTTATTTCTTGATCTATGCAATTCTTCAATAATCAAATCCCTTTCTTTTAAGGAATTATCATCATCCATGGTACATGCCATGAGTACTTTCAGATCTTGATCAGAATCTTCTTCATCATTTGAAAATCCATCATTATCTTCATTTGTATAATAACTCCTTCCTTTTTCAAATTGTTTTCTTTTATCATGATTTTCTTTATAAGGACATTTAGCAGCATAATGACCAACTCTTCCACAAGAAAAACACTTGAAGGGAAGGTTACCTCTAAATCTCCCAGTACCTTTTTGAAGTCTTCTCACAAAATTTTCTTTTTCTTCTTTTGAGATATAACTTGATTCCTTGGCCACTTCCTTTTCTTTTCCTTTTGCACATGTGTTACACAGCAATTTGTCACCGTCCCTGCAATCCCCATCCCGCACATTGGAGGGCTCATTCCGTGACCTATGAGCAGAGACAAGACTTGAAAACACTTTCATGAAATCCCTCTGAACATGAGCTTTCATTGCCCTGAAGACATCTCTTTGCAAAAAACCCTAAAAACACCCCTGTTTGCATTGGCACGGGAAGTCAGTTCAGTACCCGTGCCAATGGGGGGAATACTTCAAAGGGGGCACGCCAATTGGCGCTCTGTCCCAGAGTCGCACTCGCGCCAACCATTTTAAGGAGTCTTTTTAAAAAATAAATGGCGGAAGTTTCGTCCTAACAAATTCCTGGACTGCTATCTATCTTGAGTTGGGAGGTTTGGCTACGGATTTCCATGTAGAGGAAGTGGTTTGCCACCTCTCATGGAAGCTTCCTTGATGATAGGGCCAATCCCATGATTATAGGGATCCCAACTCCCCTTCCTCCATCTATAAAAGCTTGCTCATCTCCTTTGCAAGCTAGTCTCCAAATCTCCAAGTTCCCAAGAGCCTTATGCTGTAAGAGCCTTGATTCATTCCCTTGAGGCCAAATCAAAGCAAGGAGATCATTGCCAAGTATCCAAAGAGAGAGGCTTGTCCCATCCCTGATAGGCTTTATCGAGACGTGTTCTGCTGATGACCCGCCGAAGGAGAGTGCTGCATCGGAGCTATGGTTGTATTCTTCTTTTGATTAATTAATGATAAGTGACTATTGGTTATGGTTCCACTCTTTTTCTTGATTATGTTCATGAGTTATGTCCTCTCTGACTGACATATAGTTGTGTATACTAGATTTTATGCTTGCATTTGTTTTGTTTCTTGCATGCGTAGGTGTCCGATCATGGAGATCGTGACGGTTGTGATCTGTCAGAGAAGAGGAACGGGAGCACCACCTCTTCTACAAACAACAGCGTTGGATTCCAGGTAAGCCTTCATCGCAAGTCGGTTTATTTTCAATTAGGAACCTGCACTGTAGCGTGTTCGATTGCTGCTAGACCTGATCTGGGCTAGTACGGATCGCCTCTGTCCGCAGAGGGGATTAACCTCTTCAAAAATTTGGCAACTCCACTGGGGACTCAGCTTGTTGTTTGCTTTGTAAACTATAGACGGAGCCTGAAGTACAGCCAGATAGCCTTTGAAATGCTTTGGCTCTGCATTAGCGAAGTAGATCAACACTGCTTCATTCAATCTCTGGTTTGGTTTATGAACTGAACGACTTGGAGTGTTGTCTTGTCTTTTTGGTCAACTCTTGGCCTTCCTTGCTTGGTTAGCTCTTTGGACTATTTTTCTGTTTGTTTGGCTTTGGTCTAGCCTTTTCATCACTGGTCTGTGTCTGAGATAGCTTGTTTTTTTATTTTTGCATAGTTAACTCGGCTGGCGCGCTTTTTAGCTCAACAGTCGCGCCTATTGGCGTAGGTTGCTTGTGTATCACCCGCACCAATGCCTTCCTGGCGCTAATTTCAAGCTCACAGTCGCGCCAATCCTATGAGCTATTAGGGTTTTCTGTGTTTTTGGATTTCTGGGACTGATTTGTGATTTTAGTCTTGTTTTTATGACTGTTTGAGTACATTGGAGCCTAGTTTGACTGACTGAAGCCTCCATCCTTTGGGTGTTTGCCTATTTCTTTCGATTTTACATTTTTAGCCCTAGGTCATCTAGGTGCTTTCGTGAGTTGAGCCTCCCTTGGGGGTTTTTGGTTTTTGTTGATTCAGTCGACTTTGGGATTGCTTCCTTGCATTCATTTGACAGTTGTTTATCATTTTATTGCACTTTTTGAGTGACTGATTTTATTTTTATTCGAATTTCGCCTTGTCTCGTTTTGGGCCTAGATTACATGGCTCATTTGAGTCTTTGGGATTTTCCTGGTTTTGAGGGACTTTTCGGTCGATTTAAGATCTGATTGTGTGTGCCATTGAGTGAAATTTGCTTGTTTTTTCTCTCTTACCATCATTTCTCGAATTTAGTTTTCAGTTTGTTTAGTGCATCTAGCTCTTAAACATTGAAAATACAAAAAGATATCTTTTGCTTTTGATTAGTTAGTGCAAATTAAAATCTTTTCGGTGTTATTAGTGATTAGTAACTTTTAAAGAAAAGTTTTTTAGTTTCCATTAGCTGCATTAGAGATATCACTGGTTGTTTTCTGATCATTTTATTGTGTGAAAAGCTCTTAACTCTTTTGTAATTAGCTTTCATCGAATGAAATGATATACTGTGGCATATAGTTTTGCATTTAAGAGATTTTGAGACATCACATTCGTTAGGGCCTAAAAACTGAAACGTAATTGAAGATAAACTTTAAAATTTACTCAATTTACACTAAGGCAGCATTGAAATCTAATGAAACACATTTAGAGGTCTAGGCTAGAGACGTGTTCCGGCGTCTTAAAACCTAGTAGCTGTCGTTCGCCTCTTAGCTTTAGACAATGCTAGTACGGACTTGTGCTCCCTGTACCATTGCGTATATAAAGGGAGACCCCACTAGGTTTCAATCCTTTATCCATAGGAAGCCGAGTCTGCCGCCCTATACCCGTGATACACCGGACACAGCATTCAAGGAGATTGCCTGCACGTACGGAAAGTCCTTGGTTGATTTCTCTTTCATTTTTGGAAACCAAGGTGTATATTGTAGTTCACGGTTATTTGGTACACCCTTTGCTTAGTATTCCTGAGCAGTCATTTGATCTTTTCTGACTCCTTAAATTTGAAAGGATCACCAAGCGCTTGTCCTTTCACGCTTGCTTCAAAAATGAAAGAGACAGAGTCATCTTTTATCTGTTTCTCGACTCTTAAAACATGAAATGGTGAAGTTTCTAAGTTTTAATGTGGTAAAATAAATCACCCAAGATCACATGCCCTTTTAGACTTTGCTTGTTGGCCATTTGATTGTGTGCCTTGGTTTTTAGCCCGTGTGCGGTTTTAAGTCATTTCTGATGGCAAATTTTCCAGAGTTCACCAACCAAGGAATCCCCTCCGATGGGAATCTTGGTCCTTTTCCTCCTTTTGGAAATGTTGGTGCTCCTTATATGGCAACGTTGTCCCTTCCTGGGTTAACTGTCGGGTTGCCTGTTTGGTTGTTCTCAACCTCTGTGGTCTCGAATGTCTCAGCTGCTGTTCAATCAGTCCCTCCACCTGAACAACATCATGTTGATTCCAGGGTGGACCTCTCCCCTTCTTTGCCTGTTTCTGCGTCCCCCTCTTCTTCTTCGCCTAGTGAAAGTCTGGATTCAAGTAACCAGGTGGATAAGAAGAAGAAGAAGAAGACAAAGAAGAAGAAGTCCGATAAAAGAGAGGCTAAAGCTGCTGCTACTGTTTCTGACACACCTCCTCTTGATAAACCTTCCAACCCTCCATGGAAATTCAAGTTCCCTTGCATGTTGTGCATGGGAGACCATCTTCTTCGAGACTGCCCTGGCATTCCCAAGGTGCTCGAAGTAAGGTCCAACGGTCGCCCACCATTGCCGTTGGCTTCTGGGAGTCAGGTTGGGGGCACGTCTTCAACTGGTGCTGGTAAGACTCCTAAGAAACAGGGTAAGCTCACCAATCGCTGTAAGTTGTGTGAAGGGAACCATGCCATTCACCTTTGTCTATATATGGATGAAGCCAAAAGATTTTTGGACAACGCAACCGTTTCTACACCATGCTTCCCGGCTGGTTACCAATGGCTTTCTTTGAGCCCTCCACCAGCTGATCCTCTGATTGGTCAAGAGTCATCCTTGGTCGATCCCGCTCCCTCGGAAATTCATATTCATGAATCCATCCCTCACCAACCATTGGTCGTGGGAATGGTTGAGCTGGCCCCATCCACGGTAAACCAGGTCTTTTCCGTTGAGAGTGGATCTCACACCCCCCATGTCCTTCTGGTTTCTTCAGATTCCTCAGACTTGGAGAAAGATTCTCCTATCCCTACACCTCAAGAAGTTTCTCCTCCGCCTCCCGTGATGGAGGTCCTGGAGGATACCCCTCCCACCTTCGAGATGGAGGTCATGGAGGATGCTCCTTCTTCCATAACATCAGGGGAATACCGTCTCAGTTTGATGGTAGCCCCTCCAAGTAGTCTGGTCGCTTCCTTTGATTGGAATCGATTTGTAGGATACCGCCTCCCGTCTTATGTGCCTTTCGAGATCACAGTACAAGCTTTTGGTCTGGTCATACCCAGCACCATTATAGATGAAGGCGTGTCTATTAGTGTTCTATCCTCAACGACTTGGCAAGATTTTGGCTCACCGCCGCTTGCGCCTGTTACACAGAATCTGTTGGCATTTAACAAAAGAACGAGTCAACCGTTAGGGATCCTTCCAAGGTTACCTGTTACTTTGGGAGGTAAAGCCGTCCATATGGACGTGATGGTTGTTCCAGGCCCCTTGGATTTCAATCTTCTCTTGGGGCGCGATTACACCTATGCCATGGGAGCGCTTTTCTCCTCCCTTTTTCGTGTGGTCTGTTTTCTGCATGAAGGACGGATCGTGACCATTGATCAGCTTTCGTTCTTTGGTCCTGATGTGGCAACTGGCCCACCATCATCCCTTCCTGGTTTTTATCCACCCGTTGTATCTGCCCCACTGCAGGTCAACTATGTGGCTACCTACCCCTGGCCTGTACTCAGTGATAGTGCCGTTGTGCATCAGGTGCTAGGGGCATTGGGTCCTGACTTCCAGGTTGTTTTCCTTCCATCGGTAGTGGAACTCTTGGAAGCAATGACTTCTTGTTCATCATGAAACAAGGTGGTCGGAGAAAAGTTCGTTTTCTTATGTCAAGCTCCTTAAAAAATGAATCAAGCTGGTCGGAGCAGAGTTCATTGTCTTGTGTCAAGCTCCTTAAAAAATGAAACAAGGTTGTCGGAGCAGATTTCCTTGTCTTGTGTCAAGCTCCTTAAAAAATGAAACAAGGTTGTCGGAGCAGAGTTCATTGTCTTGTGTCAAGCTCCTTAAAAAATGAAACAAGGTTGTCGGAGCAGAGTTCCTTGTCTTGTGCCAAGCTCTTTAAACCATGAAAAAAGGGTGTCTGAGGATAGTTATTTTAATGTGTGAACCTCGTTAAAACAATGAAACACATTCCTGTTCAATTCGAGTCTTTGATAAGTTCTCGTAAACTCCCAGTCGAGTCTTTCTCTTGATCTCGTAATTTGAACCTTCACTCCATCTGCCTTTCATATGGATTGAAGCTTGGGGGGCATGTACCTCGAATTGAGTCACCATGTTGGGGGCATGCTTAAGTTTTCAAGCATAGTTTGTTTCCATTTCAAACTTGTGTAAAAATGAAACCGATTTCAAGCATAGTTTATCTTTGTTTCAAGCTTGTGTAAAAATGAAACCAACTCCAAGCAAAGTTTCTTGATTTCAAGCTTGGGTAAAAATGAAACCATGCCCATTTACCTCTTGTGATTTCCATTTTATCAGCCTGTTTTGTCATATGAGTCTTGGTTTTCTCATTCCATTGTCCCCATTTGCTTGGCTGATAATACGCCTTCACTTGGTTGTTTTACCCGTCCCTGAGGAACCGCTGCGATGAGTGGTCTTGTTAGCCAGCCTCTCAACCTTTATTTGTTTTGAGTAGTTCCACCATCACCGGAACCAATAGCTACCTCTTGATACCACTCGTTCCTCCAAGAGGAGTCAACTTTCAGCTCTTTTCTGACTCTCTAAAAATGAAAAGATTTTCCAGTCGCTTGTCATTTTGATCTCGTTAAAGTGGCTGGGAAACGACATCTACCCAATATACGTTTACCCCTTTTTCGGGTTGGGATAGATTATTTACGAAAAAGGAATACCCTAGCCTATTGCGACTAGGAGGTTTTCTCAGACATAGTTTTCTACCTTTTCGGATCTGAGGAACTATTTACGAAAAGGGACCGTTGGAGTCTACTTTTTCACTGTCTTTTCAAACTCTCTAAACATGAAAAGACGTCGAGTTCTTCCTTTGTCAGACTCGTTAAACCTAAATGACATTGGAGATTGTCAATCATGACGTTATTCGAGTTTCTCCTTCCTAGGGCTCGTTAAATGTACTAGGATGGATTCGTCCGAAGGACAGACTTATATGACAAGTATATGCTATCCTCTTCAAGCTTGTGTAAAAATAAAGAGGTACTCGCCGAAATGGTGGGGGAAAATGGAACCAGCATCATTGTCGTGTCGGCAGTATGTCACTCTTGAACATGGCACTTGTCTGCATTCGTTTCGGGTTGGGGAAATCTCATCTCGTTTTTTCCACTTGCCTCCATGGTTTTGGGTAACCCCTTTTGACCTCTCATCTGCTCTTTGCCTCGTCATCATGACCTCTAATATTTTGATGTCAAATACTACCAAATTCACTATCGTGCCGTCAATATGTTCAAGAGAAGTTGACCTCTGCAAAATTCCAACCTTCCTCTGATTCTCATCTGATCCTGATTCACAAAGACATTATGTTCCTCTGTCTCGTGTCGATGATGTGGGAAACACTATGGCCCACCTTCGATCAAGGTCACTTCCTGTCGACTTCAGCTCATTATCCAGGAAGCTAATCTAGAGACTCCCTTCTGGTACCTTGGAGCCTGGATGCCTCAATGGAAGGTTATTCGTGTTCGACGTGAGGTTTTCATCATTGGCCTCTGATCGAGTGATTCTGCGGGTGTTCGACATCAGCTCATTGTTCACATGTCGTGGATTGTGCCTATAGTACCTTGAGGACCATTGGCATTAATGGTGGTACCTCTCGCGTCTGTTAACAACTTTCATCATTGGTTGGTAATCAGATGATGTTCTTGCATGTTCAACTTCAGCTCATTTATTCGCATGCTTGAACTTGTACTTTGTTCAGGTCAAGATGGAGTGCATGACCCTTGATCCTGTCTGTTATAATCCAGGCTGCGATTTTGTGGATTATTATGATTAGTTACATGACTCACTGAGTGGATGGCTGCGACCATACTTGAGTCTATTTTTCGATCCTCACTGGATGGCTGCGTCCATGCCTTGGATCTGGATTATTTTATACTCTGTTATGGATGGCTGCGCCCATACCACATATATATCATGTATTTGAGACATCAGTTGTACTTCTCTCCACAGTTTTTTCGACTGCAGTGTTTTCAGTCGGACATGTTCTCGTAAATCATTTCACCCCTCTCTCTCTTTCAGGCCTCATGCTTTAGGGGGCATCTGTTACACAGCAATTTGTCACCGTCCCTGCAATCCCCATCCCGCACATTGGAGGGCTCATTTCGTGACTTGTGAGCAGAGACAAGACTTGAAAACACTTTCATGACATCCCTCTGAACATGAGATTTCATTTCCCTGAAGACATATCTTTGCAAAAAACACTAAAAACACCCCTTTTTGCATTGGCGCGGGCAGCCAGTTCAGTACCCGCGCCAATGGTGGAAATCCTTCAAAGGGGGCGTGCTAATTGGCGCTCTGTCCTAGAGTCACACTCGCGCCAACCATTTTAAGGAGTGTTTTTTAAAAATAAATGGCGGAAGTTTCGTCCTAACAAATTCCTGGACTGCTATCTATCTTGAGTTGGGAGGTTTGGCTACAAATTTCCATGTAGAGGAAGTGGTTTGCCACCTCTCATGGAAGCTTCCTTGATGATAGGGCCAAACCCATGATTATAGGGATCCCAAATCCCCTTCCTCCATCTATAAAAGCTTGCTCATCTCCTTTGCAAGCTAGTCTCCAAATCTCCAAGTTCCCAAGAGCCTTATGCTGTAAGAGCCTTGATTCATTCCCTTGAGGCCAAATCCAAGCAAGGAGATCATTGTCAAGTATCCGAAGAGAGAGGCTCGTCCCATCCCTGACAGGCTTTATCAAGATGTGTTCTGCTGACGACCCGCCGAAGGAGAGTGCCGCGTCGGAGCTATGGTTGTATTCTTCTTTTGATTAATTAATGATAAGGGACTATTGGTTATGGTTCCACTCTTGTTCTTGATTATGTTCATGAGTTATGTCCTCTCCGACTGACATATAGTTGCGTATACTGGATTTTATGCTTGCGTTTGTTTTGTTTCTTGCATGTGCAGGTGTCTGATCACGGAGATCGTGAGGATTGCGATATGCCGAAGCAGAGGAACGGGAGCACCACCTCTTCTACAAACAACAGCGTTGGATTCCAGGTAAGCCTTCATCGCAAGTCGGTTTATTTGCAATTAGGAGACTGCACTGTAGTGTGTTCGATTGTTGCTAGACCCGATCTGGGCTATTAGGGATCGCCTCTGTCCGCAGAGGGGATTAACCTCCTCAACAACATGTGTTAAAGGCAACTTCTCTGACTAGTGAGGGACCTCCTCTTCTCATTTCAAAAGTAGTCAGGATACCATGTAGTTGAATAACAGTAAGAGTTTGCAGATATTTATTTTCTTCAATAGCTGACACTTTTGACTTGAACTTTGGAGTTAGAGATCTCAATATATTTTCTAAAGTTGAGTATTTTATATCTCCACCCATATTCCTCGTAGAATTCACAATCTCATCTAATCTTAGGAATAAACTTGCAATACTTTCCTCATCATGCATTCTGAAATTTTGATATTGCATTCTAAGAGTTTGAAGTTTGGCACTTTTTACCTTTGCATCACCTTCATAGCTCTGAATGATCTTGTCCCTTATTTCCTTTGTTGAATTAAGCTGCATAACTTTGAAAAATTATGTTTTTGACAAGCTTCCTAATAAAGCATTGACAACTTTTGAATTGATTTCACATCTCTTTCTTTTTGCCGCATTTGTAGGAACACTTGCTGGATACTAGTAACCTCATTCCACGATTCCCCATACATCTGCTACAAGAATTTTCAAATAAGCTCTTATTCATATCTTCCAGAATAATAGATTACTTCCATTGAACAATGGTGGCTTGATAGAAAATACTCCTTCATGACTTCCCATTGCAACGAATCTCCTTCAAGTGATCAAGCTTCTTCTGAAGGACCTGCTCCAATACCAATTGTTGGGAAAAATACATAGAGGCGGGGGTGGGGTGTGGGGGTGAATTAGTATTTATAAATCACTGTAAAATTTTACTTTTTCTTTACTGATTTATATACGTGACTTTATTGAACCCAACTAGCGTATACACGCGACTATATTTAAGCAAACTTGTGTATGTCTAGAGATCTTTATTATTCAGATAATTCTTTACTTAGATCACTGCATCATTCATTTATCAGATGTTTAATAAGTAGTAAGCATGTGCAATAATAATAGAATGAAGCGTCACACATAAGAAACACATATGAACACCAGGATTTAAGGTGGGAACCCAATTCGGGAGAAAACCACTACTGCTCTTGTATATGTCTTCAATATTTATTATAAAGAAAACTTCTTACAATATTTTACTGATGTAAACTCATATCAGTATGCAGGCATCTACCTGCAGAAGGCTACAACCTTCTCTCGTTCTCCAGCTACTACTAGAAGGAAGCTCCAACCCCCTGATCTCATTTACCAGCTACCACTGGAAGGGAGCAGTGACCCCCTGCTTCTCATTTACCAGCCACTCTTGGAAGGGAGCTACTAACCCCTAATATCATTTACCAGCAACAAATAGAAGGGAGATATGACCCCCTTACTGAAGGCTTCGACCCTCAGCACCATTGCGTACCACGTTTCATCAATTTTCATACTGGATCACACAAATTCATTTTAACCCTTCATAAAGATCAACAACAATAAATTTCACCCAATACCTCAAACAAAATAGTGAGATCATAGTAATTAGAACATTGTAATAACCAGATTTCAAAACCAGTATGCAGAATCAGATGCCACCCTGAACATTCATTATCTCAAAAATCATACACTACTTTTCTTCACTGAACCCACGTGTATACATGCTTTCCTTAACACCAACCTGCGTATAGATCTGTGAATACTGTTTTTCAGAATATGGTCATTCTTAGATCCAGATCTGAGGCTTTCAGGTAGATATCTTTTCAGTATTATGGAACCCTTGATCAGTTAGTCATCACAAAACATATTTACTCACTCATTGATCAGATTTTTACAAAATCAACTTAGTAGCATAATCATTATTCAAACAACCCAGACCTGTATGAAGACATCATTGACAGACAATAGTAATACAACAAAACATATAGGAAATTTCCTTCAGCGTACTTTAGAAAAACCATAGATTCCATACGTGCTTTTACTGACACAAACCTGCGTATATATGCACTTTTGATGAGATGAACCTGCGTATAGATCTAAAAAAATTACAGGACTACGCAACTCTTATGAACAAATAGACAGCTCAAATCTTACCCTTCACTTCACCACACATTCACCAGATCACAGATCTAAAAATTTCATAAATGGATCTAGAAAATGCATAGTCATTTGAGGTCTAGAGATCCTGATCCATCATTGTATTCATAGGTGCATTATTATTTCATATCTATCAATAAAATGTAACCCATTCCATGAATATATACTTCAGAGTGAAGTATTCATTTAATTCTAGACACGTGCACACACCTTTGCACTATTATCTTCTTCTCCTTATATAATTTTAGCATTTACCAATACCATGAGCCAAAACCACACAACTTCTGGTGATATTCTTGGATGGAATCAAATAGAAAATAAAGCGCTCAATACTGTGGGATAATACCTTGGTAATGTCCCATGGTATCATAATTTTAGAGTGCAAAAGGCATACATGACTTTGCTTCTTTGTACTCGCATGTATGCGCAACTTCACTTTATAAAAATTGCATATATAATAATTTTGGATGTATACGCGGGTTGCCTGCATCAAATTAGCATATAAATTTCCTCCATACGCGGGTTTCCTTCATCAAACCTGCGTATACATTAAGAAATATTTCCTATTTCATTTTTTTGGCACTTACTATAATTCCATTCTTTGTCACATCTGAACTGACCTGTAGAAACATCATTTTTACATATTTTACACATAAGTTGCTATCAAAAGGAAACTCATCAAGTAGGTTTCCATCAAGGACACTTTCATCAAGTAGGTTTCCATCAAGGACAACATATTTCATGATATTTCCAACAATATCCCCCTTTTGACTTAATGGCAACCATGATGGTGTTTGATCACCACAATAGATAGATACATTAATTTTTAACATCTTTATTCAAACACCAAGAAAATCTCCCCCTTTGACGTCAAGGGCCATGGGCGGACCAAAACAAGGTATTTCTTCCCTTATAGAAAGATAATCTCTGTAGATTTGATGTGCATTGAATTTACCATGCTCCCCCTGAGTTCATGATGGATATTTAGACATATTTTTTATTGAAGTACATGACTCTCTAACTCAACCGAGTATGACTTTTCCTATAAAAAAGGACTCACACTTACATCAATAATCCAACCAATTGGAATTACATATTTGACTCAACTTCCCAACCAATTGGGTTTACAAATTTGAACAAGTCCTCACATGACTGAATATAAAAATTTTATATCATAGGTCTCAACATCACCTTTTCATCAAATTACAGATATGACTTGTATAAACAAGACCAAAAGACCTCAATAGAGAGATCATATTTCAGAACCATCATAATGGCAACAATGCATTATTCATAGCAAGGCTAATGCTCCCCCTAAGCCTGAGCATCCTGAACACCTTCACCAACCAATTCATCAAAGCATCTTCATCAATTAGATAATAAAAAATTAAGCAGATATAAACATCAACATCAGATCAAGAAATTGTTCTTTAGTCTGCCTCACTATTTTTCTTATTAGATAAAGACATACACAATTTTCACCATTGGAACTCACATGTATATGCAGCTTTAGTTCATGAAACCCACGTATAGAAAGTGAAATACTAAAACTTTCACAACTCCATCTCCTCCTGGATCTATATATTCTGTAACTATCCTCAGGTGTCACATTAGATGCAATGTAAGAAATAAACACAACCAGAATTACCAAACTAACCATGGGAATCACCTTATATTTTCCCCCCTGTGATGATACATTACTGATTCCTATAATATCTCTCACATTACTCCTGGAGTCATTATGAGAAGAAAACTTTAGAAACAGATGACTGCAGTAGGGTCAATATTCCCTACATTTTTGACTCGTTCTTCTTCTTCTTTTTTTCAGTTTTTCTTGTAATTTCTTATCGTGTGCTGTAACTTCTCAGATCTATTCCTCATACTTGACCTGCAATCAGTGGCCTTATGCCCAAATGAGTTACAATAGAAACAACATCCATGAAAGCATCCTTTATTTCTTGATCTATGCAATTCATCAAAAACCGGATCCCTTTCTTTTAAGGAATTATCATCATCCATGGTACATGCCATGAGTACTTTTAGATCTTGATCGAAATCTTCTTCTTCATTTGAAAATCCATCATTATCTTCACTTGTATAATAACTCCTTCCTTTTTCAAATTGTTTCCTTTCATCATGATTTTCTTTATAAGGACATTTAGCAGCATAATGACCAACTCTTCCACAAGAAAAACACTTGAAGGGAAGCTTACCTCTGAATCTTCCAGTAGTTGGTTGAAGTCTTCTCACAAAATTTGCTTCTTCTTCTTCTGATTTATAACTTGATTCCTTGACAACTTACTTTTCTTTTCCTTTTTCACTTGCGTTAAAGGAAGCTTCTCTGACTTGTGAGGGAGCTCCTCTTCTCATTCCAAAAGAAGTCAGGAAAGCATGTAGTTGAATAACAATAAAAGTTTTCAAATCTTGATTTTCTTCAATAGTTGACACTTTTGACTCGAACTTTGGAGTTAGAGATCTCAATATCTTTTCTACTAAAGTTGATTCTTTTATATCTTCACCCATATTCTTCATAGAATTCACAATCTCATCTAATCTTAGGAATAAACTTGCAATACTTTCATCATCATGCATTCTGAAATTTTCATATTGCATTCTACGAGTTTGAAGTTTGGAACTTTTTACCTTTGCATCACCTTCATAGCTATGAATGATCTTGTCCCATATTTCCTTTGCTGAATTGAGTTGCATAACTTTGATAAATTCTGTTTTTGACAAGCTCCCTAATAAATCACTGACAAATTTTTCATTGATTTCATATCTCTTTCTTTCTACTACATCTGAAGGAACACTTGTTGGATACTGGTAACCTCCTTCCATGATTCCCCGTACATCTACTCCAAGACTTTCCAAATAAGCTCTTTTTCGTATCTTCTAGAATAATATATTAATTCCATTCAACAATAGTGGCTTGATAGAAAATACTCCCTCATGACTTCCCATTGGGACAGATCTCCTTCAAGTGATCAAGCTTCTTCTGAAGGACCTGCTCCGATACCAATTGTTGGGAAAAATACTAAGAGGGGGGGGCGGGGGAGGTGAATTACTATTTATAACTCACTGTAAAATTTTACTTCTTCTTTACTGATATCTATACGCAACTTTAATGAACCAAAATAGCATATACACACGACTATCTTTAAGAAAACTTGGGTATGTCCAGAGATATTTATTATTTAGATAATTCTTTACTTAGATTAGTGCATCATTCATTCATCAGATGTTTAGTAAGCAATAAGCATGTGTAGTAAGAAATGAATAAATCATCGCACATAGGAAACACACATGAACACCAAGATTTAAGGTGGAAACCCAATTTGGGAGAAAACCACCATTGTTGTCATCTTTGTCTTCAATATTTATTATAAAGAAAACAACTTACAATATTTTACTGATGCAAACTCATATCAATACGCAAGCATCTACCTGCAGAAGGCTGAAACCTTCTCTCCTTCTCCAACTACTACTGGAAGGAAGCTCCAACCCCTTGATCTTGTTTACTAGTGACCACTGGAAGGCAGCTACAACCCTCTGCTTCTCATTTACTAGCCACTCCAGGAAGGGAGCTACTACCCCCTAATCACGTTTACCAGCAACCACTGGAAGGGAGCTATTACCCCCTTACTGAAGGCTTCAAACCTCAACACCACAGTGGACCACGTTTCATCAATTTTCATACTAGATCACAGAGATTCAACACAACCCTTCATAAATATCAACAACAATAAATTTCACCCAATACATCAAATAGAATAGTGAGATCACAGTAATCAGAACACTGTAATAACTAGATTTCAGAATCAATATGCAGAATCAGATTCCACCATGAACATTCATTATCTCAAAAAGCATACGCTACTTTGCTTCACTGAACCCGCGTTTATACGCGCTTTCCTTAACACCAACCTGTGTATAGATCTGTGCAGTGTGCATACTGTTTTTCGCAATATGGTCAGTCTCAAATCTAGATTTGAGGCTTTTAGTCAGATATATTTTTAGTATTGCAAAACCCTTGATCAGTTGGTCATCACAAAACATATTTACTCACTCATTGATCAAATTTGTAAAAAATCAACTTAGCAGCATAATCAATATTCAAACAACCCAGATCTGTATGAAGACATCATTGACAAACAACAATAATACAACAAAACAGATCATAAATTTCCTTCCGCATACTTCAGCAAAACCCTGGATTCCATACGTGCTTTTGCTAAAACGAACCTGTGTATATAATTTCTTTTGCTGAGATGAACCTGCGTATAGATCAGAAAAAATTACAGGACTGCGCAACTCTTCAGAACAAATAAACAACTCAGATCTTACCTTCACTTCAGCGAACATTTTCCAGATCACAGATCTAAACATTCCATAAATAGATCTAGAAAATACATAGTCATTTCAGGTCTAGAGATCTTGATCCATCATTGTATTCATAGGTGCATTATTGTCTTAGATATATCAATAAACTGTAACCCATTCCATGCAAATATACTTTAGAGTGAAGTATTCATTCAATCCAAGACACATGCACACACATTTTCACTATGATCTTCTTCTCCTTATATATTTTTAGCCTTTACCAATACCATGAGCTGAAACCACTCAACTTCCGATGATATTCTTGGATGTTATCAAATAGAAAATAAAACGCTCATTAATGTGGGCCAATACCATGGTAATGCCCCTTGGTATCATAATTTTAGAGCGCAAAAGGAATACACGACTTTTCTTCTTCGTACACGTGTGTATACGTGACTTCTCTTCATAAAAACTGCGTATATAATAATTATGGATGAATAGGCATGTTGCCTTCATAAAATTAGTGTATACATTGCCTCCATATGCGGGTTTCCTTTATCAAACCTGTGTATACATTGAGAAATATTTCCTATTTCATTTTTCTGGCACTTACTTTAATTCCATTTTTTTTCACATATGAACTGACCTGTAGAAACATCATTTTTACATCTTTAGCACATAGGTTTCTATCAAAAGGAAAATCATCAAGTAGGTTTCCGTTAAGGACAATTTCATCAAGTAGGTTTCCATCAAGGACAACATATTGCATCATATTTCCAACAATCTCCCCCTTTGGACTTGATGGCAACCATGATGGTGTTTGATCAACACAATAGATAGATACATTAATTTTTTACATCTTTATTCAAACACCAACATACTCTCCCCCTTTGACATCAAGGGCAAAGGGAAGACCAAAGCAAGGTTTCTCTTCCCTTGTAGAAATATGATCTCTGTAGATCTTATGTGCATTGAATTTACCATGCTCCCCCTGAGTTCATGCTGGATCTTTAGACAGATTTTTCAATGAAGTACATGATTTTATAACTCAACCGAGTATGTATTTTTCTATAACCAAAGGCTCATACTTACATCAATGATCCAACCAAGTGGAATTACATATTTGACTCAACTTGCCAATCAAGTGGGTTTAAAAATTTCAACAAGTCCTTACATCACTGAATATAAGAATTTTACATCATAGGTCTCAACATGACCTTTTTATCAAATTACAGATATGACTTGTATAACCAAGACCAAAATACATCAAAAGAGAGATCATATTTCATAACCATCATAATGCCAACCATGCATTATTCACAACAAGGTTAATGCTCCCCCTAAGCCTGAGCATATTGAACACCTTTACCAACCAATTCATCAAATCATATTCATCAAGTAGATAATCAAAACTTAAGCAGATATAACCATCAACATCAGATCGAGAAATTTATTACTGTCAGCAGCATATCAGAAATTATTCTTCAGTCTACCTCACTATTTTTCTTATCAGAGAAAAACATACGCAACTGTCACCATTGGAACTTATGTGTATACGCGGATTTAGTTCATGAAACCTGCGTAAAGAAAGTGAAATATTGAAACTTTCACAACTCCATATCCTCCTGGATTTATACATTTTGTACTTGTCCTCAGTTTCCACATTATATGAACTATTAGAAATAAAAACAACCAGAATTACCAAACCAACCATGGGAATTACCATATATTGCTCCCCCTTTTATGATACATTACTGATTTCTATAATGTATTGGACATTACTCCTGCAGTCATTATGAGAAGAAAACTTTAGAAACATATGACTGCAGTAGGGTCAATATTCCCTACGTTTTTGACTGGTGCTTATTCTTTTTCCATTTTTTCTTGTAATTTCTTATTGTGTGCTGGAACTTCTTAGATTTGTTCATCACACTTGACCTGCAATCAGTGGCCTTACACCCAAATGAGTTACAATAGAAACAACATCCATGAAAGCATCCTTTATTTCTTGATCTATGCAATTCTTCAATAACCAGATCCCTTTCATTTAAGGAATTATCATCATCCATGGTACATGCCATGAGTACTTTCAGATCTTGATCATAATCTTCTTCTTCATTTGAAAATCCATCATTATCTTCATTTTTATAATAACTCCTTCAGTTTTCAAATTGTTTCCTTTTATCATGATTTCCTTTATAAGGACATTTAGTAGCATAATGACAAACTCATCTACAACAAAAACACTTGAAGGGAAGCTTACCTCTAAATCTTCCAGTACCTGGTTGATGTCTTCTCTCAAAATTTGCTTCTTTTTCTTCTGATATATAACTTGATTCCTTGACAACTTCCTTTTCTTTTCCTTTTGCACATGTGTTAAAGGCAGCTTCTCTGACTTGTGAGGGACCTCCTCTTCTCATTTCAAAAGAAGTCAGGATACCATGTAGTTGGATAACTGTAAGAGTTTGCAGACCTTGCTTTTCTTCAATAGCTGACACTTTTGACTCGAACTTTGGAGTTAGAGATCTCAATATCTTTTCTACTAAATTTGAGTCCTTTATATCTTCACCCATATTCTTCATAGAATTCACAATCTCATCTAATATTAGGAATAAACTTGCAATACTTTCATCATCATGCATTCTAAAATTTTCATATTGCATTCTAAGAGTTTGAATTTTGGCACATTTTACCTTTTGCATCACCTTCATAGTTCTGAATGATCTTGTCCCATATTTCCTTTGCTGAATTGAGCTGCATAACTTTGAAAAATTCTGTTTCTGACAAGCTTCCTAATAAAGCATTGACAACTTTTACATTTATTTCATATATCTTACTTTCTGCTGCATTTGTAGGAACACTTGATGGATACTGGTAACCTCCTTCCACAATTCCCCATTCATCTGCTCCAAGACTTTGCAAATAAGCTCTTGTTCGTATCTTCCAGAATAATAGATTACTTACATTATACAATGTTGGCTTGATAGAAAATACTCCTTCATGACTTCACCTTATGACAGATCTCCTTCAAGCGATCAAACTTCTTCTGAAGGACCTACTCCGATACCAATTGTTGGGAAAAAATCTGAGAGGGCGGGGGGTGAATATATATTTATGACTCACTGTAAAATTTTACTTTTTCTTTAATAATTTCTATACACGACTTTAATGAACCCAACTAGCATATACACGTGACTATCTTTAAGCAAACTTACGTATGTCCAGAGATCTTTATTATGCAGATAATTCTTTACTTAGATCAGTGCATCATTCATTCATCAGATGTTTAGTAAGTAGTAAGCATGTGCAGTAAGAACAGAATAAATCATCACACATAAGAAACACACATGAACACCAGGATTTAAGGTGGAAACCAAATTCAAGAGAAAACCACCGTTGTTGTCGTCTCTGTCTTCAATATTTATTATAAAGAAAATAGCTTACAATATTGTACTGATGCAGACTGATATTAGTACGCAAGCATCTACCTATAGAAGGATGCAACGTTCTCTCATTCTCCAGCTACTACTGGAAGGAAGCTCCAACCCCCTGATCTCGTTTACGAGCTACCACTGGAAGGCAGCTATGACCCCATACTTCTCATTTACCAAAAAATCCTGGAAGGGAGCTACTACCCCTAATCTCATTTACCAACAACCACTAGATGGGAGCTATGGCCCCCTTACTGAAGGCTTTGACCCTCAACACCACCGCAAATGAAGTTTCATCAATTTTAATACTGGATCACACAACTTCAACACAACCCTTCCTAAATATCAACATAATAAATTTCACCCAATACATCAAACGTAACAATGAGATCACAGTAATCAGAACACTGTAATAACCATATTTCAGGAATCGGTATGCAGAATCAAATTCCACCCTGAACATTCATTATCTCAAAAAGCATACACTACTTTGCTTCACTGAACCTGCATGTATACGTGCTTTCCTTAACACCAACTTGCATATAGATCTATGAATACTATTTTTAAGAATATGGTTAGTCTCATATCCAGATCTGAGTCTTTCAGTCAGATATATTTTCAGTGTTGCAGAACCCTTGGTCAGTCATTCATCACAAAACATATTTACTATCTCGTTGATTAGATTTGTACAAAATCAACTTAGCAGCATAATTAGTATTCAAATAACGTAGATCTATATGAAGACATCATTGACACACAACAACAATACAACAAAACAGATCAGAAATTTCCTTCCGCATACTTCAGGAAAACCCTAGATTCCATACGCACTTTTGGTAAAACGAACCTTCATATATACACGCTTTTGCTGAGATGAACCTGCATATATATCGGAAAAAATTACAGGACTATGCAACTCTTCAAAAGAAACAGACAACTTTGATCTTAGCCTTCACTTCAGCAAACATTCGCCAGATCAAAGATCTAAACATTCCATAAAAAGATCTAGAAAATGGGTAGTCATTTCAGGTCTAGAGATCCTGATCTATCATTGTATTCATAGGTTCATTATTATTTTAGATATATCAATAAAATTTAACCCATTCCATGCATATATAGTTCAAATTGAAGTATTCATTTAATCCTAGACACATGCACACAACTTTTCACTATGATCTTCTTCTCCTTATATAGTTTTATCCTTTACCAATACCATGAGCCAAAACCACACAATTTCTGATGATATTCTTGGACGGAATCAAATAGACATTACAACACTCAATACTGTGGGCTAATACTATGGTAATGCCCCTTGGTATCATAATATTAGAGTGCAAAAGGCATATTCGACTTTTCTTCTGTAGAAATTATATACATTAAGCATGCATATGTCCTAGATTCCCCTGATCTCACAATATTTAACTTCTTGCAAAATACAGAATCATTCCACTGTTAATTTTTTGCGGAAAATTAATTGCACACACATGTGAAGCATAAATAAAAACAATCGCACATAACATAGTTGTTTAACGGGAAAGCCTGAAGCTGAAAATCCCAACTATCATATATTATGTATCATGGAGATCATGCAACAATACTCATACAAAGCTTAGTACATCAAGCTCTCAGTACAATACAATCGTCACACACTAATTAGGAAAAATCTACAAATCCATGCAGCGATCTTTTCTCTCCTACTAGCCTACCTCCACTGCGCAATCCCTGTTGAAGAATAGCTCTAAATGAAGTCGAATTACTCTTGCCTTGACGACGCAGTCCTCATTGGAAACTCCAATGTGTGTGTGATGCAATCAATGCATCACTATAGTCACAACAGATATTCCATCTTGCCCTTTCACCTATCTCTCCACTGGGTCTCCACTGGAACTACCATGCACTGTAGTTAACTGTTGTATTGTTCAGTTGATTAATGAGTTATCATTTGTGAATTAATTAGCTAATTAATTCACTCCACTCTCAATAGTGTATCATTCAGTTAGACTAGATACAACTAGCTCAACTGAGTCTAACTGAGTTAAAATGAATACAACTCCATAAACTACTCTTCCAACTCTGTCATAACTTTTCCACTTGTGTTCTAACTGAGTCCTCCATGCATGAACCACCAGTTGCCCTTGGGAATTGCGTAATTCTCTCAGTCCACTAATTTTCCAGATCTATGCACTGAAACAAAGTGCTCCAAGAGAATAAGTTGTTGTTTAGAGTCTGATTGTTATTAAGAGCTAATAATAATCGAGATGCATCTATTTTTAGATCCACGATCTATAAATAGACTTCGCCCAATATTATAAAAATAGAATTTCATCTATTTTTCCAACTTGACCAACCATCCACAAATAGCATCTTGCAACTTCTGAAATATGATCACCATGTCTAAAAATAGACTTGCGCCAAAAATAGCCTGCGGGCCCACTTAGTGAAGGCTACTCTTTTCACTAAGCTCATAATCTTGTTGAATCTCAACACTCCCTCTCAACAAGATAGGGATTATCTTTCACCCCGATCCTGCCTCTATGGTATTCAAATTTTCTCTTGGTGAGTGCTTTCGTCAGAATATTTGCATCCTGATCTTCCGTAGGAATGTACTGAAGCAACATGATCTTCCGCTGCACACAATCTCTGATATGATGATACCGAATATCAATATGTTTAGATCTATCATGAAACATATGATTAACCAAGATTTTAATGCAACTCTGATTATCACAATGTATCACTGTGGGATCTAAATGTGAACTGAACAAACCAACCAAGATCTTCCTCATCTAGATAGCCTCACATGCAGCTTGACTTGCTACCATGTATTCTGCTTCCGCTGAACTGAGTGCCACAGATATTTGTTTCCTGTTGTACCAAGAAACTGTCGTAGATCCAATACTGAAAATCCCTCCTGATGTGCTCTTTCTATCTGTTGGGCTTCCTGCCCAATCTACATCCGTGAAGCCATGCAAATTCACCTCATCCATCTGTCTATACCATAAACCATACTCAGATGTTCCCCTGAGATATGTCAGGACATGCTTGCCTGCCTTCCAAAAGAGCTTGGTAGGATTAACCATTGCTTGTGAAAGCTAGTTCACCGCATAGTATATGTCCGGTCTTGTATTGACTAAATACATGAGTGAACCCAGAAACTATTGATAAACAGTGGCATCCACTACCTCTGCCGATGTAGCATCCTCTTTCTTCCAATTTCCTGGAAGAGGAGTGTCGATAGGCTTGCAACCTTGCATGTGAAACTTCTCTAGTATCTCCCGGGCATACTTGCCTTGAGACACAAACAGTTCACCTTCCCACTGCCATATTTCCAATCCAAGGAAATAGTGAAGGAGACCCAAATCCTTCATCTTAAACTCCTTTGCAAGATCTGCCTTGCATGAGTGTATCAACTTCTCATCACCCGTTAATATTAAATCATCAACATAAAGAACAATGATTAAGATCTTACCATCCACCACAATCTGGTATAGGTTTGCATCTGCCTCACTCTTGGTGAAGTCAAGTCCAGTGAAATAGCTGTTGATCTGAGTGTACCAAGCACGCGGTGCTTGTTTCAGCCCATACAATGCTCTTTTGAACCTGCACACATGCGACTCACTACTGAAGATCTCAAATCCTTCAGGCTGCTCAATGTACACCTCTTCCTCAATGATCCCATTAATGAATGCAGTCTTCACATCCATCTGATGAATTTTCCAACCCATCTGCGCTGAGAGAGAAAGGATGGTCCGTATGGAAGAATACTGTGCGATAGGTGCAAAGGTTTCTTCATAGTCAATCCCCTCGATCTATGAGAAGCCTCAGGAAACAAATATTTCCTTATACTTCTTGACGCTCCCATCAGCAGCTTGCTTTACCTTGTAGATCTATCTTGATCCTACAACTAATTTTCCCACCGGCCTTGGAAAAATCTCCCAAGCATTTTTTCTGACAATGGAGTCATACTCCTCCACCATGGCATCTACCCATGTGGGCTCCTACACTACTTCTTCAAAATAATATGGCTCTGTCATGATAAACTTGCTCATAAGAGCCATGTATCCAATAAATCAGTCAGGTGATTGTCTCTATATGTGGTGTGATGTAGGGACTCCTACATTCTGTGCCGCATCAAGTTTCAGTCTCTTAGCTTCTGTGGTACGCTTTCTGCCTTGTCTGATGTTTGGTTCTGCATGAGTGGACTCCTCCACTCCATGAATCTCCTCCTGTGGCTGATCCACATCTAGAGGCTCATCTTTGGGAACAAGAAGTTCCTCCTCTGCATGCAAGTGTAGCTCCCTCTCAAGCGACAACGTCATGAATTTCACCTCATTGAATTTTACATCCTGTCGCACCACAGTCATTGGACTGTCTGGAAAATACACACGATAATTATGGGGCGTTTCTGTGTACCCCACAAATATCCCAACTTCTGCAGTCGGCTCCAGCTTCTTCCTGGCATCCTTTGTCACATGAATGTAAACAGATGAGCCAAAAACCTTCAAATGAGAAATATCAGGCTTCTTACCAGTAAAAGTTTCTTCAGGTGTACTCATGCCAAGCACTCTATGAGGACAACGATTTTTCACATAAACATCAGTGTTTCATGCTTCCACCTACAAGTGCATCGGTAGGCCCTAGTCATGCAGCATCGCTCGTGCAGCACCCATGATTGTTCTATTCTTCCTCTTAGTGACCCCATTCTTTTGTGGGTTATGAGGCGCTATGAGTTCACTTCAAATTCCTTCTTTGCTACAGAAGTCTTTGAATTCACCCGAGATGTATTCACCACCATTATTGCTCCGTAGAGCTTTCAGTTGCTTCCCCGACTCCTTCTCCACCAATGCTTTGAACTCACAGAACTTTTAGAATGTTTCACTCTTCTTTTGCATGAAGAAGATCCAACATCTATGAGAATATTCATCAACAAATATAACATAATACCTGTGTTTTGCTGTTGAAGCAATCAAGAAAGGTTCACACACGTCTGTGTGAATTCTCTCCAGGATCACTGAAGCACGGTTCTCCTTCTCATGAAAGGTGGTCTTCACATACTTAACCATAGTACATCCCTTGCACTAATCTGACTATGTAGGAGTACCCTTGGGAATTCCAGTGTAAATCTGCTGCAAAATCTTCAAAGCAGCATGGTGAAGATGGCCCAATCTCCTATGCCATAATTCACCCTCATCCCGGCTCACCACTTCTTCTTCTTTGCCCACCATTGCAGTGCAGCCATCTACCTCCAACTTGTAGAGATTCTTAATTTGAACCCCTATCTTCTTGGTTTGACCTGTCATTTTATGTCGAAGGAAAAATTTTCCCTCACTAAAAACAACATCATAACCTTTGTCTTCCAGCATTACGATCGAGGCCAAGTTCTTCTTCAGACCTGGAACATGCATAACATTCTTCAAAAAGAATGGATTACCAGACTCCCTCTCAAAGGTAATGGTCCCAATGCCAGTCGCACTGTACCGACCATCATCACCCATCTATATATGCATCTGGAGGTCCTTCTCCTCCATGTCACTAAACAACTCCTTGTCTCCCATCATATGCAAAGATGCACCACTATCAAGATACCACACCAATCCCATACAGCTTGAAACCAACCATGAGATCAAAGAGAAATCAAGTTCAAATTATGAGGCTAGGGCCTCTCCAGCTGTAGCTCCAACAACCTTCTTGTTCTTCTTCTTCTGTGGACAATTAGTGGTGAAATGCCCATGTTCGTGACAGTGAAAACACTTCACTTTGGACAAATCCTGCTCCATGCCTTTAGCTTCGGATTTTGAAGGAAATTTCTTCCCTTTCCCTTTCCTTGCTTTGGCAGCCAAAGCACAATTCTCTTCATCTTCATTCTTCGATGAAGAACCATCCCTAGTACCCCGCCTTATCTCCTCCTGCACAAGATCCGACCAAATTCGCTCCCATCCCGGTAGTTTCTCTCGTCCATTGACAAAGTCTTCGTAGCTATGTCAACTCTTCGGAAGCCCAAGGAGAGCCAATATCACCAAGTATTCTTCATCAAAAGTAACCCCCACACTTCCCAGCTCATCCTTACAATGGACAAACTTCGTGAGGTATTTTGGAATACTGTCGCCCTTCTCCATTTTTATTTTTTTGAGCTTGTCTTTAAGCTCCAACTTCCTCTAGTCACTATTTCTTTGGAAAAAATATGTCAAAGCCTTCCACGTTAAGAATGGAGTAGCTTTCCCGTGAAGGTTGGACACAATATGGTCCTTCACACCTTCCAATAGAATTGTTCTCGTCTTTGTTGTCTTCTTTTTCCATGTGTCAAGTAATGCAACATCGCTAGATCCTGGCTTAGGAACATCGCTATCGATGAACTCCTTCAGTCCATTATCCTCCAGCACCGCCTCCATCCTGTCCTTCCAGGCTATGTAATTATAGCTCCCATCAAAGGCATACTCCAATCGCAACCCATTGAAATCCATTTCAATGTATACTCAACTTCTGCACCAAGAATATTCTGTATCAAATTCGAATTGTCCACCAGCACAAACTCACCAATTCTTCAGAATTGCAATCTTCAATAATTAACAATGCTCCGATACCATGTATAAATTATATACATTAAGCATGCATATGTCCTGGATTCCCTTGATATCACAATATTTAACTTATTACAAAATACAGAATCATTCCACTGTTAATATTTTGCGGAAAATTAATTGCACACACATGTGAAGCATAAATAAAAACAATCACACATAACACAGTTATTTAACGGGAAAGCCTGAAGCTGAAAACCCCAAATATCATATATTATGTATCATGGAGATCATGTAACAATCCTCATACAAAGCTTAGTACGTCAATCTCTTAGTATAATATAATCGTCACACACTAATCAGGAAAAATCTGAAAATCCATGCACCGATCTTTGCCCTCCTGCTAGCTTGCCTCCACTGTGCAATCCCTGTTAAAGAATAGCTCTGAATGAATTTGAATTACTCTTGCCTTGACTGCACAATCCTCATTGGAAACTCCAACGTGTGTGTGATGCAATCAATGCATCACTATAGTCACAACAGATAGTCCATCTTTCCCTTTCACCTATCTCTCCACTGGGTCTCCACTGG
Organism: Pinus albicaulis; assembly: GCA_034641835.2. Classification (NCBI taxonomy): domain Eukaryota; kingdom Viridiplantae; phylum Streptophyta; class Pinopsida; order Pinales; family Pinaceae; genus Pinus; species Pinus albicaulis. Next base: position 1,206,110,779 of record CM076584.1, read on the forward strand.
AACTACCATGCACTGTAGTTAACTGTTGTATTGTTCAGTTGATTAATGAGTTATCATTCGTGAATTAATTAGCTAATTAATTCACTCCACTCTCAATTGTGTATCATTCATTTAGACTAGATACAACTAGCTCAACTGAGTCTAACTGAGTTAAAATGAATACAACTCCATAAACTACTCTTCCAACTCTGTCATAACTTTTCCACTTGTGTTCTAACTGAGTCCTCCATGCATGAACCACCAGTTGCCCTTTGGAATTGCGTAATTCCCTCAGTCCACTGATTTTCCAGATCTGTTCACTAAAACAATGTGCTCTAAGAGAATAAGTTGCTATTTAGAGTCTGATTATTATTAAGAGCTAATAATAATCGACATGCATCTATTTTTAGATCGACGATCTATAAATTGACTTCGCCCAATATTCAAAAAATAAAATTTCATCTGTTTTTCCAACTTAACCAACCATCCACAAATAGCATCCTGCAACTTCTGAAATATGATCACCATGTCTAAAAATAGACATAGTCTAAAAATAGACTTGCGCCAAAAATAGCTTGCGGGCCCACTTAGTGAAGGCGACTATTTTCACTAAGCTCATCATCTTGTTGGATCTAAAAACATTCTTCGTACTCGCGTATATACGATACTTCACTTCATAAAAACTGCGTATATAATAATTCTGGATGGATACGTGGTTGCCTTCATCAAAGTAGTGTACACATTGCCTCCATACGCGGGTTGCCATCATCAAACCTACGTATACATTGAGAAATATTTCCTATTTCATTTTTCTGGCACTTACTGTAACTCCAGTCTTTGTCACATCTGAACTGACCTGTAGAAACATCATTTTTACATCTTTAACACAGGTTTCTATCAAAAGGCAACTCATCAAGTAGGTTTCCATCAAGGAAAAATTCATCGATTAGGTTTCCATGCATCAAATTGCCAACAATCTTCCCCTTTGGACTTGATGGCAACCATGATGGTGTTTGATCACCATAAAAGATAGGTACATTAATTTTTTACATATTTATTCAAACACCAAGATACTCTCCCCATTGGACATCAAGGGCAAATGGTGGACCAAAACAAGGTTTCTATTCACTTGTAGAAAGATGATTTCTGTAGATCTGATGTGCACTGAATTTACCATGCTCCCCCTAAGTTCATGCTGGATCTTTAGACAGATTTTTCAGTGAAGTACATGACTCTATAAATCAATCGAGCATGAATTTTCCTATAAACAAGGACTCATACTTACATCAATGATCCAACCAAGTGGAATTACATATTTGACTCAACTTCCCAACCAAGCAGGTTTACAAATTTGAACAAGTCCTTACATGACTGACTATAACAATTTTACATCATAGGTCTCAACATGACCTTTTCATGAAATTACAGATATGACTTGTATAACCAAGACCAAAAGAACTCAAGAGAGAGATCATATTACAGAACCATCATAATGCCAACAATGCATTATTCACAGCAAGGTTAATGCTCCCCCTAAGCCTAAGCATCCTGAACACCTTGACCAAAAAATTCATCAAAGCATATTCATCAAGTAGATAATAAAAAATTAAGCAGATATAACCATCAACATCAAATCAAGAAATTTATTACTATCAACAGCATATCAGAAACTATTCTTCAGTCTGCCTCACTTTTTTTTTCTTATCAGAGAAAAACATACGCAACTGTCACCATTGGAACTCACATGTATACATGGCTTTATTTCATGAAACCCGCGTATAGAAAGTGAAATATTGAAACTTTCACAACTCCATCTCCTCCTAGATTTATACATTCTGTACCTATCCTCAGTTGTCACATTAGATGCAATGTTAGAAATAAACACAACTATAATTACCAAACCAACCATGGGAATCACCATATATTTCTCCCCCTGTGATGGTACATTATTGATTCCTATAATGTATCTCACATTACTCCTGTAGTCATTATGAGAAGAAAACTTTAGAAAAAAACAACTGCAGTAGGGTCAATATTCCTTACGTTTTTGATCGGTGCTTCTTCTTTTTCCAGTTTTTGTTGTAATTTCTTATTGTGTGTTGGAACTTCTCAAATATGTTCATCATACTTGACTTGCAATCAGTGGCCTTATGCCCAAATTAGTTACAATCGAAACAACATTGTAAGCTTTAATCAGTATTTATAAATCATTGTAAGCTTTTACTTTTTCTTTACTGATTTCTATACGCGACTTTAATTAACCCAACTTGAGTGTACACGTGACTATATTTAAGTAAAATTGCGTATGTCTAGAGATATCTATTATGAAGATAATTCTTTACTTAGATCAATGCATCATTCATTCATCAAATTTTTAGTAAGTAGTAAGCATGTGCAGTAAGAACAGAATAAATCATCACACATAAGCATCACACATGAACACCAGGATTCAAGGTGGAAACCCAATTCGGGAGAAAACCAGCACTATTGTCATCTCGGTCTTCAATATTTATTAGAAATAAAAATTCTTACAATATTGTACTGATGCAAACTCATATCAGTACACAGGAATCTACTTGTAGAAGGCTGCAACATTCTCTCATTCTTCAACTACTACTGGAAGGAAGCTCAAATCCCCTGATCACATTTACCAGCTACCACAGGAAGGGAGCTATGACCCCCTGCTTCTTGTTTACCAGCCACTCCTCGAAGGGAGCTACTACCCCCTAATATTGTTTACCAGCAACCATTGCAAGGGAGCTATGACCCCCTTATTGAAGGCTTCGACCCTTAGCACCATCGCAGACCACGTTTCATAATTTTCATACTGGATCACGCAACTTCAACACAACCCTTCATAAAGATCAAAAACAATAAATTTGACCCAATGAATCACATAGAACAGTGAGATCACAGTAATCATAACATTGTAATAACTAGATTTCAGAATCAGTATGCAGAATCATATTCCATCTTGAACATTCATTATCTCAAAAAGCATATGCTACTTTTCTTCACTGAACCCATGTGTATATGCACTTTCCTTAACACCAACCCACGTATAGATTTGTGAATAATGTTTTTCAGAATAAGTTTTTTCTCATATCCATATCTAAGGCTTTCAGTCAGATATCTTTTCAGTATAGAAGAACCCTTGATCAGTCAGTCATCACAAGACTTATTTACTCACTCGCTGATTAGATTTGTACAAAATCAACTTAGCAACATAATTAGTATTCAAAAACCCCAGATCTGTATGAATACATCATTGACAGACATCAATAATACAACAAAATAGATCAGAAAATTTCCTTCTGCATACTTCAGCAAAACCCTAGATTCCATACGCACTTTTGCTGAATCGAACCTACGTATATAAACGCTTTTGCTGAGACGAACCTGCATATAGATATGAAAAAATTATAGGACTGTGAAACCTTTCAGAACAAATAAACATCTCAAATCTTACCCTTCACTTCAGCAAACATTCGCCAGATCACAGATCTAAACATTCCATAAACAAATCTAGAAAATGCATAGTCATTTTAGGTCTAGAGATCCTGATCCATCATTGTATTCATAGGTGCATTATTATTTCATATATATCAATAAATTGTAACCCATTCCATGCAAATATACTTTAGAGTGAAATATTCATTCAATCCCGCACACATACACACAACTTTGCACTATGATCTTCTTCTCCTTATATAGTTTTAGCCTTTACCAATACCATGAGCCAAAACCACACAAATTATGATGATATTCTTGGACGGAATGAAATAGACAATAAAATGCTCAATACTATGGGCTAATACCATGGTAATTCCCCTTGGTATCATAATTTTAGAGTGCAAAAGGCATATACGACTTTGCTTCTTCACACTCGTATGTATACGCGACTTCGCTTCATAAAAACTGTGTATATAATAATTCTGGATGAATACACGGGTTGCCTTCATAAAGGTAGCGTATACATTGCCTCCATACGCGGGTTTCCTTCATCAAACCTATGTATACATTGATAAATATTTCCTATTTCATTTTTATGGCACTTACTGTAATTCCATTCTTTGTCACATCTGAACTAACCTGTAGAAACATCATTTTTACATCTTCAACACATAGGTTGCTATAAAAAATAAACTCATCAAGTAGGTTTCCATCAAGGAAATTTTCATCAAGTAGGTTGCCATCAAGGACAACATATTGTATCATATTTCCAACACCCTCCTTGAAAGAGGACTTCTTAGAAGGAGAAGAATGGGAGAGGAATTGACAGGTTGTCACTTCCTCATCCTTGGGGATATGTTGCCTTGGGTTTAATTAATATATCACTTGTGAGGGAAGGTCCACGATAGTGTTTAACTATCACTTTCCTCTGCTTAATCACCTTCGGCACCAACAAAAGATTGATCTTCCATTCTATGTGTTAGGGAACATCAAGCATATGGCGGCAACAGTAAAAACAACAGCACACCCAGAGGCATGTGTGACTAATCACAGACTCATCAAGTTAATCGTGTTGGATGCCCTAGGCCAGCAATGAAAAACTTGGGAAGAATTCAAGTGAAAGAGGTCGAGGACAAGCCAGGGCAAATAGATCACAACTTCAGGAGGAAGTCAGGCAGAAGTGGAAACCCAGACTCGACCTACTAGAATTAGGGAAAGAGCCTACTGATGAACCAATTGGGGATAGAAGGCCGAAACAAAGAATGAAAATCAGCATACCTGCAGAACCTTTTCCTACAACAGGAAAGCAGATAGAAGCACAAGTATTAGAAGAAGAAAGGCAACCCCCCTCATTAGGTAAGGACGAAACTCATGTCTTGTTTTTAGAACTTGAAAATCTAAGGAAGGAAAATGAAGAATTAAAGTGGAAATTTTCTGAGGGGAAGGAAATCCCAGTGTCTGTATGCATGACATGTTTTCAAGAATTGACATAAGCGATATATAAGGTATGTAGAGAAAACAACATTATTAATGACGAACAACGAAGTTGTTGCAAACACAATGGCAATACTATTGACCCGCCAAACTTAACAGGTTAAAAATCCTCACCAGCAATAATGGACCTAGAAGCTGACCCACAAGAACTTGTGGAGGCCACTGTTATTATAGAAGAAACAACAATGGACACAGAGGCTACTCTAGGTGGAAGAAAAAGGGCTGACACATAAGAACCTACCGAGGAAGCTGCTATTACATAATAACTAGTATAAAAGGTGGAACAAATCCATGTAGTAGAGGCTGTTACACCAATTATTGATGTGGATATTGAATGCAGAAGAGCGTCGGGTCCCATCTCGGGATGGAGTTATGAGAAATTATTGTTAATCTCCAAATTACAAAAGTGGAAACAGGAAGGAATCTCTGTTCGGGAGGGGACGATTTCACTGAAATAACATCAGAGAGAAATAGACACTTTACATGTAATATGGTTGAAAGAAGAGTTGAAGAAAGGATGGGAGGATTATAAGAAGAAGGAAGCTCTGAAGAAACAGGAGGAACAACTGCTACAATTATAGTAGCAGGTTTGGGATCTTACCATATACAAGAAAAAGCTTCATGATCTCGCCCTTAATCTGCTCGGTTTTAAGCAGCTGTCTCCATCCTATCCTATTTTTATATGGGAACGTTACTTCCTGTTCTAGATCAAAGCTATTATGGAGGATAGACCTTAATTATGTTCTTCCACTTACACATTTCTAGATGTTTTTCATGCTTCCGATTTCGATGATAAAAGTTTGTTGAGTGAGTTATTCTTACACAATATTATTTGTGAACGTGTGAGTATGCAAATGGTTGTGACAATATTCTCCTATATGGGATATATTCAGTTGAGAGCTTTTGTATCCTTCATGAAGAATCAGATTGAATGGCATTTGGCCATCAATTCTATGGAGACTAATGAGGAGAAGATGGCATTGTGGGTTTGGGCAGAACCAAGACAAGCTGGCAAGTTAAGGCGAGAATTCAGGAGAATGTTGAGTACTCTTGGAATTAAGGAACCAGCTGCCACTTACCGAAGAAGGATTGTGAACTTCTACCTCAATCAGTTCTCAATCATGAAGAGCCGAGCCTTGACAGGGTGCTTGAAACGCATGGAAGCTAGCAGTGATGAGCTATTGAAGGGGGACCCATTCTCATTCCAAAATTTCGTGGTGGTTGTTACACATGTACCAGGTTACACACAGATCTTACAATCCCTCGGTGCTCTGTGGCTTGGATTGAGATTCAAGTTTCCTTTGATCTGGCTGCCAATTGAGGATTATCAGAGTAATTATGAATTGATTTAGTATGATTTAGAGTCCTAGGTATGACAGTTGATGGCCAATCAAGGGTACAGGCCTGCAGATGAAGATATAGATGGTTCTTATGATCTCACCCATTTGCACCAGAGATATTCCCATGAGAGATGAGTTTGCATGAGGACATGCAAGTATTTCAGTTGGGGGGAGATGTTGGGTGCCAGTTTTGCACACTTTTCGTACATATGTTTTCCCTATTTTGCCTCATAACTATAACCAATGGGATTATCTTTTCCTCTTTTTCGTATCTTTCTATCCTAACTTGTGTTGTTTCACCTTGTTTTCATTACTCTACCATTTCATCAATTATTATGATATATTGTACCCTTTTATGAATAATTGAGGATGGATGTTTGGGGAATACCTATGGCCTTTGTGTTGTCTTTCTAGATGTCGTTTGTAGCACCAAATATCCCGAGCACGAGGTACACAGAAGAAGTTAAGGGGGTGATGTTACAGCAAGCGATGTTGGTACACCTTGCTATTACATACCCGTAGGAAAATTTATTTTACAATCTATTGTTACAGACCCGCTGGAAAACTGCTGATAGTTGTACCGTTTATTGGATCCCGTTAACATTTTTTGCTGACCTGTCCTTTAGCTATTACACTACAGCTATGGTTTTACTACGATAGCTTTATAAGTTGTTTAGCATTGTATTTTTTGATAATAGCCTAAGGGCATTTTTTATTGTAACGTATAATTTTCTAGTCAGAACTTTATTAGGAAGTGGTTACAACTATATGTATTCTATTTCAATCAGCATGAGAATCATAAGATTCTCATGATTGATCTATCCCTTGATTTTTTGAGATGTAACCACTATATAGTTCTTAGCCGTAGAGGTCGAAAGGATTGCAGAGAAAAACATTATTTTTGCATTTTAATTGTGCTCAGATTAATACATATTATCTTGTTATTGATGTTACATACCTTCTTCAATTTAGTTTCCATTAAATTCCTTCCTCTAGCTATGCCCTGCTAGGGAGGAAGGGCCCTCCTTTTTATCATGGATTGCAATGATTAAAGTAGTTGTTTGTATGTGTTTTGTATTTCAGTTTATGTATTAGTAGAGGTGTTGTTGCTATTGTTCAGATGTGAATATATCCACTTCAATTTCAATACTTTGTATGTTGTTACACATATGATCTTAGAGATACCAACTGTATGCTTGTTGTGAGGCGTGCTAGAAAAAAATAATTGAAGTGTGATTCCAGTCTTGTAGATCCTTTTATTTTTGCATGAGTGATTTACTTCTAGAATTTACTTCAGCAACAATTTCTTTCCTTTGGGATTGCTTCTGGTTTGGTGTATCGGGACAAACAATGCAACTGTCATTGGAATAAGAGACGTCCCTGGATTGATAATTAGTGTGTACTGTTTAGTCATTTAATAGTGATTATTACAGCTCAACACCTGCCTTCACATTAGTTTTAGCCTAATATTCATGGTTTTATCCCTTCAGGGTTTCCACTCATATCTTGTGTCCTTGTATGTTGATTATGAATTCTATGTCAATGACGTTGAAATCTTGATAAGTAATCTGAAAACTCTCTTCATGACACCTGGAAAATGAATTCAATGTAACATGAACTTGAAATATTAGTTGAATAATAAATAAAGACATGAAAAATTAAATAATGTTAAATTACTGCTTCACCCCCCATCTTAGTAATTTCATATCTTAAATATCAATTGGTATCAGAGCCAGGTTCCTTCAGTAACAGTAGAAAAACTGTAAGGAGGTCCTAAGTCACCAAAATGGCTAGTCTAGAAGGATGCTCAATGAATAAATCCCCATTATTTACTGGCACAAGCTATTCTTTCTAGAAAGAGAGAATGAAGACCTACTTAATCTCTTGGAATAGAAGTCTGGGATGCGATGATGGTACGATATTAGGAACCAAAGGAAGGGACTAGTGACAGAGATGCCAAACTAGATTTCATAGGAAATGCAAAAGAAATGAATGCACTTTTTAGTGGTCTATGTGATTCATAATTTATCAAAGTAATGCATTGTGAAACAACCAAAGAAATCTGGGACAAATTATAAAATTTTCATGAGGGTAAAAGGGTAAATATGGCTAAGTTTCAAGTATATATAACATATTTTGAGACCTTAAAAATTAATGAAGATGAATATATAGCTAAATTATTCTTAAGAGTTGTTGAAGTTGTGAACATCATGCTAGGTCTAGGGGAAAAAATCAAAGAAAGTATAATAGTTCACAAAATATTGAGATCATTACCATCTAAAGTAATCCTGAGGTTTCAGCTATAGAAGAAACAACATACTTCGAACTTTTGACCAGAGACCAATTACTAGGGACCTTGATAGCATATGGTATGATAATTCCAAAAGTGAAGTCAAAAATCAGGGAGGCAGCCTTCAAGGTAGACAAGTTCATAGAAGAAAAGGAATGTCCATGCTTAGGCTCTAATGAAGAAGAAGATAATTTCATTAGAATATTGAAGAAAGGCATAGGTAAGTACAAAGGGAAACTTCCATTTAAGTTCTATAATTGTGGAAGAGTGGGGAATTATGCCTCAAAATGTCCCTATAAGAAAGCAGAAAATCAACCAAAATGGAAAGAGAAAAACAAATTCAATAATATGCAGAAAGAGAAAAGATTTAATAGAAAAAAAGTTTTCTCAACAAGATAGAAGTGCATCTGAAAGCTCAAATGAATCCTCTAGTGAAGATGGAACCTCTGAATTCATTTTGATGGCCTTTAAAGTGCTTGAAAAGGAATTTCTAGAATATGACGAAGAAGGTGAGGTAGATCTTGAGGGGGAGTTGGTTAGTGCCCTGAATAAAATAGAAAGGCTTAAACTCATGAATAGAAAAGAAAAAGAGATTAATATGAAATATGTAAAAGAAGAATAAAATTCAGAAGACATTATTAAATTGAAATTTGAACTTGAAGAAGCAAAGAAGGTGGAAGATATTCTGATGTAGAAAATAAAAGAGAAAAATCAGGAGTGTGAAAGATTAAAAGAAGAGGTGGTAAGTCTGAGGAAGAAATTAGAGAAGGCTCAATCTTAATTAACTATGAACATTCAAAAAATAAAAGGTTCTAAACAATTGGAAAAGATATTAAATACTAAAAGATCTCCACTTGTAAAGGCTAGGATATGCTATGAAGGAGAATCCAGTAAGTCTAAGGTAGAGGATAATAAGGCAATCACTTTTGTAAAATCTTTCATAGGAGAAAATGATAACTCTCATCAAGATGAGAACAAAAATATGGGCAACACTTCAACATCGAATGAACAGCTGCAAAGAAACACTACTGAAAAAAACCAGGAGACAAAAGGAGTGAATAATAAAACAACAAATGAGCATAGATCATACTCCTTTAAAAGACAAAATTTTCAAATTTCTAGATGGTTATATCCCCAAAAATCACCCTCTACCAGATACAAATATTTCTTCTACAGAAACTGCTACTACTATAAAAAAATTGGAAATAAAGCCATGGAGTGTAGAGCTTATGTAAAAAGGTTTGATTTTGGGAATTCAAAAGGAATTAAGGATAATAATGGATTCACAGGTGTATATACTCCTCTCTGTAATTATATTGAATGTTTTTATTGTCACAATATTGGACACAATTCATATAAATATCATCTTAGGGATAATAATCCTTCATCTCATAATACTTATAGAACAAATAGATGCATGCAATGGATAAAGAATATTAATAAGTGTGATCTAGTTCTATATACTAAAGATCAAAAAAACCAATGGTATGTGGACAGTGGTTGCTCTAGACATATGATCGAAGACATAAGCAAGTCTGTAACCATCGATGAAAAAATATTCGGTACTGTCACATTCAGCAATGATAAAGTAGGGAAAATTAAAGGAAAAGGATAAGTCATTCTGAATAATAGAAGAGGAAGGCTTAGGATGTATTGTTTGTAGATGCTCCAAAACAAAATCTGCTAAGTCGAAGTCAAATGTGCAACAAAGGTTGTGAGGTCCTCCTTAGAGCTGAAGATTGTGAAGTCAGGTCAAGCACTACAGGAAAAAATTTGGTTAAGGGGGTTTGAACAAAGAGTAATGTATATATCATGAAAGATGAGAGTGAAGGATACTACATCACCAAACCTGATGAATCTTGGCTATGGCATAGAAGATTGGGACATCTCAATTTTGATCACATCATAAAACTAAGCAAGAAGAAAGTAGTTAGAGATATACCAACAATAAAAGAAGCCCCAAAATACTATATGTAGGTCCTCAAAAATAGGAAAACAAACTCAAACATCATTTAAAGTCAAAGACCAGCTATTAATTAGTAATCCTCTACAACTAGTTCACATGGATCTGTGCAGGCCTTCGAGAACATTTTCACTAGGAGGAGAAAAATATTTCATTTTTATAATCATTGAATATTATAGATTGACATGGGTGGCATTTCTCAGATACAAGCCTGAAGCATTCAAAAACTTGAAAATATTCAAGGCACTAGTAGAAAGCCAAATAGGGTGTAAAATAAAGTGCATCAGATAATACAGAGGAGGTGAATTCACATCAAATGAGTTTGTGGAAATGTGTAATGAATTTGGTATCAAACAACAGTCACTATTGCAGATACACCACAACAGAATGGAATTGCAGAGAGGAAAAACAGGTATGTTCAGCAAACATCCAGAGCTATGATGCAAGAAAGAAACATATCTCAAACAAATTGGGCAGAAGCAGTACATACAACAATACATATCCTCAACAAGGCACATCTTAGACCAAATTGTGACAAGTCACCATATGAACTGTGGCACGGGAAACCAGCATCAATCAAGCATTTCAAGGTTTTCGGTAGTAAATTCTTTATTAAAAATAGTGATGAAAAAATAGGTAAGTATGATGCTAGACCTGATGAAGGAATATTTTTAGGGTACTCATCAAAAAGTAAGGGATACAGGTGATATAATAAGAGGTTGAATAATATTGGGGAATGCATCGATGTAAGTTCGATGAAGTATCACAAGATAAAACCAAAAGAAAAAATTTTATTAACCCTCTAGATCATCATCATTGTGACAACCAAGATAGTGAAGAGCAGGATGAAACATCAGAAGATACAGAGATGCACTCAAAAGGGCCCTCAAGACAAACTCAAAAGAATCATCCAAAAAAAAAAAATTATTGCAGACAAAAGTGAAGGAGTTGAAAAAAGAAGACAACTAGCAGAAAATTTTGAGGAAGTTCATCTAGCTATGTTGTCACAAATACAACCAAAGAACTTTGACAAGGCAAGTAAAGAAAAAAATTGGATCAATTCTATGAACGAAGAGTTAGACCAAATTGAGAAAAACAAGACTTGGGATCTAAAACCAAGACCTGTTGGAAAGAATGTCATTAGAACAAAATGGGTATTCAATAATAAGATGAATGAATAGGTTCAAGTAATCAGAAATAAAGCCAAACTAGTATTGATCCAGATTTATGCAGGAATGCTACAGAATACACATATAACCAACCATAAGCACAAAGATGCAGAAGAAATAATATTTGATTTTATTAAAAACAAATGACTGAAATATGATTTAACAGAAATGAATAGCTAGGGCGCTGGTAGGCTTATCTCTAAAAAGAGATGTGGCAGCTACAGGTCATTGAACTGTGTTACATTGAGGCTCGGAGGCCTATTACAGATATCATGGAAATGAGCGGGCGAGGGCACTTGTAGTGTATCTTTAAAAGGACATGTGATGGATACAGGCCCCTCCACTATATTACAATGAGGCTTGAAGGCCTATTTATTGTAAAGAAACAATGTATAACCTAAAACGTCCAAAAACATAACCATAGGAGATGAAGTGCCAAAACTGTGGGCCCTGTTTCGGTAAATTGGTGTTTCAACTTCCCGGGGACGTAACTTTGGCATACGATCTCCATTTCATGTGCTCAATAGCTCATTAGAAAGATATATCCAAGGAGTACAACTTTTGATGTCAGAAACATCGGTCCATGTACCCATTTTTCTCCCAGTTTCCCTAAAAAAATGTCGCTGAGGGCCTCAAAATGGCTTTAGAAGTTCAGGACCTGAAAAACTGCTAAAAAATAGTAAGTTGTGCTGAAAATTAAAAATAGAAGGAAATGATGGTGGGGGTTAAAATGGAATAGGTGGGTGGCCAACAATATCCACCTGGATCATTAAGGCCCCAAAACGGCTCCAGGAGTGCAGTACCTGAAAAACTGCTAAAAATAGTACACTACTGTAAGTGAAAAGCTGAAAGAATTGATGAGGCGGGTCTAAATGGAATAGGTGGGTGGCCACCGATATCCACCTGGATCGTTACTCCCTCATTAGGAAGCAATGGTCCCCATTGCATTAAGTTCCTCCATGGGGGGGTAAATTTTGCTAAACTTGGTATTGGATTTGTCCAGGATGTTGCAGACTTGTTTGTGGACATTCTGGATATAGATGTGCCATTGGTGGGAATCAATTGAAGGATCTGGGCAATGTTATCCATCATCTTGTTCCGCTATGTCTCGAGGGCCTCCTCGAGAAATATTTTGATAGGATCTCATGCTCCCTCATCTTTCTTTCCTTTTGCCAGGGGGGGTCGTTGGGGTTTGCGAGGTTGATCTTGGAAGGGTGAAACCAGATCGAGCCTGAACTCCTTATACCCTAACTGCATTGGGTACATGCAAATAAAAATAGAGAAAGAACAGACCCACTCTGATACCACTGATCTGGATTTATGCAGGAACGTAACAGAATACACATATAACCATAAACACATAGATGCAGCGGAAATAATCCTCCATTCTATTAATAAAAAATGACTGAAATATGCTTTAATATAAATGAACAGCTCGGGCATTGGTAGGATTATCTTTGAAAAGGGATGTGGTGGCTATAGGTTGTTGAACTATGTTACATTGAGGCTCGAAGGCCTATTACAAAAATCATGGAAATGATCGAGCGAGGGCACTGGTAGCATATTTCTGAGAAGATATCTGACAGCTATAGGCCCATCCACTGTATTAAAATGAGGCTCAAAGGCCTATTTATTGTTGAGAAACAATGTATAACCTGAAACTTCCAAAAACCTAACCCTAGGAGATGAAGCGCCGAAACTGTGGGTCCCGTTTGGGTAAATTGGTGTTTCAACTTAATGGGGGCATAACTTTGGCATACGATCTATGTTTGACACGCTCAATAGCTCATTAGAAATATCTAACTCAAGAGTAAAAATTTTGGTGTGGGAAACATTAGTCTCAATCCATGGACCCATGTTTCTCCTAGTTTCTCGGAAAAACTTCGTTTAGGGCCTCAAAACGGCTTCAGAAGTTCAGGACCCGAAAAACTACTAAAGAATAGTAAGTTGTGCTAAAAATTTAAAATAGAAAGAACTGATGGCGGGGGTTCAAATGGAATAGGTGGGTGGCCACCAATATCCACCTAGATCATTAACTCCCCAAAATGACTCCAGAAGTAAAGGACCCGAAAACCTGCTAAAAATAGTACGCTACTGGAAGTTACAAGCTGAAAGAATTGATGGTGCGGGTCCAAATGGAATAGGTGGGTGGCCACCAATATCCACCTAGATCAGGCTGTAGAATAAAGTGCATCAGATCAGATAGAGGAGGTGAATTCACATCAGATGAGTTTTTGGACATGTGTAATGAATTTGGGATAAAAACAATAATACACTATTGTAGATACACCACAACAAAATGGAATTCCAGAGAGGAAAAACAGGTATGTTCAGCAAATAGCTAGAGATATGATGTAAGAAAGAAACATCTCTCAAACATACTGGGTAGAAGCAGTACATACAACAATACATATCCTCAACAAGGCACATCTAATACCAAACTATGACAAGTCATCATATGAACTGTGGCACGGGAAACCAACATCAATCCAGCTTTTCAAGGTTTTCGGGAGTAAATGCTTTATAAAAAATAATGATGAAAAATTAGGAAAGTATGATGTTAGATCCGATGAAAGTATATTTTTAGGGTACTCATCAAAAAGTAAGGGATACAAGTGTTATAATAAGAGGCTGCATAATATTAGGGCATGCGTCGATGTAAGATTCGATGAAGTATCAGAAGATAAAACCAAAAGAAAAAAAATTATTAACCCTCTAGATCATCATAATTGTGACAACCAAGATAGTGAAGATTAGGATTAAACATTAGAAGATACAGAGATGCACTCAAAAGGGCCCTCAAGACACACTCAAAAGAATCATCCAAAAAAACAAGTTATTGGAGACAAAAGTGAAGGAGTTCAAAAAAGAACACAACTAGCAGAAAAGTATGAGGAAGTTCATCTAGCTATGTTGTCACAAATAGAGCCAAAGAACTTTGATGAAGCAAGTAAAGACAAAAATTGGATCAATTCTATGAACGAAGAGTTAGACCAAATTGAGAAAAACAAGACTTGGGATCTAACACCAAGACTTGTTGGAAAGAGTGTCATTGGCACAAAAGGGAATTCAAGAATAAGACGAATGAACATGGTCAAGTAATTAGAAATAAAGCCATACTAGTATGTAAGGGTTACTCACAAATAGAAGGTCTTGATTATGAATAAACTTTTTCACCAGTCACGAGAATGGAAGAAATTAGGATTTTCTTTGGCTTTCGCATGCTACAATGATCTCAAGGTGTATCAAATGGACATAAAGTTTTCCTTACTAAACAGTGAGCTAGAGGAGGAATTTTACATGGAATAACTTGAAGGCTTTTTGTTATCGAATAAGCTCAACTATGTTTTCAAGTTAAAGAAAGCTCTATATGGTGTTAAACAAGCACCACAAGCATGGTATTCCAGGTTGGACAAGTACCTTCAGAAACAAGGGTTCAAGAAGGGAGGAGTTGATAGTAATCTATACATCAAGGCTAATGGAGATGAATTATTAATCGTGGTTGTATATGTAGATGGCATCATGTTTGCCAGCAATAAAAATGGTTTGGTAAAAGGATTTGTTGAAGAGATGAAGTTGGAGTTCGAGATGAAAATGATTGGATAACTTACCTTCTAACTAGGACTTCAAATCATATAGAAGGTTGAAGGCATATTTATTTCACGATAAAAATACCTAAGATATATTTTACAAAGGTTCCAACTGGAAGAATGTAAACCGGTCTCAACCACCATGACTATTGGATTCAAGCTACGTGTAGATGATGGATTGCTAGAGGTAGATCAAAAACTTTACAGGTCTATGATAGAAATTTTGTTATATCTAACAGCTTTTAGACCAGATATAATGTTGGAAGTCAGACTAGTGTCAAGATATCAATCATCACCTAAATAAAATCACTTGTTATCAACCAAGAGGATATTTATATACCTACAAGGAAGTACAAATTATGGACTATGGTATCCAAGACGTAAATATTTTATACTAACAACATATACAGATGCAGATTGTGCCAGCTATGTGGATGACAGGAAACTCACAAGTGGTGGTGTGTACTATCTAGGAGAGAGTCTAGTGGCATGGATAAGCAAGAAACAAACATCAGTCTCTCTATCCATAGCTGAAGATGAATACATAAAAGTTTCAACTTGTTGCTCACGGGTGATGTGGATTGAAAAAACACTTCAAGACATGAAAATAAACATCCGTGAGCCTATTCCTATCAAATGCGACAATACAAGTGCAATAAGCATGTTGAAAAATATTATGCCTCATTCGAAGACCAAGCATATCCCTATAAAATACCACTTTCTTAGAGAACAAGTAGATGAGAAGGTACTAAAGATGGAATACATCTCCACAAAGGAACAAATAGCAAATATATTTACAAAACCACTTGCTAGAGATATGTTCGAATACCTGAGAAACAAGCTCGGGATAGTTTCTACAAATGAAGCTCATTAATATGACCTTGAACGGAGAATTAAAAAAAAAAGGACCAGTTAAGGGGGAGACTATAGGAGCATAAAGAAGCAAAGAAGAGAAACTACACACTTAAAAAATTATCATGAATCAGAAGAAACCTAGAAGAAACATGATCAATGAAATCATAAGAGTATGAGATCAAGCCCTCTTCGTCACAAACACAAGTAACATCTATTAGGTGCACTGATATTTAATGCAATTTTTGTTTGATGTACATATCCTGCATGTGAATAAATAAATAGATGAAGAAATGCTAGCATTGTTAAAATTCTCCCAAAATTCTTTATTCTCGGATTGTCTACATGAAATTCATTGATCTACATTCATGAAATAAATGATAAATTCTCTATGAAAATTCGATGTCTATTCTAATATACTCTCATGAATGAAAAATCAAATCCCTTCATAAAGAAGAGAAGAAAATTATCTTCTACCAAATTATACCTACAACCAGAAACAAAGAGGCCGCTATGGAAGTAAATTGGAAAAATACATCAAGCGGTCAAGTTGCAATCCTACATTAAAATTCGAAGAAAAAAAAACCTTCAACAATGTATGCCACCATCAAGTCAAAAGAAGAAAATATTTTTTAACACATAAAATGATCAAGTGAAAAATTCCACAAAGTATCACTCATGTGATGACTACAACAAAGAAAATCAAGGAAATGCAATGGAAATAAGTTAATGGGATATTTGTTTTGCATCACTATGATTTTCCCCAAATCGTTCAGCTTCACTATGGATTGTTTTTTTCGAAATGAAGCTATTGATTCATCGATCAAATCACTCTCTGCAAATTATAATATATATATATATATATATATATATATATATATATATATATATATATATATATATATATAGATTCATTGCCTCTGCATTTAAATGAAAATGGGTTCGAATTTTTTTTTTAAGCTCTATCAGGCACATACAATCTGCTTTGACAGTGAATCAAGTACCATCACTCTATGAAAATTTATTCGTTAAAGCAACACAACCTTGAAGTCAAAGAGATATCTTGGTGCCCTCCAGTGAAATGGTGGCCTCACAAGGAAAAAGGAGCCTCATCACTCCTAAGAGTGGTGCTCACAATAACATTTGAAATCATGTCAAGCATATAAGAAACCAGAAATTATCTCTACAAATGAATGATTTTGAGGAACATGGAATGGTTGAGCAGCAAAAAACCTCAGTAAAATAATCCAACACTACATATATATTGGAGTCGCATCATTTTTTCAAACGTAGAATCTTGGCTCTCTGAGATATGGAGCAGTAGAATCCTGACAAATAGTTGGTGCAGTTGTCAACAACAACGTGAATCTTGGAGTAGCGTTATGTATCAGTGTTACCAGTGTTATTGGAAAAAGTATTATAAATAGCCTTTGAAAATGCGTGAATGGGGACAACAATGACAAATCAACTTCGGTGAACACCATTATGGGAGAAACGTTACTAGAGAAAAATTATCGTTATGATATCAGAGCGTTATTATGGCATGGTAGCGTTATGGCAGAGCCTCTGAGAAACGTTGTAGAAGAGCCTATGAGCTGCATTATATGCATTATGGTAGAGCCTCTGAGTAGCAAAGCATTGAGGCAGAGGTATTGGAGAAGCGTTATATGTGTGATGCATTATGGTGGTAGGAGCAACGTTACATGTGTGATGTGTTATGATGGCATCATGATGTTGGAGCCTCGTTACATGCTCGATGCATTATGGTGGCAACAATAGTGTTATATGCGCGATGCGCTATGGTGACAGCATGATCTTGGAGCAGTGTTATATGTGTGATGCATTATGGTTGCATGATGTTTTATTATGATGGCAACAACATTATATTACATTAATTCATTTGGATAGTTGTACTCTCAGTTCAACAAATATCCTCCGTGTGTAGATAATATGAGATTAGTATATCGGAGTGGGAATTCAATATATTTCACTCCATTCAACAAAGAGAGGTAAAACATATCTCCAGATGGTGGAAGGATGCAGGCTTCTCTAAAATGAATTTTGTTCACCACCGTCATGTCTAATACCACACCTTGCCCTCTTGATTTGTGGTTGATCCTCAACATTATTCATTCCGAGTAAGGTTTTCCAAAATATGTCATCTTATCATTGTTCTAGATGATTGAGGCTTGACGATATCACACAGAAAAGTGAATCACAAGAATGCATGGTGAAATAATGAGGTTTTCTGCATTGTTCAAACTTTATATTATTATTATTATCAAATACTACACGTCTCCTTACTATTTTACAAAGAATATATATACAAGGCAACTTCTGTGTTCCTTCCAGGCATATCCAAGCTTTGCTCTACTTCTTGATAAGAAGCAAAAGAATGAAAATATGGGTAATTAGCCATCCTTCGAAATGATGGAAGAGCTCAAACTCTTCACAATGGTAATTAAGAGACGGGATCCATCAAAGATATACTCCCTTCCAATGTACATGAAACAATTGTACACACTATTTTAGTGACAATTATAACTGTATCATAGAATGTGATTTAACTATTCAATGTAGATCTCAGCACTCAAATTTATTATCATGTTGCTTGTGATATACTGTTTGAAGTTGCATATTTGTGACAAAATCTTACAGAAATGTTCAATAAAATGGAAACTAGTGGTGCCCATCCTGTCAATAGATAATGGATATTTGGAAACAGAAGGGGGCAAGAGAAAGGATAAAATTCCATGTCAAACATTCACCATTAGAGGTGAATGGGTATCGTCAGCCCGTCATAAGCCAAATTAACGTCTATTCTTTATGAAATAGTAAAATAAATCACACAAGTGGCAAAGAAATCTCAATGCCGAAGACCCTGACTGTTAGCGCAAGGAGTCACTCCTTGACTGCATAAGGAGTCAACACATACGTAAGAAAACAAGCTAGGCAGAAGTAGCTAGCTCTCAATATTTTTTATGCAGTAGTTATCCAATAGTGATGTCCTCCACACACACTAATATTAATATCAAAGATAAATTTCTTGGACACATCTGGGTCAATGCATCTCAACAAAAATCTTGTAGCATATTTCCAATATAAACAATTAGCTTTAATGCAAATTTTAACATTTTTCATTTCAAAGATTTTACTATGCTCTTATCATAATTTGGAGGAGGTTTAAAATGCTGCAGAAATTAGATGATGTCCTTATACCAGCTGCACTTAGAAATATTTTTTCCACTGCCATGTTGTCTAAAGGTTAAGAAATATGCCCTTCAAAGTTTTCATCCATGAAATTCAAGCCCAAAACTTTACAATTTTCTTCAGCTAGTATTTTGGCTAATCCTTGACCTTTGATTAGTTTAGTAGGATTTATCTCTAAATAAAACTCAAGAACTCTGGTCACCCACTTCTTTTTCCACCAATATCAGGTTGAATAAATATCTCTCTAACAACATATGTATGTACATAAACAATAACTTTAGCATGAAGAATATAAACTCTAAAATATTTCATATCTTTTACTAATGCATATGCATGCTTTTCCAACATTTCATACTTCAATTCTGCATCTCTAAGTGCTCTGCTGAAAAATGCTATGGGAGCTTCCTTATTTTCTGAATCTTTTTGTTACAAAACAACAACAATAGTGTCTTGTGAGGCAAATGAGAAGATCAAGAAATGCTTTGAATATTAAGGGCTTACCAACTGAGGTGCGTCAATGATAGCTTCTTTGATCATCTTAAATGAATTTCTGGATTCAATGGTCCACTTGACTTTTTTGTCCTTCTTCAACATGCAAGTAATATTCTTCACCACTTCAACAAAATTTGGAATGAACCTTCTTAAGAAATTGATCTTACCAAGGAAAGATTGAACCTCTTTCTTGGATCTTGGAAGTGTTAAATCTTGGATTGCAATTACTCTCTTAGGATCAACTTTCACTCCATCCTCCGAAACTATGTGACACAACATCTTACCTTATTTGAGATAAAAATTAACTTCTTTGGATTCAATGATATACCATATTTTTTGCATTTAATAAATACTTGTCTCAATCGTTGAAGGTGTTCTTGATCTGATGTTGAATAAACAATAATATCATCTAAATAGATGACCAAATTTTTTTCCTTTTCTCCAATGAATGAAAAGTCCATAGCACGCTGAAAAGTAGCTCCAAAATTCACAAGCCCAAATGGAATCTTTGCATACATGAATTTTCCCCAAGGAGTAGTGAATGTTGTCTTCTCTCGGTCTTCTAGCTAAACTGAAACTTGATTGTACTTGGAGAAACCATCTAGTAGGGAAATAATGTCTGAACTAGTTACCTTTTGAATAATATGCTCCATATTTGGCAAATAATAGTTATACTTATTGGAGCATTTGTTAATATTTCTGAAATATACACATAGTCTAACTTCACCACTCTTCTTCCTCAATAGAACTAGATTATCAACCCAATCTGAATATCTCAACGGAATGATGATTTTAGCATCCAAAATTTTCTTAACTTCCTTCTCCATCACTGGTAACAATAGTGGATTGATTTGTCTTAATTTCTGCCTGAATGGATTAGTATCATCCTTCAATGGTATCCTATGCTCAATGATAGATGTATCATATGTCTTAAGATATTCATATTTCCAGGAAAAAACATCAATAAATTCACAAAACAGCTTGTGGTATTTAGCCTTTATTTCTTCTGATAAATCTTTTGACAACTTCACATACCCTGGTTCTTTTCCTATGAACAAATTGAAATCTTCTAATTTTGCTTCTGTTTCATCCAACTGTGGTTTCACTGAGACATCATTGTGATCAAAGAGCTTCTCAAGTGTGATTAACCCCTTGGGAATATGATTGGTAGGCAGCTGAATGATAGGCTGATCAACAATCTGTTTTTGCAGATTTTTGGTGTCTTGCAAATCAGCATCATCCTTCATGAAATATTCATCTTGATCAATGTTTAGGACAAAAAATTCTTCAACAACTTCAATGAATCTTCTCATCTCCTGATCATCTTCAAAAACTTTCCAATGCTTCACATTATCAAGAATTCTAGGTTTGAATCTAACTTCCACTTCATATTTCAGCTTCATAGGTACTGGAATCTTGAATGAGCTTGCTGAAATAGAGAGTGAGTTAGCCAAAATATTACTTTCTCTTGTAACAAAAGAAATATTAAAAGCCAAGAATGAGTCTTCTACAATGCTCCATACTGCATTTCGGTAATCTTTGAGTCTGGGATGCTTAACTTGATAAACATTTCTAATTTGCTAAATGATAAGTTCAGCATCTCCAAAAACATAAATGTCTGAAATATTCATGTCCTTTTCTATTTTTAAAACAATTAGCAGAGCTTCATACTCAGCCACATTGTTAGTTGCTTCAAATTCATGTTTGAAAGAAAATGTAGAGCTTTCTTTCAAAGGAGAAATGAGAACTATTCTTGCACGAAATCCCTCTTTAGAACATGAACCATCAAAATAAATTTTCCACAGCTAAGAACCATCATGTCTGATTTTCTTTTCAACAGGCTTTAAAATCTGAAATTTTTCTTGAGATAGGATAATATTATCCATTTGTAAAGTACTTGAACCAACATCAGTTGTTCTAGAATGAATTGGATTATTAGTTGGGTATTTTTTGTCACTAATGATATATGTCAGTTGAGCTTCTCTATAAATTCTTTTTTTCTCTCCTCCAAAAATAAGAACAATAGCATAAGTGAGATCCATTTTTAATGTTCATCCCAACCTTCTAATCCATGACCTAGAAAGTAACATGCCAAATCTATGAGGAAGGCTAGCTACAACAATATCCATGACCATTCCTCTCACAGGTAACTAAAAAAGGCTTACTGCAAGTTCTTTGATGACAGCAAGACATTGAACTTCCAGGGAATCAAAAGAGTAGAGATCTCGATACTCTCTAGTTATTTCAAGACCTAGTTCATCCATGACTACCTTGGGCATTAAATTATGTGAGGCTCCAGTGTCTATTAGGAAATTATGAAATATATTATCATGAATATTCAGAGATAGATAGAAAGGATGGGTAGAGTCATCCCTATCTTCTACCAATGGACCCAAAATAATAGTGGGCTTGTCATCTTGAAGGTTAAAAAAATCAGAAGCTGCTTCAGTAGGTGGGGTTTGAAGAGCTTTCATAAAGGTCCTTTTCAAATCATCATTTTTCATAAGCTCTACAAGAGGAACATGAATATTTATCTTTTTTATTTCATTCTCAAATTTGAAAACATGGGGCAGTTTGTGAGAATTTTTTACCTCAAGTGAAGGAGTATTAACTGCTACTAGAATTACTAGTAATTTCTATTCAGCAACTTGCTTTTCTATTGAAATTTTAATTGCATCCTTATTATTCTTGGGCTATGCAACAAGTTTTGGAAAATCATCAATCTTATTTGATATGATATTATATATGCTTTGATGATCAAGTGCAATCATGGAATGATCAGGAACCACTTCATTATTCTAAGTATATGACATGAAATCCTCATACTCTGCTTGTGTAAGATTAATCAACCCTTCTTTGTCTCTCAGGAAATTGATATCAACAGCTTTCTTTAACCTTTAAGCTTCCTCTTCATCTTCAAATATAGAATTTTGCAAAGGAGGCTAAACTTTTTGATCATCAACCTCTCTCCTCTCTCGCTGAAAAATTTGACGAACATTAGGTATTATAAATTTTTTCCTATTAGGTTGACCAAATGAAACATTTCTTGTAGTAGCTAGTCTTTCTTCCATATTGATCTTGGACATCTCAGTAGTCAATGACTTGACCATCTTGGTCAGCTCATCTAACCTAGGATCTATGTCTAAAGTTCCTGAAGTTGAAACTTCAGATTTTTTCTTTCTTTTTTCTCTGTCATTCAATCCTCTGAGCCTATCAACTACTAACATAGTAGATTATACCTCCAGTGCATTGCCCTGTATTTGTGTTAGAGTTGTAGATCTTTTTTCTCTCAAATAAACAAAAAATCAGGATCAAGGACACGAACATAAGTGATTTTGGTTGAAGCTTCAGTAGGCCTAATTTCAGTAGGTATTTTACTATACATCTTATTGAATATCTTGGAAAAATCAGAAACTGATTCTCCTTCTTTTCTTTTTATTGCACCAAATTCAGTGATATAATACATAAAATCTTTCTTATCACCCCTTTTCCTTAAAAATGTATCATCTAGGGTTTCAATTCCAGTGATGCTACCAGCTGTCAAAGATCTGAACCATTTTCTTACGTCACCCTCAAGACTATGAATAAAAAATATCATCCAAACATCTTCATGCTCAATATTCAGATTGTCAGCATAGGCATAAAAATCAGCAAGGTGTTCTTCAACTGTCACCTCTCCCTCACCACTAAACTTAAGCATGTAATTGAGATAATATCCTACAGGTAATGAAGTCATAGGCTGAGGTAAAACCAAAGGGGCATACCTTGCACCAACAATTTCATCCATTCAATTAGGGGGTGGATCTAGACCCGCCATGGTGTGAGTTGTTTGGATTTTTGGAATAATAATAGGTGGATTGTGAACATCAGATGATGAAGCACCAACTTGTGTTGTAGGTATTGTTTCTTGGTTGTAAAACAAGGGAGGTACAAGATTTTTTGCAAAATCAGAGGATAAAGTTTGTAAGACTTCTTTAGGAATAGCCTTTGACAAAACAGTAGTAGAGGAAGGATAATTTTGTTCACTATTTTTCTTAATTAGCTTTTCAAGGTTAGAAACTGTGATTCTCAAAGGGGACTATCGGTTAGCCCTGGTTCTAGTCCTTCTGGGAGGCAAAAATTCTCAATGGATTCACCGGGTGTAAAGTAGTCTAATAAGATAGTTGGAGTTGTACACCTCAGAACTAGACTTATAACTTTTTCACTCACCCAGGGATAAACTTCAGTTCGCCTCCCCGAAAATGATGCCAAATATTTTAGTGCAAGGAGTCACTCCTTCACTACATAAGGACCAAGCCTTACACATCATAGTTCATTTCAAAATTTAAAGGGGATGTTTGAGTGGTGGGATGGCTTTCTCAAATATTTTGAAATGATTTTATGTTCTTTAAGACTTTCATGCATTTGGAAAGCTGTGGAATGCATAAATTGTGTGGGTAAAGGGTAGTATATGGAGAAGAGTGCACAAGTGGAAGAAGATGAATAGCTAGTACCTATTCCAGGAAATATTCCTATCCTAAATCAATCACACAGCTATGATGATGGCTCTTTACACAAAATCATTTTATGCAAATAAAACAACATTTAGAAAATAGATTGCATGTATAAATTATTCCACAAATCCTTGATGAAATATTTACTGACATGTTGTATAACATGCATATAACTTTCAGAAAACTGAAAGAAGATAATTTACTATTAAATCCTTTAACAAATTCTCACTCACACTTTACTAGTTTTTGCAATTCATATTTTAGAAAAATTTAACAAAGAAAAGAAACACACCACACATTGTATGTTCCTTGAGTCACAAAATCCTCCAGTATGAAGTAAAAAGGTTTTTTATTATAATCAGTCTTCAGGTAGACTAACATTCAACCTGGAAATAGTATTTACAATTGGTATATATATAGCAAGAGAGGAACCAACTCCATCTCTTCTAAAAATATGGAAACATTAATTATAACATAACATCTGTGTCAAAATACATTACAGCCTTATCTCATCGAAATCTAATAGAAGGGAAAGATGGATAAGAAAGAAGAGAAGAATTATGGGCAGGAATGATGAGTGTAGTGTTATGCTACCCCTTTTTCTGTTGAATTATCAGTTGTATCTTGGGTCTTTAATAACCATGTAGCTCCATTTAATAAGACTTCCAACAACCTCATAACCACCTATCACCATCACTTATATTATCCATTTTTCTATGGGTTCTTACCCATCCTTAACTGGCTCGAAAAAAATTTCTTACAGGTGTCGAAATTAAGTTAAAACAGGTGCTACCGAAAATTCTGGTAAAAAACTGTAACTGCGAAAAATCTAGAATGCTATCGGAAATTCCGGTAGCGCCTTGTTTCTTTTTCAAAAATACACAGAAAATGCTGAAAATTCTTTGTAGACTTGTATTCCATGACACCTAAGCTATTGTTAAAAATTGTAACTGATAAGAAAAAAAGGTACTTGTATCAAAACCCTTTTTACCTTTCCTCTATGTGTGCTGCAACTTTAGCCAGTTTATCCAAGTGATTTTTGTTGTCAGTAGCTAATGATCTGGATATGGTTTCCCTTGTAGTTTCCTCCTTGATAGTTTCTTTGTCCTCCTTAGAACTCCTCTGTTTTTTTCTTCTCTTTGAGGGCTATAAGTGTTGTTCTAAAGGGGTTGTGTTGTTTTTATTCATGGATTTTTCTATTTTTGAACCTTCAGATTTACCTTCAATGTAAATAACCTCTATCATTAGGCTTGGATTATGTAGATACTTGGACTTAAGCCTAAACTTATCGATGTCTCTTTTATTCCTCTTTCTGGTGCTAGCAATAGGTTTAACTTCTTCTTTATTCTTCTTGTTGTTGATTTCATATCCAACATCCTTGAGGATTTCTTCATATGATGGTGTAGGCTGATATTCTTTCTGCAAATTTTGTTGAATTTGTGCTTTCGAAATTTTTAGTAGCACCTGTGCTTTTAATTTATCTGCAGTTGAAGACCTTCCTCTTTTGGCTCTAGTGTAGACATTAGGAAATGGAGGAATAGGGGGCATAATTTTCATGGATTTTGGTTTTCTTGTTGAGGAAATCTCTCCTTTTTCCAACCTTCTTTCAGCTTTGACTAAAGAAAAATTCTCTTTTTTTCCTTTGGCCTTCTTGTAGGCTAAGTATTTGGTTGTGGAACTGGAGGTGTAGGTGTAAGTTGGTCTTCTCCATAGAATAAAAAGTGATCCCAAGTCTAGTTTCTCTTTCTTAAATATTCTTCAGCTAGAAATTTGATTAAAGCTTGATGGTACAAGCTATACATAGAAACATTAGTGTGGGTCTGAACACTTGTTGACATCTTGGTCAAGATTTTCAACAAGAAAAATGGCAGATTCAATGTCTTCATCCCTGAAATATAAAAAATAAACCTCATGTGATAAAGGAATACCACTGTATACCTCTTTTCACAAGTGAGGTGTATCTTGATAAGCTTGATAGCTTCTTCCCAGTCATTATTAAGGTAGTTTCTTGGGATGCCTTTTGCCCAAATTGATCTTTGTGACCATCTTTGCGGAAGCTGTTGAGATCACCTCTTGTAATAACTTGTCCTTTGAACCACCTTTCTCCTTCTTGGGGAAGTTTAAAGGATTTAGCAATGGAGTCTTTAAACCTACAAGGTGAGGCCATAAACTGTAGCTTCTTGTCCATTAAAAGAGTTAAGAAAACTCTTTGGGCTACTTTTGAGTGAGAGCTCCCTAACCTGGTACAAAGATGATACCATCCTAACTGCATAAAAAAAATTGTTACCCTCAAATTGGCATCAACTAAATTTGCACCATGTGGCTCTATTCGGTTGATCTTACCACCTGTTGTATTCATCTTTAGAAAAATAAATGACTCTATCTCTTGCAACTGGTGGCAGAGTAGGAATAATTTTACCTTACAAGTGTAGTCTATATTAACTCTTGGAAATCTTGTCTGAAATCCAAACTCCTTCTCAAAGTATGAATTCCAGTAATTCGAATCTCAAAAAATAAATTCTTCAAATGACATTCTCTTGCTTTTTAGGTGGTTTTAAAATCAAAATTTGGTTCATCAGCCCATGAAAATCATCTTTCATCATTGAAAATATTCCTCACCATGATGTGCACCATGTGATACTACATCACTACCTTTAGTTGGTTGTGTTTTCCATATGAGAGCTCTAGATGGCTTGTGGCAACTGGGTTTATGACTAGCAGTCACCTCTGTAGTCTTTTTTGTTGATTGGCTGGAATTTCTAGCAGCACTGCTATGCAGCCAACCAAACGGTTATGGCATGTAGTGTAATAACCATGATCTCCTTGATTCATAAAAAAATGTACCTAAACATGCATAAATGGACTTGGGTTTTGACAGGCAAGACGGGCTAACGGTTCACTTCATAACTGTGGATGACATATGTGTTCAATGTATATAACAACTTAACTTAAGCCAACTGACTGTAATAAGACACCTATCATGAGATATAAAAATATTTAAAAGATATTTGAGGCATATTTACACTATTACACATGGTTTAACTAAAACAAATGCGCTTTTTCATTTTATTTTGTTTAAAACAGAGTATGCTTTTGGAAATTGCAGCAATATCGAAATGAAAATAAAAAGGACAGAAACTGTAAAATAACAAATTGTCTGAAAGGGATAAAACTGGTAATTCTAGAAATTATGGTAGCGACCAATTTTTTTTTTTTTAATTTTGAAATTTTTTGAAGTTTAATCCTAAAAATAAAACTATGGAATGGACTCATGACTTAGCAAAGAACTGTGCTAACATTGGCTCCACAAGGGATAGAGCTCTCCCTACGAGGCTCTAAGAATCTTTTGTAGTTTCAGTGCCTTGTCCTTGGGCTATGGAGTCTTATTATGAAACACACCGGTATTTACAGTGAACATAGGCTACCAAAAACCTTAGTAAAAGAATTTTTTGAGAAGCACCCATTAAATGGGCCTCCAAACAATTATTATCCACAAATATGTTGCAACTCAAAGGTGTTGTTCTGCAGAATGTTTGATATTCGGAAAGGACCAAGCCATAAATCATAAAATTTGGAATGCTTACCTAATCTTGATGTTATGCATCCCACTTCAAAACTAGATCTCCAATCTGAAAATCTTCTTTTTTAGTTCCTTTATCAAAAACTTGCTTTACATCTTCTTGATATTTTCTCACCAAATCATATTGTTGTTCTCGTTTTTTCTGCACTTCTATGATTTGATAAACTCTCCTAGTCATGTCATCTGGCTCAGCTTCATTATATTGTAGAAAATCAACTTCAGTTCCATAAACCATTTGAAAAGGTGATGTATTAATAGATTTTTTTATTGTCACCTTGTCTACCCATAAAATAAACTTCAGTTTTGAATCTTAGGCTTTCTTGTTTTGTTCCATCAATTTGGTGATTATTCTTAACAAAATTTTGTTTGATGATTCAGCTAAACCATTCCCTTGAGAATAGTAAGTTGTAGAGTAACTAAGCTGAATGCCATAATCTTCACAGAAATTTACCAATGGAGTGGCTTTAAAAACAACTACATTATCTACTACTAACTTTGATGGACATCAAAATTTTGTTATGATTACCTCCAGAAAATTAATGATAAATTTATGAGTAGCATTCCTAGTAGGTATTGCTTCAATCCATTTGGTGAAGTAATCAGTTACAACAGGAATCCAACGATGTTGTCCACTTGAAGGTGGATGAATTTCTGCAATGAAATCTAAGCCCCATTTTTGACAAGGTGCAGAAACAACTATGGGCTTGAGAGGCAAAGACATCAAATTTTTCTTTCCGGTGAAATTTTGACATTTTTCACAATCTCTCACCTCATCACATACATCATAAAAAAAGCTAGGCCAAAATAGCCAGCTCTCAATATTTTGTATGCAATATTTCTCCAATACTGATGTCCTCCACACACACTACTATGCATATCGAAGGTAACTTTCTTGGACTCATCTGGGTCAATGCATCTCAAAAAACCTACTGTAGCATATTTCCAATATAAGAAATTATCTTTAATGAAAAAATTAACAATTTTAAGATTCAAAGATCTTACTCTACTCTTATCATAATTTGGAGGAGGTTTAAAATGCTGTAGAAAACAGATCATGTCCTTCTACCAGCTTCATTCAGAAATATTTATTTCCACTGCCATGCTGTCTATAGGTTCGTAAATCTACCCTTCAAATTTTTCATCCATGAAATTCAAGCCCAAAACTTTACAATTTCCTTCAGCTAGTATTTTGGCTAATCCTTGACCTTTGATTACTTTAGTAGGCTTTATCTCTAAATAAAAATCAAGAACTTTAGTCACCCACTTACTTCTTTTTCCATCAATATCAAACTGAACTAATATCTCTCTAACAACAAATGAAAGTACATAAGCAATAAATTGAGCATGCAAAATATAAACTCTAAAATATTTTAGAGCTTTCACTAATGTATAGGCATGTTTTTCCAACATTGCATACCTCAGTTCTATATCTCTAAGTTCTCTGTTGAGAAATGCTATGGCATATTCCTTATTTTATGAATATTTTTGTAACAAAACAACAACTATAGTATCTTGTGAGGAAAATGAGAAGATCAAGAAAGGCTTTGAATATTCAGGGCTACCAGTTGAGGTGCTTCAATGATAGCTTTTTTTATGAGCTCAAATGAGTTTCTAGATTCAATGGTCCACTTGAATTATTTGTCCTTCTTCAATAGTCAAGTAATATGCTTCACCACTTCAAAAAAATTTGGAATGAACCTTCTTAATAAATTGATCTTACCAAGGAAATATTGAACATCTTTCTTTGATCTTGGAAGTGTTAAATCTTAAATTTCAATTACTCTCTTAGGATCAATTTTCACTCCATCCTTAGAAAGTATGTTACCCAACATCTTACCTTATTTTAGCGAAAAATGAAACTTCTTTGGATTCAATGATATGCCATATTTTCTGCATTTAATAAATACTTGTCTCAAGTGTGGAAGGTGTTCCTTATCTCAAGTTGAATAAACAATAATATCATCTAAATAGATGACCAAGAATTTGTTATTTTCTCCAATGAATGCAAAGTCCATAGCACGTTGAAAAGTAGCTCCGGCATTCATAAGACCAAATGGCATATTTGCATACATGAATGTTCCCCAAGGAGCAGTGAATGTTGTCTTCTCTTAGTCTTATGGCCAAACTGAAACTTGATTGTACCCAGAGAAACCATCTAACATGGAAATTCTGTCTGAACCAGTTACCTTTTGAAGAATATGTTCCATATTTGGAAAAGGATAGTTATCTTTCTTGGAGAATTTTTTAAGATTTCTGAAATCTACACATACTCTGACATCACCACTCTTCTTCTATACTGGAACTATATTAGCAACCAAATATGAGTATCTCAATGGAATGATGATTTTAGCACCCAAACGTTTCTTAACTTCCTTCTCCATCACTGGTAACAATAGTGGATTGATATTTCTTAATTCCTACCTGAATGGATTAGTACCATCCTTCAATGGTATGATATATGTATTATATGTCTTAATATATTCATATTTCCAGGAAAAAACATCAACAAATTCACAAAACAGCTTCTGGTATTCATCCTTTATTTCTTCTGATAAAGCTTTTGACAAATTCACATACCTTGGTTCTTTTCCTAAGCCCAAATTGAAATATTCCATTTATGCTTCTATTTGAGCCAATTGTGATTTGACTGAGCATCATTGTGGTCAAAGATATTCTCAAGTGGGGTTAACCCCTTGGGAATATGATTGGGAGGCAGTTGAATGATAGGTTGATCAACAATCTTTTTTTCTAGATTTTTGGTGTCTTGCAAATCAGCATCATTCTTCATGAAATCTTCATCTTCATCAATGTTTAGGACAACAAACTCTTCAGAAACTTCAATGAATATTATAATCTCCTTATCATCTTCAAAAACTTTCCAATGCTTGAAATTATCAGGAATGTTAGGTTTTAACCCAAGTTCCACTTCATATTTCAGCTTCATAGGTATTGGAATCTTAAATGAGCTTGCTGAAATAAAAAGTGAGTCAGCCAAAATATTACTTTCTCTTGGAACAAAAGAAATGTTAAAAGCCAGGCACAAGTCTTCTACAATGGTCCATACTACATTCTGGTAATCTCTGAGTCTGGGATGCTTAGTTTGATAAAAAATTCTGATATAATGAATGATAAGTTCAACATCTCCAAAAATAGAAATTTCTAAAATATTCATGCCCTTTGTTGTTTTTAAACCAATTAGTAGAGCTTCATACTTAGCCACATTGTTAGTTGCTTCAAATTCAAGTTTTAAAGGAAAAGTAGAGATTTCTTTCAAAGGATAAATGAGAACTATTCCTCCACCAGCTCCCTCTTTCGAACATGAACCATCAAAATACGTTTTCCATAGTTGAGAACCTTCATGACTGATATTCTTTTCAATAGGATTTAAAATAAGAAATTTTTCTACAGATAGGATAGCATTATCCATGTCTAAAATATTTGAACCAACATAATTTGTTCTAGAATAAATTGGATGATTAGTTGGGTCTTTGTTGTCACTAATGATATATTGTAGGTGAGCTTCTGTATAAGTTCTTCTTTCCTCTCTTCCAAAAACAGGAACAATAGCATAAGCGTGATCCATTTGCAATGTTCCTCCCAACCTTCTAATCCATCACCTAGAAAGTAACATGCCAAATCTAGGAGGAATGTCAGCTACAACAATATCCATGACCATTCTTCTCATGGGTAACTCAAAAGGCTTACTGCAAGGTCTTTGATGACACCAAGGCATTGAACTTTCCCGGAATCAAAGGAGTAGAGATCTTGGTACTCTCTAGTTATTTCAAGACCTAGTTCATCGATGACTACCTTGGGAGTTAAATTATGTGAGGCTCCAGAGTCCATTGGGAAATTATGCAAGATCTTATCATGAATATTCAAATATAGATAGAAAGGAGGGGTAGATTCATCTCTGTCTTCTTCCAATTGACCTAAAATAATAGTGGGCTTGTCATCTTGAAGGTTAATAAAATCGTAAGCTACTTCAGTAGGTGGGGGTTGAAGAGCTTTCATAAAGTTCTTTTTGAATCATCATTTTTCATAAGCTCTACAAGAGGAACATGAATATTTATCTTTTGTATTTCATTCTCAAAATTAAAAATAGGAGGTAGTTTGTGAGCAAGTTTTACCTCAAGTGGAGTATTAACTGGTACCTGAATTTCCAGTAATTTTTGTTCAGTAAC
Source organism: Pinus albicaulis (assembly GCA_034641835.2). Classification (NCBI taxonomy): domain Eukaryota; kingdom Viridiplantae; phylum Streptophyta; class Pinopsida; order Pinales; family Pinaceae; genus Pinus; species Pinus albicaulis. The sequence continues at coordinate 1,206,142,868 of CM076584.1, forward strand.
TTGCTTTTTTGTTGAAATTTTAACTGTATCCTTACTATTCTTGGGGTGTGAAATAGCTTTTGGATTATCATCAATCTTCTTTTATCTAAGGTTATATCTGCTTTGATGATCAGGTGAAAACATAGAATGATTATGAACCAATTCATTATTATGAGTATATGACATGAAATCCTCATACTCTTCTTGTGTAATATGAATCAGCCCTTCTTTGTCTCTCATAAAATTGATATCAGCAACTTTCTCCAACCTTTTAGCTTCCTCTTCATCTTCAAATATAGCATTCTGCAAAAGAGGCTAAAATTTATGATCATCAACCTCTCTCCTATCTCGCTGCAAAATTTGAGGAACATTAGGTCTTGTAAATTGTTGCCTATTAGGTTGATCAAATGAAACATTTCTAGTAGTAGTTGTTCTTGCTTCCATCTTGAGCTTGGACATCTAAGTAGTCAATGACTTGATCATCTTGGTTAGCTCATCTAACTTAGGATCTATGTCTGAAGTTTTTGAAGTTGAAACTTCAAATTTTTTCTTTCTTTTTTCTCTGTCAATTCCTTCTCTGACCCTATGAGCTGCTAACACATAGATTCTACCTCCAGTGCATTGTATTTCATTTGTGTTAGTGTTTTAGATATTATTTCTCTAAATAATAAACAAAAATCAGGATCAAAGGCACCCGCATAAGTGATTTTCGCTGAAGCTTCAGTAGGTATTTTACTATACATCTTATTGAATCTCTTGGAAAAATCAGAAACTAATTCTCTTTCTTTTCTTTGGCAGTGTTTTACAGTGACATTAAGCGCCTAGGGTTTGGAAACTTGATGTAATGATGTTGTTGAGGTTTTGGCACCTTCATGATATTAATGTTGCGTAGAGTTATTGACTCAGAGTTAGGTGTTGTTGCCATTTGTATTGTCGTAGAATTTCAAAGATAGTGATATTGTGCTAGAATTTGACTACATATATATATATACATACATACATACATATATATATATATATATATATATATATATATATATATATATATATATATATATTTATATATATATCTGTGTGGTAATATATCCTAAAGGGTTCAAATTAAGAAAAAGGTTTAACAATATTTACAAACTTATTGCTTCTTTCGAGGAGCACATCAATGATATAGTTCAGAATTCTCTTCCTTCAATAATATTTGTTGCCACTCTATAATTCCTTGCATTATTTTAAAGTGTTATTACAACGATGTTTTGTAGCGCTTTTGCAATGATTCCGAAGTGAATTTGGAGCAAAATGTATATATCACATGCTTCATCTTCACTATTCTTATATAATGTTGTCTATGGAGCATCAACCATTTTTGAAGCAGTGCTCATATTTAAGAAACACTCATTCAAACTTGAGTAGCCTCAACAAGCCATATGAAGTGGCACTCATTGAATAACACAATGACAAAAGGAAAAAAAAAAGTAGTAATGTTCATTACACAATAGGAAGCAGTAATACAATAATGGAAACTGCACTGAAAAAATTGTAACCCTCTCGCCATTGATGTCAAAGGGGGAGGTAATGTAATCAGAGGAAAGAAGACATTCCTCAGAATGGAAGGGGAGTACAAAAGGATTTCCATCAATGCCAAAGGGGGAGATTGTTGGAAATATTGGCATTGACGTTATTAACTGAAATTATGTTAACGTATGTTGAGTTTTATTTTACAAAAGGCTGAAAGTGATGTGAAGTGCAAAGGCTATGCTAATCAATATGAAGGCTAAAAATAGTCAATAAGGACATAATATATTAATACAAAGCTGAAATACATATATTCCATTAAACATAAATTGTACATAATACAATTCTGATTTGTCACTTGTCATCATTTCTGATTGAGATGTTACAATATTTTTTTCTATTACAAATATTTTAAAAACTGAACATAAAATAAGAGAGCAGTTTTCTTTTGGAAGCCAAGGAGATAATTCCTCACTTCATATTCTGCAAGGAAGATAAATAGCCAAGGAGGATTTCTTACAAAAGGCACAACATAGAGAAGAAAATGTTGGTTTTTCCAAGTAAAGGACAGAGAGTTTCTTTACGAAGACATTGATGGACAATAGTAGAAGATGAAGAGAAAATGGAAGAGGATAAACAATTGAAAAATGAAATTAATCGAAGAATGGTCTATGAGGTAACTAGCAACTAAAACTTGATGTTGTAATTGAGAAATTTATTTCCTCGTGTATGTTATAGTTCAAAGAGGAGCATGTTGTTCCCTGTTGAGGTAGGAGCCTCCGGTGGGTTGTAGCCTATATAAAATTTGTGGGAGTTGGAGCTTCCTTGGAGGTAGTATCTTCTTGTAGGTTGGAGCCTACAAAAATATCATGTAATACGGAGTAGTAGCCTACCTTCACATCACTTTCAGCCTAATATACATGGTTTTCTCCCTTCGGGGTTTCCACTCAGATCTTGTGTCCTTGTGTGCTCATTATGAATTCTATGTGAATGACGTTGAACTCTTGAAGAGTAATCTGAAAAATATCTTCATGACACCTGCAAAATCAATTCAATGTAACATGAACATGAAATATTAGTTGAATAATAAAGAAAGACAAGAAAAATTAAAGAATGTTAAATTAATGATTCACCCCCCCTCGTAGTAATTTCCTATCTTAAATATCAAAGATGGTTTATGAGGGGGAAACTATGGACTTCTTTGATGATCTTATGGAATATCAAAGGATGTAGCACAACTCTAGTTTAGGTCAATGAAACATTACTCATGACATTATCATGATGAATCTCTATCTAGGGTCTAGACCATTAGAGTAGACAAACATGGAGATTCTAAGTGAGCTAGTGCTATAGCTAGGAGAACAGGGTTTGAGGACCTCAAAGTGGTTAAATTGGAGATGGGTCTATTCGATAGTCAAATCGAGGACCACAAATGCAATTTGTGTTCACTCCATGCAACGAGTAATGACCTCAATATTTTAGATCTGTCAATGATAAATGCTTTATCAGAAAAAGATGATGGTTTATGAGACCAAGGTATAAATTGGAAGCAAATTAAATGAATATTACAACATTTTTTATTTCATTTGTAAGTGTGACATTGTTTGGTGAGATATATTTTCTAGTTCTAACTTTCTTGCTAATAATTTTTATTTGGATCTTTTAAGAAAAAACCCATTCTTGGATTCAAAGGTTTAGGGTGGAAAAAAAAACTTATGATATTATGGAGATGGAAGACAAAGCACTAATCCTAAATCTCTATGGAAGAGAATGAGTTCAAAATAATTAAAGAATTAGACTAGTAAAATTTTCAAAATAATGGTGGTGGCCTCTCCATGTACATTGGTTTTGGTGAAAAGGTGTTTTGTTTGGATGTTTAAATTGACTGAAGAAGTAGAAACTATCTTACACTAGCATTGGAAGTGGGGATCTCAATGTCCATTCATAAGTAATTCACATATTGAGTTCAATGCAAATTTAGCTAGTGTGGAAAATTATTGGGATGTTTTCATATCACAATTACTTAGCTCCTCTAGAGAGATGTTCCAAAAAATTGGTAGCTCCTTTGGTACATTTTATGAAGAAAAAATATTTTACATAGAATGTAGTTACTAATAAAGAAAAAAAATCTATGAAGTGAAAAAAGAAAAATAATAAAGTCTCAAGTGAAAACCTCCTTTAAGACTCCTGAGATAGACTCGTTGGCTAAAAAACTCCATGAGGCAGTCATTGAGTTTGGAAAATAGGAAAAAAAATATATAAAATGAATAAAGCTCCAGTGGAAGCTTCTTCTGAGAAGACTAAAGTAGGTTCTCTCATTAAAAACCTCCATGAGGTAGTTGTTGAGCCGAGAAGAAAAAAGAAAAATAAAAAACATATTCCTTTTCATAATTTCTCACATTTATTTTTGTGCAACAATTTCCTCCACAACAAAAGAAGAGAGAAAAACTGTGTCAAGAAAAATTATCATACTGAAAAAATCAAAAATAAAGGGGACATTCTCGCACCTATTTCAAGTCATCAGCATATATTTCCTCAAGAATTCTTAAAGTGTTATAGGAAAGTCCAAAGTTAATACAAGAGAAAACTTTCTCTATAAAAGGATATATATCCATTTTTTTTAATTATGTTATCCAAAGGATAGCACCAATAGGATCCCAATAATTATACTTTCCATGTATAAGCTCTTAAAATGTCCTCCTCTCACTCTATAATCCCACATTCACCATATAGCTACCTATTTCCTTCACTTTTTCATCACATACAACATAAAAAATTATCCATCCACATTTCATTTATCCTTCTAAATTATCAAGTCACCACCATCAACTAAGATTTTTTTTTACTAAGCAGAAAAGGTCGGTGTGCCTGCTACATGAAACTACACAATCCAATAAGAAATTTTAAAGGCTCTGTAGACCAATCTTTTTCCACCTAGTCATTTCAAAAACTCCACAACTCTAGAAGCCACCTCACGATTGGCGAAGTAGTCCTAGGAAGCTACATGATCCCATGTAGGCTACTATATGGTGTGGTGTACAAAACAAGCAACATCAACCGAATATTTGAAGCACCTGGATCCATGGAATTCATTGACATCAGGATTTGAAAAGTTAAACATAATGTTTGAAGCCCCAAACTATATTTGAATTCACCTTAAATATATTTAAAATTTCCTTTATGTGAAGATATTTGGGTTTACGTAGGCTCGTAACCAAACCTAAACAAAAATTCTAGCACCCACATTTGGTAGCCAAGTAATAAATTTCCTCTTTGGGTGACTCAAAAAAGGTGGTCATTATGTTAATGATGTAATGGTTGAAGGAAGATGATATGGTGTCTACATATTAAAATAACTTCAAAATGTGGGGTGGTATATGAGACAAACAAAATTTTGCATTGAGTACCATCCTTACCACCCCATAACCGAAAAACATTTTTATAATAACCTACCTTTTAATATAATAATTGTTTAATAGTTTAATCGATGAGGTTCATGCCACAACAAAGATCTACAAGTTAATCACGTGCAGTTACAAGGTTCCTACAAGTTACTATAAGATTGTTACAGATCAATACTATAGGATTGAAGTAGGGTATGTTATAGGGTTGTGTAAAATTATACAATATTTCTCATGAGAAGAAATCAAACCGTCTAGATGTGTTGAAAGGTTGGTACCAAAAATCTGTTGAATTTCCTTTCAGTCATATCCCCAAAATAATTATACATTTTGCATAAAAAATTATTTGTTTCAAAATAAGTATTTTCTCTAAGTTATATTGGCTTTGAGTTGATTTTGGGAAACATATAAGAGGGAATTTTTATTTATTCTCTCCATACTTTAGACGAAAAGGTACCCACTGACACCATTAAGATTCACCGACACCCTAGAGTTGTTTCCATGTTTGAAAATTTTCATTGGTTAGCATTCGTTGAAAATCTTAATTGCTCTGATGATAAAGTGGCAATGGAAATTTAGATGAATTTTCAAAACCCTTATGGGCATGAGTTTTTCACTAAAATTAGGGGGCGAGAGATTTACTTCATTGCAGACTCTATGAGTATAATTCTAAGACATCCCAAAGGACTTTATGGGATAAGGAAGAGAGGCATGAGGCCATCATTGCCAAGAATAAATTTCTCCTACAAGATGACAAGCCATGAGAAAAAAATGGATGTAAATCTTGCTTGAACCATGGGGTAAGGTAGCGTACAATATCCTATAGTACATCTCTTATGAGTGCAAGTTGATCGTATTATATGATTACCAATTTAGGCTTCTATATCTGTTGAGATTACAATCCCACCTCCAAATTTATAACTTACTAAGAACCACATGTTTTCTTCTACAACCTCTAAAGGAGATGAAAAATAAAGTGAGGGAGGGAAATATAAACCATGTTTCCCATCACATATTGATTAAATTAATTACAATTAATGCATTGGAATTCTTATAACATCCCATTTCTTGGGACAATTTTGTAGACATGGATATAAATGCCTTTTTGGAAGCAAAAGAAGAGATAAGTATACCTAAAAATATGATAGTAAAAAATGGGAGGGGAATGGTAATGGCTATCCCTCAAAACAAAATAATATATCTACAATGGGGGAGGATGAAAATGAGATAGAACCCACCTTGGCATGATTGAGTACCCCTACCAAACCCAAAGTAAGAAATCCTATCCAACCAATTGTACATTCAAAAAGAAAAATCACTAGAACTAGATCTCAGTGGAAAGCCTTAGCCTCCTCATTCCACTCTTATTGTAATTAAGGAAACACTTATCCCCAACAAGAAAGGGTAGTATAAACAAAAATTATTTGAGTAGTCTACAAAAAGGAAATGACATTCCTTATTTTCGTGGACACTAAAGGATAATCCTCCTTTCGCGGGAATGATTGATGATTGTATATCTATTATCCCACATAATTATTAAAGAGGAGAAACCTAAGGTAGAGCCATTTTAGAGCCAAGATGTGGAAAATAAACTCCCAAGTTAAAGAGGTGGAAAATCTTACTAGCATTGAGGATGAAGTAAACAAAAGTAATGGATGAAATCACCTTCTTAAAAATAGAAGAGGAAGAAAACATAAGAGAATAGATTGAGAAAGAAAATAATTATCTAAGGATTCAATTGAAGAAAACTTAGGGATTGTTGAGAAGAAAATATAGCTAGATTGTAACATTGGAAATATCACTAGGGACTATGGCACATCTTTCTTTAGAGGTTGTAAAATCTATGTGTCAATAAAAAGCATATTCACTTTTCCTAATGGTGAAATGGTACATATTCCAAACCAATCATATGGATCAAAGACTCACCATGTAGTTGCAACATACTAAGCACTTTACAAAATTCTTCCAAGATTGTAACATGGAGGACAAAACAAAACTGGTTGAATCTTATATGCATAACCTTGTCATCTCTAAAATGCCTATTTGGGACCACAATATTACTTGGGGGATTTAAAATTACTTTCATTGGCCCCTTGGTTGAGGCGTGAGGAGATTAGAGTAGAAGAGTGAAAAATACCACGAGGAAGACTTAAAGGATCCATTGTGGAACACACCATAACAAATGGATGTCCTTTAGTTCTTGATCAAACCCATGCCATTATTTTAAAATACACCAACATAGAATCCATTTGGAAACAAAGGAAAGAATAATCCATCCTACACTTTCAGGACACATTTGGGCTTTTAGGAGAAGATATTTCACAAGTGTGCTAGAGGATATGGAAAGGATTATCTTATAGCATGAAAATTAGGGAGTATCATGCTCTTTATCGACTCCAAGCAACATTAGAAAGAACTCCTCTTTATAATCAGATCATCTAGAGGCTTGGGATTCCATGGATTGGACATAGAATTAACCCAACTCTATTGTTGGGACTAAAGGAACAACATTGTCAAGAATAAGTCTCTCAAGTGTGGAAATCCATAGAGGACAGTGTCCTATCTAGCAGGGATAGTCACAACAAGTTCAGCCTGAGATATTAAAATAAAAATTAGAGAACTACATAAATAGGAGAAGAGAAGAGAGGGACTTTAGTTTCTCAAGGATGAGTAATAGTTCCAATAGGGTGGTATGATGGGCCTCCAAAATATATAAATAATAAGGTCCTTAAGTCCAATCCTAGGCACATAAAGCAATGTTTTGACCCCACTTTTTGCACTTAATGGTATATTTTTCTAGCTTAATTAGTTCCTAGATGATTCAACCTGGATTTATTGATTTATGTTCCTTAATATGTTTATGTTTTTGGATTTATAAATATTTTGAGTATATTATAAGTACTATAGCATTGGAGAGAACCTAGGACTTGCTCCTTGTTGTAGGAACACTCAAACTCAATACTGTCATTTTCATTCTTTTCATTTTCTTTTTTTACCTCTTGGATGAAAATTTCTGGAAAGTATAGTTTAATATATTCATGCTTGGTTAAGTAGGTAGTTTTATTAGATAAATTTATTTGTAGGTGATTTATACAATCTAAAAACATCTTGGATCACTCGTATTTCTTATCATTGCATTTTCAAGTCTCTTTCCATTTCATTTCATCTTTGTTACAGTATCTGCAATTTTTTGTTTTACTATCAAGTCAAGATTATGATTACTGATCTGAAAATGGTCTGGATAACTTGTTAGTAATTCAAGAACCTACCACTTAGTTTAAATTAAATGATCTAGCTTGAACTTCACAATTTTGTGAAATTATTTACTTGAAAGTGGTGTATGAATTTTTATTTTTTATGTGTCTTAAGTTCATTTGTTCTTGCTGAAATTTAACATGTATATCAGCAACAAAATGCAGCAAATAAAACATTTAAACACAACAGCAAACTTAATCTAGGAGTTCAACCGAAATCTCGTGGGCTACGTCTCCTTTGAGCTTGGTCGTCTTGACTCGGCTCTTTGGGATTATGGTAAGTTATTTTACAAGTAAATACTTAATTCCAATGAATAAAAAAATGATCCAAAGGACTTAGAATACCATCAATATCCCTCTAATGGCTGTCCAAATTCTGCAAACAACTTTAGGCTCTTGTTGACACGATTCCTTCTATCGGTGCACTAAGCTACTCTGAGCTTCTAAATGGCATAAACTCCCTCAGAATTATATTTGTGTCACTGAAACCACTCTTTCTATATCCAACACACATCAGACACCAAATACCAACTGATAAATTGCTCAAATCGATCACAACATCACCAAACTAGGCTATCCTCCACGGTTTGCCCAGGGCTTCCCAAAACCTCAAATCAGCTTCTCGAGCTCTAAAAGTTCTCAAAATTTTCTAAAACCACTTGCATTGGTTCCCAAATCTCTTAAATAGTCAATATAGACTTTTCATTCATCAGAAATGGCCTCTGACTACTTCGGTTTCGCCTCAATCACCTATCGGCACCACTTGGCACTAGGGTCAATGAAAACTTCTCTGTTGAGTGTTCGACCTCTAAAAGTCTTCAAAAATTTCTAAAACCTATGTCTTTAGATTCATAATGATGTTTTCAGTCAATAATGACCACTGTTTCACTGCATATGGTCTCAAGAAGCTCTGGTTAAGCCATGCACTGGTGCTGACAAAAGCTGGCACTAATGGCCCCTGGAACTTTACTGAAGCTTTTCAGCCTTCAAAGATTCTCTAAAGGCTCTGAAAACAATCTCATTAGATTCAAAACATATAAATTATCCAATTTAGACTATTCTAACTCTGGAAAAGGACTCTATATCACCTTGCTAGGCCTCAAATTGATTTTGTCTCATGGGGGGCCTGATGGCCCCTTCATCTTCCTTGAAGAAAAAAATACTGAAGATGACCTTTGTTAAACCTAAAACCTATGCCAAAATTCTCATAATATCAAAGAGACCCAAAAATTACTATTTTTGCACCCAATTTTGTTCAATAATGAGGCAGTTATGACCTCTCCAAGAAAAATGCCCAATGTCCCCCAAAAACCCCACTAAAAATGGAGCAACTCTAGTTAAGGGCGCTAAAAATGGCATAGGTCCGAAATTGTCAGGTCTGCCATAATTTCCTCCATCCCTTTAATCTAGATTAGTTTAAATTTAATCAAGGATTAAGGGAGGTTAATCATGTTTTAAAAAATAAATGCATTTTGTGCGCTAATGATCTAGATTAGTGGCTAAGCCACGTTTTAGTGCTAATTAATTTGCATTAAACAAATTCCTCTTTTTTTGTCAGCTCTTGGTCATCCAGGGCTGGTCGCATGGAGCGCCATGAGGTGGGGGCTGGCCCCCTTTACCGCCAATGCATTGTTCATTTAACGTGAACTATGGTCCGTTGCCCATAATAGTCAAGACATAACGTATAGCCCAGTCGGTTAGGCTTGTGGGCTACTAGCCGAGAGACCAGTGTTCGAATCCTGCAGAGGTATTTAAAAAAAAAATTATAATGTGAAATTTTCACCAGCGTCGGGCCACATGGCAGCCTCCGGGCCTGCCACGTGGCAGCCCGTGATAGGCCCAAATTTCTCCAAGTCAAACAAACTTCGAATCAGGATATGCCACTTTTCCATAAATGATTCACCTAGAATGGAATATTTTAGAGAATATTCCTAGAATATTCCTTGGAATATTATTTTTTTAATTTTTCTAACTTGGTAAACTGAATTTTGGAGTTTACTGGATGATTTCAAACCTCAATAACTTTTTCATATGATCTCAGTTTTTAGAATCGTTCATGGCGCCAGAATCGCAATGACGAGACCTTTCTGGTCGTTCAGATTATAACCACTTTTGAGCACTTTCATTTTTGAGCAAATTTCTTAACTTACACATGATCTCCTAATCACACCTCCCCACTGGGAAGCTTTTGGACCCCAAAAGCTCTCTGGACTACTGAAATTGATCTGTACATTAAATGAGAGTACAACACCCTCTTCTCTTTAGCCTCCAAACACTTACCTTGCATTGCTAGTGACTTTGAACCACAACTAGAAAGAAATTCACACTCCCTGCCTTAATCAATGATCCAAGGTGGCTCAAACAAATGAGAGATTACAGCATAAAATACATGCATACAATCGAAATTTGCATATGTACAAAGGAGTATGTCTTACTGTGTTAAGAAGTCCATCCACTTCTTACCAAGCCACTTCCATGGCGACTTTTGCTGCTGCAACTCTTATTCATGTGAAACTTCCATTTTCACATCAATAATGGAATCCTTGGTTCCACCTTCACAAATATTTTTTTCCTCTTGCTGCATGTGCTTGGGATGACAAGTTGGATGCAAAGTCCAACAATGGGAAACAACATGTCCCCTCTTTTGGCAATATGTGTAAATCTTATGCACCTTCTTTGGAAGTTGTATTTTCTTCATCTGGTTCTTGTATGCCTTCTTCCTCATCCAGCATCTTGAAACATCATGGTTAAATTGACCACAATATGTACAACAAATCTTTCTTCCATTTAAGTATGAAAAATTATCATGCTTTGCAGAAAAAAAATCAAATTGATCATGTGAAGATTTATACCTCTTGTGCTGCTTTGAATGTTCATCCTTTTTTCCTTCATGAGGATATGAACTAGTAGAGGCTCCAACGTTCATTTGTAGACTAACATCATCATTCTTTTCTTGAAAACTATCTAAACTCGCATGCTCACCATAAGCTGCATGTCTACCATCTTCTTGCTGCCACAAAGGCTTAAAGCAATGGAAATCATCTTGGAAACAAATTTGATATATTTTCATCTTAGAACTTGGAACAAAAGTTCTCCTTGAAATAGCCTCACATGCCTTCATGGCTTTGGACTCTTCGCCATTAAATTACACATAACCAAGACCGAGATTCTTGGGTTGTTTCTCAACCGAAACAGGTTCAACCATGCCTTTCGCATGCTTGCCTAACCCTTTGCCTTCATAGCCCATTTTAATCATTAATTTGGACCCTATACCTCTTGTATGTTTTTCGAAGTAACCAATACATCTTTCTAAAGAGGAAACTGAAGACAAATTAGAATGGATTACCTTTTCCTCACGCATTTTCTTGCTCAAAGCCTCTTGGGCTTGATGGAGCTGTATCTCCATATCATGCAATTTTTGAAGAATTTATTCCTTCTCTTCCTTCATGGAAAACGATTGTTCACGAAGTTCAGTGCTTTCTCTTTTATCCTCAAACAAAATCTACACCATGTCCTTCAATATAATAAATTCATGCTTCATATCATCTTCGAAGAATATTGTGAAAGAGGAAAATTCACTTGTAGAGGTTTTCATTCTGATGTCAATGAAAAAATTAACTTCAAAAAATTTCTCAAAGCTTTTCAAAACAAATGGCAAGGCTTTTTTAACCAAATGGTTTTAGAGACAAACTCTTATTCAAGCAGCCAAACAACAAACAAACTCCAAGAGCTTCTTAACAAAAAATCATCAAGAGGGTTTGTTCCAAAAGTGACCTTGAGGTCCCTTGGGGTAAGGAAGATGCCTTCATGAATTTTCTTCCTTTTTGTCCTCTCCATGACTTAGCTAATCAGTAGCTATCCCAAATTCTCAAGAAAAATCAAACAACAATCAGTTTGCAAACAATAAAACAATCAATCTTTTACATTGTTTAAACACCTTTCAAGCTATACAATCAAGCTATTGCTATGTCAATCAAGCAATCAAGTGCTCTGATACCAACCTGATCTGAAAATGGTTTGGATAACTTGTATGCAATTCAAGAACCTACCACTCAGTTTAAATTAAATGATCTAGCTTGAACTTGACAATTTTGCGGAATTATTTACTTGAAAGTGGTGTATGAATTTTTACTGTTTATGTGTCTTAAGTTCATTTGTTCTTGCTGAAATTTAACATGTATATCAGAATATAATGCATCAAATAAATCATTTAAACACAACAGAAAAATTAATCTAGGAGTTCACTTGAAATCTCGTGGGCTATGTCTCCTTTGAGCTTGGTCATCTTGACTCGGTTCTTTGGGATTATGGTAAGTTTTTTTTACAAGTAAATACTTAATTCCAGTGAATAAAAAAATTATCCAAAGGAATGAAAATACCATCAATATCCCTCTAATGGCTTTCCAAATTCTGCAAACAGCTTTAGGCTCTTGTTGACACGATTCCTTCTGTCGGTGCACTAAGATACTCTAAGCTTCTAAATGGCACAAACTCCCTTAGAATTCTATTTTTTTCACTGAAACCACTCTTGTTTTATCCAACACACATCAAACACCAAATACCAACTGATAAATTTCTCAAATCGAGCACAGCATCCCCAAACTAGGCTATCCTCCACGGTTTGCCCAAGGCCGTCCAAAATTTCAAATCAGCTTCTCGAGCTCTAGAATTTCTCAAAATGTTCTGAAAAAACTTCCATTGGTTCCAAAATTTCTAAAATATTCAATATATACTTTTCATTCATCAAAAATGGCCTCTGGCGGCTCCAGTTTCACCTCAATCACCTATCGGCACCCTTGGCACTAGGGTCAATGAAAACTTCTCTGCTGAGTTTTCGACCTCTAGAAGTCCTCAAAAATTGCTGAAACCTATGTCATTAGATTCATAATGATGTTTTAATTCAATAATTACAACTGGTTCACTGCATATGGTCTCAAGCAGCTCTGGCTAAACCCTACATTGTTTCTGGCAAAAGCTGGCACAAATGACCCTGGAACTTTACTCAAGCTTTTCGGCCTTCAAACATTCCCTAAAGTCTCTGAAAAATATCTCATCAGATCCAAATCATCTGAATTATCCAATTTAGATTATTGGAACTCTGGAAAAGGACTCTAGCTCCCTTGCCTAGGCCTCAAACTGATTTTGTCTCATGGTGGCCTTGATGGCCCCTTCATTTTCCTTGAAGCAAAAAGTGATAAAGATGACCTCTGTTAGACCTGAAACCTATGCCAAACTTCTCGTAATATTGAATAGACCCAAAATTTACTATTTTTTCACCCAATTTGGTTCAATAATGAGGGAGTTATGACCTCTCCAAGAAAAATGCCCAATGTCCCCCATAAACCCCACTAAAATTGGAGCAACTCCAGTTAAGACCGCTAAAAATGGCATAGGTCCGAAATTTTTGGGTCCACCATAATTTCCGCCATCTCTTTTATCTGGATTATTTTAAATTTAATCAAGTATTAAGGGAAGTTAATCATGTTTAAAAAACAAACGCTTTTTGTGCGCTAATGACCCGGATTAGTGGCTAAGCCACGTTTTAGTGCTAATTAATTTGCATTAAAAAAATTATTCCTTTTGTTGTCAACACTTGGTCATTTGGGGCTGGTTTCATGGAGCACCATGAGGTGGGGGCTGGCTCCCTTTACCGCCAATGCATTTTTCATTTAACATGAACTATGGTCTGTTGCCCATAATAGTCAAGACATAACGTATAGCCCGGCCGGTCGGGCTTGTGGGCTACTAGTCGAGAGACAAGTGTTCGAATCCTACAGACGTATAACAAAAAAATTTATAAAGTGAAATTTCCACCAGCCTGGGGCCACGTGGCGCCCTCTGGGCCTACCACGTGGCAGCTCCTGATAGCCCCAAAATTCTCCAAGTCAAACAACCTTCGAATCAGGATATGCCACTTGTCCATAAATGATTCGCCCAAACTGGAATATTCCAGAGAATATTTTGGGGAATATTCTGAGGAATATTCCTAGAATATATATTCCTTTTTAAATTTTTCCAAATTAATAAAGTCAAACTTGGTCAACAAAATTTTGGAGTTTACTAGACAATTTCAAACCTCAATAACTTTTGCATACGATCTCGGTTTTGAGAACCATTCATGGTGCCAGAATCGTAGTGACGAGTTAGGAGCACCAAAGATGACCAAGCGATGACAACAAAAAATGGAATTTGTTTAATTCAAATAAATTAGCACCAAAACGTGGCTTAGCCACTAATCCAAGTCATTAGCGCACAAAATTCTCCAAGTCAAACAAACTTCGAATCAGGATATGCCACTTGTCCATAAATGATTTGCCTAGACTAGAATATTCCAAACAATATTCTAGGGAATATTTCAAGGAATATTCTTGGAATATTCCTTGGAATATTCTAGGGAATATTCCTTAAAATATTCTTTTTTTATTTTTCCAAATTAATAAAGTCAAACTGAATTTTGGAGTTTACTCGACGATTTCAAACCTCAATAACTTTTGCATACGATCTCGGTTTTGAGAACCATTCATGGCACGAGAATTGTAGCAATGAGACCTTTCCATTCGTTCATATTGAAACCACTTCTGAGAACTTTCATTTTTGAGCAAATTTCTTAACTTGGACATGATCTCCTGATCAATTACATAGGGTGAAAAGAACTTGGTTTCACACTGCTAAATATTATAATTCATTCTTCCATGCTTATAATAGCTAAATAATATAATTTCTGATCATTCGTACCCCATCTCTCAACTTATATTTGCATTTTATCATTTTTTTTGGCTTGTTGGTTTTTCTTGTAGAAAAGGATGGAATATTTTAGCAGCCAACAAACATCCCATTTTCTTCATCAATTTAGCAATAAACTATTGACTTAGTTCCCTTATAATATTAGATTATGTTTTAGATGTCGAGGGTGGAGTTTGGAAGAGTAGAGATATCTTCAAGCTTCCTTTACATGATTTTACTACGTTCTTCCTAAGTGATGTTTTTAGCTCCTACACAAAGATTTCAAATTTATTTTCCAAAGTATTTTATTTTCAACAAAAATGTGTTTTATATTGCCGAAAATCCACATAGTTGTGTACCACTTCATTTCTATAAGTTGACATGATGATTAGAAAATGAAAGAGATGGTGTGTGCTACACACATAGTTTCAACCTCTCTTAAATTTTCATGAGCCCTAGGTTAATAATTAAATATGAAACTATTAGGATTTGTAGAATTATTATTGCAATACTAAGGCAATCAATAATGATGATGAAAAGAGGTGGAGGGATCATCTATTTTCAGCCTACAATCCCTAAAACAAGTTTGAATTTAAGTGTCATGCAAGACAAGAGGTTACAATCAAACCTCCTAGCTCAAAAAAAAAATAGTGCCATAATTCCCACACTTGTGGATTAATATCCTATAGAAGCATGTCTTCATCACCTTTTGGAGAAATTAATGTCATAGAAAGGTGTGGAATGGGAAAATTATATTACAACAATCATATTCAACTCCAAATCCTAAGGGAAAGCATGAATAAGTCCCTCAAAATGCCTACATGTCGAAAATCAATGATTATTTGTCACCCTATCAGGGGTTAGATGAGTGATCTGGCACCTCTCTCTCTCTATTTTTTGGGGTTCAATAATGAGTAAAATTGCTAGGATGATTCCTACTCTGTCATCATAGGGATGAAAATCACCATATGAACTCTAAAACAAGAAACAACCATTAAACATTTTTAGGGTGTCTTGTGTCGAGTCGATACAATATCTTGTCATGAACCTCCTCTTAACTATTTATGAAGCCAATCCTTGTTGATATTATCTGTTAGAATGATGTGTACATGATTGGAATCCAGGGTGATCCCAAATCCTTAATATGTTCTTTTTATAAAGAATGATAATAACCCATTCATAGTGCACTGAAACTTAGAGTACATGAAATCACTTTCATATGCACTCGAGCAAATAGTCGCTCATGTATTACTTCTTTAATTCATCATACTGTTGTGATTTAGTGATCGACTATATATACCTAAATCTAGTTGAAATTAGGATTTCAAAGGAAGTCACACAAGCAACAAAATTTTATAAGGCTACAGGACATATATTAATATTACTTGCTGAAAGTTAAAAATACCATACATGGGAGTAATAATAAAATCCCTTGTGTATATCTCTACAATATTTTTAATATTATGATTCATATAACAGAGCACAATATTTTAAATATTATGATTCTGCACAATATGACGATTCATATAGTGAAACATAGATCATTGTATACCACTGGAATTATTCTGAGAGAGGAGCTCATTATATATAATTTTATGAAACCAATAGACGGACATGTTGCCATTGCAATGTGCAAGAAAAATTCTATTTTAGGACAAGAATGCACACGCTTACCAAATTCATCTATCACAAAAATTGACTTGACTCAACAATCACTTAATTTACTCTCTAAATATAGTTAAATCTACTTGCCGGATTTAATTAGCTATTTTAACACACATTTCTTTAGAATTGGGCCATACAGAGTGGTGTAGGACACATTCAACGAGAAAAGAGTAGCCATGTCCCCGAGGTATGGTGGAAAATGGTTGCACTATATGACTTAAATTTGCAACACAACGAGGTATGTTACCTCTAAGGCGATTGTAGCCGAGATTCAAGTCTTGCAGATGAGTGTAGTTGGAGAGGTTTTCTGGTATTGTATCACTCAAGTGATTGTGTTCGAGATACAGGCTGGTAAGATGAGTCAAGCCGTGTCCTATCTCTTCTTGTATAGGCCCACTGAGCCACTTCGCTTAATATAACTTGACATGCACACACTTACCAAATTCATCTATCACATAACTCGACTTGACTCAAAGCTCACTTCACTGACTCCCTAAATATAGTTAAATCTCCATGCAGGAGTTAGTTAGCTATTTTAACACGCCTTTCTCTGGAACTAGGTCAGACAGAGTGTTGTAGGACACATTCAGTGAAGAAAGAGTAGCCATGTCCCCGAGGTAAGGTGGAAAATGATTGCACTATATGCCTTAAATTCCCAACACCAGGAGGTATATTACCTCTAAGCCAATTGTAGCTGATATTGAAGCCTTGTAGACCAGTGCAGTTGGAGAGGTTGTCTGGCATTGTACTGCTCAATTGATTGTGGTCGAGGTACATGCTGGCAAGCTGAGTCAAGACGTGTCCTAGCTCTTCTAGTATAGCCCCACTGAGCTAATTCACTTAATATAACTTGACATGCACAAACTTACCAAATTCATCTATCACATCAATCGAATTGACTCAATGCTCACATAACTGAATCTCTAAATATAGTTAAATCTCCATGTGGGAGTTAATTAGCTATTTTAACATGCCTTTCTCTAGAAATGGGCCGGACAGAGTGTTGTAGGAAAAATTCAGTGAGAAAAGAGTAGCGATGTCCCCGAGGTAAGGTGGAAAATGATTGCATTATATGCCTTAAATTCACAACACCACGATGTATCTTACCTCGACTAATCCAATCATAGTTGAGATTCAAGTCTTGCGAACCAATGCAGTTGGAGAGGTTGTCTGGAATTTTACCACTCAACTGATTGTGGTCAAGATACATGCTGGAAAGCTGAGTGAAGCCACACCTTATCTCTTCTAGTATAGGCCCATTGAGCTGATTTTTGGGGAGCCAAATTTGGGCCAAGCTCGAGTAGTTTCCTAGCACTACAGGAATCCATCTGCTTAAATTGTTTCCTTGTGCTTGGAATCTAGTGACTGATTTTAAACGGACATAATCACTGGGTATAATTTCTATCGGTGAATTGTCTCGCAGCTATAGTATTGGACGTTGTTAATATTTCCCAGCTTCGATGGAAGGGAGCCCATGAGGAAATTGGATCTTATCACAAAATCATCAACATTGGAGAGATGTCCAAGAGATTTGGGGATTTTGTTGGAAAATTAATCTCAACCACCACGTTTAATTTTCTGACAAAAACCATACCTCGGTAAATGTTTTGCAGGTTGTGGATTAAGTTTGAAGGCAAGGAAATCACGTAAATTAAGTTATGAACATGAGAATAGTTACCCATTCCACAACAGATTAAATCATTAAAAATAAAATAGAAATTTAATGCATGGTTAGTAAAAGTGTATGGGAAAACATTTATTCGGCAAGTGTTATTTACTTCACACAACCTCTGCAAGTTCAAAAAATGATGTTCCCCCATCCTGTGTATTAAAATTTGTGTGTCATGTATTAATGTCTTAGATATTTATGTTTTGAATTAAAAATCAAGAATAGGTTGAATGAATGGTGGTGGATATAAGTCTAAAAGACAAGGGGAGAAAATCGTGGAGTGAATTTTGGTGGGCGCATGAAAACAACAGTTACAATTTTTACTATGTATTACTCCTCAACTTCTGGTGAATGTAAATCTCAATAAGACTAGTTGTTTTACTAGTAAAGGAGTTGCAATATCCATATGAATTGCTTCTAGTTTTTTTTGAATCATAAGATAAAGTATTGTTAGTTGAGATATGGTTCTGGAAATTTCACGTGTGATTTTTACCGCAACCACTATGTCTTACTCTATTCTACCATGAGTGAATTTTTTTTAAGTTTTTTTTGAATTTTATTTTCTCCGCTATAGTTGTGATTTTAATATTTGCCACATTGTATTAAAAGACAGTCTCTTAAGATTTAATTTCCGCAACTATGTTGTCTTGTTTAAGGATCTCCACAACCTTGTGTGAAATCTGTGTGCTGCAGAAAAGAAATTCCCCTGTCTCAAAATTTTTAACATGGTATCAGGGCGGGTTTAAACTTTCATTACCGCAAGTGTTTTTACTGTAAGTTAAAAGTTATTTTTGAAGTCATTCTATTTCCAGTGTATTTTCTAGCAGTGAGAATTTTTTTTACATGGTGAAAATGGAAGCAACAAGCACAAGCTTGAATAATAACACTGTTACCGATGAAATAGGTAACCTGACCTCAAAACGGGAACTCTAGCCCAAAAACTCTCAAAAAACATGAAAAAACACCCCCAAAAAAAAAGTGTGTCTTCCAGAACGCACTTGTTTTTTTTTGAAGGTCAAATTTCAACATTTTCTAAAATTATGCTAAATACAAAATTGTTTGTTGAAAAAAGGATTGAAAAAACACCCAAAAAAAAAAAGTGTGTCTTCCAGAACGCACTTGTTTTTTTTTTAAGGACAAATTTCAAGATTTTCTAAAATTATGCTAAAAACAAAATTGTTTGTTGAAAAAAGGATTGAAAAACACCCTCAAAACAAAACCAGTTGATGCTGGAATAACAAAAAAAAAAAATTGTGTCATAATTTTGACACTTGTAACAATGGAATTAAAGACAACATATTAGGAAATTTTGTAAAATCGTAAATTTCTAACATTTTTGATAGATGATGTTAAAGATAAACAAATACATGTCTGAAGGGCTTATAATTTTGAACAATTTTCATCCATGTTGTTAAACATAAAATATTTTGACTTTAAACAACCCCAAATTTATAATTATTTTCAACCATAACCTTAAAGATAAAATTTGGTAGCGCATAAAAACCTTAATGACAAGTTGTAAATCTAAAGTTTTTCAATCTTAAGTGTTCAACATACTTGAACAATGAAATTATGGAGAAATTATAAGACTTAACAATTTAAAAAAAATGAACAAGTAAATGAAAAAATTATCATTGAACAGAAACAAGTAAGAGTAATTTTAATTTTAAAGGATAAAAACTTATCTTTTTTCAAATCTTAGCATAAGACAAATTTAAATATAATTTCAACCAAAACCTAAAAATCAAGCATCAAAACAAAGTGTTCTGTTTCAATGACGCATATAATTATTAAAACTTTTAAAATATCTTATACCAAATGGTAACAATACATAATATCGTGGTAATATCACTGCATAATCTAAAAATTCAACATTAGTTTCTATTTTCTATTTTACTTATAATTAAAATATCAACATTGGTACATTGAATATAACATAAATTATTTTTGTAATTCATTTTTACATTGTCGATATTCTAAAGAAATGAATTCTTCATAATTAAAACGTATAATCCAACAAACATAGAAATGTCTCAGAACTTCATGAAAAATGAGATGGAAGTCAAAATTTTTATTTCAAGTTACCATGCAAACATCAATTACATAAAAGTGTCTTAGATAGTTATTCAAAATTAGCCATAGGTTCTGGCACACCATCATAATCTATATCTTCAGATGAATGGCTCGATGCAGATGAAGATGATCCATATTCTTCTCTTTCATCAACTAGTGCTCCATCTGAGTCAACATGCATGCCCACCATTTCAAAGTTCAAAAGTCTTGTAGATCTACGTCTACATTCTGCAGAGTCCCATTTCAACAGTAATTGTTCTGGTAGCAATTTCTTCAAAATATTTATGGTCTGCAACCGAAGAGTTCCTCTCTTTGTCAAATTGAAGTCATATACAAGTATGTCAACATCCTCCAATTTTAAGACATCTGTGCGGCGACGATTTATATTTGTGCCCTTTCTTTTTCTCTTTCTGCCAATTCTTTTTTCCACTACCATCTCTAGCTTGTACACACCATTGAAAGGGTGGGTACTTGTGGCATACCAATGTACATCAACAGCTGTAATCTCTTCATTTTCATTAATGACCTTTATAACCTTGGCAATCCGGAATAGATAGCCAAGTGGATCTTCATCTGCTAACACTGCTATCATGCAACCCTCCTTAAGATCCTGCACAGAACCCCTGTAAAGGTCTTCCATGGCTTCACGTTGTGCACGTGATCTTCTAGAACCAATATAAATTTCTCTTTCCTCTACCTGTGGGAAATTAATAATAGCTTGAGGCTGTTGTTGTTCAACATTGTGTGTTTCTTGATGTTCATGTTCATTTGGCATATTTTGTGGCCAAAAAAAAGGAGTCTTCAAAAGCGTATCCTCATTTACTGATCTTGAAATCATATCACTTTGATTACTGAAAAAATACTCCCACCAAACTGAATCAGCAACATTAAAGTATTCATATGTATCTCTAATACATCTTTTAATTTCCTCTAGACATTCAAAATAATTTATCTCTCTCTTCTGCCTTCGTGCATTATGGAGTTCGGAAACTGACTGTAATAACAATATCTTTGATGAAAACATTGGAAGCTCTGGAATGAACTTCAAAAATGCTAAACCTGATGATGGTCCCCATTCTTCAATAGTTGAATTCTTCTTGCCCCATATAAGTGTTATCCCATCAATTTTTTTGATACGAAATTGATGCTGGAAGCTAATGTCGTTAAGTTGTTCAATGCATTTCTCCTCACCATGCGATCAAAAAATAAACCTTCGCATGTCAATAGTTTCTTCCAACACATGAAAAACAGGCTCTGGAATGTACGATTTCTTAATACATTCAATTAATGATGGCAGGCTTCCAACACCTTTCCTCCTCAATGTTACTAAAAAACGACTGAACATTTGATCAATATGATCATGAGTATGCCCAACAAGAAGGAAACCAACCTTTATCTTTTTAAAATCCCCAATTCAACGAGCATGTTTAGATACCCAAAAAGAACTTGATTTTTGTTCTCACGACTTGTGTTGTCTAATTGTAAATACAAAACTTCAGGAAGAATCCCAGACCAATGAGTAACCACATCATGGATTATAGTTATGGTCAGATTTGCATCATTGTGAATATTTGAAGTTGTGAAGAAAACTCTTGGAAACATCTTCTCATTAAATACCATACAACCAACCAAGTGAAACTGAATGAAATTTTCCTCCTGTAATTTTTTTGGCGTGCGGCCAAAATGTGGAAGAAGTGTTTTCTTTTGGTCCATACCATCAATTATCAATCCCGGATATTTATTTGGATGATCATAACACTTCTTTCGATGTTTATACAACTTTTGTCTTTCACTTGTTTGCTGATTGCGATGGTCTTGAAGTTCTTTGACAACGGAATTTGTACATAAAATAAAATAAACATATGAATAAATATATTTTCATAGTTGATAAGTATCAAATTTTTAAAAACAATGTTTTGAACACACCTCTTTCTGCCCCTTGACATTTATCTCTTTTTTCTTTAAGAGAAGCACATGTGCTGCAAATCCCCATCCTTGTCTTCTTAGGAATACGAACATTGTTGAATTCAATTTTCCATATCCTTGTAAAATAAGAATATGTAATAAAATTACCAATTCCTTCAACAGCTTCTGCATAATCTTTGTATAACATTAATATTTCTCGTCTCGAGAAATTATCTGGAATATGTATTCTGTCTTTATTTGGCATACACTCTCCATGATTTGAAAAGAAGTCTTTCATCCATGTCTTAGCGGTATTTGCAAACGGCCCCACCTCCCGTTTATGACGTGCTTCTGAATAATATGTGGGATCCTTTTCCAATCTATCCTGGATTCTTGAAAAACGACAATTACCAATTGAATACAACATTTTGAACGCCTTTCTACAAAGCAATACATTCCCAATATGATAATCATAACCTGCTAGTGTAGATTGTATGCAACCCACTAAATATGAATTTTGCATGCTTTTATTCATTGACATATATGTTTTCCTTTTCTGCAAAGCAAAGTTGAAATCCATATTTTTCAAGCAATCCCTTCGATAACATGCACTTGAAATCAAATGAACGACAGAACTTTTTGTCGTGAGATATTTTGTCCTCGCCCTTGTATAACTGGAATGCTTTGGATTGATATGAAAAGGTCTACTCCTACTCCTAGTTGCAATATTTGCTTGCAACGGCTTCATCATTCCATCATCCTTTGTAAAATTAGTTTCATCACCATTAGAAGGAATATTATCCCCACTATAATCATCCTCAACATAGTTAAGAAATTCATCAACATCATTGTGTGGAAAATTTTCTTTACCATCATCAGTTGAAGAAAACATTTCACAAGAATCATCGACACTTTTGTAACCCTGACTCAAAAGAAATTCTTCACCATCTTGACCCATGCTTTCAAATTCTTCCCTGGGAGGATTCAATTCTTCATCACCATGAGTGTCTTTGAAATGGTCACTTGGAGAAAATGCAATATTCAGATTTGTGCCTCTAAAATTATCATTTGCAAGAAACTCTTCATCCTCCCCTTCCTCAGTGGCGCTCTCATAATCCTTGGGATTAGGCATAAGTGGAAGCTTTGACTTTGTATTCACTAGAATTTCTTCACCCTGCCCCTCCCCTTCCTCACTAAAGCTCTCATAGTCCTTAGGATTGGGAATAAGTGAATGCCTTGAATCTATATTTATTGGAAATTCTTCATCCCCCCCTTCATCGGTGGTTAAATTATAATCGTTATGATTAGGATGAAGTGAAAATTTTAGCTTTGGAAATTCATCCCCGTCTTCATCAGTGGTGCTGGCATAATCCTTAGGATTAGGACGAAGTGGATATTTTGACGCTGAAAATTCTTCATTCCCCTCTTCCTCAGTGGTGTTGACATAATCCTTAGGATTAGGACGAAGTGCATATTTTGACTTTGCAAATTCTTCATTCCCCTCTTCATCTGTGGTGCTGACATAATCCTTAGGATTAAGACGAAGTGGAAATTTTGACTCTGGAATTTTTTCGTCCCCCTCTTCATCGGTGGTGCTTGCATAATCCTTAGGATTAGGACGGAGTGGAAATTTTGACGCTGTAAATTTTTCATTTCCCTCTTCATCAGTGGTGCTGGCATAATCCTTAGGATTGGGACGAAGTGGATGTTTTGACTCTGAAACATTATCATTCCTCTCTTCATCAGTGGTGCTCACATAATCCTTACGATTAGGACGAATTTGATATTTTGACTCTGGAAATTTTACATCCCCCTTTTCGTCAGTGGTGCTGGCATACTCCTCAGGATTAGGACAGAGTGGATATTTTGACTCTACAGATTCTTCATTCCCCTCTTCATTTGTTGTTCTCATATAATCCTTAGGATTAAGCTGAAGTGGATATTCTTTATCTCCCTCTTCATCAATGGTGTCCTCATAATCCTTGGGATTAGGACGAAGTGAAACTTTTGACTCTGGAATTTCTTCATCATGCCCTTCATCATTGTTTCTTTCATAATCCTTAGGATTAAGAGTAAGTGGTATAACTGGCGCTCGATTTTTTGACTCTCTATTCATGGTGAATGAACTCTCGTTATATTCATCACTCTGAATAGAGTTGTTGTGTGACGAAGATGTTGATGTTCTAGAAAGAAAAACTTCGTTATCAGAAGAAACCATGGCTTTCAACAAGAATAGGTTGAATGATACAAATTCCTCTCCCACTTACAATATATAGCTTAAAGACTGAAAATTTCCCTCCAAATTTTCCCTCGAAAAAAATTCGTGAAAAAGTTTCCCTCCAAAAAAATTCGCGAAAAACTTTAACTATTTTAACTATAATGACTACATGTAAATATTTTAAATTTTTTGTTTTAAACTTACGTTATATTCATCTAAAATATATTTCAAAATTTATTAATACACTGTTGGTCTTCAAATATTTCACCATACTTTCTATTCAAAATATCCACAAAATATTCCTTTCATGCATGTCTTCGAAACTAAAATAATTTTCTGATTTGAATGGTTTAAGATTGACTACATGTAAATATTTACAAAAATAACAACATGTAAATATTAACTATTTAAACTATAATTAACTACATGTACATATTTTAGATTTTAAAATTTAATCCCATGATTTTAAACATTGATTACATATAAATATTAACTATGATAACTAAATACAAATATTAACTATTTTATCTATAATATTAAATATAATTAACTACATATAAGTATTTCATATTTTAATTTTTAATCTGAGATTATATTTGAATTATTCAACATTCAGTACATGTAAATATTAAATAAAATATTAATTATGATAACTGCATGCAAATAATAAGTATTTTAACTATAGTATGAACTATAATAAATTAAATGTAAATATTTTAAATTTGAAATTTTAATCCCACATTCATTAAACAGTAAACCAATCAGACAATATACGCTATTTAAAATGAATGATTGTTTCTATTCATCACATCACATCAAGTTTTCTGGTATTTGTTAGAGCAAATTTCTGGAGGTGTGGCGTTGGCATTGGTAACTTCATGGAGGCATTGCATTGGCATTGGAAGCTTTGTGTCGGTATTGGTAATTTTGTGGAGGTGTTGCATTGGCATTGGAGGCATTGTGTTGCTATTCGTAATTTTGTGGAAGCGTTGTGTTGGCATTGGTGACAACAGCTTTTTGCATTTCAAAGGTTAGTTTTCCTTCTATTCTGTCAATTTAGAGACGATTTTGGGAAAAATCTGTTTTTCTATAGTTTTTTTGTGTTCAAAAACTACTTTTTTAAGGTTTTTAGGTTCAAAAACCTTGATTTTTTTATATTTTTTTAGTGAAGAAAATGCAAAAAAAACTGAATTTTTTAGGGTTTTAAGAACAAAAATTTAGATTTTTTTTCTTTTTTAAGACTTATAGGTTCATTTACACATAAAAATCCATAAAACGACCATGCACATAAAAAAAAAGTAATATTATAACATTTTTTATTTGTATTTTTTTTATCATAAATATATCAGTGATTTCATTATTTAAATTTTTTTTTATTTGAGAATTTTTTTATTTTATATTTTATTTTATTTTTTTAATTTTAAATCTTTGTTTTATTTTTTTAATTTTAAATCTTTAATTTTTTTTTCTTTATTGTTTTGTTATATATATATATATATATATTGTATTGCGATATATATATATATATATATATATATATATATTAAAACAAATGTTTCTTTTTTATAATTTATTATATTGTTTTTTTTTTTAATTATATGTTCTTTAAAAATCAAACATTATTTTGATTTACTAAATTTTTTTTTTTTTTTTTTTTTATTAGTAATATTTTTTTTTAAATTGTAGAATTAAAAAAATAAATAAAAAAAATTTAAAAAAAAACATTAAATTTTTTATTTTTATGGTGCCGGCCGGCCGGCCGGCGCCACGGGCGCGGCCCAGTCTCCTCCCAGCCCCCGCCTTGGCCGAGGGCCGATTCCCAGAATCGGCCCTCGGCCATGGGGGGGCGCCGGGAGGCTGTCTGGGCCGCCCTCGTGGCGCCGCCCGGCCGACCCGGCAAACAATTATAATGTTTTTTATTTTTTATTTTTATTTATTTTTTTAATTCTGTAATTTTGTTTTTTTAATTGTTTTTTTTTTATTTTTTTTTAAATTTTTAAAATTTTTAATTTGTGTTAACAATTTTGTTTTTAATTTTGTTTTTTTTTTTAATAATTTTGATTTTTAATTTTTTTGTTTTTTTTAATAATTTGTTTTAAGAAAACATTTTATAATTTTGATTTTTTTTAATTTTATTTTGTTCTTTAAATTTTTTTTTTTTAAATAATTTGTTTTAATAAAACAATCATAGAAACATTGTTATATATAAATATAAAAAAAAATTGTTATATAATATAATAAAAACATTATTAAATAATAGTTGTTAAAAATTTCAAAATATAACAAATATATATATATATATATCAAATACAATATAATAAATTTAAAAAAAAAATTTGTTTTAATATAACAATATAAATTAATTAAAAATATATATATAACAATACAATTAAAAAAATAAAAAATTATATAACATTATAATATTTGTTATAAATAGTTAATAATTTTTTTGTTTTTTTTTTAATATTAAACACAAACTGAAGTTTAAAAATACTAGTTTATTTTTTTTTAATTATTTTATACAATTTAAACACATTTTTAAATTTTTTATAAAATGTATTCAAAACATATTATATAGATATATATACATATGATTTATAATATTTTATTTTTAAATGAAAATTTTTATAGTTAATTTTACTGCTTTAATTTCAAACTATTTAGTTTTAGAAATAAATTTTGTTTATTAAATTTATTTTATCCGCAATATTTTTCCATTAACTTATATATATATATATATATATCAGGAAAATGGCATCAAAAAATATTTCTGTGAATGTTTCTGCACCTAGGGCAGCAGCTCCCAAATCTACGGCAGCAGCTCCCAAATCTACAGCTGCAGCTCGACGCATTATCGATACAACTCCTAAATCTAAAGTTGCAGTTGAACGCACTATGGACACTATTGGACGCAATAAGGATATTGTTGCACACACTAATAAAAGTCAAGCAAGTGGGGCACCAGGTTCATTAAAGGTTATTTCTGATTGGAAAAATGCCAAGGAAATAGATAAAACCGATTTCTCATGGTATCTTGAAGACAGTGAAACGGAGGTTGATATACACATCTATCTGATTTGTGGTATGATTGACTTAAATGAGAAATATGAGGTGATGGGCAGAGTACGAGACATATGTATGGTCCCGAATACAAACACTATTTATGTTCTTGTAAGGGAGGCTCAGAAACGTGAGAAGGTTAGATATCGTCTATCAATCGTCAAGTACGACACAAATGAAATAACTTCAAAATTTTCTGAAGAAATAGCAAACAACATTGCAAATAACATTGTAAATATGCTTATTTTTATTTCCTCTATGCATTATTGTAAGGATGATTCACTTTTTTATAAATTATTGATCATTGACATGTTTTATTTTGTTTCATAGGATTTTGTTCCGAGTCTTTCAAACATGTTTGATGGTATTTATATGTTGGTGCCAAATGTTATGGATGTGATCAAACCTTTCCACAAAGACAAAGCAGAGGAAAGGAGATTGAAGCAAAGAGCAATAGCTCGTGACACTGCAACAGTACAAAGAGGGGATCAACCAAGAGTCACTAAGGTGGGTCAATCTAGTAAACTTAAACATGTTTCTTTTGAAGGTTTCGAACATGAAATAGAAAATTATGATAGAATTGGTGAGGAGGAGATGAGAACTATTGTGCAAAAGAAGAAAACAGATCAGACACCAAAAAGAAAAATTGCCAAAGATCTCTCTCTTGTACCTCATGAAGGAGAGCTTGTTTATAAAAAAACTGATATGTTATCCAATAAGACTAGGAAATCAAATATTGGTGAACCTGTAAAGGTCGTGAGCAGCAGTGAAGAACAAATTGAAAGCTCTTACGGAAGCAGAGAAATCATAACACCAGGTGCTAAGTTAGAGGATGGCATTATTAAAACAAAACAAAATGCTATTTAACAAGAGTTGAGGAAGAATAAATTAATTCTTGGTAGCCAAACATTTGAGCTTAATGTTAACCAATTTTATGGCTCAGATGAAGGAAAATCTCAATATCAAATTATAAAGGCCCATCACCTACATGTACATAATCTGAAAACATTGTTCAGGTTCAATCCATATGCGCATGTGGTGGATTATGTGGTTCTTGTCGATCCATGTCAGGTTCCCAACAAACAAGCATTTGACAAGGAAAAATGTTTTGATTATAAATATTATGTAATTGGAGGAAACCATTCAATAGAGGCTAAACGACAATTGATTGCAGAATATCCCAATAACTATCTTTTTCAAACAGTGAAATGCATCATTTACGCTGGCTTAACAGAAATGGAATCAAAGTTATTAGCATGGGATCATAATGCAAATAATGAGTATAGAATGAAAATGACTTTCATCCAAAGGGTCAGATTTATTCATAATGAATTCATAGAAAAATGTCGTGGGGATAAGACACAAGTTAGTGTAGCATTTCGAAAGGAATGTTTAATGGAAACAGGTTATCAAATTGATGAAAAAAAAGCAAAAGATGGAAAATTGAATACAAATCTCTTCAGAGGCACAGATAACATTTTTCAGTTGGCATTTAGAACTGGGGAGGTATGGGATTTGATTGATGAGATTTTTGATCGATAGGAGAATATTTCCATAAAAAATCAGAAAGTTAAAAAGAGTAAACCCATAATATGTACCAACAGTAAGGGGGGTCCTGAAATGAAGCAGCTTCCAGAGGATATGACTATTACACCTTGGAGAACAATGCAAGGTGTGAAGGATGATAAATTAGTCAAATCAGTATTAGCTCGTGTGAAGTCGGGTGATTTATCAATGGAAGAAATGTGTGCAAAATTTCAAAAGTAAGTTTCTTGAATTATTTCTTTCATTATAATTTTATTTTAAATAAAACATAATGATGTTGGTAGAATTTGTTATACATGTCAATATATTAACGTTTTTAACTTGATTTATTCAGTCAGAAAATTTTTATGAAAATACAAGAAAACATGGTTAAAATGTTGAATGAAGACAGTTGGGATGATGTTGTACGCAACTACCCAGAAGCAAGTTCTACATCAACACTAAAAGAGTTTTATATTGCATTCAATAAGGTATGTTGATTTATAAATTTATTTTATTCATATTTTAACTATTTTTATTTTATTACTTATACATATCTATATATATATTTTTATGTTATTAAAGATGTTGAAGAAGGATGGAAATGGAGTACCAGATACTTTCAAAAGCTTTATTGAAAAAATTAAGATGGAGAACATGAGAAGGAAGCGTCTTATGAATGTTGAACTAGATCCTACTCTTAATCATTACATTTGGAATGGGTTCGACAGTGTCCAATATCAAAGAATACAAGGTGACTGTGAAGACATTGCATCACTAATACCTAAAAGGGAATATGGCCTAGTTATTGCAGATATTCCTCATGGTTTCAATTTCCCGGACATTGAATATGATAGAGAACCATATACTTATCAAGCTTTTAGTAAAGTGGTTACGGGTTTTCAAGAAGTGACAACATCACCACTTTGGCGATTTGTGACATTTCATTCGGACACACAGTTTCCAATGTTATTAACAAGCTTCAAGGGTAAAGCAAACTCAAGGATGCAACTTACATGGTAAGATTTTGAAATTGTATGTTTGATTCCTCCTAAAAAAAATTATTCATGTAAAATTTAATTGAACTTTTACTATGTTATGTAACAGGCAAAAGTCAAATATTGTTTCTTCCGAAGATCAACCTATTATAAATGATTGTGAGTTCATCCATGTTGAATGTTGGAAAAAAGAGGATAGCTATAAGCATATTATTATGAATCAAGTAGATGGGAAGAATCATAGTCAAGTATTGGTTTATGATGCAGTGGTAAGAAAACTAACATATGAAGATAAAGATGCAAAAGGAGATATAGTTAACATTTATCAAAAACCACAAGCATTGATTAACTATCTTATAGATCTATGTTCAAATGAAGGAGAATGGGTTTTGGATTTATTCTTAGGTTCAGGTAAGTTTTAATATACAAATTTAAATTTAAATATTGTCTTTTTTACTTTTTATGTCTCCATACTAATTTTCTTACTTTTTTTTGTGCTTGATGATTAGGTACAACACTAGCATGTTGCCTACTAAAAGGAAGAAATTGCATTGCCATTGAGAAAGACCCAGTTCAATGCAAATTTATTCAACAAATAATTAACGCTCTTAAATTCCTTCCAGATGCGAAGCAAGAAGTTGGTTTGAGGAAAAGAGATTTTAATGAATCACGTGTGGCAAAAAAAGCAAAGGAACCTCAACCACCATTATATGGAATGATTGGAAAGGGACACTTTGGAAGATTTGCTGACATGAAAGATCCATTAGAAGACGGCGATGATGAAAATGAAGAAGCAAATGCTGCAGAAGAAGCCATCAATGCTGTTCTAGATGATGTTGAAGATGTATTAGTTGATATTGTTGATGATGTTTAAGTTATGCTTGCAAACAAAGCTTATTTTTTAGAACTATTAATCAGCTTTACTTGTAATGTTTAGACTTTGATATTTTATGAGAACCCCTTTTTTTTGCAAAAAACATGTGATTGCTATTATTTTTTGACATAAAATTCAATAAAAATGTTGTTTTCTTAAGTTTTTTTGTTAAAATTCTCCCAAAAAATTAGTTTATTTAACATGTTTTTTTCAACAAAAACTCTGTAAAAGTGTATTTTTTGCATTGTATTTATATTGAAAAATTGTATTTTTTTTTGTCATATGGTTCAAAATATTGGTTTTTTAGCGATAATTTTTTGATGTGCATTGAAAAATTATTTAACAATACATAAACATGTAGAAAATATAAATTTTAGAATATTGACCTTTTTTCCATCTTTTATGTATGTGAAAAAGTGAAGATATCATTACAAGTTTTTATTTAAAAAAAAAATATTTTTTTTATTTTTAAAACACAAGTACATAAATGCACTTAAAAATAAACATCTCACAGAAGAAGAAGACATTAAAAAATTTACAGTGTCAAAATCAATGCTATAAAAAAAACGTTGGTGATGATACACCACCACTATTCAAAATCGACATAAAAAACACCACTTTAAAAAAAAAAAAATCATTAAAACAAAAAAAAACAAAATGAAAAAAAATTAAAGTGCGAAAAACATGCTCAAATTTTTTTTTCTTGATTCTGCATCGCCACTTTTTCAAAATCAGGTGTTTTTCTTGATATTTCAAAAAGTAGGTAACATTGAGGTTACCTATTTCATCGGTAACATTGTTTAATCCACAAATACCTCAGTTTAATGAAAAAAAATACGATTATTGGGGTATTACAATGAAGGCTCTATTTTCCTCTTAGGAAATTTGGGAATAGGTGGAGAATGGTTTCCATGAACTAGCAGATTCAGTAGCATTTAATGCTTTTACACAAGGAGAAAATGATGTATTGAGAGACAACTAGAAGAAGGACTCAAAAGGCCTCTTCTACATTTGTCAAGCAATTCATGAAAGTATCTTCCCAATGATTGTAGCAGCAACGAAGTCCAAGAAATAATGGGATACCCTCTAGACAGCTTACCAAGGCATGGCAAAGGTGAAGACAACAAAACTACAAATGGTGAGAAGATATTTTGAGGCAATTTGTATGAAAGAGTCCAAGAATGTAGACTCATTTTTTACACATGTAATTGGGTTGGATACTCAAATCAGGTCTCATGGTGACACACTTGAGGAAAGGAGAATAGTTGAGAAAGTGTTGAGAAGTCTTCCAGCCAGATTTGATGCCATAGTTTTGACCATAGAAGATACAAAGGATCTCTCATAGTTTTCAGTGGATGAGCTTCATGCATCACTAATTTCTCATGAGCATAGATTGAACAGAGAAACAAACTCCTCCTTGGATGATGCCTTCAAGACACTAGTTTCATTTGGTCAAGGTAGAGGTCAAGGAAGAGAAAATTAGAGAGGAAGAGGCATAAGCCCACACAGAGGTGGAAGAATTATCCCTTCAAGATCAAGTGGAAGAGGCAACAATCAAAATCCAAGTCAAGGCTCAATCTAGAATCAAGCACAAGGTCGAGGTATGATAAATCTCAAGTTCAATGTCATTATTGTAATAAGTATGGTCAGTATGAAAATGAATCTAGAAATAATAAATATGACATAAGTAACAAACCAAGTGCAAATTTCATAAAGGAAAATCAGAACCACGATAGCACGTTTTTAGCTTGTAATGTAGCACAAGAAAAACAAGGAGATGTATGGTTTCTAGTTCATGGTGTAGCAACCACATGACATGGAACATAAAAATATTTTCCAATCTATAAGAAGGTGTGAAATCTGAAGTGACATTAGGGACTGATAGCAAAGTCTTTGTCATGGTAAAAGGCAGAGTCGACATTCTAAGGCATACAAAGTAGACATTCTAAGGTAGACATTCTATACCTACACAAGCTCAACAAAGTAGTCACCAAGTGATACCATCAACAAATAATCGGACAACGTTGCGCAACCAAGCATGTGCTTCTCCAAGCACACCACAAAGATCCACAATGCCGTCTACTTCAAGTGCAACACCAAGTGTCATATTAAGCCCATCCTCTGCAACCATAAGAAGACCAAAATTTAGAAATTTAAGTGAAATTTATGATCAAAATGAAGTTGCATGTAGCGTTGGTATAAATTCCTCATTTGCATTATTTTTTCATCCAGATGACCCAATCCACTTTGAGAATGTAGCCAAAGAAGAGAAATGGGTTGTGGAAATGGATGAAGAAATATGAGCAGTAGAAAAGAATGACACATAGGAATTAGTGAACCTTCCGCAAGGAAAATAATTCATTTGAGTGAAGTGGGTCTATAAGACGAAGAGAAACATTAAAGGAAAGATTGAAAGACATAAAGCAAGGATACTTTTCAAAGGATACAAGTAGGAGCATGGAAGATATTATGCAGAGACATTTGCAGAAGTTGCAAGGATGGAGACAGTGCATACAATGTTGTCAATTGTCATGCCATATAAATGGAAAGTGTATCAAATGGATGTAAAATCA
This sequence comes from Pinus albicaulis, assembly GCA_034641835.2. Classification (NCBI taxonomy): domain Eukaryota; kingdom Viridiplantae; phylum Streptophyta; class Pinopsida; order Pinales; family Pinaceae; genus Pinus; species Pinus albicaulis. Next base: position 1,206,176,293 of record CM076584.1, read on the forward strand.
TTGTTCTTGAATGGAGTGCTAAAAGAGGAGGTTTTTGTTGTGAAACCTCCTGGCTATGAGGTAGAATTCCAGGCAGACAAGGTGTGTAGGTTGAGGAAAGCTCTTTATGGGCTGAAGCAAGCATGACGTGAATGGTATAGCAGGATATATGCTTACTTGATGGACAATGGGTTCAAAAAATGTGACAGTGAGTGTACTCTCTACATCAAATAAAGTGATGGTAAGGTTCTTATTATTGTATTGAATGTGGATGATTTGATTTTTAAAGGAGCTGGTGATTTCCTCATCACTAATTTCAAAGAATTCATGAAAAGTGAGTTTGAAATGACGACTTTGGATTGTTAAGATACTTTTTGGGCATAGAAGTGAAGCAAACAGAAAATGAAATTTTTATCTCTTAAACAAAGCATGTTGCAGACATTTTAGAGAGGTTTAATATGTAGAACACAAGCCAAGACCAACTCCAACTGTCATGGGGTTGAAGTTGAGCAAGGAAGATTGCATCGACAATGTCAATCTGACATTATAAAAAAGAATGATGGGAAGCCTAATGTATTTGACTGAAACTAGGCCCGATATAATGTATACAGTGAGTTTGGTGTCAAGGTTCATGGAGACACCCAAGGAGACACATTGGAAAGCAATTAAAAGAATTTTAAAGTATTTCAATGGGACAAAGAAGTATGGCATTTTGTACACCGCAACAGATTATTTTAGGCTGGTTGGTTACACTGACAATGACTCAGCAGGAAGTGTTAATGACAGAAAGAGCACGTTAGGATATGTTTTTCATTTGGGTTCGGGAGCCATTTCAAGGCTTCCAAGAATGAATCGATAGTGTCATTGTCAATAGAAGAATCTTAATATGTTGTTTCAACAGTAGTAGCATGTGAAGAAGTTTAAATGAGAAGGATCTTGCAGGATTTATGTCATGAACAAGACGGGACAACAACTGTTTTCTGTCACAATAGTTTCGCCATTGCACTATCAAAGAATTCTGTTTTTCACAAGAGGACAAAGAAAATTGATGCTAAATATTATTTCATAAGAGAATTAGCTAATAATGGTGAGATTGTGTTGCAGCACATGTGTGAAGAACAATTTGCATACATCTTCACAAAGACATTGTCACGTGAAAATTTTGTTTATCTCAGAGATTGTTTGGGAATGGTCAATGGTGGCAGCTGCGATTAAGGTGGAGTGCCGGAAAATTAATCTCAACCACTACGTTTAATTTTCTAACAACAACCATACGTCAGTAAATGTTTTGCAGGTTGTGGATTGAGTTTTCATGCAACGACATCACTTAAAAGAAGTAGTTCTGAACATGAGAAAAAATACCTATTCTACAACAGATTAAATAATTAAAATTCAAATAGAAATTTAATGGATGGTTAGTAAAAGTGTATGGGAAACTATTTATTCTACAAATTTTATTTACTTCACACAACCTCTGTAATTTCATAAAATGATATTGGTCCATCTTGTGTATTGAATTTTGTTTGTCATGTATTAATGTATTAGATATTTATGTTTTGAATTAACAAGCAAGAATAGGTTGAATGAATGGTGGTAGATGTAGGGATAAAATCGTGGAGCGAATTTTGGTGCGTGCGTGAAAAAAATAGTTACAGGTTTTTACTATGTGTTACATTTGCAACTCCTCGTGAATGTAAATCTCACAACATATTACTTCTACTGTTTTTGAATCATAATATAAAGTATTGTTAGTTGAGACATGGTTCTAGAAATTTCAAGTGTGATTTTTACTGTGTGTTACTCTATTTTACCGTGAGTGAATTTGTTTCAAATATATTTTCTCCACTATAATTGCGATTTTAATCTCGCCACTTTGTATTTTTTTTTTTAGGAATGCCTTTCTATTTTCTATTAATAAAAAAAGAAGCAGGTTGCAACAAATCAAAACTTGATGGCCTCAACCTGCCCAAAGGAAACCAGTTCTGTTGGCAACCTTAAAGAATTAAAATCCATTCAGTATTGGAAATTTAAACCTTCTAATAACCGCTAACTATCTCTAACAAATTCTAACTGTAAATAGTAAATGCTATCCGCAAAAGACATAAGAAACCTAAGGAAGTGCTATGTCAATCATCTGAAGATTCAACAAGTGTCAGATCTTTGACACTGGAGCCGAGCATATCCACCTGATGCATTGTTTACAGCTGACTCTCTATTCGTCCCGGACGAGCTGTAGCATGATGCTGCGAAACACAGATCTCTTGTATCTCTCTTTTGATATCTTACAGAACATAAACCACTTTGGGGTCTCCTCCTATTTCCTGTAAGCTCACGACAGCCTTGGCCAAAACACATTTGAGCATCCAATAAGTGTGAATAGACTGATGAAAAAGGGACTGTCTCTGTCTTGTGTTTCTAGGGTCTTTAATGAAGTCCATTGTTTCCTCCTATATGTCTATCTACTCTTTGTTACTGCAATCTCTCTCCCAGCCTTGAACAAGATTCCGAACTTTTGGAGGATTACCTGTAGAATATACATCAAAGAGGTTTTCCATAACCTCTTTGTTTGATTTTCATCCTCGCTTGCTGGACCCTACAGTGGGCTTACGAATTTTTTGTTTCCCTTTATCCTTTGCCTGATTCTTGGTCGTTTGTCCTTTAACCATATTTGTATGGAAAAGTACAAAAAACTGATTGTGTTGTTGCAAATCCTTGGACAGTGATTGGGCAACACCTGCTGTTAATTTAAAGAGGCCTATATATCACAACAAAAGTCAATAATTGTTTGCATGCAAGTGTAAAATAGGTCCCATAGAAACCATCCTTACCAAGTAAAATTCAGCCATGCTCTTCCTTTTGAGGGTGGTAAAATTACAAGTAGTCTTCTGATAAATATTAAACTGTAGGATGAAATTACAACACTTGAGCTTAGGCAGTGAGGGAAAGGAATCCAGACTTCGCAACTCCAAGGCCCACAAACAATGAGGACAAGGGTCTGACCTAGCTAAAAAATGGCTCCTATAACCATCCCAAACAATTCTATAACCAGAGACTGAGTTGTTAACTATATACTGAGGCTTTAAGACACAAAATTCTCCCACAGACCTAGCAGAGAGCCAGTATCTTGATAGAATAAATGAGGGAGAGTGGATACAACAATGGAATTACGACGAGCACCATTAACAAGGTGGTCCTACTTAGCCATAAATTATAACTCATAGGTCTGAGACACAGAAGCCTACGTCCCATCATTACACACCATAATCAGATTAGCAACCATCATGACAGAGAATTTGGAAGGAAGGTTTGACAACAGAGGTCGACAAGGAAAGAGTCACTAAATAGGATAATTGACTTAAGCAGAGAGAGTGAAAAACAATAAACCATAAATCCCCCCAGGTTTAGGGCCATGCAAGAGAAAAAACTAGACTGTAAGCTATAACAAGAATCAAAATTCTAAAAACACCCGTAGTACTAAGCATCATGTAAGCCCATTAAGTGTTGCCAACCCCCTTAGAAAACTAGTCATTGAATAGGAGAATACGAATTGAGCAATGGATAGATGTCATCACTGATAATTGTAAAGAAACCGACCAGAAGAATTACCAAGCAGACCTATGCATGCATTGTAAGAAGATATACCGCATACCAGGTAACCAGATGAAGCCGCAAACCATCAACCTTCTTTCACAATGCTCCTCCTTCTTCCGAATTGAGCATTAGAACTATGCTTCCCTTCATTTCTGCTACTTTCATTAACCCCTTAAATCTCCGACATTGTTTCCCAAACCTCTGTGACAGTGTTAGTTGACCTCCAGCAATATCGTCAACAAGCATTATGAACTGACATGTGAACGTAATGCCTTACTAGCCGTCTACCAACCTCATGCTCGAGTGACCGTGTGGTGCACGCCGCCACATGGCACCTCATCTATACAGACAATATCTTAAGATTTAATTTCAGCAACTATGTTGTCTTTTTTAAGACCTCTCAGCAACTTTCTGTCAATTATGTGTGTTGCTGAGAAATTCCCATCTCAAAATATTTGACAGATTCTCCCTGTCATAGAGTTACCCTATCTCAAAAAATTTAACATATTCTAACCGTGAGAGAGTTACCGTAAAGGAAGAAAACTTTGAGTGTCATAATGTTCCCCAGAATGCTAGGGATCAGACCCTAGAAGTTGGCCAGTTCTATGTAAGGTATTTCTAGGTATCATAATTTGCCAAATTCTGTAGGGATTCAACTGGGCATGCAGTTGTTTCCAACCATCAACACCTTCAATTGAGTGTAGTTGGAAGGAATCGATGTGGGAATGGTTCTGGTGAGGTCGTTAACATCTAAACATAGGTTTTCTATTCTAGACAACAAACCCAAATCTGGAGGTATTAGTTCTATTGAGTAAAAGATTCAAACACAAATCTAGAATAGTAATCTTTGTGCAATTAGATAGAGCCAGTGGAATCAGACCTTCAAAGTTGTTATGGGAGAGGTCGAGATGGTGGATATTGGACAACAAGGTAAGTCGAGGAGGAACGAAGCCAGTGAGGTTGTTGAACGAGAAGTCGAGATAGTGAATAGAAGTGGAATTGATGAGGCTGGTGGGAAGGGTGGCAGTGATATGGTTGTGGGCAAGTGACAGAGTTGAAAGTGAGGAATTGGATCCTCTAAGGAGGGAAGAAGGGATGGAGCCCTGAAAGCTATTGTAGGAAAGGTTGAGCGATCCCAAGAGGTGGACGTCGCTCATGTTTTTCAGATTCAAAGCAACTATGTTTCATCCCTTCTCTTGGTTGTAGGTGACACCATTCCAATTGCATAAGTGGTCGATGGACGGTTTGACCTCGTCATCCAATTGACACGTAAATGTAAGTTTGTTTGATTTTTGTTAGGAGTTAAGAATCGTGTGGAACGTTTGCGCAGTTTTCCTTAATTACACATATACATAGTGAAATGTTTGTTAGTGCCAAACACATGAATGGAGCATTCATATTCCTTTCCCGTTTCATAATGAAAACAATTTATAATTGACTTTGAATACACAAATTTTATGAAAATTGAACATTTTTTCTGCAACTGCTGAACTAGTTAAAGAGAAGAAAAATATCAATAATAATGGTGAATCGCAGAAGCAAAGAAAATGAGGAATTTGGGTGGGCACCAGAATCGACCTTCTCTCCTTCATCCAAGCGCGGCCTTGAAAACAGTAGAGCTGCGGGAGGCGATAGCCCATATATAAATTATTTTTAAATGTTGAAACTATAGACAAAAATTCCCCCGAAACGGACTGCATGTCAACCAAAGACGAGCATTAAAAATCTCTTTGAGGCCCATTCTGGTAAAAATTGAATCTATTAGCTATTAATTAAATGGATCTCTTGGTTAGATACCTAGAGAGTGTACACACAGTCATACAAGAATTGACTATTGAGTCAGATGAGCCTCAAATATATAGGCTTTCACACTAACGAGATGGTGTCAACCACTACCTAGATATTAGGATTTGAGATCTACGATTAGAGTCTCAATCCTATCCTCATCACAACAACCATATAATTATAGCTTTCTCCATTACTTCCAGCACTCCCCCTTAATGGAGAAAGGGTATCGAACAATAACATACGCCTGTTGGTCTCAGTCTCAGCTAGGCTTACATAAAAACATAAAAAACTTGGTAACAGAGGTTTTCATTTTTTCCTTTATGATTGTGACTCCATACTTATTCATTCTAAGGTGAGGCTTCATCTTCACTTTCTTTGCCATGAGGTAGTGATGTATCTTCACCTCATTTCTCAAAATTATGACAGGCTTAATAGGAGAATGTTTTCTCTTACTATTTCTGGTGTCACACAACTTTAATTCCTCTCCAAACTTCATTGTTTCTTCCTTGTTGTTGTTAACATCTGAACACACATAAATATTCATGAAATCATCATAATTTAAATTCTCTCCAACTTTGTCTTCTTCTGCCACGTCTTTGCAATCAGCTTCATGTGGCTCGTCTAATTGATCTTCAACACTTTATTCCTCTTTACATCCTTCCTAAAGATCAACTCGTGACTCTTCAATATTAGGATCTTTCACAACAGACTATGCCTCTTGATTCTCGTGGTCATCAACAGAACCACATTATTTTTATGAAATTTCTTCTGACTCGAACATACTACCCATGCTAATGCCTCCAAATGACCACATGAGAAAGAGATCATCATCATCAGAATTGAAAAATATCTAAAAATATAGACATGTTGGGAAAATTCCAACTTATCTCGCTTTATCCTGCTTCGATATTTATTTTCGACTCCACTCAGTCCTCTAATGAGCTCCAACAACCTTATTACCACGCAGGCGGTCAACTTTTCCCTTTGGCATCTGTTCAACTGTAGAACCTTGTAGACTTTTGCTTCTATGTCACGCAGGTCTCAGTGCCCTCGGCTCTTGTGACGAGCAACAAACGACCTCTTAATAAGCTGGAAATGCTATTGATATCGAATTTTGATGCATGTAATTACCAGTTTCTAATATGACACATATTTCTGAAGATGGGTTGAAATCGGCAAGAACTTTCACATGTTCATTGTGGCATATAATAAATTAGAAGAAAATTCACCAAATTGATTTTGGGAGCTCCACAATCTGCAACTTCTAGGTTTTTCAAACAATAAAAATCAGAATGAATCTGCTATATCACACAAGAATATCACACAAGAAAACTCGTCCTCTGCGCTCTCCAGATAATGCAGCAAGGTCAACAATTAATATCCGTGTTTGATGTGTTTTTTTTGGTGTAGCACTTCTTGCCCTCTCCAGGTTTCTGTTACAATTGCCAAACGGTGTAGTCAATGCTCTATGTTCACCACAGACCTCCACGCTTCACAAAATTTTGTTTCTCCAATTGACCATCAACTATGTCATCCCCAACAGAGGACCCTATAGTCTTCCTCCGCCGAATCAATGAAGGGCATCATAGCATTCTTGCCATCGAATCCTGGAGCATGAAATAAGCTCTGGCACCTTTTTCGATTGAGACGAGATCGGATCCCATCGACTCTGACATGAATTAAATATTCTCCAGTGACAAGCTGTGTCCCACCAAGGATGAATCTCCATTGCGATCTTTCTGTCCCTTGAATTTGAGGAAATGCGAACCCTTTCTTGCAAATTAAACCACGCATCATGCGCTCCACCATGGATCCGTTGGTGACCAAGAGCTCCAGCTCTTATGAAAAATTGGAAATCAGATCCATGGGTTGCCTCTCCCACGACCTGCTCCACTGATTCAAATTGACATCCCCTCCACTGATGAATGTCGTAGCCTCTCAGCCCTTGCAGGGACACAAAAAACAGGGCGGAATGCATGATAAAACTGATAACAACAGTTCTAGCAGTCTAAAAGTGGCTCCCTTCTTTCATGTTCTTGCAAAATCATTGAGCTTCAACCTAATGCTCTGATACCATGTTAAAAACTAAATCTATTAACTATTAATTAAATGGCTCTCAAGGTGAGATACCTGGAGAGTGTACACACACTCATACAAGCACTGACTATTAAGTCAGATGAGCCTCAAATATATATGCTTTCACACTAACAGGATGGTTTCAACCACTCCCTAGATATTAGGATTTGAGATCTAAGATTAAAGTCTCAATCTTATCCTCATCACAACAACCATCTATGTATAGCTTTCTCCATTACTTCCAACACAATCAATGGGCATACACGAAACATGCATCTCCAATACAATAATAGAAAGATCAATACAATCACCTAGAACGTGGTAGTTGAAATTTTGACTAAAGTTTATTGGGAAGATGTTTCAACATTGAAGTACGTCAATCTCTGGATGGTTTGATTTCAATGCATCATGCAAGAAAAAGAGTTACAATGGTGTGAATCCATGGGAAGAAACTATGGCATGAATTTACTTCAGTCTCAATATCATGCCGAATTCAAAGGTGATAGATGTGACCCATCTGTATTTCATATCAAATACAGATAGCATGTTATTTTGGGATCTAAAAAAATTGTTGATCGAAAGACTTCCACCACATGCTCATGATAAATAGAAGATATAAATATATCATGGAATTTATATAATAGAGTTTTTGACCATAACCCATTTCACGAAAAACTGTACCTTTATTGACTTGGACATTGAGATCTATCTCTTTTGGAATTCGTGGGTATACTTTGTCCTTTTTCATGGTTTTTTATGCGTATTTTTTTAATTTTCATGGGTTTTCTTGGTTTTTGTTTTACGTGTTTTTTTTTAAATATGTAATGAAGAGATATTAGAATGCGACAAAATTAAAACATTAAAAATGATAAAAAGAAATTATTTAAAAAAAATAGATATAATATAGGCATTAAGATTTGAGGAAAAAATGATTATATAAAATAATATTATTGTTTTTAATATGTAAAAATAAATAATTAAAAAAAAACTATATGAAATTTCATCGATAAATGTATATTAATAATATATAAGTCAAACAATTTTAATATGGAAGACTAAATAACCATGACCATATATTTGGAGAAAAATCAAGTCTAAAGAAAAGTATGACAAGTAATGCCAACAACATGGCTTATTTTGAACTTCAGGTCCAACCAACTATGTATAACAAAGACATTAAACTCTAAGACAATGTTGGAAGATGAAAACATCATTTAAGATTATAATTTTTTATTTTTCCTTTATTCTACATTACCTTGTTCAACTAGAAGAGCTTGCACTCTAAAAATAAGGAAATCTGTTCAAGAGGTAGTCCAATAATGATATTAGAAACCCTATAACAATGGAGGAATATTAGAGAGTGCTAGAGGACTTATTAGAATGTGTACAACAAAAAGGACCTATTTATTCGCAAACATGGAGTTTCACAAACCCTAAACTATACAAAGACATGACTTGACTCATGTCTCAAAATGTAAACATATGGGACAATCTCCTTATATCAAGTATACGAAGATGTGACTTGCCTCAATGGCTCACTGACATCAGTATTTCCCCAAATGATCGTTGATGGGTTCCTTGGATCTCCTTCACCATCAACTCTATATTGTGTATTATTATTATTATATTCATGTCTGCATATACACTATAGTCTCACTTTGATATATGGGTGCAAATATAGTGATGCCATATTTTTGGCTCGACTCTCCTCATCTTTGTCCATCTACAAACACTTTCTTTTATTGGTGCATGATCGTTGAGTTTATCTCTAGAACTCACACTAGCATATGATACATTGTAAGGATTCTACAGTAGAAAGGTTGCCACATGATGGGAAAGAATTGACTTTTATTTATCAATGTTTGGAAAAGGTGACATGGAAGACAAGATGGTGTATGAGGAGGAAACTATGCACTTTTCTGATGGTCTTATGGAAGGTCAAAGGATCTATTCCAACTCTAGTTTATTTCAATGGATCATTACACATGACAATATCAAGAATCTCCATCTGGGATCCAAACCACTAGAGTATAATACCATGGAGATTATAAGTGAGCTAGTGCTATAGTTAGCATAACAAGGTGTGAGGAACTCACAATGGTTAAAGGGGAGATGGGTATATTCCATAGTCAAATCAAGGACCATAAATGCAAATATTGTTCACCCCATGCAATGAGTAATGGCCTCATTGTTTTATATCCATCAATCTTAAATGCTTCATCAGAAAAAAAATGATGCTTTATCACACTCAATGTATAAATTGGTAGCCACATTAAATGAATTTTGCAGCAGGTTTGATTTCAGTTGTAATTGTGATATTTATTGGTGAGATAAATTTTCTAGTTCTAGTTTTCTAATATGTTTAATTTGGAGCTTTTAATAAATATCCCATCCTTGGATTCAGAGGTTGTAGTGAATTAGTCTTGGGAGGGCTCTAGAAATTCAAAGAGACATTAATGCATAAAAAATGTACAAGATACCTTCAACCTAAACTTGGGTGGAAAAAAAAACTTATGATGTTATGGAAATGCAAGACAAACCGTTGGTAGGACAACTCTAGGGAACAAAATGAGTTCAAAAGAATTCAACAATTAGACTAGGAAATTTTTTTAAACCAATAGTGGGGGCCTCTCCATGTACCTTGATTCTACTAAAAAGGTGTTTCGTTTGTATATTTAAGATGACTAAGGAAGTATAAATTATCTTACACTCACATTGGAAGTGGGGATCTTGTTGAAATATGTAACTAGGTTTGGTCTTCATAATGGCATATGTAATCACAATTTTATGTATTTAATGTAAAAATAAAAATAAATTTATTATTGTTTTTCTTGAGGCATGGGTTTCATGCTCAATGAAATTTATTTTATAGGTCAATCACCCACTGAGTGCTTATAGGTTTGTCATAAATTCAATTGTCATGTATTAAATACCCATTTCATCATGTTACATATTGTAAAGAAAAAATTATAGTTAAAATACCCTCTAAGACCTCGTCATGGAGCAAAGATCAAGTCACACTACATCAAGGGACAAGTTGGCCTAAAGATAACAATTCATACCCCTCAAATACCTATATATAATAATGAGCTCAACCTCATTTAGACACACCCTCAAGAAAGTTTGATCTCTAGAAGATAGAAGCTCAAAAAAGGAAGACGACGAAGAAGAAGAAAAATATCTAAGTTTTGGGCATCTCTCTCTCTTTCTTTTGTTAGTGTTTCTACAGCTATTAGAAAAGACAGAATTCTAAAGTTGCATCAAAGTTGTGAAGTGGCATCAAAGATGTGAAGCTACATCGAAGTTGTGAAGTTGCATCGAAGTTATGAAGATGCATTGAAGTTTTGAAGTTGTAGCTAGGTCAAATTTGTGAAAGGTAGAAACTATGAATCTTCTGGAGAGGTCATATTTTCAGTAGAATATGTTGGTCGAAGTTGGAAAAAAAAATTGTTGGGGAGAATAATTTTCTCAATGTCGAAATTGCAGTAGTTGCTAAGGAACTTCTACAAGGAAATATTGCCAAGGGACTTGGTCAAGGGTCATAGGTCTTGGAATTCATCAATTGAAGATTCTATTAGAAGAGAATAATTCTTATGGGTTTTCCTCTCAAGTGGATAGTTTTTGGCCCTATTTGATCACCTATATATTTTTTCCTTTTGTCTCACTTCTCTTTATGGTTTGGTATCTATTTGAGGAAAAACACACAATAATAATTAAGGTGAAAATTTATTTAATCAAGATAAGAAAAAATACATCACAAGAAGTTATCAAAGGAAAATAAATCACATAATCTAGCTGCCCTATATTTATCAACATGGTATCTGAGCTAAGGTGACAAAACAAGGAAAGGAATCCTAAAGCAGAACACTCAAAGGCCGAAGAACAAGAACATAATCAAGAGCATAAATCATCAAGACGGACCATTCATCTCAAGGATCGTCACATCTCAAAAAATAAGACCTCAAAACCCTAGCTCATTTGAAGAAGGGTTCTAAATTTGAAGCATTCTTGAGAAGCTCATACATTCCTCAATCATCATCACAAAGAAGATCTCAAATACTCCTTCTCATCTCAAAGAAGGACTTCACATTGGAGAATTTTGAAGCCTCTACCTCAAAAAAAGGAGAAGGATTTGTCATCATCATCTAGAATTCAAGGTGATCTCCCTCTCTGAAAGCCAAGGATCACTCTTGAAGGAAGAAAAATTCATCAAAGAAAACATCTTCTATCATCGACATCATCAAGAAAGGAATCAAGATTAATATTTCATCATTAAGGAGTATCTTCACTTGTCAAGTAAGTACATTTTATCTATATATAAATCTATCAAAATGTCTCCATTTTTCAAGGACAACAACAAATTGGTTGGGTCAAATTAAAAACTACCTTGCATGGAAGAAGAGGACATATTTAATCCTCATAGAAAATTAATTCATTGATCATGTTAAGGGTTTAATTTTCGAACCTCCAAAGGAATAAGCTCAAGCTATAGAAAAATACGTGAAGGGAGAAATAAGGGCTCATAGTATCTTTATACAATCAAGAATTCTCTAATCCCATATGTAGCAAAGTTATAAAAGTGAAAAGACATATATGAAAAATTGGTAGAATTTTTCTCCATGAGTACTTCAAGAGAAGTGATAACATTAAGAATCGATATCTACAAGATGAATATATAAAAGGAAGAAGGAATAGCTTCATACTTTATGAGGGTGTCAGAAATACGAGACCAACTATAAGAGTTGGGATAAATATTGTAGGATAAGGAAATTACCACTATAGTGCTCAATGAACTATTGGAGGAATGGTGCAAATTCATATCAAGAATTTATGGAAATAAAGAATCCACCCCGTTCATTGAAATTTGGTAATTATGTGATATTTAAGCAACCATGTTGAAGGAAAAAAGTGACATAGAATCAAGCGAAAAAGTTCAAGAAATTGCTTCCATGGGTAAATGAAAAGGAAAGTTTGAAAATTTTGGTTCTCGAAAAAAGAATAAGAATACATCAAAGTTCCAAAGCTATGGTTGTTAAGAATATGGGAACTACAAGAAAGATTGTCAAAAATTAAAGAAGGACAACAAAATGAAAGAAAAAAAAGTGAGGTTGATATCACTAAAGAATTGGAAGAACCCGATGAGAAGAAATCCAAATGAAAATGTCTTCACTATTAGGGTTTCTCCAATACATAACAAGGATAAGTGGGAAGTGAAAATACCTCCACCATGGCAATAAAGATGAAAATAATTATGACAAGATGCATATTAGTAGAAGATGGCATCATACTATAAGTATATTGTTTAAGAAAGAGTTCATGATATCATAGTTGAAGTAGAAGTCTACATGGATGTAGAAATCATCATATAAAGGAAGTAGCTCTTGGTAACCTCCTTGAAAGCATGTGTAGTGCATATGGATAGGATAAATTCATATATCATAGAGTTCAACATACGTCATCATCATTAGGAAGGAGAGTTCGCAGGATGAGGATAATCAATATCCTTCACTGGAATCTTCATTAGAAAGTTCACCTCTCTTGCAAGAAGCAACTGTCTCACTGTGAATTCTACCTTGTATGGGGTTCATTGTGTGAAAGAATGATGGTATGGTAACAAAGGAGTACAAAATGCTAAGATGATTGAAGCACTCTCAATCAAGAAAAGGAAGTTTATATGACCAAAAGGAGAAAAGAGGTATGTATGCATATGTTTGATAGATTAAGTCATGTCATCATATAGTTATAGATAGCATGGGTGAATACTCTACCTCATGGGTGTGATCAAAGGAAATGGATCTATTCCATTGAAAATATGTGTGAAGGAATAATTCACATATTAAAAAGATGAAATCAAAATAATATTTCCTCATATGGAATATGAGGTGGTTTAAAAATATGAAGGAACTATGGATGGAATTTCCCGGGGAGAAATATGTCAAGAAAGAAAGAAGATATCGTGAAAAGGAAATCAACATTCGATGACTATAAGAATTGACCATGACATCTCCATGGAAAAGGTATGAAGACTCTGATAAAGAATGGAAAATATGGAGGCCATTGAGATTAAATATCTTGGAGATGTGTCAATATGTATGCAGGATGTTGATGTTGCAACAAGAAGATGTTATGATGAAAGGCCATTAAAAAAGGTAATTGTGATTTGATTTTCATTTTTTATTTTGAACAATATCTAGATGGGCTGATACATAGCTACTAAAAGAGAGTTTTCAATGTCACCTACAACTAGTACTCATGTGGTGGGATGGAAGATCCTGAAGAAGCATGATGTTGAAAAGGTAGTTGTATGAAGAAAATCAACATATGGAATATTTGATCACTTTCCTATGAAAGGAGGGATGACATGAATGACATGGTTTGTGAAGTAAAGTGTTGGATGGTCAATGCCCTACAAATAAGTGACAAGAGTTGAAGGATCCATAATGATATAGATGAAATTCATGAAATCGAAATGAGTATCTCTCTTAGTAGTTGATAGATCCATTATCTCCACCTAATATTTTTTTTGGAAAACAAGTACCTCATGTAACACCCCCTTCCCACATCTACCCAAGTGTAATATCCCAAAATGGGAACTGCTAGAAAGGCATGACTGGAAAACGTATTTTCCAGGAATGGCTGCTACAGAATATGAAATCAGGCCTTGGATCCCTTAGATATGAGTATCTAAGACCGAAATCCAAGAGGAGGTCAGAAACAAATCTCTCTAGGTGGGTTAAACAGGTCTCCCACGACTAGGAAGGCTTGAAAACTACCCAAAGAGGGGACTGCAGCAATACAAAGAACACTGCTGGGAAATAACGCAGTTCAACCTAGTACTTGTAGTAGATTAGTATGGAGGTTCACATATTGCATGTAGAACAGAAAATTAGATTAATATTACAACCCATACAGTGTACAAGAGAAAGTAGAAGGTTTAACAAAAATAAACCTCAGGAATGAGGTGCTACAACCATGATAAAAGTCTGCATAAACTTGATAGCGTTATTTTAATGGGTTGAAGCAATAGTATATTATAACTTAGATCTATAGTAGATCTTTACATAAAAATATAGATCTAATTCAGATCTGTGTACAAGAAAATCTCATCTATACATTCCCCTTGGGGTTTTGTGCCAAACATGGGTGTACATGAGTATATCTGAGATCTAGTGTTGCAGATCTGCAGTAATATTCAGAAATTCTTGAATCATAACAGCATATCAGATCTAAAAAAAACATGGATTGGATGGCAAATCCATGGATCACCAGAGCGGGAGGAAGAATCCTAACACCAGAGATCTCTCCTCCAAAATGCAGACAAAGCACCCTGCAACTGCAACCTTGCAAATAACGTAGTTCAGGGATAGAAAATGCGCTATAAGCTCTAATAATGATTTGGCCTAATGTCAAGGTCTGGATCTGTAGCTCCAATGATCTAGGACACTCTTTCCAATGGGACAGTAGACTTTCCTAGTGAAAAGAGAGGCTAGATATGCATAGATATGAGAAGATCTATCTCCCACTTGTTGCAACTCACAAGGATAACCCAACCCTCAACAGGATCAACGCTGTAGGTGTAAGGTGAAGCTTGGCCCAAGCCTGATAGTGATCAAGACAAGCATAACTCCTCCAAGAGCTGCTCTAGGAAGGAGGTGGGATTCCCGCTCAGGAACACCCAAGTGCTAAGCAGCACTATTCTCAGCTAAACAGCTAGAGAATGAGAAATGTCTAAGCAGATATCTTCAACAACCCCCTTCATGCTTCCCTCCTCTTCCTTTATTAGTAAGGAGTCCTGTCAAACCCTAAACCACTTCATCAATTTAGCTCCTTTCACATGTAGAGCCTCCATCTGGAACTGTGTTGTGCCTCAAGGAGGTTCAATGCATCTAGACTGTGTTGTAGATATGGTCATGGTTGACTTGGTCAAGTGATCAACCTCTTTCACACTCACGTGTGTTTTATAAAAGGCCTAGATTTAGCCTTTTTTACATTGGGCATTGATTTATTTTGATGTTTTTAGGAGTTTTACATGTCCTCCTTTACATTTTTATTCATCAACATGAAAATCAAAACAAGACAAAGAAAAATTGAATATTCCCATTAGCTTGGGTTAAGTGGGAATATTATAGTCCTCCCCTCCAAAATTTTCCTTGTCCTCAAGCAAATGATAAGGTCAGTGCTGCAAGATCTCCCCTGCTTCTCTTGTGGCCTCCTCATCCAATATTTCCCACCATTGCTTCAGAATTCCTGCAAAAATTTCATCTCCCAATGGTTCCTCCCAAGTGTGCAAGTTGGCATTTGGTGAATAAACCCAATGGCATTCCTCATGAAATGATCCATGCACTTCCTCATATGAGAGTGCATCTCCTTATTGAAATCTTCCCACATGAATCCCTCCAATAAAGTATGGCATGTTGTAATGAAGCCAGTGGGTTTAGAAATCAAGATTTCATAGGTTGCATTAAGTAGTTTGTCCTTGAGTTTGGAGTTTTTAGATAAGTAGATCTAATCATAGGAATTAATGACTCCATTAACTACTTTATACCTCCTATCTATCATTTTCTCATCAAGAACCTTACATGTGAAGAGGTCCTTGGAATATTCCATCAAGAGTAGGGACTTCCAATAAGGATCTAGGCTTCCCAACATTGACAGCACTGTAGTAGTCTGAAATGAAACATATGTCATATGATGGCTCTCCTCCTTGACATGCTTGATGTAAAAGTCACATTTTGGAGTATTCCCAACTTTCTTTTGCTGCCTTTCTTGCACCTGATCTTTCTCCAGACAAGATTGAAGTTTAGGAGATTCAAAGGTTCTCCTCCTCCAAAACTTCCACAATTTTTCTCCTACATACAAGAATGGAAATACCTTCTTGTCAGAATCAGAAATTTTCATTATATATTGGAGTATCATTCACTGCTCCAAGGCTATGGAGTGGCCTTCTGATACCATGCTCATGTCAACACAGATTTCTGAATCTCTTCTTTCCAGCGCAAATAGTTGAATGGAGGATAGCAAAGTCAATTTCAAAAAATTGCTTAGCTCCCCATCAATGATTCTTAGTGCTGTAGTAGCTCCTCTCGAGGTTCCCTATTTAGATAGATATGTTGCTGCTTCATATAGTTGAGAGAACACTTTAGCTTTCTTCCAATCAGGGGGTCTCCCTTTTGGAATGCCTCCATGCAAAGAGACATCAAGGCATAGAGCAGGATACATAGATGTACGGAATGACTTGTCTTTGCCTTCATTGCATAGATCCTCATGCCTTCTTTGTGCATCAAGCTTCTAAAAAAGAGAGGGATATGTGCTTCTCATCGTGTGATGATTTCCTTCCTCCTTTCCTTCATCTATCTTCAAGGTATCGCCTTTTGAGGATGATGGCACATGCTGCACATAGATTGTGCCACAATCTCCATATGTGAGATTCCTTGGAACTCATTGCAAGAGTGCAAGAGTTTATCCCCTTGGATAAAATGCTCCATATTCCTCTGCATGAGGTCTTATATGTGTTTTTATCATGACTACGTTATCATCTTCAGCCTTATGTTCCTTAATATTGCAAGGTCCTTGGAAGCTCAAGTGATTCTATCTCGTTGGCACATCTCCTTCATTCCTCTTCATGAAGAAGTTGCTGACAGAATGTTGTAGACTTGATGATATGCCTGAGTGCTCATATCCATGAGATGAGGACTTAGAACCTTCCTCATGTATAGATTTTG
Organism: Pinus albicaulis; assembly: GCA_034641835.2. Classification (NCBI taxonomy): domain Eukaryota; kingdom Viridiplantae; phylum Streptophyta; class Pinopsida; order Pinales; family Pinaceae; genus Pinus; species Pinus albicaulis. The sequence goes on from CM076584.1 coordinate 1,206,193,449, forward strand.
TAGATATGGTTAAGAGATCTCCATGTTTCTCCCTCCTCATTTCTCTGATGTCCTTGCTGATACCCCGCAGAACTTGAGATAGAAGTTTTGTGAACCTCTTCTCTCCAGAAAAAAAGGGTTTTCTTTGGTTTCTCCTAGATATCTCATCCTCCTCATGATGAGACTCCATAATGAATGAAGCTCATAGGCTGAGCCAAGAAAGTAGCTCCAATACCACTTTAATATCCCAAAATGGGAACTGCTAGCAAGGCATGACTGGAAAACGCATTTTCCAGGAATGGCTACTAAATAATATGAAATCAGCCTTTGGATCCCTTATATCTGAGTATCTAAGACTGAAATCCAAGAGGAGGTTAGAAACAAATCTCTCTAGGTGGGTTAAACAGGTCTCCCACACCTAGGAAGGCTTGAAAACTACCCAGAGAGGGGACTGCAGCAATAGAAGGAAATAACGCAGTTCAGCCCAGTACTTGCAGTAGATCAGTATGGAGTTTCACATATCACATGTAAAATAACAAATTAGATTAATATTACAGCCCATATAGTGTACAAAAGAAAGTAAAAGATTTAACAGAAATAACCCTAAGGAATGAGATGCTACAACCATGAGAAAAGTCTGCATAAACTTGACAGCATTATTTTAATGGGATGAAGCAGTAGTATATTATAAATCATATCTAGAGTACATTTGTACATAAAAATATATATCTAATTCATATCTGTGTACAAGAAAATCTCATCTATACATTCCCCTTGGGGTGCCAAAAATGAGTGTACATGAGTAGATCTGAGATCTAGTGTTACAGATCTACTGTAATATTCAGGAATTCTACAGTAAATAGAAACATAAGTAAATCAGATCTGAAACAAACATGGATTGGATGGAAAATCCCTGGATCACCACAGTGAGAGGAAGAATCCTAACACTAGAGATCTCTCCTCCAAAATGCAGACAAAACACCCTGCAATAGCAACCCTGCAAATAACGTAGTTTAGGGATAGAAACTGCGTTGTAAGCTCTGAGAATGATTGGCCTGATGCCAAGGTCTTTATCTGTAGCTCCAATGATCTAGGACACTCTTTCAAATGGGATAGTAGACTTTCCCAGTGAAAAGAGAGGCTAGATATGCATAGATATGAGAAGATCTATCTCCCACTTGCTTCAACTCACAAGGAAAACCTAACCCTCAACATGATCAACGCTATAGGTGTAAGGTGAAGCTTGGCCCAAGCTTGATAGTGGTCAAGACAAGCACAACTCCTCCAAGAGTTGCTCTAGGAAGGAGGTGGGATTCCCGCTTAGGAACACCCAAGTGCTAAGCAACACTATTCTCAACTAAACAGCTAGAGAATGAGAAATGTCTAAGTAGAAAAAATCTTCTGAAATGATATCTTCAACAACCCCCTTCATGCCGCCCTACTCTTCCTTTTATAAGTAAGGAGTCTTGTCAAACCCTAAACCACTTCATCAATTTATCTCCTTTCACATGTAGAGCCTCCATCTAGAATTGCGCTATGCCTCAAGGAGGTTCAATGCATCTAGACTGCACTGTAGATATGGTCATGGTTGACTTGGTCAAGTGATCAACCGCTTTCACACTCAAGTGTGTTTTATAAAATGGCCCATATTTAGCCTTGTTTACATTGGGCATTGATTTATTTTGATGTTTTTAGGAGTTTTACATGTCCTCATTTACATTTTTATTCATCAACATGAAAATCAAAACAAGACAAAGCAAAATTGAATATTCCCATTAGCTTGGGCTAAGTGGGAATATTACACCGAGAAACTGTCCAGCAAGGGTAAATATAAAATGAGAGGCTACTATAATAAGATTCAACCTCCTACGTGACCTTAAGGAAGTGGAACTGATAGAAACATAACATACAAACCTTGTTCAACAACCACAACACCCTAGGAGGTAACCCAACCATTCATTCCTCTTACCCCCAGGTAACACTGAAATTTTGACCCCTTTGAGTCATAGTTGCAAGAACAAGCTTGCATGAATGCATCCAGGAGGCTATATCCACAAGAATAAGACTACATGTTGGAGGCTAGTGCCTTAAATACTCAGTTTTTTGCTTGCATCCCTAGGATTGTAGCCACCTTTTCAGGCCCATAACCCAGTTCTCTACCCAGAACGTCATGAAAGGTTCAGAGATGATAAATAACAAAATGAAAATGAAAAAGAAACAATCAGATCAATAATAAAACATCTCGACCCATCCTAACCATGACAAGAATTGTTTCAAACATGTCATAAACATGAAAGCTATGGGTATAAACAACATAACAGAACAAAGGGGTCTCATAATTATCTGAGAATCTCTAAGAATCATTTCTACCATACATAATTAGCTATCATACAATCTATTTGACCATAAATACATTGTGCATTAATTTACAAGTAAAAACATGGAGAGATCCATATATCATCATTGTCAACATACATGTTTATAACCAACATAATAGCAAAAAAAATACAGTGGATACAACAACAATAAAAACCACATAATAACCAATACATTTATACATCAAATACCAAAGGAATGAGCTCTTCATTAATGAGTGTAAAAACCAACCAGAGATGGGACTTCCATGTTATACCCAACAATAGATTGGCTGAGCCAAATACCTCTTCAACCAATCACCCTTGCCCCATATTTCAAGCATGAATTTGGGACTCATAACCAACCAAAAATAACCAACTAAACATGAATTATACCGGAGTTCTCCGCCTACACCATGAGGAATTTTAGTGCCTCCTAGTCTCTCAAGATTTACCATCATCCACAGTATGAATCAACGATCACTATGCTCTAAACCGAGACATAATATCTAGGCTTTACCATAAATCCCACCACGAGAGTACTAGGCCGAATAGAGAGAAATACACCTCTTGGCTTTACCATATATCATTCCATTCACCGGAAAGGATTCCTAGGCCCACCAAGGCACACAATATGGATTCACCATAACCCACAATCTAGCTCAGGGGTTACTAGGCTAGTGGCTTTACCGTGATCCACAGTCTACTTTAGGGATCACTAGGCCATGTATTTTTCATTTCATAGATCCACCCCACTTAGCTTCGAATCCATCCAGCAATATAGGTCAACCGAAGTATGAGAAACCCATCTCATCAAAGCTATAAAGAAATGGAAAGGCTAGGTTGAAAACATTGTCACACCTAGAAAATCCCATGCCAAGATAGAAAAGAGCCAAATGCAATACCATGTATGCCATATCTAGCAATGAAATCACATATTCAAATCATACCTGTAGAGAATCCCTCAATTTATTTGCTAGATCCCACTCTTCTTTGCTTTCTTTTCCTTTCTTTATCCAATGCCAAAGTGTTCCAAGAAAACTCTAAGTGTCCAATAATATGTGAAATAGAGAGAGAATAATGAGATATCTCCAAAAACTGAACTGACAAAAGGTTGAACCAGCAAAATCTTGAGCCAAAAACTTCCCAACTGATCCACATAAGTCTTTTTATCAATGAGGCCTTTATTTTCTTAATTTTCCATTATTTTCCTTCATTTTCCTCCTCACATGAAACCAACGACCTTTCACCTTCCTTTTCTCCTATTTTCCATTATTTTCATAAATATATGTGCCAAAAATTCCATTTTTCCTTTCGAAAGCCTTTTCCTTTGCCTTTGACAATTTCCTTTAGCCATAATAGCTTAAATGAACACCCACTAGGATGTTTTTCCCAACGTTCAACTTGGAATAAGTGTCCCATCAACCGTGGTTATTATTTTTAATTCTTATTAACTTATATTACATGAAATTTTCACTAGGGTTGTTACAGAACCCTCCCCCTTGGGGGAACACCGCCCTCGATGTTCAATGACACCTACAAACCAGCAAACCGCTGAAAATAAAACATTCTGCCTATGGAGCTTTATAACATAGCTCTCTTTAGTATTTAAAATGAATAACCTACTCAAAATAAAAAAACCATCATGAAAATCATATCGCGTGATGGAGATTTATAACACGGCTCATTACGGCATTTACAATGAAAACCACATATATACATATGCACATTTTCCCAACCAGAAAATAAATGGATACAATGCATGTATCAAGTTGACAACAAGGGAATCGAGAGTTTGACACCTCCACCCTCAAATTAATAACAGGATCCACCTCCTTCCTAGGAAGTCTAGAATCCACTGCCAAGTCAAATATGCATCTAGTGTCCAGTGCTATAATCCCATGCCACTATATCATCAGTGAATAGTTAGATGCTCATTGTTCCAGCACACACTCCCAATGTGCATATGATTCCATCTGGAAATGATAATGACCAAAAAAAATCCATCCCCGACCTTTCCTTCTCTACTACATAGTCCCTCAGGTAATCCGTTAATCCCCTTCCATGCTATCACTCACCTTCAAAGTTCCGCGGAATCCCCTAACCCAAGAAATTCATGGCAAGGCTTCATTGCATCAAAATATATAAAAACCAAGGCGTATACCTACCTCAAAACCATCATACAGGTCATAGCATGCTCATGGAAATCAATGGACACTATTCGGTACCAATATCCCACAATGGCCCTACTTCTGAAGTACTTTACCAGCATACTGCTAGATGTTACAATTTCTTTTGTTGTTGTTATTAATGCTTATAATCAATTTCAACCACCCAACTAGGAATTTTCGTGCTTCTTGTACCAAGCACATAGCTACCATTAGATTCAAAATAAATTGAAAGAATCACATCATACCTCATTGGTGGCCTGCCAACAAGGTACACTTGGAATTCTGTTCGCTTCGTGTTACAACAATTCAAACTGGTTGTTTGATCAAATCATCATGTATAAGAATATCACATCTACTTAGCTCAAAGAAAAACCATCATAGTTAAAAATCATGAATCACATACAATCATCATTCCATAATCATAAATCACATGTAACCATCATAAGTTAGAATCACATATCACATGCATAATAAAATTGAAGTAAAATACTGATACTTATCCTTTAATCGATCCTTAGCTTCTACTTTTACTGTTGGTTCTTTCTATACACACACTGGATCGGTTGCCACACCCAAAAAACACTTAGTGCCTTCTCTTCAACCACATACACATACACATAAGGTGCATCACACACATTTGACCAAATACGACATATAACACCATACAATACATGCACCTATACTCGATATACCACAAATTCATCTAGACTAGGGATACATCACAACACCTACAAAACACATACACCTGCATCCGTTGTACAATACAAAACAATACATATACATATAAAGAGTACAACATAATGAATACACATATCATGATACCACGACTACAGCATTCACATGCATAGTACCACATGCCCTCAACACAACATTTACGACATGAACACGCTACCACATGTATACCAGTACCATATAAACAACATGTACACAATACCACCTGTACACAACACCATCTGCATAATGTGTGCACAACAACACATGTACATGGAACCACCTGTACGACATGTACATAATGCCAAATTTACACCGCATGAGTTGTACAATATGTACAAAATACCGCATGAAAACAGCACCACATGCACGACATGTACATGAAACCACATGTACACAACACCACATGCGTGACATGTAGACGACACCACCTGCACACAGAACCACATGTAAAAAATTTACACAATACCATATGCACACAACACCATATGTAAAATCATGAACAAAACACCATATGTACAACATGCACACAACACCATATGTACATAGCACTTCATATACAACATGAACATAGAACCATACGTAGACAACACCGCATATCGAACATGCACACAACACCACATATCCAACATGCACACATTATGATATGTACACAACACTGCATATCCAACATGCACATAACACCATCTATACCTAGCACTGCATATGCAATATAAACACATCACCATATATACAACAAGCATACAACATCATAGGTACACAATACTACATATGTTACATGTACACATCAACATAGGTACAATCACTGAATATACAACATGTGTAACATATACACAATACTGGTACTACACATCCATAGACCACACACTCACCCCACAAGCAACCTTTATTCTAGTGTCTTTCCACTATCCATGCCTATCCTAGCATGTCGCAGATCACACTACTTTAATTTTGTTGATGTACCCCTCAACATTACCTGTCAATAACATAAACATAAGAATAATACAATCATATAATATCAATTCATGTCCACATGATAATTACCTCATAGATATTTCAGGGTTACTCTTCCCACTTGATTCCTCCTAAGACCAAGAACCTCTTCATGCCATTCACTAGCATAAGCAATCATTCCTCCACAAGAATGATCCTTGAAAACCCTATCATACAGTGACATAGATTCCTACATGCATACATATATATAATCATTAGCATAAAATAATCATGATATTTTCAAACAATGACATGCATACACACATATATACATATAAACATTAGCATCATGATCCATGATGACCCTGTCAAACATGACATACATGTATACATATATAGGCATCAACATAATCTTAATCACAACACAATTTCTAGATATCATAATGTCTAGGTTAAGAGAGCTTCCTTTATATGTGCACACCATGCACAACATTGAGAACAACCATTCCCAACATATCCATGGCATCTGATGCCTCAAATCCATTTACTTTACCCTTTCGGTTACCTTTCTCATGTATGTATTGCCACCATCCATTTACCAAAATGGACACAACCAGTGCAACCGACTATCACAGTCTTACCTTATTCTGCACTTACTCATGTTACCAAGATTCATTTGTGTATCATATTACCTATTAGGTTCCATTCTTCTCTTCTTGAGCTTCGTCAACTTTCATATTTCATAATCAATTCCCAAGGCTCTTAAAACATACAAGGCAAGAAATAAACAAAAGAAGAAAACCATGAAAAACCAATAGAAATACGACATTCCAAACAAAGTGGCAAGGCCTTGCACCCGACATAAACAAAACTACAAATCAAGCACAAGAAAATCATAAAATGTTGGGAAAAATACTGAGAGGGGGGGTGAATAAGTATTTAGTGCAGACAATAAAACTTTGTTATTTCTTTCTTAAAAACCCATACGCTACTTTCCTTCATCGAACTAGCGTATATACGCGGATTTTCTTTACAGAACTCGCGTATATCCAGTGATCTAATTATGAATTTAGTTCTTGACTTAGATCATTGCATTACTCATTCATCAGATGTTTTAGAAAATAGTAAACAGATGTAGAAAGAACAGAATAATCATCACACATAAGCAACACACATGAACACCAGGATTTTTAGGTGGAAACCCAATTCAGGAGAAAACCACCACTGTCGTCGTCTCAGTCTTCAATCTTTATTATTAAGAAAACTTTTTACAACATCTACTGGTGCAGACTCATACCATCACGCAGGCACCCACCTGCACAAGGTTACAAACTTCTCTCGTTTACCAGCCTCTTCTGGAAGGGAGCTACAACCCCCTGCTTCTCGTTTACCAGCCTCTCCTAGAAGGGAGCTACTACACCCTGATATAAGCACCAGCTTCTACTGACAGAAAGCTTCTACATACATACTGAAGGTTTCAACCCTCAGATCCACTGCAGACCACGTTTCATCAATTTTCATACTGGATCAAACAGCTCTAACACAACCCTTCACTTATCTATAAACATACTTTTCCCAATGCTTCAAACAGAACAGTGAAACCACTGTAACAAAAATATCAAAGATAACCCAGAGTACATAATAGATATCCAGAATCACATTCAATCTTGAGAAAATATAAGTTCAGATACCATACGCGCCTTTGTTTAAGCGGATACTGTATCTGTCATAATTTTTAGAACAACTCTAATTTGCCCATACTGCACCCTTTGTTTAAACGAGATGTGATATACATTTTGCAGAATGAACCTACGTATAGATCTATAAAAGATAATCTTTGCAGAGTAGACCAGATCTATGAACTTACCCAGATTTCTTCAATTACTTCAACAGATTTTGCGCCAAGTCTTCATCACTTCTTTTCAGATCATCCAAGAGATTCACCATTTCTAGATCTAGATATCTTGAAACTTCATCATGTTCATAGATGTATCATAGATTCAGATATATCAATTAAGAGCAGAGTTCAACCATGCAGATATACTTCAGAGTGAAGTATTCATTAAAGCCCAGACACATGCACACCCTTTGCACAATTATTTTCTTATCCTTATATAGGTTTACCCTTTATCAATACCATGAGCCAAAACCACACCACTTCCGATGGTATTCCTGGACGGGATCAAATAGACAACCCATCGCTCAATACAATGGGTCAATACCATGGTAGTAACCCCTGGTTTTACACTTTTAGAGCGCAATTGAGCATAGGCGACTTGCCACGTACTTTCCCGCGTACATACACTACTTCTACTAGACAAACCCGCGTATGCATTGAGACACACACTTTTCATCTTGGTCTAGCACATACTGGAATTCCTTTCATCATTACATCTGAGCTGCTCTGTAGACACATCAGATTTACATCATTAATTAGTATAGAAAGTCAGTTTCCATCAAGTACAAATTTCATCAAGTAGGTTTCCATCATCTTTATCAAGTGGGTTGCCATCAAGGACAACACTCTTCATAATATTGCCAACAATCTCCCCCTTTGGACTTGATGGAAACCACGATGGTGTTTGATCACAACAGATAGATATATTAAGCATAAGGATAGTCCCCCCCTATTCAAACACCATGTCACTCTCCCCCTTTGACATCAAGGGCAAAGGGTGGATCAACACCAACACAAAGTTTTCCTCCTCATGTCGAAAGAAGGGCGTTGTAGATCTGTTGTGCACTGGAGTTACCATGCTCCCCCTGAGTTCATGCCGGATCTTCAATAATGTTTTTCAATGAAGTACATGACTCTATGACCTTCCTATCACCAAGGAATCATACTTACATCAAAGATCCAACCAAGTGGATTTACAGATGAGATTCAAGTACCCAACCAAGTGGGTTTACACATTTTGACTCAGCTACCCAACCAAGTGGGCTTACACATTTAACAAGTCCTTACATGACTGAATATTACAATTTACATCATAGGTCTTAACATGACCTTTTCATCAAATTACAAATATGACTTTTCATATCCAAGAAAAAAGGATCTCAAGAGAGAGATCAGAATTTAGAATCATCATAATGACAACAATGCATTATTCTCAGCAAGGCTAATGCTCCCCCTGAATATGTGCATCCAATGCATCCTTTCCATATGACCAAAGCTCCCCCTTTGCTTGTGCATCCTGAACACTTTCAACAGCAAATCATCAAGGCATTTTCACCCAAAATCAGAGAATGAAACAGAAATATAAGAGCCGAAATACCACCAGAGACTCCAAATAGCATCAGAGATACCAAACAGCACCATAGCTTGTGCTGAAGAAATGCTGACCCATAAATTTGTCAGCAACCACACATACGCGGTTTTCTGTGTATGAACTCGCGTATATATGCGACTGTTTTTTAGGAAAACCGCGTATCCAAATTAATCTTCAGAATTTTAATCAGATCTGATCCTCTGCATGGCAGAGACTACTCCCAGCTTCTATCTGAGATATTCGAATGCTTCCTTGGGCTGAGGTTTGGTAAATATATCAACAACTTGTTCTTTGGAGGGAACATACTCCAACTTCACCTTTTGTTCAAGCACTTGTTCACGTAAGAAATGATACTTGATGGGAATGTGCTTGGTCTTGGAATGCATAACAGGATTCTTTGAGATACTGATGGCACTTGTATTATCACACATAATGGAAATAGGAGGTGAACATTTGATTTGGAAATCTTGTAAGGTTTGCATCATCCAAAGAATTTGAGTGCAACATGATGCTGCAGCCACATACTCTACTTCTGTTGTAGATAAGGCAATAGAGCTTTGCTTCTTCTTGAACCAAGATACTAACCGGGGCCCCATATAGAATGCACCACCACTAGTGTTTTTCTGATCATCAACATTTCCAGCCCAATCTGCATCAGTGTAAGAATGAAGAGTAAGATCAGCATTCTTTGGATACCATAGTCCAAAGTCTTGAGTTCCTTGCAGATATTTGAATATTCTTTTGACAGCCTGAAGGTGAGATTCTTTTGGATTAGCTTGGAATCGTCCAACAATCCCAACTGCATGCATAATGTCCGGTCTAGTCCTAGTGAGATAAAGAAGACTTCCTATCATAGATCTGTAATATGGTTGGTTCACCATGGGAGAATCATCATGAGAACTAAGATTACATCCGGTTATCATTGGTGTACTTATAGGTTTGCACTCTTCCATGCCATACTTCTTCATAATTTGCTTAAGGTATTTTTCTTGTGATAAGAATATACCATCTGCAGTTTGATGCACTTGCAAGCCAAGAAAGAATGTTAGTTCCCCAAGTAAAGATATTTCAAATTCTTGCTGCATGACAGAAGCAAATTTCTGACTCATAGATTCTTCATTACTTCCAAAAATGATATCATCAACATATACAACCACAATCAATAGTTTATCATTTTCAATTTTTGTGTATAAGTTGCTATCAGCAGACCCCTTTGAAAATCCTTGTTGATGAAGATGTTTGTCAAGGCGATAATACCATGACCTTGGAGCTTGTTTGAGACCATATAGAGCCTTTTTAAGTCTACAAACAAGATTTTCATCATTTCCCAAAATGAATCCTTCTGGTTGTTCTATATAAACTTCTTCTTCTAGATCACCATTGAGAAATGAAGATTTAACATCCATTTGATAAACTTTGATTTGCTGAAAACTTGAAAAAGCAAGAAACATTTTATGGCTTCAAGTCTAACTATAGGAGCAAAATTTTCTTCGAAGTCTATACCTTCTTGTTGAGTATACCCTTTGCAAACAAGTCTAGCTTTATTTCTTATGACATCCCCATTTTCATTTAACTTGTTTTTGAATATCCATTTAGTTCCAATGACATTTTTGTTATGAGGTCTTGGTACTAATTCCCAAGTGTCATTTTTTTCAATTTGATCAAGATCTTCATTCATGGCTTGAACCCAAAATTCATCTTTGCTATCTTGATTGACATTGTGTGGTTCAATGGTGGATAGAAATGCCAGATAGCTAGAGGATCCTACAAGAGTCCTTCTTGTTTGTACACCTGATGCCTTATCTCCCAAAATCTGAGATTCTGGATGATTCTTTTGAACATATCTGGAAGGATGCTTTTCAGATAAATCATCTTCAGGTTCTTCATTGGATCGACTTTCTATATCATTCCTATTTGATGTAGAAGGACAATAGTCACCATCATCTTCTTCTGCTGTTTGTTTTTCTTCTTTAGGGGCTACAGGAGACTCATCAATGAAAACATCAATACATTCAACAATATTTCGAAGCCTTTTATTGTAACATTTGTATGCTCTGCTTGTAGATGAGTAACCAAGAAGTATCCCTTCATCTGATCTAGGTTCAAACTTGCCAAGCTTTTCATCATTATTTTTTATAAAGCATTTACTTCCAAAAACTCTAAAATGCTTCACAGAGGGAGAGTTACCATACCAGAGTTCATATGGAGTTTTGTCACTATTTACCCGGACATGTGCCTTGTTGAGAATTTTTGCTGCTATATATGCTGCTTCTCCCCAGAAAATGTCAGGTGTTCCAAAATCATCAAGCATAGCTCTAGCCATTTGTTGAATTGTTCTATTCATTCTTTCTGCTACGCCATTTTGTTGAGGAGTCCCAGCTACAGAAAACTGTCTTTTTATGCCATGTTGTTCACAAAATTCAAGAAATTCATTTGATGTATATTCTCCTCCTCGATCAGATCTAAGACACTTGATTTTTAGATCTAATTCATTTTCCACCAGTGCTTTGAAAATCTGAAATTTTTCAAATGCTTCATCTTTGTGTTTAACCAACCCAATCCAACACATTCTAGAGAAATCATCAATAAATAAGATATAGTATTCTTCCCCACATGGTGACTTTTTCCTCATAGGTCCACATATGTCAGTATGAATGAGTTCAAGAGGCTTACTTGATGATCCTTCTTTGGCATTAAATTGTACTCTGGTCTGCTTACCGAATTGGCAAGATTTGCATATGATACTCTCTGGTAGAGTAATATTGGGAAGACCACGAATAGCATTAAGTCTGCTTGATTTGTTGATTTGAGAGAAGCTTAGATGCCCCAACCTTCTATGCCATAGCCAGTTTTCTGAAGATTTACTCAAGTAACATTGTTCTTTGCAGTTCTTTAATACATACAAGTTACTTGGAGTTCTTTTTCCTTTTATAATAGTTTTACCTGTATCAAGATCACGAACCACACATTCTTTTGAACTAAAGACAACTTCAGTTCCTTGATCACACATTTGACTTACACTTAATAGGTTATGTCTTAATCCATCCACATACATGACATCATTAGCCTTCAACTTTTCTTTTAGAAATACAGACCATTTTCCTTTAATTACAGCATGGGTATCATTTCCAAATGTAACTTTCTTTTCCTTTTCTAGAGCATTATATGCAAGAAGTTTTCTTTTGTCACCTGTCATGTGTCTTGAGCATCCACTATCAATGTACCATTGATTTTCTTCACCTTCTACAAATAACGCTATCCCACAATTTTCAACCTGTAATTCCTTCTTTTTCCATAATTTGGAACTTGAAGGAAAATCCTGTTTTGGCTGGACTTTGCTCCTGCATTCAGATTCTAAATGGCCAAAGTTATTGCAGTAAGTACATTCAACTTCATTTTGAAGAGGAGAAAAGTTGTTATAGGTGTTCTTCTTTGGTTCAATATCCATCCTTTTCTTTCTTGCTTCTCTTGTCATGATGGTTTTATAGGCAACACATTGAACAGTTTTATGACCAAAATTGTGACATGAGAAACATTGTCCATTGAAGTAGAAATTTTTGCCATCATGAAATCTTCTATTTTAATTTACCTGTTGGTTGTAGCTTCTTTGAAAGACATCCCTGTTAGTGTTCCTTGAATTGTGATGATCATGCTTTACTTGTAAAGATTCTTTATTCCCTTGCTGAGTGGCTGAATGTAGTAAACCAACTGTAGCTGCTTTTAGATAATTTGGTGCTGAAGCCTGAGAGGATTCTCCGGTATATCCAAGACCTGTCTTTATAAGAGGAGAATGTTGTACCTTGATAATCTCATCTAAGGTTTTAGATCCTTTAGCAAATCTAAGATTCTGAGCCTTTACTTTCTCAGATTCTTTTCTTTGACTTACCACTTCACATTCTAATTTCTCAATGTGTTTCTTTGCTTCTTCAACCTGCTTTTCCAGAGTCTCTATGGTTATTTTCTTTTCTTCTAAGAGAATTTTACATTCTTCTAAGCATATTTTGAGTTGATTGTTTTCTTCAAGGAAATCATTGTCCTCTAGAGCATCCAAAAAAGTATCCTTTTCATCTTTAGATTCAAATGCCATGAGAAGTCTAAGATTTTTTTCACATTCTTCCTCACTATCAGAGAGCCCATCACTGTCTTCATAAGTGTATTAACTTTTGCTAGACCGGTGCTTATTCCTTCTTGCTAGTTCCTTCCCTTTTGCAGATGTTTCTTTATAAGGACACTTAGCAGCATAATGACCAACTCTTCCACAATCAAAACATTTGAAAGGAAGCTTACCTCTGAACCGTCCTGTGCCAAGTTGAAGTTTCTTTACAAAATTTGCCTCATCTTCTTCTGAGATATATCCAGATCCTTCTGCTTTTTTAACTTCTTTCCCTTTTGTAGAAGCTTTAAAAACATCTTCTTTGACTTCAGATGGTTCTTCTCTCCTCATTTCATATGCAGTCAGTATGCCATGAAGTTGCACCACAGTAAGAGTTTGAAGATCCTATTTTTCTTCAAGAGCAGAGACTTTTGATTCAAATTTTGCTGATAGTGATCTTAAGATTTTCTCAACCAAAGTAGATTCTGCTATTGTTTCTCCCAGTTTTCTCATACGATTGAAAATATCATCAAGACGTAAAAAGAAACTAGCAATACTCTCATCATTATGCATTCTCAAGTTTTCATATTCAATTCTGAGAGTTTGGAGTTTTGCACTTTTTACCTTTGCATCACCTTCATAACTTAGGATGATTTTGTCCCATATTGCCTTTGTTGTATTTAGCTGCATAACCTTGAAAAATTCTGATTCAGTTAGACCTCCTAATAGTGTATTGACCGCCTTTGTATTTGTTTCATAATTCTTCTTTTCCATCGGATCTGTTGGTACTGCAGCTGGATATTGATATCCTTGTTCAACAATGGCCCATATATCTGCTCCCATAGACTGAAGATAGGATCTCATCCTTATTTTCCAGAAGATTAAATTGCTTCCATTAAAGAGCGGAGGCTTGATAGATGTTGTTCCATCTTGATTGCTCATCTTGCATGATCTTCCTTCTAGCGGCTAAGCTTTTTCAGAAGGACCTGCTCTAAAACCAGTTGTTGGGAAAAATACTGAGAGGGGGGGTGAATCAGTATTTAGTGCAGACAATAAAACTTTTTTATTTCTTTCTTAAAAACCCATACGCTACTTTCCTTCATTCAACTAGTGTATATATGCGGATTTTATTTACAGAACTCGCGTATATCCAGTGATCTAATTATGCATTTAGTTCTTGACTTAGATCATTGAATTACTCATTCATCAGATGTTTTAGAAAACAGTAAACAGATGTAGAAAGAACAGAATAATCATCACACATAATCAACACACATGAAAACCAGGATTTTTAGGTGGAAACCCAATTCGAGAGAAAACCACCGTTGCCGTCGTCTCAGTCTTCAATCTTTATTATTAAGAAAATTTCTTACAACATGTACTGGTGCAGACTCATACCAGCACGCAGGCACCAACCTGCAGAAGGTTACAACCTTCTCTCATTTACCAGCCTCTTCTGGAAGGGAGCTACAAACCCCTGCTTCTCGTTTACCAGCCTCTCCTAGAAGGGAGCTACTACCCCCTGATATAAGCACCAGCTTCCACTAACAGAAAGCTTCTACATACATACTGAAGGTTTCAACCCTCAGATCCACTGCAGACCACGTTTCATCAATTTTCATACTGAATCAAACAGCTCTAACACAACCCTTCACTTATCTATAAACATACTTTTCCCAATGCTTCAAACAGAACAGTGAAACCACTGTAACCAGAATATCAGAGATAACCCAGACTATAGAATAGATATCCAGAATCACATTCAATCTTGAGAAAATATAAGTTTAGATACCATACACGCCTTTGTTTAAACAGATCTGTGTATACACGCGCTTTTCACGAAATGAACCCGCGTATACATATGTGCATTTTTCATAACAACTCTAACTACCCATACGCGCCTTTGTTTAAATAGATCCGCATATACACGCGTTTTTTATGAAATGAACCTGCGTATAGATCTATAAAAGATAATCTTTGCAGAGTAGACCAGATCTATGAACTTACCCAGATTTCTTCAATTACTTCAACAGATTTTGCGCCAGGTCTTCATCACTTCTTTTCAGATCATCCAAGAGATTCACCATTTCTAGATATAGATATCTTGAAACTTCATAATGTTCATAGATGTATCATAGATTCAGATCTATCAATTAAGAGCAGAGTTCAATCATGTATATATACTTCAGAGTGAAGTATTCATTAAAGCCTAGACACATGCACACCCTTTGCACAATGATTTTCTTCTCCTTATATAGGTTTACCCTTTATCAATACCATGAGCCAAAACCACACCACTTCCGATGGTATTCCTGGACGCGATCAAATAGACAACCCAGCGCTCAATACAATGGGTCAATACCATGGTAGTAACCCCCGGTTTTACACTTTTATAGCACAATTGAACATACGCGACTTGGCACGTACTTTCCCGCGTGCATACGCTACTTCTACTAGACAAACCCGCGTATGCCTTGAGGCACACTTTTCATCATTGGTCTAGCACATCCTGGAATTCCTTTCATCATTACATCTAAGCTGCTCTGTAGACACATCAGATTTACATCATTAATTAGTATATCAAGTCAGTTTCCATCAAGTACAACTTTCATCAAGTAGGTTGCCATAATCTTTATTAAGTGGGTTGCCATCAAGGACAACACTCTGCATTATATTGCCAACATAAAAGACTGAAATGACAAGACTAGCAACAAACAACATGACTCAATCCCCCATGGGTTCCTAAAGCTTCCAATGGAAAGCTCAACCCGAGCCTTCTCCAATATTTCATGGTGGTCTCTTGTCATGAAATCCCCTGCATCATACTGCCATAACCACATAAATCGCAGCACATAAATAAATATAACAATATACCAGTTATCTTACCTTATGTGTTAGGCACACTGTCTTGTATCTGAGCACATACATATATCATCTCTCAAGGGAATCCAATCCCTTGACATATCTAGCCATAACTAGAAATCAACTATTATATCTTTCAAATACATGTTCATAAATATAGAACATGTCCACACAATGCCAGGAAATATTAGGTTTAAGAATACTTCCTGTATGCAAAGCACTCATTCATTTCGAATTAGGGTTTCCAAATATAGCCAAAGGGATTCTTACCCAATTCATTTCTCTTACAATTTACCTTGTTTCAATTGAGTCCTACTACATATTGTCATATCACAAATATATTAGTTATATAAACACATAAACTATTACCTTGTCATGCTAATACCAATCATGCTTCCCTAAAACTCTTCACAAATGTCAATCACATGTTCCAAATAACAAGACATCATATCTATTAACTAAAATCCAGCTCTATGAAGACTAACAACCATGTCATAAGCAACTAATATTTGAGATCATAATACTACAACTATCACTTACCTACCCTCAAGTACATATCAACTATCTCAACACAAGTGTGTTAGTACGACCATTTCAAAACAAGATCATTACTTCCTGCAATCTTATATGAACATACTCATATCATGCAAGTAATCAAACATTCAGAAAACATATAAATGACATAATAGAAACCAAACACTCAAATTCTGAATAAATGACATAATCAAATATTCAAACACGAAGTATATGACATAAGAAAACTCATACCTTGATTTATCTTAGGGGAGGCTATCTTGTCTTCATAATCAATCTAGTTAGCACAATATAACTTCAAAACACATCCGCTCAAACACAAATAATATCATGATATCCATAACAGTAACTAACTAACATGTTCACATCAAAAGCTCATAAACATTTTTTTCTCATACATAACAATCATAGATGCACAATCAGTCCAGATTAATACAACACAATTTCACAAATGAGTTGACTAATACATGAATGTCATAACCCGAACCAACCACATAGGGCAATCCAAATTAGCATGATACATATGACATCAAGATATTAATATTATAACCCTAATAATCAAGTTAACTAACATATAACAACAATAAGTCAACATATAACATAATCATCAAGTTAATACCATGTCTGACTAACCAACTCATGTACATATGATCACACTAATTAACTAACATCTGTCATGTATGTAACCATAAAATCAATAAAATTAAAGGCATACACAACCATAATGCATATGACTACACTGATCAACGAGAATTTATCACATATGTAACCATAATAATAATAGAATGGCAAACATATAAGTAATCCTAATGCTTATAACAACCTTGAATCACATATCTGCATGCCAAACATGCACACTTGTATGACGATCCTCTCTTACCCCACAGTCCATTGTTGCAACTTCACTTTAATGATTTTCATCTCCTACTCTATCTCAGCCAAAACATTAGAATAATAACATACAAATATCATTATGATCACCTAATTGCATACAATGACCTTATGCATAACAACCTCAATCAAACCAATGAAAACTTGACCATATACACCCAATGCATAACCAGTCATTAACGAGCAATTACTGTTCAACATATGGCATCACACAAGTAATCATACATGGATAAAACTGAAGCATGACCAATATGTAACCCTAGCATAAGCAAAAAATTTGTGTACAATATGTAACAATATGTAAGCAAGTGTGCACGAACAATACACAAGCATGAGAAACACATAACTAGTCATACACTCATGACAACATGTTGACAACAACACCATCAACCTTCACATGGCGACATCACTACAACCATGATCAACACCATGCAAATTCAACAAGCACACATAGACACAAGCATACTAAACACATATGAAATCAACATAAATCCATGATCAACACACTGCCAATCGAATATGAGGGTACAACCATGCTCTGATACCAATCTGTAACACCCCCTTCCCACATCTACCAAAGAAACCAGATAGTTAGGGTAAATATGTGACGAGAGGCTATCATAATGAGATTCAACCTCCTAGGTGACCTTAAGGAAGTGTAACCAATGAAAACAAAACATACAAACCTTGTACAACAACCACAACACCCAATGAGGTAACCCAACAATTCAAGCCTCTTAAACCTAGGTCGCACTGACATTTTGATCCCTTTAACCCATAGCCATAGGCACATGCTTGCATGCCTGCAACTAGGAGGCTATGGTCGTAGGCATATCACTACATTCCAGTGGTCAGGGCCCCAAATACTCCATTTTGTGCCAACGTCCCCAGGATTTGAGCCATCTTTTCAGGCCTAGAACCCAATTCTCTGCCCAGAACTTGATGAAAATTTCAAAGATGATAAATAAAAATAGGAAATTGATACATAAGCAATCACATCAATAATAACTCATCTGGACCCCTCCTAGCCATGACAGTCATTTTTTCAAACATTTCACAAACATGAAAGCTACAAGTATAAACACAGAATAGAAAAAATGGGTATCATACTTATCTGAGAATCACTAAGAATCATTGCTCCCCTACATCATTAGCTTCCATACAATCTATTTGACCATAGATCACTGTCAACATACATGTTTATAACCAATATAATAGAAACATAAATACAATCGATAAAACAACAATAAAAGCCACGTAATAACTAGTACATTTATAAATCAAATACCAAAGGAATGAGATCTTCATTAATGAATGTAAAAACCAACCCGAGATGGGACTTCCACATTCCCACTGACCATATATTGGCTGAGACAAATCTCTCTTCAACCAATCAGCCTTGTTCCATATACCAAGTAGGAATATGGGTATCATAACCAACCAAAAAGAACCAAACAAGTATGAATGCTACGAGAGTTATACACCTACACCGTGAGCAATTTGAGTGCCTTTTAGTCTCTCAACCTTTACTGTCATCCAAAATCTGAATCAGGGATCACTAGTCCCTAATCCGAGACATACTCTCTAGGATTTAACATACATCCCATCTAAGGACTACTAGGCCCAATGGAGATAAATCTGCCTCTTGGCTTTACCATATATCTCCCCATTTACACGAAAGAATTCCTAGGGACACCGAGGCATGCAATATGGCTTTACCGCAATCCATAGTATGGCTCAGGGGTTGTTAGGCCAGTGGCTTTACCATGATCCACAGTATGGTTCAAGGATCACCTGGCCATGTGTTTTTCATCTCGAAGATCTACCCCACTCAACTTTGAATCCACCCGACAATCCAACTAAACCGAAGTATGCGAAACCCATCTCATCAAAGCTATATGGAAAAGACAAGGCTAGGCTAAAAACACTGTCAAACCTGGAAAAGCCCATTCCAAGGAAGAAAAGAACCACATGCAATACCATGCATGCCAGATCTAGCAAGGAAAGAACATCTGCAAATCAATACCTGCAAAGAATCATGCAGCAGTTTCTTGATCCTACTCTTCCTTGCTTTCTTTTCCTTTCTTGCTCCAATGCCAAAGTGCTCCAAGAAAACTCTAAGTGTCTAAGAGTGAGAGAGAGAGAGAGAGAATAGTGAGATAGGTCCAAAAACTGAAGTGAGAAAAAGGTTGAACTCACAAAATATTGAGCCAAAAACTTTCTAACTAATCCTTAAAATCCTTTTTATCAATGAGGCCTCTATTTTCTTAATTTTCCATTATTTTCCTTCATTTTCCTCCTCACATGAAAAAATGTGACCTTTCACCTTCCTTTTCTCCTATTTTTCATTATTTTCATAAATAAATGTGCCAAAATTTTCATTTTTCCTTTCCAAAGCCTTTTCCATTGCTTTTGCCAGTTTCCTTTAGCCATAATAACCGAAATGAACACCCACTTGGATGTTTTGCCCAACATTCAGCTGGGAAGAAGTGTCCCATCAAATATGGTTATTATTTTTAACTCTTATTAACTTTTATTACATGGAATTTTCACCAGGGTTGTTACAGCTGGCTAAGGGAGAGCTTGGATAAGTCCCTCGATAGGAGTGAGCTTGGGTACATTCCTTTTATAGGAATGGGTATATCTTCTCTAATTGAGAGGGATAGATAGGCACAACATTCTTGTCTTCATATCGTAAATAAATAATGGAGGATGGGGTAAAGTATCTCGCATCTTATGATCTTTGAGGATGAGGTAGGGCATCCAAGATAAGAGTAGTTGAATAGGACCAATATTCTTTGAGGAATAGGAATCCAATATAAGAATAGTCCTGGAAGGACATACCCTGTGAACACTAGGGTGGGGTATATTCCTTGAGAGACAATGATAATAATTTCTATCATTCCTTGATATCGCCAACATTGTTCTTTGATATTTTGGAGATATAGAGTTGTTATTAAAGACCTTGCTATGTGATAATGCTATTTGATATCATGCTAAATTGATAGCTTACCATTCCTACTCTTCCTATGATAATTCTTCAGATTGAGATTGTTCAAGTACCTTGTATGGATTTTGAATACCTCCCTAGTTAAGAGGGAGTGTTGAAACGTGTTACTTGGTTTGGTATTCATAATGACATATGTAATAATGAATTTATGTATTTAATGTAAAAATAAAATTAAATTTATTATTGTTGTTCTTGAGGCATGGGTTCCATTCTCAAGGAAATTTATTTTATAGGTCAAGCACCCATTGAGTGGTTCTACGTATCTCATGAAGTTAATTGAGTCATTGTCATGTACTAAAGACCCATTTGAGCATGTTACATATTGTAAAGAAAAAATTATTGAGTCAAATTAAAGTCAATAGACCCTCTAAGACCTCGTCATGTCCCAAATATCAAGTCGGCCTACATGAAGGGACAAGTCAGCTTAAAGATTAAAAAATTGTACCCCTCAAAAACCTATATATAAGAAGGAACTTGACCTCATTTGGACACACTCTCAGGAAATTTCGATCTCCTCAAGATATAAGCTGGAAAAGATTGAAGAAGAAGAACATGAATAAGATTGAAATTTTGGATCTCTCTCTCTCTCTTTTGTTAGGGTTTCTATAGTTACTAGGCAAGACAAAATTATGAAGTTGCATCAAAGATATAAAGAAACATCAAAGCTATAAAGTTGCATCAAAGCTATGAAATTACATCAAAGCTGTGAAGGTGTATCAAAGTTGTGAATCTGCATTAAAGTTGTGAAGCTGCATTGAAGTTTTGAAGCTGTAGTTAGGTTGAATATGTAAAAGGTAGAAACTATGAATCTGCAGAAGACACCGAAGTTGTAGTAGAATTTTTTGGGCAGAATAATTTGTTGGAGGTTGAAATTGCAATAGTTGCTAAGGAACTACTACAAGGATAACTCGTCAAGGGACTTGGGATTTGTTTTCAAGATAAATCCCCTCTACGGAAAAAGGCGATCTCTCTAGCCCTAGAGTGGGTCTAGCAACATGAGATTATTTATAACGCAAATCTTTCTTAACTAATGTTTACAATCAAATGATGAAAGAGACATAAATACCTTTTTCCAAACACTATCCTTCAATCTGTTGATGGTGACCTCGATCCACAATCCTTTTAGGTCCACTTCCTACTACTTATGGCACACAAATACCTATGGATGATCAAGAGACAACAACAAACATGATAAAATACATAATAAACGTAAACACTAGTGTTTCGGGGAAATCTCACCCTAGAGGTTGGTTGGGGTACAACCTCCACAGAGCAGGGGCATGCTACTTAACAGAGACTCACACAACCATGCACGTTCAGAAAAACCAAATAGAGTAGAATGAGAAAGTTACCCGTAGGTCCTACGGTTGAAGTAGATCCACGTGGGGTCCAAACCCCCTGCAACCGTCCTTCCTTCTTAACCTGAAAAACAAGAAGAAACCAGCACGAAGGACAAGTTGTACAGCATATATCTACTCTAAATGTTAGTGAGATTCATATAAAACATTAAATAAATCATAATGAATGCTTGTATAACAAATATTCTCATACATGTAAGCATACACTAACACGTTTATTTCGGGAACAGCATGGTACTTCTGTATTATAAATAGCATGTACAAAAGTACGAGTGGAGAGATCACCTGATCCTTCCAAGGCCTTCGCAGACCGTCGTCCGGATCCGTCCAGCCCTTGCCTCGCTAAGACTCCTTCCAAACTGGTGCATATGAGATAACATATAAAGGGATGTGTATCTCAAGGAAACAAGGGTTTCCTATCATGAACTGGGAAAGTGCAAGAGGCACGGGGAATCAGACTTGGATAGGGAATACCAACAGAGTATAATATCAATAATTCTCTCTCTTCCTTAGGCCATACACATGAGGGCTTTTTATAGTCCCTCCAAGTAGTTTCAGCAGTTGGAAACAGTTGGCCACGGGCTGGGGTGGTTGAACTACCTGAGTAACCATCGACCCAGCGTGAAATTAGGGATTTTTTATATATTTTTTAATCATTTTAATGGCATACACGGAAAAGTCTAGCTGGACTCGCGTATACACGCGGAAAAGTACGGGCATAGTCGCGTATGGGGGATTTTACACTGTTTTTAAGTGAATTTGTCCAAGTCTGTAGGAATGGGTGCCCAAAAGCCATAAAGCAATCATGAATCATGTCGAGGTGAGAAATGATGCTATAACATATGCCCCCTAATATATGAGGTCAGAAGGGGTACATGATGGCCGAAATGTATTATGCACATAGAAAGAACTTCGCAAGGACAAGAGAGGACTTCACCAGATTTCAGCCTGCCAAAAACCAATGAAAGAAACCAGAGAGTCAACTCATGATGAGGCGGGCATACCCATGCTCAGTCAAAAATACATCATATATATAGAAAGTACTGAATAGATCCAACATGTATACAAGTATAACTGAACTGAAAATACATAGTGAATCATCTGAGCAGGGCCCGGAAATATAAGTCTGAATCAATGTCCAAGTATCACATATAGAAAGCTGAGCAAAGATGGTGCAACTGGATGTCTGATCATATAAGTAACTGAATCTCCAAGTACCGGATCATAAGAGGTGGAATCAAACGGTACAATCACGCAACTCGGGTGCCAACATATAGGATGCTGCTGTACTGAACTGCAACATATAAGGGTGGACGACATCACTGGCAGAAACTGAATGGACTGTCAAAAGTGAACCGAGAAATGCTGATGCAACCCGAGGTCTTCACCGATCACTATGGCACAATTCTACACAATGGGAATAAATGAACTGAAGTCGACCATGTGAGAAATCGTTGGATTACCGGTCAATGATGTATACCGTTAACCAATGCGAGACAACCCACCAATAATGAAAATGAGTGTCAAGGTGCCCCAGTAAAATCTAACAAGTGCGAATAAATGAGTTGAAGTCGAACACTTGAAAGAATCTATCAATCAGGAGGCAATGATGAATCCCCACTGTCGATAGCGAAGAGTCTGCCACTGATGACTGCAAACCCTAAGGTACTGACAAAAAGACTCTAGACCTTATTCCCAGAGCAATGAGTCGGAGTCGATGGGAAAAGATCTGCTGGAAGGAAAGCATTAAGGCATCCCACATCAGTCCAGCGCGAGTGTAACCTGCAGGCCAAGATTTGGAAGGAATCGAACGAAGTAGAGTGATGGAACCAAAACCGAAGTACGTTTCCGACGTGAAAAAGATGAAGCTAGCGCACGGAAGAAACCCTCTGAACCAACCAATAATGAAAGCTGACATAGAGGCGAGAAATCCACCGATAGGGTCAAATGGAAATCAAGGTATTGCACGAATCCCAAGTGTGATAATGTGTGCTGACATCGAACACAGGGGAAACCACTCAGTCAAAGACCCATGATGATGATCAAATGCTGAGCACGAGGTCACCTATCAATAATGGAAATAGGCCCAAGGTGCGGCTCTATGTTTGCTCTCAGAGCAATGTGTCGTAGTCGATAAGAGACAAACCCGCCGGCAAGAAGTCAATGGGGACCTTCTCAAACCAGCACGAGCAGAAGACCAAAACATATGATGTGATAGAACATGATACTGACAAGACCGGGAAGGCCGACTGAATAATGCGTCAAGAGACACCGCATAATGGCCGACTCAGGCTAGACTTCCCTAAAAGCACGACTCATAATGACCATGGCAGTAAAAAGTGACATTGTATAAGTCTGTTATGCAGGAGGCACAACAAACTCTCCATATGATTGGAAGAGATAACCAACTGGGGGAGAACTGACAAGTGAAACATGGTAAAGGCTGAACCTAGGTCAAAACTAGAACCATCCCAAATGAAGGAAATATATATAAGTATATGTGCTTTGTTCAAGGGCGACAAAACTGACTCTGTACTGCCATCAACATAACGAAGATACATCCCGTTCCCGCTCTTTTTGTTATATTTGATTTTTTTGTCTTTTTCATATAATAAGACTGAAAAATAATAAAAGAATGCTATGGTACAATGGATAGAACGAGTATCAAGAAATCAGATGCACTAGTTCCTGGGATTGGAACAATCCTATGCTCAATGCAAGGTGGCGAAAACTGGTCAGTGATACTCAGAGGAACGTTCCATCCATGGGTACAAAGGTGTCAAGTCGTGATAGCTAAGTGCATGCAATGGTTAACTTGTACGGAAAGTCAAGGTCAAAAGTTGGCTTAAACATTGAGTCCAAATGAAGCCGGCTAAAGGCCAGGATAAACAAGTAGCCAATATGCAATTCAGTAATACAACTTAAACGACACCAGGGAGCCTCTAGGGTATAAGCCAGAAAAATGATAAGTGATGAAGAAGAAGAATGAAGCTTCAACACATAAGACATGGCGGGACTAAAGAGGACTCCCGAGCCTACATAAAAAGCAGCATGGGAAACAAGTGATAGCGAGGAACTAACTAGGAAGCCCATGTAAAGGAAGGCTCTACCATCAAGTCATGATTAAATAATCGGCGAGTGAAATAGGTGTAATACTCATGACCTGATGGGATCGACCCTAAGGCAAGTGATCAGTATGGAGGCTAGTATGCAAGATGCAACGGAAAGTGATTCCCTAACCTATATGCCAGTGAAGATCATATACCTGCCGTGACGAGTCAGAAATCATGGATCAAAAACCGGGAAAAATCTCAAAATCATCAAAATGTACCTGAAAACATACCAAACTGGGCACTTCCAAGCAATCGAGTTATACAGCATAAGATAGATCGAAAAAATAAGCATAAGGAAATTTTGCGAAAATTTTCAACTTTTTAGCCATAAATAGACAAATTACCTCTCATTTGGTTCATTATTGCATAGCTGATTTGGAAAAAGTGCTCTGGAACTAAAAACTTGTTTCATCAAATCAGGAACAACCGACTGTCGGAATTCAGCGAAACTTCAGGTAGGCTCCTTAATCATCCTGTTTATTCATTTTGTCTGTTTGGAATTTAAAATTAAGTGATTTTTTTCCTTAAAACCCTTGCTAAAATATGCGTACCTGCGCATACGCGGGTTCATTGAAGGAAACCCGCGTATACACGCGACTGTGTAAAAGAAAAACCGCGTATGCGCAGGGGCGAAACTTAAAAAGCGTGGCAATGCATTTTTTGATGAAATTTCTCAGGATGACCATTTCATGGAGGGAACGTGAGCATAGCGCAATAGACCAAGAGGTCATGCAGGATCGCGCAGCACAAAATATCCTCCGAAACTGTGGATTGTTCAAATTCTTTAAAATGCCCAATATGAAAAGTAATGTGCGATTTCTTGAAATGCTCGTAAATTACTGGGAACTAGATCAGGATTGCTTCATAATTGATCAGATGCCACTACGCATAGAAGTGGAGGATATATATTTCATCACTGGACTCTCCAGGAGGGGAGATCCAGTAGACTTGCACGGAAATCCCCTGGGAGGGTTAACCGTGGAAGACTATGTCCACGTTTATTGCGTAGAGGGTTCCAAAAAGGTTGGAACACAGATTGTCATTAAAGATATCAGGGATTTGTACATGAAGATCCTCCTTTTCACCATCAGCAGAGTGGCAGGATCTGCCTCACTACATCAGGCGTCTAGGACACAAATGAGCATAGCTGTTGAGTGTTTGACTCATGTGTACGATTGGTGCACAGCCCTGTTACTCAATATGAAACAACAACTGACCTCGATCCGCCAGAAAAAGACTAAACATTTTGGCTATGGGACCATTTTGACAACATTCTTCTTTGAGAGGATTCCAGCTTTGAGACCCAGAGTGATCTCGACTATCAGCAGCCTGCAGGACCCAAGAATTGCCCGTTGGGAAGACATGATGAAGAGACTGGGGGGCAGCGAAGTACCCCGCACCACATGGGACGATGAGTTCTTCCTTTGGTGGGGAGAACAGATCATCGCAGTGGACGACTATCCCTATGCCGGGATGGACTTCCGAGGAGATCCAGATCTAGTACTTCCACCAGGCATAGCATGGGGAGGAGTCGGTAAGTTTTTTTTTTTTTTTTAATTTTTTGACTTATATAATTTTTTGGATTTTTTCAAATATGTATGAAAAAATGAAAAACAAACATGTTTTTGATTGGATTCATAATGACTGACGATAAAAAAATGATCATGTTTCAGATGTTGGACCAGTACGACCTGAGGGTCTCCCGCGCCATAAGCGTCGCAGGGGCGAGGCAGAGACAATGGACTCAGACAGGACACTCCAGGCCGTGCAGAGAAACTTGGAGGGATTAACCCGCCAAATCCCTATGGCTTCCGTGGAGGACTTGCCTGAAGCCATCCAGAGACGGGTGGTTGGAGTACCACGAGACTGGGTTAGATTATTCCGCCGTGTGGCCACTGCAGTTACGTTCTATAGGAACACAACTGCTGGATAGGGACCTCAGGAATAGACAGATTTTATATATTAGATGACTGTATATTCTTTTTTTGAGACTGAACATGATGGGGTATAAGCCCAAGTTTTGTACGGCATTTATGGATCCAAATTTTGTAAAGTTTTTGACACTCTGATGATATATATATACAGCGATATTTGATGTGATGTGATAAATGTATCAAATGTATGATGTTTTTGATGATTAAAAATTTATTGTATTGAATGATTAATATGCCAATCCAATGCTTGATTAGCTAATGAGTCAGCAAACCAATTGTCAGCTCGAGGAATATGAATGAATGTTAAAAATTGAAATGACCTTTGTAACAAACGTACCCTCAAGAAAAATCGTAATAAAAAAGGATCTCGTACCCGATAAGTGTTGTTCAACTGCGACACCACCAGCTGGGAGTCCAAGAAAACTACCCATGAATCAACACCCAAAGATATTGCTTCCGAGAGTAGATGAATGACTGCAGTGTATTCTGCTACATTATTGGAAGCAGGACCAATGCAGACTCCTCTTGATACCAACAGCTGACCGGAAGGATAATGAAGCACCCAAGCCGCGGAAGCTAAGTTCCGGGTGTGTCTACTAGCACCATCGGCGAAACCAAAATGACTCATGACATCCAACACAACCTGCCAAAGAAGATCAAAAACATCACCAACTCATCAAAAATCGAAAATCAATCAGATATGTACAAAGCAAAAACTACTATATACAAAAGCAACATGCCAGGCCGAAGCCTAGGCATAATACTTCTTCAAATAGAGCCCATTTCGGGGCTCCGGCAACTCGTTCCCATCGAAATCAACCACGGTATAAGCTCCTTTCTTAAGGACTTTTTTAACGATATAGGGGCCATACCACATCGATTTAAACTTTCCTGCCCCCAAGGCATCTTTTTCTTGGGCATAGACAAAAACAAGGTCACCTTCGGAAAAGACCCTAGGCTTAACTGCCTTATCGTACTGAACTTTGACTCGGTTTTTATGCGCTTCATTCATCGTGGCGGCATCCCGACACCGCTCATCGAGATGTTCCAGATGAAGAAGCCGCTGTGCCAGACTAGAAGTGTCAGGAAGAAGCTCAACAGCTAATTTAAGGGAAGGAATCTCGCATTCAATGGGAAATACGGATTCCACCCCGTGGACTAACTGAAACGGAGTAAAGCCAGTTGCAGTTTTAACTGACGTCCTGTATGCCCAAAGTGCAGGATATAACATAATATGCCAGTTGGATCTATGTTTATCAATTGTCCTTTGAAGAATTGTCTTCAAGGATTTATTCACGGCTTCCACTTGCCCATTGGCCTGAGGATAATATGGAGATGAATGCTCCTGCCGGAAACCCAATTTGAGAGCCAACTCAACCATCATACTATTCTGAAAGTGACTGCCATGGTCAGTGACAATCTCTCTAGGTATACCGAAACGAGCAATAACTTGGTTGAAGAAGAAAAGAGCTGCAGTCTCACCATCGTTCCCAAAAGTAGGCATAGCCTCGACCCACTTCGTAAAGTAGTCTACTGCTACAATAATGTACTTGTGACCTTTTGCCGAAGGCGGGTTACAAGTAGTAAAATCAATGCCCCACTTTGTAAAGGGTCCGACAGTAACGACTGGAAAAAGCGGAGCTGGATGAGCACGCATTTTTCGAGTATAAACCTGACAAGGATGACACCTTTTGACCGATTCAATACAATCTTTGAAAATCGAGGGCCAAAAGTATCCAGCACGCAAAATCTTTTGGGCTGTAGCAAGCCCAGATAAATGACCCCCACAAGCTCCACTGTGAGAATCATTGAGCACAGCCTTAGCTTCCTCGAGAGTTAAGCATCATCTTAGGATTGAATCAACCCCTCGACGGTATAAAGCATCACCAATAATCAGATAATTCTTGGCTAAGTGACGCAGCTTACGACGCTCATCTTTCGAGAAAGAAGAGGGAAACTTCGCAGTCTGGAGATACACAATGATATCCCCATACCAAGGATCTTGTGGAGAGATCAGAAACAAGTGTTCGTCCAGAAAGGACTCATCATAGATCATCTCCTCTCCACAAGGCAACTCGGAGATCAATTCCGCAAAGACTAATGACTTCTTGGATTTGGCAGACATGAACTCGAGATCAAATTCTTGTAAAATCACAATCCATCTATTATATTTGCCCCCAATCGCTCGCCTACTGAGGACAAACTGAAATGGATTGGCAGCTGCCAAGACATAAGTTTTGCGAAGAATAATGTAATGTCAGAGTCGCTGCACAACATGGACTGCTGCTAAGGCTAATTTTTCTATCGGAGTATATCGCAGTTCAGGTCCTACCAGTCCTTGACTAAGGTAGTAAATAACGTGCTCAGCGAGAGCATCATCCTCCTGAACCAGAACCATACCAATGGTAGATTCTGCTATAGCCAGATACAAAAGAAAATCTCTGCTATAATCGGGTGGACTCAGTGGAGAGCAGGAGGGTAATGCCTTTTCAAATCATCGAAGCGTGGCAGTCGTCCAAAGAAAGAACCTTTCCTTTTCTTTAAATGATCTACATATATCCTTTAGTAATCTCAGATCTCAGCCATAATTGTGATTAACCTCCGAAGAAAATTAGACTTCCCTTGGAGACTTTGAAGCTGACGGATTGAAGACAGGGGAGGCAACCGAAGTATTGCCTCAACCTTGAAGGGATCTACCCTTATCCCTTCCCTAGACACAATGAATCCCAATAGCAGACCGGATGTAACCGCGAAAACGCACTTGTTCGGATTCAATCAAATTTTATAAAAACGACATCTTTCAAATATTTGCCGGAGGTGACCTGGATGATCCATCCTCTTTCAAGAATGAGCAGCTAGATCATCTAAGTATGCCTCAATAATCTTCTTGATGTCGTGGAAGGCATAAGACATGGCCCGCTGAAAGGTAGCCCCAGCATTTTTAAGACCAAAAGGCATTTTCTTATATGCAAACGTACCCCAGGGACAAATAAATGCGGTCTTATGTTGATCTTCTAGACGGATAGTAATTTGATTATAACCAGAGAAACCGTCCATGAAGGAGAAAATCTCGTTACCGGCACACTCGTCAATAATCTGATCGATGAAAGGTGTGGGGTAATTATCTTTAGGACACACCTTATTCAGGTCTCTGAAATCGATGCACACTCGAATCGTTCCTTGCTTTTTATCTACCGGAACGGGGTTTGAAACCCATTCAGTCAGAGGAACTGGGAAAATGAATCCCACCTTAAGCAGCTTTTCAACTTCAGCTTTGATAGCTGCTGCCTTCCTAGGATTAACCAGACGAAGTTTTTGCCTGACCGGCTTAGCGTTTTCATACGTCTTGATCTCATGCTGGACGATAGATGGGTCTATGCCAGGAATTTCCTCATAAGACCAAGCAAAAACATCCCTATACTCTTTGAAGAGCTCGGTATAGATTTGAATCTCCTCACGGGAACATTCAGCTCCAATGAAGACATTCTCGATAATATTGGGATCCCTGGAAATGTTCACCGGGATAGTAGGAGAGATCACAGCCATGTTCCCTTCAGCATATACCTGTGTTGGTACCAAAGGGCTCAAGACTGGGTGAACAGGACCAGGAGACTGAGGACTTGGAAAACTTGTTTCGACTTCGCTCAAGTCAGGTAGGAAGTAAGACCGATGATGAAAATCATCCCACGGTCTATCTACACCTGTCATCGCTTCCAGGATGGCCTCTTCAGATGGAAGAGTGGTATCTAGACAATCCTGGGCAGAAGAAGAAGTAACCGTCCAAGCCGAAGCCACATCACCATCCAACTCTTCCGGTGAAAGAGGAGCTGGAACATATTCTGCAGTGTCAACAATAGACTGATATGCAATCTCAGCTGCAGAAATCGGAAATGCCATACCACCCACTTGACCTTCCGCCAATGTGGCAGTAGGGGAAGGTAAGGTCCAAGGGTCCGAAAAATAATGAGTTCGAAAGAACTCTCTTCGAAGTGGAGCCTTGGAGGATGAAATAGCATTAATATGAACCTTAGGAGGAGGAAGATCGAAAGTACCCATCAAGGAAGAATACATTCCAACTCCTAGATTCTCAACAGGCGCCTTAGTATTATCCAACTTAGGAACAGATGAGTCAGAAGGCGCATCCAGGTCTACAGGAGGACAGTCCAGTTGATCCACTGTGACAATCCTCCCTTCATGGGGGAAACATACTATTCGAAATAATGAGGATGCAATAGCATCCATCTCATAAATCCAATTCCTCCCCAACAGAAGGTTGTAGTCCAAGGCTGCATCCACTACCTCAACCTCTATGTTAACAGTTTTTCCCCCAACACAGATGGGCAAAGCTGGGACAATACCATGGGGTCTGTGAGAATGGCCATCGAACGCAGTAAGAACAGTGCTAGATGGAACAACTTTGGGAGATCCAAGTGTCTTCCAACATGCGAGAGACATCACGCATGTAGAAGCACCCTCATCAACAACCGTTCGAAAGATATTGCACTTCCGATACGATGATTTAATGTGAAAAGCCATGTGATGAGGAAGTCTCTTCTTAAAATTAGTCATATCAAAAGTAATCAGAAGAGAATTTTTCGGATCAACAGCCCCAATGGCAGTGAGCAAAGCACTGCGCTGAGCCGGACAAGACTGGAGTACCTCTAAAGCTGACATAGCACAAGGACTCTGCGCCAGATCTTCTACAATCGAGTAGTTCTGGGCAGCCCTCGCGTTCGGATTAATCGTTGACCACTTAGAAGATGCTTTCGGCATCCGAGGCATAGACTCAACAGTTGGCTTCGTTATGTGAAGCGGCTCAGTAGCATCAGGAACTTCCTTAGCTTTCGAAGATTCCTCTCCGCCATAATCACGGGATCTCGT
Organism: Pinus albicaulis; assembly: GCA_034641835.2. NCBI lineage: Eukaryota > Viridiplantae > Streptophyta > Pinopsida > Pinales > Pinaceae > Pinus > Pinus albicaulis. The sequence goes on from CM076584.1 coordinate 1,206,225,542, forward strand.
AGCGACATCCACGTGAGCACTCATCATAAAGATATTCGATGGAATTTCCCCTTCCTGAGGACCTCCAGAGGAAGCCCCGGGATTTTGGTTCGTGCCAGCAATTAATTGCTGCCCTTGGGGAAAAGGGTTTGTTAGCACAGCCTGGGAACTAGAAGAACCCTGCTGAGATAACAGGCGCTGAGCATCCTGAATTTTCAGGCAAAGGTGTGTGAGATGGTCTCCAGTACAAAGCTTGCACGGAAACTTCACTTTCTTTTTCTCCTTTTGACCCTCACCAACACGCTCGTTGGTTTTATTTGCATTGCCCTTCCCGTTCTTGCCCTTCTTCTTGTTATTTCGTCCCTTCTTCTTCCCATCGGATTTTTGATTTCCTTTGGGATCAGAAGTTTGGACAGCATTTATGGACAAAGACTGGGAAGGTGATGAATCAGCAGGCACAGCCTGACCAGAAGGAGCAGATTGTAAAGACAACTGCTGCAGTTGAGAAAGCAGGCTGGCTGCACTACTATTGACCGATCCGACAAGCCCGTCACCATGCGGACCAGGTTTAGTTTTCGACAAATCTAATTTGGAGCGAGGAGCATTGGGAAAATACTTATAAAGTACCCTAGACTGAGAATAGATCAGTTCTAGCTGCTGGGCCCTAAAAATGGCCTGCTCCTCAGAAAATACCCCCGATAGGGATACATCTTTTGAAATATCTGACTGCAGAGATTTCAAAAACCACTCGAGAAGGAATTCACCTGGAATATGAGCTTTGATAAGCCTCTTCCTTCTCCTCCATTCCTGAATGTGATCAGAAATGTGAGTTGCCTCATCCTGCTTAAAATTGGCCAGGAGTTCGGTCCCAGCCTCATATCTGACAGGCAACTGAAAATGGTTCAGAAATGTGACAGCCAGTTCCCCAAATGTAGCAAAACTGCCCCCAGTGAGCTCGATATACCATTTGGTAGCATTTCCAGTTAGGGTGCGTTGAAATAATCTCAACCTAATCGAATCATCGATCAGGGAGTTCGATGAACACCATAAGTGGAAAGTGGTGATGTGGTCCGCCGGATCCTCTCCATTCTTACCTTCAAACTTTGGAATGTTTGAAGGAAGTTTGGTCGAGACCGGAGGCCACCCCGGACTATAACGAATCGGGTCATTAGTCAACTTCGACAAATCTGGCAAGTTTAACGTTGCCAGAAACGGTAAGCGAGGCGGAGCCTAAGAATTCCATCCTTGAGGGGATGGATTCCCAACATTCTGAAAAGAATAGCCTGGATTTGATAAGGCACGAGGCTTCCAGAAAGGACTTGTAGAAAACAGAGAAGAACCTCCTCCCCACGCCGAGTTACCAAAGCCCAGACCAGTTCCCCCCGCTGAAGTGTTAAATGAAGAGGAGAGCCCTTGATAGGGGTTCCATGCATTAGACAGAGGAGAAAAGGTCTGATATGCACTCGAAGAAGGGAAAGAAACATTCCCTTGATGACCTGCGAAGAACTGGTTCCCTACCCCAGCCGTAGTAAAGACAGGATTCCATCCCGTAAAAGTAGTCGAACTTTGCCCCCTAGACCAAGGGTTGAAAATCTGGGTCTGGGACGTAAACGGAAACGACCCTAAAGAAGGATTGGAACTGGGAATGTGTCCAGTCCCAAAGGGGAAACCCTGAAATGAAGCTGATCCGCTATCCATGTTAGACATGGGCGTAGATCCAGCTGAAGCAGCAGAAAAGGAAAAAGAGGGATTTCCACTAATGGACATCCCTGAACAGAAGGGACTAGAATGAGAAGCATGTGCTTGGGTGAACCCAGAGCCAAACATAGCAGCACTAGAAGCAATCGAAGATGAAGCAATATTTCCCCCTGCTTCGACAGAAGCAGGAGTCTGAATGCCTGCAGCACTCACGACAGAAGCCGCGTTCCCAGTCGTGGCCATCGAAAGATAAGAATGATACGGAAGATCCGGCGGTCTCTCAGACTCCGGTCCGATGTACTGAACAACAAACGGATAATCAGGAGGAAGAGGAGATGGACCTGTAGCAGGAGGCTCAGGTATATCTTCTATCTGAAAATCTTCTTCCTGAGGAAACAACACTCGCGAGGTGAGCGGAACGCTCCTCTCGGAACCGACACCGAAATCAGCAACGAAACCTTCAGACCTTGGTGGAGGATCTCTCTCCACAGCGTCAGAATCCACAGGGTGGTAACCACCTGCTAAATCGCTCCTACGCCTTCTCGAAGAAGGCTCTGCACTCTCGGGAGATAACCCCCGGATTCTCCTCGAACGTCGAGGCGCTTGATCAGCCACTTTTATAGATTTATTATATTAGACTCAAAAAGTGAAAAGCTAGGAAAGCTAGGAGCAAAGAGCACTCACTAAAATAAAAATCCCTGAGAAACAGCAAGCAAACAGCCTCCAAGTATTTCCGCTCCGGGTGATGAGGACCGGACACCAAAATACAGGAAAGCGAAGTATAGGGCCTTCCGAAAGCAGTCTGGGATGATTAGGCCCCAGAACAACTAGCGAAGGTATCAGAAACAGTTACGCCGACCTCCTAACGACAACCTTTGCCGGCTCAAGCACCCAAGCTTCGCAAGGGCACCCCCCAGAAGTACTGTTGAAAGTGATGCGACGTCTGCCTCAGGTACCACGGGTATTCCCCCCCGCAGTCACCTGTGTGGAACCTAGGAGAGGCAACTATGGACACCAATCCATATCAGAAGCTGGGCGGAACGGTCTTGAGGTCAGATTCAGCTAATCGGAGGGGGGGTATCCCTCTTCTCAACCTTCACTTCCCCTCGCGCTTGACTCTCGGATGAGAGCTTTCCCAGTCCACCTCACGGAGTTGGATTTCGCTCAACTAATCAAATTCTATGTTTGTTTGAGCGGCCTTGGAGAGTTAACTCTCCACTCACCTATTCCAAGGCCCTACAACCTAGCTAGTTGGTTATTGACACTTAGAAAAACTTGCTAGTTGATTTTAGATTAAATCGCTTATTTTATGGGCTGTTATATTAAGTCACAAGGATATGGAGATGAAACCAATGGTGTTTTTGACGCAAAAGAAATTAATAAAAACTTAACTACATGCACATGCAGTTCTTTGTCTTTCGATGAAAAGTAATCTCTATACAGGTTCTACGAGACTAAAAATTGTATTTTTCTTTTCAAATGGCAAACTCACACTCACAAAAACTAAGAAGCTAACTAAATGCTGAAATGCACCTAATGCAAATGACTACAAGCATGTAAATCCTAAGATGCAAAGATCTCTTAAAACAGAGTGAAATTTCCCAAAAAGCTCCTTCAGTTTTAACTCTTCTTTGGTTGCCCAAAAAGTTAGTCCTCGAAGTCAAGAACTCTTAATATAAGACAGCCAAAAAAAAACTCAAAAAAAAGAAGAAGAAATCAAATGACAACTCCTCCTCAAAATCAAGCCAAAAACTAGAAGCAAGAAACCTCACAAAAGCTCCAAAAGATATGGCAAAATGAAAATGAAAATGCAACAACAAAAACAAAAACAAGACGAAATGTTTTTTGAGTTTTTGAAATGCAAAAAACAAAAAGCAAAACAAATGTTTTTTGAGCTTTTTTAGTTTTATAAAGCAAGAGCTCGAAAAGACCAAGCACAACTATCAAAAATCCAAACCAAATAAGACCGAATTCCAAGCACAAACTTCAATAATGCTCCCAAACCTTATAAGGCTAACAATAGAAAGATCAAAAAGAGAAAAAGAAGACCGGAAAACTCAGCCAATCAGCCTAGACAAATAGTGCAAACTCGTCGCAAACAAAAACTCCAAAGAAGCAAGAAAAGCTCTTCGAAAATTGCAACAAAACCTAGCCTATGGAACTCAAGAAAACCAATCAAAAACGAAGCAAAAATCGCAATGCGAAGCACAACACAAAGATAGGAGCGAGTCAGTGAGCAGAAGCTCTCTGTTCTGATAAAGCAGAACAGCCAAGAATGCTCAGAAAGCGATCTTGGAACTCAATCCAGAAGTGCCAGCACCAGGAACAACACTTTGCCAAAAAGACTAGTTTTCGATCAAACGAAAGAGAGAAAAGACATGAAACCACTTCCTTCACACTCCAGTAAGTACAGAGACACTGTAGAAACAGGCCTCCACAGCCAGAAAGGACCAAAAAGTCAATAAACCCAAAAATTCAAAATTTGCCTAGGTATACGCTACTTCACAGTTATGCAACCAGCGTGCATACGCGTCTGTGCTAAGGGAAACTCGCGTATACGCGGGTTCCTTTAGACAAACTTGCGTGTATACGCGACTGTGTGCAGAAAAAAGCGCGTATACAAAGGAAAATAATGAAAAAACAAAAAGGACAAGCCTGGAAAAGAAACCAGGACTTCAGACTGACTGCAAAAAAGTAAACTGGACTGCAAATGAAAGATAAAACTGTCGGCAACCTACCGAACAGCTGAAACAACCCAACAGGAGAATCACATGAATGTGATCCCCAGTGGAGTTGCCAATTCTGTTTCGGGGAAATATCACCCTAGAGGTTGGTTGGGATACAACCTCCACAGAGCAGGGGCATGCTACTTAACAGAGACTCACACAACCATGCACGTTCAGAAAAACTAAATAGAGCAGAATGAGAGAGTTACCCGTAGGTCCTACGGTTGAAGTAGATCCACGTGGGGTCCAAACCCCCAGCAACCGTCCTTCCTTCTTAACCTAAAAAACAAGAAGAAACGAGCACAAAGGACAGGTTGTACAGCATATATCTACTCTAAATGTCAGTGAGATTCATATAAAACATTAAATAAATCATAATGAATGCTTGTATAAAAAATATTCTCATACATAAAAGAATACACTAACACGTTTATTTCGGGAATAGCATGATACTTCTGTATTATAAATAGTACGTAAAAAAGTAATCAAGTGGAGAGATCACCTGATCCTTCCAAGGCCTTCGCAGACCGTCGTCCGGATCCGTCCAGCCCTTTCCTCGCTAAGACTCCTTCCAAATGAGTGCATACGAGATAACATATAAAGGGATGTGTATCTCAAGGAAACAAGGGTTTCCTGAAATGAACTGGGAAAGTGCAGGAGGCACGGGGAATCAGACTTGGATAGGGAACCAACAGAGTATAATAATAATAATTCTCTCTCTCCTTTAGGCCATACATATGAGGACTTTTTATAGTCCCTCCAAGTAGTTTCAGCAGTTGGAAACAGTTGGCCACGGGCTGGGGTGGTTGAACTACCTGAGTAACCATCAACCCAGCGCGAAATTAGGGATTTTTTATATATTTTTAATCATTTTAATGGCATACGCGGAAAAGTCTAGTTGGACTCGCGTATACACGCGGAAAAACACGGGCATAGTCGCGTATGGGGGATTTTACACTGTTTTTAAGTGAATTTGTCCAAGTCTGTAGGAATGGGTGCCCAAAAGCCATAAAGCAATCATGAATCATGTCAAGGTGAGAAATGATGCTATAATAACTAGCTATCTAGCATATCAATGAGTACTTTAATATTTGCATAAACATGTAGATAAATATATAAAGCAAACATCAGATGTTATTATTAATAAATTACAAAAGGAGGGCTTACAACCAAGCCTTGATGTTGGAGTCGTCCTTAGGTGAAATTTTGAGTCCTTCACCGAAGCTCAAAAAACATTCCTTCTCCCAAGCACTTAGGTTTTATCACGATGCTAGCATGTAAATGGATGAGAGCTCAGATGAGTTTGACAGTGATCAACCAAGCTCTAAACTTGGGAGAATGAGGGATGTGGATTTATAGGAAGGGAGAAGAGGTTGGGATCCCATGAAAGAAGGAGGAAGGCCCACTTTCTGAGGGATGATCCCCCATGGATGAGATCAAGAATCTAAAATGAGAGAGATTAACCTTATCACCACTGTTCAATAACCAACTCGCTACCCTTGAGCTTCTAGAGGTAGAAGCTTCTCCTCCATTTGAGGAAACACTACTAGAAAGGGGATCAATGAGGTTTTCCAAGAAATTAAGGCACAAAAAGCATTGGGCCAGAACTGTGAAAAGGACATCAGTGTGGTCATGGCACCAGGAAGAGCATTGACCCAAGAAACTAGGAATTTGACCAAGTTTCTCTAGTAATATTTGAAGGAAGTCTTCTTTGGATCTTCAAGGGGATATGTTAGCATATTTCTTGATGATGGAAACATTTCATAGGATCTTTCATGGGTCATTTTAGGATCAGGGATGGGAAAATAAGCATAGCGACAAATTACTATGTAACATATGCTGCCTAAATCATGAATGCAGAGTAGGGATTAATGGATGAAATCATTTATGAACAAAGGGAAAGAACACAGAACACCTTCGGAAAACCTGCCAAATCAAACATTTAACAATATATGACATCTTTGTTATGAATACACCTAATCACATAATGCTGCACTAGGCATCAAATTACATATGAACCCATGGTATGGTCGCAACCATCTGTCTAAAATAGATCATAGAAAAGGATCCGCAGTATGGACGCAACCATCCATATAGATAGGATCATGTATACAATCATGAATACTTAATAACTCCTCGCATCCTGGACCAAAAATCAAATGTGACCTAGGGTCTTCACCTCGATCTCAATCAACCCAATGTACGAATCTAGCCATGTGAATAAATGTGTTGATGTCAAACATGGTAGAAACCACCTGATTACTAGTCAATAATGAGAACTGTTAACAGAAATGAGAGATACCACCAATAATCATGGTGGACCTCAAGGTATAATGACACAATCTGCAAGTTTGAATGGATGTCTTGAAGTTGAACACTTGTAGAATCATTTGATCGAAGGCCAATTATGTGAACCTGTCATCAAACACAAAGAACTTACCATTGAGGCATGCAAGCTCCAAGGTACTAAAAGAAGTTTATAATCACCTTCCCGAATAATGAGTTGAAGTCGACAGGAAATGATTCGTTGAGGGAGAGCCATAATGATTCCCACATCATTGAAACGACACAATATATATCTTAAGATGATAGGAGTGATTGTGGATAGTAACCAAGAGGTCCGATATATAGAGGATGTTTGACAAAAAGGACTTCTCTTGAACATATTGGCGATACGAATCCGGAGTGTGGAAACATTTGACTCAAATAGGATGAGAGGTCATGTTGAGAAAATTAGTAATTAAATGAGAGGCAAAAGGATTTCCCAAATCCATGGAGGCAAAGTGAGGAATGTAGGATATCCCGAAACCGACACGAACTGTAGATGAGTGTCATGTTCAAGAGCAACAATCTTCCCAAAATACACATAGGATGTTCACTTTATTTTTTCCCCCGTTATTGCTAACGAGTGCCTCTTTATTTTTTATAGGCAGAGTGAAGAGGATAGCATATGTTGAGTGTGTAAGCTCATTATTTGAATGAATCCATCCTAGTAAGTTAAGGAGCCATAGGAAGGAGGAACTCGGTCTCATCATGGTGACAAGTATTTCCTTGTTTGATATTTAATGATTCCAACGAAATTTAAACTCGGTAACTTTCATGTTGAAGGATTTTGAAAAGAAACAAAAGGAAAACTCCATCATGTCCCTTTTCGTAAATCGTCTCTCAGAATCCGAAAAGGTAGAAAACTATGTCCGAGAGAACCTCTTAACCTTGTTCAATCAAGGTATTCCTTTTTCATAAATAGTAAATCTTAGCCCAAAAAGGGGGTAAATGTATACTGAGATCACGTCAATTCATTGACTAATGAGTTCGAAATGATAAGTAGTCGACAATATTTTCATTTTTTGAGAGTCAGAAAAGAGCTGAAAGAGGACTCCTCCTGGAGGAATGAGTGGTAGTAACTAGTTTTGGTGATGATGGAACTGCTAAAAACATGTAAAGGTTTAGAGGTTGGCTAACAAGTCCACTCATCAAATCAGTTCCCCGGGAAAGGGTAAAACAATCAAGTGAGAGCGTATGATCAGCCAAGTAAATGGTGACGATGGAATGAGAAAATTGAGGCTCATTTGGAAGGAAATAGGCAATCATGAGAGGTAGCATGAGAATGGTTCCATTTTTACACAAGCTTGAAACATGGCAAAATTTTCTTGAAAACCCTTGAATATGGTTTCATTTTTACACAAGATTGAAACACAGGAATCTATGCTTGAAATAAGTTGGCATGCCCCCTACATGGTGAATCAACTCAAGGTACATTCCCCCCAAGCTTCAACTCACTCACCTAAGTAGACTATTGGTTACTAATAGATGGATGGAATGATGGTTTAATTACAAGATCAAGTGAAAGACTTAATTTGAAAGGGGATTCGTTTCATTTTTTAATGAGCTTGATAGAGTAAAAGACCCATGCTCATAGGGACCTATTTCATTCTTTAACAAGGTTGATATAGTAAAAGAACTATCGTCATGACTCCTTGTTTCATTTTTTAAGGAGCTTGACATAAGACAAGGATCTCTGCTCCTAAGAGATTGATTCATTTTTTAAGCAGCTTGACGCAAGACAAGGAACAATGCTTTGAAGATGTTGATGCATTTTTTAAGGAGATTGACACAAAAAAAGGACCTCTGCTCTGACACCTTGTTTCATTTTTTAAGGAGCTTGACACAAGAAAAGGAACTATTCTCCAAAGACCTTATCATGGCCCATAAGAGGTCATGGCTTTCAAGAGGTTCTCATGAGATGGGAGAACAACACTCTGGAAATTAGGGTCCAATGCCTCCAGCACATGATGCACTATATCACTGACTAGATCATCAGTAGACACGGGCATGGAACAAGTGGCCATATAATTAACCTATGGAAAGGAAGATACCACTTACATGTAGGAACCATTAAGGGATGATGGTTGATTGGGAGCCATATTAGGACCAATGAATGATAGTTTATCAATGGTCACAATACTTCCTTCATGTCAGAAATAGATCACACGAAAGAGAGAAGAGACAAGAGCTCCCTTGACATAAGTATAGTCATGCCCAAGGATTAAGTTAAAGTCCAAAGGGCCTTGGACAACCATCAAATATATATAGATAGTCTTTCCTCCCAAAGTAATAGGAAACTTAGGAAGGATCCCTAATGGTTGATTGGTTCCTTTATTAAAGGCTAACAGATTCTGGGTAACAGGAACAAACTGCAAAGAATCGAAAGCTTGAGAAGTAGTTGGTGACAGAATACTAACAGATGCACGTTAATTTATTATGGTGCTAGGTATGGCCACATTATAGGCATGTATCATGATCTCAAAGGAAATGTAAGAAGGAAGACGATATCTTGTTAGTCGACTCAAATCAAAGGAAGCGCCTAGACTACTTGGAGGGGGTGCTGTGGGAACATGAGAACTTCCCCCTTGTGTTACAGGAATGGGAGGATCACCCTCATGTACTGTGTTTCCCTAGGAATCTAAAGAAACAAAAAGAACTTGAGTGGTATGAGGTTCAATCTCTACAGGAAAGGCCTGATCAACTAAAAGTGGAATCGAGTCAACCGTTTTCTCAACCAATGGTTTTTCGGGAAAAATCTCATAGGATTCACTTTCGGAGAGAGTAGGATTTACCAGACATGATTTCTAATCAATCACTTGATCAATTAGCAGAGGATCAGGGAAAATTTTCTGGTAACAAGTCCGAAGTCACGGCTAAGAAATCGTATGGTTATCCAAGAATTTGGAGGCTTCGTCCATATAAGGACAAAGGTGAATGGGATGATTCCCTTCACATAACTTACAGGGAAATTTTAATTTCCCCTTTTTCCCATGGGTCTTATTACCACTAGATGAATACTTGTCACCAACATGATCTCCATAGGTTGATGAAAAAGGCCGATTTGGGCCAGTGGACCACACTTCTAAAACCTTGGTAATGCTAGGACAATATCTAAGAAGTTGGTCACCCTTACATAGCTTGCAAGGGAATTTGACTTTGCTAGACAGAGTGGAAGGTTTTTAAACATCAGTCGCATTAGTAGCAATTTTTTCTTGGTTTCCCCCTTGCTTATTTTTCTTCTTCTTCTTCGTCCTCTTCTTCTTATTCTTAGCCTCCTCATTACTAGAATCTAGATTTCCACCAGGCGAAGAGGAAGAATGGGGTGAAGAAACAAGTGAAGAAGGAAAGGGTTCAACTTTAGGATGAACATGAGCTTAACACTATTCAGGTGAAGGCGAACTTGGTTGAGAATGTTCTTGGACATTTGGAACCATGGGGGTTGAAATTAACCAAAATATCAAACCAATGCTTAATCCCGGGAGGGACAATGTTGCCATATAGGGAGTACCAAGATTTCCAAAATAAGGAAAAGGACCAAGATTCCCATCCGAGGGGATTCCTTGATTGGTAAACTCCGGAACGGTTTCCATTAGTTTCAACCTAAGATCTACTAAGGATTTGTGCACAGGTAAGATGTTATTCCGTGGGCACTAAATTTTAGAAATCAAACACAAAGTAAATAAAAAAGGGGTAAGTTGGGCAAATTTTTTTACCAAGTATCAATGAACTACAAAATACCTCGTGGAAAAACAAGAAATACGAGCAGGAAATCTCCCCGAATGTTGTGCTCAGTGTATCACATCTACAAGGTGGATGACTCGGTTACCTGCAGTAGGATTGAAACCTAGTGGTGTCTCCCCAAATATACGTGATGGTACATGGGAGTCCAGTCTGTACTAGTGTTGTCTAATTCGTAATCGTTCGATGATAGTGCCCCAAATATACTTATCATGCATCAATATGCTTCCATACGTGGGATGGGATATCACCCCTGGGTTGTAACACAGACCGTTAATGACAAATCCTATGTTTAACAATGCTGGAACACCTCTCTAGAATAGACCACTAAATTTATCGTTAATTCCAATGCTCCCTAAGGTAAATTGGGTTCATTTTAAGTTCATTTTGATTAAAGTTTTAGTTTCAAACCTCAAAACGAATGTCACCTAAATCCTTATGGTGCAGACTAAATGCAAAAAAGAAAGGTTTCAATTTCGATGAATCCTAGACTATTTAGGGAAGAGAGACAAGAACGAATGCACTAAATGTAGCAAAAATAATGCCCCCCAAACTAGTTTAGATTTTTTTTTTTTGGTAAATTTCCAGCTATTCTATTATTATACAAAAAATATATTACAAGCTAGGTAACCAAAGAAATCAAGGGGGCAATGACTATCTACCCCTGATGCAATCAAAATCAAGGTTCGGTTGGTGCTGGTGAGCTGCCCAAGAGAGGGAAACAAACCCACAAATCGCAGCATGTTCAAAAATATAGCAAAAATCCAAACAAACAAATAAAGAGTCTTGTTTAACAGAGAAAAAAATATACTTGACATTCTGCCAACTTGGCAGAGAGACACCAGAAAGCATAAAAAAATTATGGAGGTAATTCCTTCGGAATCCAACAAGGGTAGGGGTTGGAGGGAGTACACTCGGATTCCTTGGGTTCATCCATGTACCCAGCTACCCTCCCTACATGCAGACTATCCAAAATTTATCTGTGCTCCATTTTTCTTCTGGAAGGAGTGCCACTGCTCTCGAGCATAGCTACCACCCTTCCTTTTTCCGCTTCCTTACTAGCCTGCCTGCAGAGGAGGTGGAGGGGTATGCATATTTCTGGCACCTTTTGACATGCGCTCTTGTCCCCAGTCTAGTTCTCCTAGGCTTGGGTCGCACCGATGCCGAAGGACTCAGAGGATTGAGGTCAGCGAAAGGTACGGGGTGGAAGATGTTTGCTGCTTCCTGGCCTCCCACTTGGAACCAAAGCTCACGGTCATAGAAGATGAGGTCCATGGCCTCGCAAGATTTGTCCAATGCATGGTTTCCTTGGGTAATTTGGTGGTTGAGCCTGTCTATCGAGAGTTTTTGTTGAACTAGAGAGGCAATAAAAAAATCTTTTATGATCCAGTAGTGCTTTGCCAAGGTTCTTCGAGAATTCACAACACCGGCCATGGCTTCCAATTCCAGTGCATCAAATTGGCATCATATGTGTACAGGGATGTTGGGTGCATATCTGAAAGCTTCCCATATTTCAGGGACCTCATAATAATCATCGGGGACCTGCAACCCCAAGCGTCCCCCACACATACATCTCATTTTCTGCCTCGGCATGAGGGTTGGTCGGATGTTGGAAAGAGACGAGTGTGTCCTCCTCTTCCAAAACTCACTGTGGGATACCCTACTATGGCATCTCACGAGGATGCTCAACACAATGGGATAATACTCTTGATTGAAGGTGAATTGAATCGTGAGCCTATTAGGGAGGGAAGCTTCATGCACATGCGTCCTATGGCGACTGACCTCATCTCTGTGCTCTATGTTATGCCCATCCTGCAATTCATGAACTCTCAACATTCCCTATAGCCTGTTGATGATTTTTCAAACCAAGACTGTACTCCTCACATGCTTCAGCATTAATACATGGAGGGGGAGGGAGGAGGTGAGGCAGGTAGCTCACTTATGGGAAACATATGTCTCCTGGGATGCGCTTCATTGTGCTGTCTATGCATCCGAGAGGCTGATATCCTGTTCAGCCAAGTCCTCATAGTGGGACCTGAGAGTGATGATGGTTAGGGTATGAAAGTTGTTAATGAAGAGCTAATTTTCCACGTCAAAACCTTCATTGGCTAGTATTTCCACCACTTTTTTTGGCTTCTCTTCAAACGTGGTTGAACTGAGTGGCCCCTATCTAGGTAATTTTTCTTTCCAGGATGGCCATGGTCACCGCAAGTCTCCAACTCAGAGAGAGCTTGACTGAGATGGAGCCACTCTGGAGCTTAGAATCCATGTTGACAATGATTTTGGAATCTCCTTCCGCTGTGAGGGGGGAAAGTATTTCTGCCACTGTAATTTTGAGTCCCTAGAGGAGACCTTCCATCCCAACGATGTTATGGGATTCCCATCCTAAATAACGATGGAAGATCTTGAGAAGTTTTCCCTGACTGTTATGGAACATGCCACCGAAACCAGATTCCCCGAGATTAACTTTAGAGGCACGATCGAAGTTCAATTTTTAACCACCTGGAGGGGGTGAACTCCACACCGAGGGACTGGAGGGTGTCAGGGTAGAGTGGCTAGCTATCATACAAGGGATCTCAGCTACAAAATTCCAATTCTCCAATATAATATTTTCCTGAGGAGAGGTCAACAAGTCCTCTTTAGACCAACAATTTAGGAACAACCTTTCCTGGATGTGCCCCTTGAGGATGGCCCAGATTTCTTCTGGTGAGCATGTATTTCCATTGAATATGTGTTTGTTACTCTCTTTCCAAGTCTCCCAAACAATGAAGCCTAGGATGATTTTCTAGAGGCGATTGAGAAGAGAACTTTGGTAGGGGTCTGGGTACCAGGAGGGGATGGTGTGGACCACATTCCCTTGGACTCAATTTTTTCTTCTGCATAACATCACCACTTGTTCCCAAAGGTATTTCACCACATGACAGTTGTAAAGAAGGTGATCAATTATTTCTTGGTGGGAACAACACATAGGGAAGTATGAGGGCCTGTAGAACCCTCATTTGATAATATTATCCCAAGTCAGTATATTCCTTTTTCTTAGAAGCCACAGAAAGGTTGAGACCTTTGGCCAAATATTGGCGTACCAGATTTTGTTCCAGATAATGTCCTACTGAATTTGTTTATTCTCTTGCCCATAAGATAGTGAGCCTATTTTGTGGTGTATTGTCCTTTAGGCCAATATCCCCATCTCAGGATATCATCCCCCTATTTGTTCTCGATTTTCCTTTTTTGAAGTTATGTTCATATGTTGTGAGGATTTTCCTCTCTCCACTTAGTGGGTCAGTTGTTTGAATGCTTCCAATTTCTAAAATGAGTGAGGCTCCCTTATCGCTAGTAATTTTTGACCTTGGTAATATTGGGGTTTCTAATGGGGTCACGCTAGTGAGCTAGGTGGAATAGACTGGACATCCTGGGGAGTTGTTTCCATGCATATTACTAGAAGTGGGCCTAGGCACCATTGCAGATTTCCCAGAAGCTATGATTTCAATGTGGTATTTTGGTTGAGCAGCTACCTTCCATATGAGTGAACCATTCCTGTCTTCAGAGAATTTTATTAAATCTTGGTAATCCATATCCAAGGCTTACTTTTTCTTCCAGAGTTGGGCCCAGAGAGAGGAGGGTTGTGTGATCCATTTCCACCATATTTTTTCCTCCAGGGAGGATTTTTTTGCTTCTAGATCCTGGAGTCCAAGTCCTGCCTAATATCTTGGGATGCAAAGACTATCCCAATTGATGAGACCCCATTTTTTCTTGTTGCTATCTCCTCCCCAAAGAAAGCTGCGTTGGAGGTTCCGATGGATTTGAGAACCCATTTGGGCGCTACCAGAATGGAGAATAGGTATAGAGGCATAGATTGGAGGAAATATTTGAAAAGGATCAGATGGTCGGCTAGGTTGAGCGAACGAAAGGTCCATGAATCAAGATTGCTAGTTAATTTATCCAAGAGTTCACGCCAGGAAGAATGCTTAAGAGCAGAGTTAGTGAGCGGGGCTCCCAGATATTTGGAAGGGAGGGAGGTGATGGATATGCCCAAAATTTTGGCTATGTTTTGCTGGGTTACATTCGGGGTGTTGAAAAAGAAAAGCTGGGATTTGTCCAGGTTGATGGTGGTGCCCAAGGCATCAGAGAAGGTGATAATAATCGAATGGATTTTGCAAGATTCCTAGACCAAGGGGTGACCCATGAGCATATTGTCATCAAAAAATTGTTGGTGGGTGAAAGGCCCAGAATTTTGAATCCGAAGACCACAAAGGTTACCTTACATAGCAGAGGATTTTAATGCCTGACTAAGGCCATCTACCATGAGGAAAAATAAGAAGGGGGAGAGTGGATCTCCTTGACCAATGCCTTCAGAGGGGAAAAAGGTTTCCGATGGAGAGGCATTAACCAATATGGAAAAAAAAATTGAGGAGGTGAGGGAGACAAGCCAGTTAATCAAATCTTGGCATAAGCCAAAAGCATGTAGGACAGACCTAATATACTCCCAACTTAGTTTGTCAAAATATTTCAAGAGATCAAACTTGAGAAACATTCCTGGAATTTTGGTAGCCTTGAGGATGTGAATAATTTAATGGACCATGATGGTTCCATCAAGAATTTTCCTGCCTTCCACATAGCCATTTTTCTTAGGAGAGATGAGAGAGGGAAAGAGAGGCTTTAGATGATTGGCCACCACTTTGGAAATAATTTTGTAGATGAAGTTGCATAATGATATGGGATGATACTTACTGGGCAAAGAAGCATTGTCTTCCTTGGGTATGAGAGAAAGAAAAGTGGCGTTTAGACCTAGAAGGACACATTACTTGATGAGAGACTCTTCTACAACTTCCCAAATCTCATTCTTGATTAGGTCCCAGAAAAAATGAAAGAAGTTGGTTGTGAAGCCATCAGGTCCTGGAGATTTCCCATCCTGTAGTTGAGATACTGCTGCTTCAACCTCTTGAAGGGTAGGGGGTTTCATAAGCATAAAGTTGTGCTCCTCAGAGATAAGAGGGGGATTTTTCTAGTGAATGTTGTTTATTGCCTCCGATCGGTTGGGTTGTTCCTCAAAAAGAATATCTCTATATTAGGATACCAATTCATGCTCAATATCTTTGTTTTTTTCCAGGTTCTCTCGTTGAGAATTGCGGAGTGACGTGATTTTGTTATGGATTCAGTGTTGAATGGTGGAGCGATGGAAGAATAATTTGTTTTTCCCCCCTCCTTTAACCATTTTATTCTCGATTTCTTATTCCAGAGGATTTCCTCCTGTTGATGTCTAGCTTCTAGCTGCGAGGTGGGTTGTTCTTCTTGGATATTTAGATCTGACTATCTCCACTCCAGAATTATCCTTTGTTGTAGCTTATCCATCTGTTGCTCCATCTTGAGTTGGTCTTGGAAGATGTTTCCGAAGGTGTTCCTGTTCTATAATTTAAGCTTTACCTTGAGGGATTTAAAATTTTTTTGAATGGTGTACATTTTGGTGACTCTGGGAAATTGCATGTGACTCCACCAATTTTCAACAGTTTACCAAAAGTTTGGGTGAGTGAGCCAGAATTTTTCAAAATGGAATGGACGTTGAGAAGGAATGTTAAGTTGGTTCCATGGCATGTAGATGGGCCAGTGATATGACCCTGCGGAGGGGAGGATGGTGGTAAAAATATCTCCCCCATAGGCCAGGAGAGATTCAGTGATTAGAAATATATCTAGCCTGGACGCAATTTGGTTTTCTCCTCCTCTTTTATTGTTCCATGTGTATAGTCTATTGGAAGTTGGTAGATTGATCAGGGCATTGTAGGCAATAAATTCTTTGAATTGAAGGCTATCCACCTCCAAGATACTACATCCCACTTTCTTTTCCTAAAGCAATGTTATCATGTTGTAGTCCCCCCCTAGAATCCAATGGGAATTAGGGATCTTAGTTCGAAGCCAGGAGAGATAGGTGAGTAGCTATATTTTGAAGGGAAGGTGCTATGGACTGTAAAAATTGGTGATGAAACCATGAATCCCAGAGCCTAGGATGTGGAATGAGGCTGATACGGTGTTACAGGTAGCTAAGAAGTTAGAAAGACTAATTTGCTAAGGGTTCCCCACAATGGCCAGACCTATACAGGCCCCAGAGGCATCAACAACGACAAATTTACAGCCTTTCCAGAGTCGCGAAAGGAGGCTTTCAAGGTGGAGGTGAGTGTTTTTAGTTTCTTGAATCATTAGGAGAGAAGGGTGTTCTTTGTGGACTTTCCTCTTTATAATTCTATGTTTGGAAGGGCTATTAAAGCCTCTAATATTCCAGGAGATAATCTTCATCACGAACGATTGGGGCATGAAGGAAAGAACTCAGTGAGTTGGGCATATTTCCTTGATTCAACAAGCTGGTTTCCTACCATAATGATACATTGGAGATCATTTCTTTTGTAATATTCCAAAAATTTAGCCTTCATCTAAATGGAATATTATAATTGGTGTTATCACTAGGTAGGAGCTTAAGTGGGTGGGGAGACCCATAAAACCCCTTTAGAAGTAATAATAACATTCCTAATGTGAAAGGAGGAAGATTAAGAAGATGGATTAATCACATTTGTGTGTGAACAGGGATTGGATCATGTTGATTCAGTCAACTTTGACTAAATCAACAACGCTATCATGAAGTGGTCTTTATGATGAGACAACACAGTTTCAGTGGAGGAAAACTTGCATGAGCTTGGTGGAAAGTATGGATGGGACCTAATGTGAGGAGGCTCTCATGCTATATATGGAGGGGATAGAAACAATTGTTTTTCATGTTTTCATATTATCATTTTGATATTTGTATGCTTAGACTATTTGCTTCCTCTTGCTGTTTAGCAGGGTTGTTGTGCTGTTTAGCACCGGGAGTTCCTGAGCGGGAATCCCACCTCTTCCCTTGAGAGGCCTCTTGGGAGAGTATTGCACTGTATTTCTCCACATCCAGGCTTGAGGCCAGGCATTAGCCTTCATCTAGAGTGTTATTTATACAGAGAATAGTGCTGTGTTGCAGGGTGTTGCAGTGGAGGAATGATAACACCACTTCCGGGTCTGTTTCTCAGTAGAGGGAGCTTTCCTTCTCTTTAGAGATCAGATAGGAGGATTTCTGGGCACATTTCACATATTGGCACTTTCCCAAATTATTCCTCATCTCCTACATCATATTCCCTTGCAGGAACTGCGTCATTTTTCATAGAGTTGCAACAGCAGGGTTTAAACCCTTGTTCTTGAGCTAGTTTCCTAGGGAAAGGGCCAACCCTTCTCTCGGAAAGCTAGAAGAAGGGATTCTCATCCCTATATTGTATTATTAAGCTATATGTATGTAATTTTGCAGTAATACTATGTTTTTTTAGAGCTTAATGTTCATATCTACTCTTATGTAATCAAGCTTTCAAGAACCTTTGTCGGATTATTTCTATAATGTATTAAGGAGGTCAGATCTCTGTTTTCTTAGCATATTTTTCAATAAAACTCTAGATTTATGATTTTCTATCATAATTTTTCATTAACACTCACTGAATAATTCTATCATGTGCTACAGAAATTCTGCATAGCCTAAGTCATGGGATTTAGGTGTTTTTAAGCCATTTTCAGGCGGGGAGATCTGTTTAACTTAGTAAAAGGGATTTGTTTCTGATTCCATTTTATATATGAGGGCCATAATATATATGCTAAGGAATCCAAGTATTATTTCCACTTGTTACAACATAAATATCTGGGAATAATGTTTTTATGGTCCATATTGCTACATTTCCCCACTTTGGAATGATGCAATGCAACATAATTTGGCTGTTGTAATCATAATATGATGGCAATGTGTTCTATACACATTTTATGAGATAATTTTTCACTGATACTCCAGTATTGTGTTTATGTATTGTTGCATTCCCATTTTGGGATATTACAGTGGTATCAGAGCATAATCTTGGCTCAGCTTGTGCATTCAAGACATTATGCCATTTAAAGGTGAAGCTTCTTCTCACAGAAAAGAGAAGATGTAAAAAAAAAACAAAGGAAAGACTCCATTATTTGGAGAAATGAAGGAAGAGAGGATCTTCGAGCTTCTTTTCCAAACTATGAAAATTATCAAAGAAGATCTCAAGGAGATGAAAAGGGAGGAGTGTAGAAAAATTCCAAGAGGGTTTAAAGGGTAAGAATGCCCTAGTTATTCATATGATGGGTTTGAGAATTCAGCCACACATGCATATCCACAGCACATGTATTTTCCCACATTCACTGCAAGAAGGATGGAGGAAGAAGATGCACCAAGGGAGAAGACCTTGAGTGATTATCTTCAGGAGTATCAGTGTCAATCATGGAGATTCAAAGAGCACTTGTACTTCCAAGGGTTTTTCCAACTCAAGGAAGACGGAAGATCCAACAATAGAAGCAAGGGAGGTAGGACCTTTCTATCTAAATTTTATGGATCAGCAAAGTGCACAACCAAAGCTTGGGTGGAGGAGCTAGATTCCTATTTCCATCTACACCAAGTTTCATAAAAGGAGGCCATTAGAGTAGCAGTGCTGCACCTCAAAGGTATGGCCCATGATTGGTGGTTTTATAGTTCTGCTTCATTTTATCATGCAAATGTAAACACTTATGCAGGGTTGACTAAGAAATTAGTGAGGAGATTTGATCTTAAACATTGTAAAACATCTCTTGTTAAACCCAAAAACTCAAAGCCTTTGCATGAGTTGGAGAGATTTATTTTTCCAACTCCGCTCCATAATTTTGTTGAAGGGGATAGAAACAACCATGATACCTTTCCAAGGGCAAGATCCCCACTTCTTAAAGAGCCCTCTTCTATAGATGAAGACATGGAGGTTCCTCCTTCAAAGGAAGACCAAGATGAAGGGTCTCTCATTGATGATGAGGCATTCTCACATATTGATGAAGAGGATGTGCAAAGAAGAGATAACAATGTTGTACCATCAAGAGGAGATCAATCACAACATGGAGATGGGAAGGGAGCCATTGCTTCCATTAGAGGAGCCCTTGTGTCTTTGCAGAGAGTTCCAAAAGATCTAACATGTGGGAACCAAAGCACAATTCCAGAGCAGCATGCATCAGTTTTTGTGGATTGTGAGATGGGAGGAGAAGAAGAGAAGAAGGATCAACATCAAGAGATGATGAGAATTCACCCTTATCTATTTCGGGAGGTTTCTGCACAAAAGAAGGAGACTGTATTGCGCAGTGAAGAGAGGGACAAACCAGTCCACTCATATATACGGTCCACTTCATATTTTGATGTCTCACTACATGGGGGCATTCCACCTAGGAGGCCACCAGATCTAGAGTTGGTGATGGACATCTTATCATTTGGTTCACCACTCTTATATCCCCAAGAGGTGGATACTTTGGAGGGGTCTATTACATCGTAGATATTCTGGGGTAGACTCAAGTAGGAGGGAGACATTCTCCCATTTTCAGTATTACCCACTCTCACTACATATACTACGCTGACAGAAGTTGCTACAGTGATGGAGGATGGCACCTTCATGGTGCAAGGGAGCTACTCCGTGGATTTGGAAAAACAGAGGGTACTTCCTTTGAGGAAGGAATCCTCCATACATTGGAGTAGATGGAGGCCACTCATGCTTACATTGGCCAAGATCAAGAGATTCTTTTTGGATGGTAGCTTTTCATGGGAGACCAACTTCCAAAAGTCACTACTTCTATTTGAGCATGAGCAGCTGCATGATGGGCTTGAAATAATTTTGGAGGATGACTTTGGCATGAGGGATGTCAAAGGAAAAGATAGCAACATGTGGGGAGATTCATATTTCAGATCTTCAACGCTGTCTCTTAGGAGGATTGATCCATATTGGAGGTCTCAACTCTTGGTAGAGTAATCCAAGGATCTTGGTGCTTGCATGATTCTTGATGACTCGGAGGGAGATGATAGATACATGGTGGTTGGAGAGTTCATCTATTCTTATGGCAAAGTCTTCTTGACTAGATTTTCTAAGCTCAAGAGGAAGCTACTACATGCAGCACATGTGGAGTTTCTTTCCATGCACTTTGATGCATTTCATTCTTTGATGGAGGAGTTCACTTAGGAGGGAATCTAGCATGATGTATTTCAGATTATGGAGAGATGCATAGCCTGGATGGTGATATAGAGGATGTCACAGCCACTTCCCTACTCATTGGGGGTGGGGGATAATTTTTAGTTAAGCCATTTCAGCTCGAGGTCCAAAGTACATGGTAGAGAAGGTATAATTTTGCATTATGATTTGTACTTCTTTACTTTATATGAGAAGCATGTTGTACCAAGGAGGATTATCCCTTCTTACACATTATATTATGATGTACTTAAGGCCAATTTCAGCATTAAGGTTGGTTGTTCTATTGGTGATTTGTGGGGGAGGCCACTTGATTCTTGGTGTGCACCATTGGCACCACATTTTACTTTCATGATCCTATCTTGTAGGATGACTGTGGCAGAAAACAAGTGGCTAGGAAGGCACTTGTTATTATTTGTTTTGAGGCAGGTAAGGGATTCCCTGCGCTAGTTCCATGTGTGGAACTATGATCCACTTTCCGGTTGTCATATGGTGGCTTTCTTTCATTGGTTTTTGCTTCCATATATTGCTGATATTTTTATATTCATGGGGAGCTTTGATTGGAGAGTTGGACAAAGGATGGAAGTTCCCATTGGGAGTATGATTCTCCCTTCTTTACATGTTGTATGTTTCAGGAGAAATAATGGGCAAACCATGATTGCCATACTACATCTCTTTTCTGCATATGGGAGGAGCCATTTGGAGAACTTGAGTTCTTGGAGGAGGCACTTCATGGATGATTTGTTTGGTGGGGTAACTTGGGCCATTCTTGGAGGCCATGTCATTTCAGCCCAAGATCAGAAACAACCCCATACTTACCATAAATGGAGAGAGAAACAACTTGGATGGGAAAATCTAAACTCTCCATGCAACCCCAACACATTGCATAGACCAGGGGTTGAAGATTCTTTTGATGAGCTACCTAGGATGGCTCATTTCATTTGGATGATAGCATGGGTATGGGAGACTCTCATTGGGGATGATATTACCTATGTTTATCATCCCTCCTACCTTGAGGAGGCCATTGGACAAAAATAGGGTTTCTACTCACACCTTCCACTTTCTCATGATGTACACCATTTGGTTTTGCATACTTGGGAGGAACCATTGGAGGACAAATTTATTGCAGATTATGTTAAGCTGTGGTGGGAACTAGTGATGAGGAGGCCACAAGAAGAGGAAGGGAGGAATTTTTCTCCACCTTTACAGTTGCTTAAGGACGAGCAACATTTTGGAGGGGAGGACTGTAATATTCCAAAAATTTAGCCTTCATCTAAATTGAATCTTATAGTTGGTTTTATCAGTAGGTAGGAGAATAAGTGGGTGGGGAGACCCATAAAACCCCTTTAGAAGGAATAATAACACTCCTAATGTGAAAGGAGGAAGAACAAGTAGCTGGATTAAGCACCTTTAGGTGTGAATATGGATTGGATCATGTTGATTTAGTCAACTTTGACCAAATCAACAACTTTGTCATGGAGGAGTGGTCTTTATGATGAGACAACGCAGTTTTAGTGGAGGAAAAATTGCATGAGCTTGGTGGAAAGTATGGATGGGACCCAATGTGAGGAGGCTCTCATGTTATATATGGAGGGTATAGCAACCATTTTTATTCATGTTTTTGGATTATCATTTTGATATTGGTCTCCTTATACTATTTTCTTCCTCTTGTTGTTTAGCAGGGTTGCTATGTTTTTTAGCATCGGGATTTCTCGAGCGAGAATCCCACCTCTTCCATTGAGAGGCCTCTTGGGAGAGTATTGCATTGTATTTCTCCACATATAGGCTTGAGGCCAAGCATCAGTCTTCATATACATTTTTATTTCTACAGAGAATAGTGTTTTGTTGCAGGGTGTTGCAGTGGATTGATAACACCACTTCCGGGTTTGTTTCTCAGTAGAGGGAGCTTTCCTTCCCTTGAGAGATCATCTAGGAGGATTTCTAGGCACATTTCACATCTTGGCACTTTCCCAAAGTATTCCTGATCTCCTACAGTGCAGTCCCTTACAAGAACTGCGTCATTTTTCATAGAGTTTTAGCACCAGGGTTTAAACCCTTGTTCTTGAGCTAGTTTCCTAGCGAAAGGGCCAACACTTCTCTCGGAAAGATAGGAGAAGGGATTCTCATACCTATATTGTATTATTCAGCTATATGTCTGTAATTTTTTAGTAACACTGCATTTTTTAAGAGCTTAATGTTCAGATCTACTCTTTTGTACTCAAGCTTTAAAGAAACCATTGCCGGGTTATTTCTATAATGTATTAAGGAGGTCAGATCTATTTTTTCTTAGAATATTGTTCAATAAAACTCCAGATTTATGATTTTCTATCACAATGTTGCAGTAACCCTCACTGAATAATGCTTTCATGTGCTTCAGAAATTCTGCATAGCCTAAGTCATCGGATTTTGGTGTTTTTAAGCCATTTTGAGGTCGACAGATCTGTTTAACTTAGTGTTGTGCTCAACTTAGTGTTCCTAAATTGAGGTCATTAATTGTCAACCAGGGCTAGTAAACTGCTGAAGTGTGGTGCACTATATATGCCTAGGTATCTGTTTCTCACTACGTTGTGTTTAGTGTCTTTCTGATGTTTTTGGTTTTATGGTTTTATGTTAAAAAGGAAAATAACCAAATGTTGGTAAAGAGAAGTGGATGGTTAAACTAAAACAGAGCAAAACTTATTCTAGACTGAGTAAGACCCTAAAGAACAGAAAATGAAAAGCTTGATAATGACTCATAGCAAGGAAATAAAATTCAACATGAACTCATAACATGAACTTATCCAATTCAGTCATTAGAAATGTGTTGGAATAGCTTGGGAAAAGAACAAGTTCAGTGAAAATAAAGTTCTCCTAAGTAAACAATCATCCTACAATATTACAAAGAATCTCAACCATGGCTAAAAGTTTATTGGAACATAATTGGAAAAGATTATTTGTAGCACAATAAGATTTCTACTCTGAATTAACTTGCAATGCTAAGATTAATCTATTCTACAGCACAACTTATCAATACTAACCCTTATTCAAAAGTTAGAGATTTTCTAGAATAGTTTTGAGAAAAAGGCTTATTTGTGAATTTGCAAAAGATTGCAAAACAATCAAGACCTTAAACTGATATCACCAATTCCTGTCCATATGAGGATGTTTTAATAGAAATTCAGAACAAGAATGATTTGTAATTAATGAATGCCATGAAGTTGAATTTTGACAGTTGATACAATTTAAAGACCACTGGATAATACTGGACTAAAAATGCAATTGATCAAACTTGAAAAACAGTAACCACAGCTAAGCTAAAATGCCATTAACCTAACTTGAAATACAATGCACTGGAACTGAACTTAGAATTCCACTAATCTATCTTGAAATCTAGTGAACAGAGTTGAGCTGGAATGCCATTATCAAACTTTAAATATAGTGCCAGAATTAAACTAGAATGACATCTACCTCCAGAGTACTAAAATGAAACTAATTCTATGAAATTCCACAGCCCTATCTCGTTCAAGATGAGTGATGTTTTGGAATATTTTGTAAAACGAGTCTGGCTGTATCCTTTAATGCAAATAGACATAAAAACATAAAGTTCAACAAAACACAGTAAGCTATGAAACACCACAACTATGTCTTATCCAAAGTTAGTGATATTTTGGAAGAGATTAATGAGAACAAGGCTAGCTGTAACAACTGGTGTAATTGAGCACAAAAACGTAAAAATAACTCCTAAAATACTACAGTTACAACTCATTCGATAGTAGTGATATTTTGGAAGAATATATAAGAACGAGACTAAATTGTAGCATGAATATAAAACGCGGAGTTCAGAAAATTTAATTAAGCTAGGAATAAAACGAGACTAAGTTACTTATCTAAATCATATGAACAAAAGCTCCTCGGGCAGTAGGGGCCCTCTACCACTAGAGTAGCACGCAAATCTACTTCAAGATTGACTCAGCTCGTGCAATAAAACGATGCTTCTTTCATTAAAATATAAATTCTTCAAAACAGAGTATTATGTCTTTGGAGATCTAGCAACAAAACAAAATCTAACCAACAGTTTCTCGGTCTCCCGAGTCATACTTATAATGAAATTACATAACTACCCTTTGAGAAAAACAGGGATAAATGTATTTCCCACTTCTAATCAAATTAAAACTCTTATTGACAGTCTCGTGCTTCATTGCGGACATCTGTAGAATCCGTGTTTTAATAGGAAACTGCCTCTTAGTTTTAATCTCTTCTACATGCATAACCGCTTGGAAACTTTAAATCAGACTTCGTGGAGAGAAAAAAATGATGGGGGAGTGCTGTGGATTTTTCCCATATTTGTTTTTCCTTTCCATGACACCTGGAACCTACGTAAACATGAGGATGGCTGCAGAACAGACGACTGGCTACAGAATGCCTGTATTGTGTAGCCGAGTCTTGGTCAAAATTACTACGCCAACAAAATCATGAAAACATAACAATTTAGTCATTATATAAATTCTTAAAGCAATTTTAATTAATCCTATTGATCATTTGAGCCTTTAATTGATGATGGAAAAAGAAAATGAAGTGGAATATGGTGAAAGAGAGAAACATCT
The DNA here is from genome assembly GCA_034641835.2 of Pinus albicaulis. Lineage (NCBI taxonomy): Eukaryota > Viridiplantae > Streptophyta > Pinopsida > Pinales > Pinaceae > Pinus > Pinus albicaulis. The sequence continues at coordinate 1,206,250,637 of CM076584.1, forward strand.
TTGGGGCTCAACATACCCCCACTGCAAGGTTTTTGCATGTCCTCATGCAACTACTCCATGTACTCAGAGACCTCTGCTAGGAAATCCAATCCTCTTATTCTGCTTTTCCTGACAGTTAATGGTCTTTTAGGCTTCCTTATGACTAACTTGAATCTTAAATTTGTAAATTCCCTGATTAACTTTTTATTTTTCTTCTTCAATTTTTCATTGGCCTTGTACACTTTCTCCATTTGTAGAGACAGAGTTGAATTCATATTACCTTTTAGTTTAACCTGCTCCCTCAAAATGTCATTCTCATTCCTGATATGCCTTTTGAGTACTTCTAACCCATACTTATCTCTTATTAGCACATCAATTTCAGATTCTGGTGGGTTGGGAGTTCTGTCTCTACTTTCTGAAGCTCTCATCTCTAATGACTCAATGTAATTGTAAACTTGTTGTTGTGCTGGGTCTATTTCTGGAGTTTGTTCATCCTCAATGTTTATGATCCCTGTCTGTCTAGCCTCTGTTTTCTTTAGTATACCCCTAAGTCTGTGGCTCCGTCTTGGTTGAGATGGTCCTTCACCTCTCTCTTGGGCATATCTTCTTATTATCCTCTCCTTCTTGAGCTGCTTCTTAATTTGGGCCAATTTCTCAGAAATCATTTCTTCACTATCCTCTTGTATTGCTTTGCCAGTTTCAACTTCAACAGCTTTGGAAGTTTTCCATCTCCTGCTTCTTTTTGTAGGTTTATCTTTAGGTGGGGATTCCTCTGGTTCTTCAAAGTGATTTCTCACTAAGAACTCATCCCAAGTATCTCCCATTTTTTCCAAATGATGTTCAATTAAGATCTTGACTAAACCATGGTGGTACAAGGTTTTTTCTAGAAATTGAACTCTCTTTTGAACATTTGAGGACATTCTTTTCAGACTATGAAGTAGGAAAAATGGTAAATTAATTTCGTCATCTAAAAAATGCATCATCAACCGAATATGATAGACATAGAGGGTACCAAATCTGCCTTCACAAGTTATAAATTTTTGAAAAATGAGCAACATGTTCCTCCACTTATTCTTTAATGCCGAGCTAGGAATACCCTTTTTGAAAATGGAAACATCCATACCTGGAGTCTTAAGCATTTGTCTCCATGCTTCATTATGGAATTCCCTCTTTTTGAACCACCTTTCTCCTTGTCTGGGTAATTCCGTTGCCTCTGCAATAAAAGCCTCTGTAACAGTGAATTTAATATCTCCTATTTCGACCTTGGCTCCATTGAAGGACTGTGCGAATGTTTTTGTCACCTCTTTGTGAAAACCACTGAATTTTTCAAAGAATTGCAACCCCCCTGCTTGCTGTAGCATTTATTTGATTTGTGGATAACCCTCCAAGTACTTGGTACCAACCAGTTCGGTCCTCACTATGAGACCCATAACTTCTCTTTCAACCTTCTATCCACTGCTCTTCTGCTCATGGCGAGAATGACTGTTAAAGAGTTGTCTGTGCCTCACAGATGCTTCCTCTGTTTTTACAGACCAGAATGGCTAAGAGTTGGCTACGGAAAGAAATGATATGGAATGGTTATGAAACGAGTATAATGCGGTGAGGTGGTTAATATGAGTTGAAAGCTAACACGGAAGAAAAGACCGCGGAGATATTTCGTGAGAAATTCAAAAAATCATCATTAAATGCTTTGGCCTAGTGACGTGACTGATCAAATCACTTCGTTACTCTACCGTTAAATTTTGAATGATGATCAGATATGGCAAGATGGAATGGCTTTGTGTCTAAAGTTTTTATGATATGGTTGATAGGCATGATCAATATGACTAATTAAAATAACCTTTTTCAATAACACATGACTAAACTATGCTAAAATTTTCATGATTTTTCACCATAATAATTTCATACCTTTGCCTTTGCTTTGATTTTATTTGTGGTTTTGATATGTCTTGTCCTCAATCATTGATATTCAGTCCTCATAACTCTTTTGATTTTTATTTTTGTCTTTGAATATGCAGGATCAATTTGCTGCTAAATCAAATGATTACTGGATAGTGTCTTCAGGATCTCTGGCTGCAGAATATCTGTCTGGCTGTAGAATGTCTAACTGGCTATAGAATGTCTGACTGATTGCAGAATGTACCTGTAGATGGCTTGAAACATGAAATGGAATGGTTTGAAGCATGAATGGAATGATGGAAGGTTGTATGAAATGGATAATGAAATATGGTGTAATGGAGTATGAGTGAAGTGAATAATGGAATGAAATGGATCACAACTATGAAGTGGAATGAAAAAGTGGCCTGTAATTTCTGATGTGTATTCTTCAATTGCAGAAAGGATCAACTTTTAAAAATTTGAGATGGAAATGAGGTGGACCATGGAATAAAATGAATGAAGTATGGAATCAAGTGAAGTATGAATGAATGGAGTGAAATAGAGTATGGATGAATGAATGAATGGAATGAAATGAATCACAAGTGAAATATGGATTTCCACTTATGATTATGTAACAGCTGCTTGCAGAAAAAAATAAATAAAAAAATGGAAAAGTTAGAGTGTCAGAAAGATACTGATTTTCACTCTATCGTTTCTGTATAAACATGCTAATCAGTGATTAGTTTTCATGATTATACTATATATATATATATATATATATATATATATATATATATATATATATATATATATATATATATATTTTTTTTTTTTTTTCTGTCCTAATTTCAGAAAATTCAATTAAGTTGATGAAGAAGAAAAATTCTTCTTCATTAACTTCATATCACTGTTTTCCTGGAATCTCTTGACAAATTCTTCTCTTGAAAGTGGCTTGTGATACAGCTTCAATCTATGACCATTTACAAGAAAAGTGACCTTCTCTTCATCTATTGTCCTGATTTTTATTGCTCCATTGTAAAAAATTCTCATAATTTCATATGGTCCAAGCCAATGTGTTTGGAATTTACCTTGAAAATATTTGAACTTTGAATCAAACAAGAGAGCCCAGTCACCTTCTTTGAACTTCTTTTCCTTGATGTACTTGTCATGCCATCTAGTCCTTTGCTGCTGGACTATACTTGTTTTCTGAACTGCATCTTGCCTGATCTCATCCAATTCATTAATATGCTCCAATCTGTGCTTTTGTGCCTCTGTTAGATCAAGTCCTAGCTAAACTGCCATTTTGAAAGTTTGAATCTGGAACTCTATGGGGAACAAAACTTTTTTTCCATAAACAAGTTCATAAGGAGTATGACCTTTTGTGCTTCTCCATGTAGTTCTATAGGCCCACAAAGCTTCAGGAAACTTGTTTGCCCAATCTCTTCTATGTAAATGTACAGTCTTTGTTAGGATTCCTTCAATGACCTTATTAGTAGATTCCACTTGACCATTTGCTTGTGGATGATAGGGAGTAGATTTTTTGTGCCTGATTTTATACCTCTCCATCATTTGTTCCACTAGCCTTGATGTGAATTGAGCTCCTTGATCTGTAACAATTTCCCTTGGGACACCAAAACGAGTAAAAATATCCTCAAAAAGAAAATTAACCACAGATGCTTCAGTAGCAGAAAGTAATGGCTTGGCCTCTACCCATTTGGTAACATAATCAGTGAAAACTAATATATATTTCTTTTGTCTTGATGGAGGACTAATAGGTCCTACAAAATCCAAAGCCCATTTTTCAAAAGGTTCAATATGTACCTGAGGCTGCAATGACATCTCACCTGAAGGAGAAGGTTTCCCTACCCTTTGGAAACTGCCACACCTTTTGACATACTCTTTAGCATCTTTAAAAAGGGATGGCCAATAATATCCTAAATGAAGGATCTTATAAGTTGTCCTTTTATCAGCAAAGTGTCTGCCACAAGGTTCATCATGACATTCTTTGAGGATCTCAGGCATCTCATCTTCCCGAACACATCTCCTAATGATAAAATCTGGACCTGTCTCGTATAACTCATTAGCAACCCATGAATATTTTGCACTGTCATAAATGATCTTTCTTTTGTCTCTTGCATTCATTATTGAAGGAAATTTCCCTGAAACTAAATAATTAGCAATGTCAGCAAACTAAGGAGTCTGAGTAGAAATTGCAAAAAGATATTCATCAGGGAATTGATCTTCAACTGGGGTATTGTCTTGGATGTTTTGGAGTCTAGATAGGAAATCAGCTACTATGTTTTGTTTTCCAGGCCTATCTAGAATGGTAATGTTGAATTCTTGTAAAAGCAATAACCATCTTATGACTCTGCCATTAGTAATTGATTTGTTGATTAAATATCTAATTGCAGAGTGATCTGTGTGAAAAAAAGTTTCATAGCCTGTTATATAGTGTCGGAATTTTTTTATGGCATGAACAATAGCTAAAAACTCTTTTTCAGTTACAGTATAGTTTAACTCTGAAGGAGTCAAATTTTTACTGGTATAGTAGATGGCATAAGGAATCAAGTCCTTTTGTCCCAATACTTCTCCTAGAGCTGTATCCGAGGCATCTGTTGAAATATGAAAAGGTAACTTCCAGTTAGGTCCCCTTAAAATAGGTGCTTCAGAAATTTTTGTTTTCAGGGTCTCAAAGGCTAACTGGAAATCAGGATTCCACTTGAATTCACAGTCCTTGGTAAGTAATTTGAAAAGTGGAGATGCTATCTTGGTGAAGTTTTCTATAAACCTTCGATAATATCCTGTAAATCCAAGAAAACTCCTAACATATTTTTGACAACTTGGAATAGATAAGTTAGAGATGACTTCAACTTTTGACTCATCAACTCTAATCCCATCTCTTGAAATGTGATGTCCTAAAACAATTCCTTCAGTAAACATCATAAAACACTTCTCATGACTAAGTGAAATATTTGCTTCTTTACATCTCTTTAAGACTTTTTCCAAGTTTTCTAAGGCTTCTTCAAATTTGTTTCCATAAACTGTGAAATCATCCATATATACCTCTACACAATGATGTATTAGATCTGAAAATATTCCTAGTACTGCCCTTTGAAATGTTGTGGGTGCATTGCATAATCCAATGAAATACTTGTAAGCATAGGTAATTTAAGGATAAAGAATGGTTTTTTCATGATCATGCCACTTGAATTTGGTTATAACCACTAAACCCATCTAAAAATAGAGAAGTACTTTTTTCCACCTAATTTATCGAAACACCATCTATGAAAGGCAGGAAAAATGATATTCAAGAGAAGCTATTAATTTCGTAGTCAATACATACCTCCATTTAGCCATTTTCTTCTTTGAACAATTAACAAGAGAACCCACCGACCATTCCCAATGGGATAGATAAAGTTGACATTTAACAATTTCTCGCAATTCTTCCTTAACAACTTCAAGATTTGGATTCATCCTGCTTTGAGGTTGTCCCATTGGCTTGAAATTTTCCTCATGTAGATGGACAGAGTGCAAGTCCTAGGCTTATCCTTTTATATCTGTACTCCTGCTGCATATGCAAGAATGTCTCGTAATATTCTGATCAGCTCTTCATGAGATTCTCTAGGTTCTTGTTTATGTTTAAAGTTTTGCCTGGAAATATCTCAATTGTAGAGCTGCCAAATTTATCCATGGAATAAAGAGACATATGTCCTCATGATAAAAACTCAATGTTGGATTCTTCTTGAAATTTTTCATGTTTTTATTCCAAAGAGGATTAAAAAATTTCTAAGGTATTCACAATCTGGCTAGGTTTCAATACCAAATTGCAGAGGTTTCGAGTCTTCTTCTGTCCTGTCTACCGATCATCATCAAAGTTCGTTAAATTGTACTGCCTGAGGACATGCTACCTTTTGTTGAATCATCATATGCATATCACCGGATCTACAGCTAATGAAAGCATCAGCTGTAGCTAACCAAGGTCTTCCTAATATAATAGGATGTCCTCCTAGATTATTCTTAGGAGTTAGGATCATAAAATCCACAAGATACTCCCAAGAATCTAGGGACACTGGAATGTCTTCTATTACCCCATCAGGTTTAATCACAGATCTGTCTGCTAATTGTAATAATGTGGGTGTAAAAAGAATATTAGGAAGCTTTAGTTTATCCATGATTTGTCTACTCATGATATTGATTGCTGCTCCTAAATCAATAAGTGTGTTTTGGATCTCAGTCTCATTATAACTCCCAATAACCCGGATTTCCTGTGTCTTTAGATACTTTGGAATAGCAATCTTACCCATCATGAGATCAAAAGGATTTCCCGCCATTGAATTTTCTCTTTGTTCCTCTTAATTTTTTTCTTGTTTTCTTCATGCCTGTCTCCTTGGCTATTTTTTGCATAAGATTGGAATTTCCTTGATAGCTTGCAATAATGATTTAATACAAACATTTTCAGTTTCATCTAGGAAATCATAATTAGCACTACTTGTTTTTCTACACCCCCGTCAATTTTTAGTCTTTCGGAAAGGGAGGTATAGATGTGATGTATCAACTTCGCTCTAATATGTTGTAATTATTGGTTCTTTTTGTTTTGATTTTTCACTGTTTGGGTCCTGAAAAGATGTGTCTTCTTCAAGACTTTTATTTTCCCGTAGAGAGTCTTCCTCAGAGTTATCTTGTTCTTTTATAATCACAGAAGGTTTCCTCTTTTCAAGTATTCTTCCAAACCTAAGTTGAATATCACTAAGGTCTAGAGGAGTAATTAAATAAGTTGGAAACTGTTGGCCCCTATATCATGTATGTGTTCCGAGGACTTTTATTTTTGGGGTTTATTGGGGTTTGGTAACAGTTGGGCAGGTAGTTAACCTGGTTTTGTTTTCTGAGGAAATGGTAATGGAAGTGGTTGATTTTGATGTTGTGGATTTTGAGGATTTTGTTGAAAATTTTGTTGAGGAGGGAAATGTGGATATGGTGGATAGGATGGTGGATATTGGCAGTACTGAGAGTATCTTCCATAGGGATTTTGTGCTCCTTGAGCCTAGGTTTGAGATTGATTTTGAAATTGGGGCCAAGTTTGCTGCCAAGAATTCCAATTTGGTGGGGTTGATTATACATCTGATCATGGAATCCTTGTGTTTGAGGTCCTTGCCAAGGCCTTCTAGAGACAAAATTAAGAGATTCTGTGGAATTTGTAGGAGTTTCTTCTTGAAAGACAACTTTAAGACCAGGAAGTGAAGGACAACTTTTTGTCTCATGTTTTTCTGAACAAATTACACAGGTCTCTACAACTTTTTCATCCAAAGGGCACTCTCTCAAGGCATGCTTCTTTCTACATTTGGGACAAAATATTGCTAAGGCATCAGGTTCAGCTTTTTGCTTGTTTTTTAGTTTAAGGGTGTATATTTGTTCACTAAGACTCCCCAAGATATTAGATTTGAATTCATCAAGCATATGTCCCATTTCTTCCCTACTTACTGTCCCAGAAGTAGACTTACTTGCCCTTGCAAGAGCAGGGTCTCTTGGTCCTTTTACAGTTTTAGATTTCCCTCTTGAAAGGTTGATACATAATTCAGCTATTTCAGGTAATGTGAGCTGAGATATATCCCCTTTTCCCATCATGTTAAGGATATATAACCATTCATCCATAATTGTCTTCAACAAAATATCTTTCAAAGTATCTTGATCTAAGTTTTCCATTTTTGCTCTCTTGATGTTATAGTTAAACCTCTCCAACAAATCTTCCAAGTTTTCATCTTCTTTTTGTAACATCTTAAACACTTCCTCGTTATGGTTGACTGGCATACAATAATCCAAATACCTCTCTAGAAATGATTGTTTCATGTCTTCCCATGTCCTGATAGAACTGTTGATCAAACTCATAAACCACTTCAATGCTGCTCCTTTCAATGTTGAAGGAAATAGTTTAAGTTTTTGAGCATCTTGTAAGTAGTCATAAGTTCTACATAGAACTTCAAATTCAAATAGGAAGGTTTCAGGATCTTCAGTTTTAATTCCATAGAAGTTTGGAAGGACAGAGGGTGAAATGTTTTTCATAGTTGTATTAAATAGTCTGAGTCTGGCATTGTAGGAAACCCAAAAGATCTTCCCATTTCTCTTCTACCTCTTCCTCTGCCTCCTTCACCTTCTGCACCTCTACCTCCTTCTCCTCTACCTCTACCTCTACGCCCTCCAAATAGTGTGTGTTCTCCATTAAAGACTCCTCCTCCTCCTTCTTCTGCCATAGTTGATTCTTCTGTGGAAGTGGAAAATTTTGTGTCTCTAACAGGGATCCTTGAATCCTCTTCTAAGACAGGTTCAGTGGATGAAGTGGAAGGTCTTTATAATGGAATGTCTAATATTAAGTCCTCTGGAAGTCTAGGATCAGTAAGGGATGGAATGTGGGTTTGAGTTGGAGGTGTGCTGGCTCTTGGTCTTGGTGAAACAAGTGGTGTTTTAGGAATCAAACTTCTGCCTCTTATGAATCTACCCCTTAAGTCTCTTTCTCTACGCATATCATTGTTTTTGGGAGGTAATAAACAAGGCTACCTAGTTACACTTCCCTGGCAACGACGCCAAAATGTTGTGCTCAACTTAGTGTTCCTAAATTGAGGTTATTAATTGTCAACCAGGGCTAGTAAACTGCTGAAGTGTGGTGCACTATATATGTCTAGGTAGTTGTTTCTCACTACGTTGTGTTTAGTGTCTTTCTGATGTTTTTGGTTTTATGGTTTTATGTTAAAAAGGAAAAGAAACAAATGCTGGTAAAGAGAAGTGGATGGTTAAACTAAAACAGAGAAAAACTTATTCTAGACTGTGTAAGACCCTAAAGAACAGAAAATTCAAAGCTTGATAATGACTCATAGCAAGGAAATAAAATTCAACATGAACTCATAACATGAACTTATCCAATTCAGTCATTAGAAATTTGTTGGAATAGCTTGGCAAAAGAACAAGTTCAGTGCAAATAAAGTTCTCCTAAGTAAACAATCATCCTACAATATTACAAAGAATCTAAACCATGGCTAGAAGTTTATTGGAACATAATTGGAAAAGATTATTTGTAGCACAATAAGATTTCTACTCTGAATTAACTTGCAATGCTAAGATTAATCTATTCTGTAGCACAACTTGTCAATACTAAGCCTTATTCAAAAGTTAGAGATTTTCTAGAATAGTTTTGAGAAAAAGGCTTATTTGTGAATTTGAAAAAGATTGCAAAACAATCAAGACCTTAAACTGATATCACCAATTCTTGTCCATATGAGGATGTTTTAATAGAAATTCAGAACAAGAATGATTTGTAAATAATGAAGGCCGTGAAGTTGAATTTTGACAGTTGATACAATTTAAAGACCACTGGATAACACTGGACTAAAAATTCAATTGATCAAACTTGAAACATAGTAACCACAGCTAAGCTAAAATTCCATTAACCTAACTTGAAATACAATGCACTGGAACTGAACTTAGAATGCCACTAATCTATCTTGAAATCTAGTGAACAGAGTTGAGCTGGAATGCCATTATCAAACTTGAAATATAGTGCCAGAATTAAACTAGAATGACATCTACCTCCGGAGTACTAAACTGAAACTAATTCTATGAAATTCCACAGCCCTATCTCGTTCAATATGAGAGATGTTTTGGAATAGTTTTTAAAACGAGTCTGGCTGTATCCGTCAATGCAAATATACATAAAAACATAAAGTTCAACAAAACACAGTAAGCTCTGAAACACCACAGCTATGTCTTATCCAAAGTTAGTGATATTTTGGAAGAGATTAATGAGAACAAGGCTAGCTGTAACAACTGGTGTAATTGAGCACAAAAACATAAAAATAACTCCTAAAATACTACAGTTACAACTCGTTCGATAGTAGTGATATTTTGGAAGAATATATAAGAATGAGACTAAACTATAGCATGAATATAAAACGCAGAGTTCAGAAAATTAATTAAGCTAGGAATAAAACGAGACTAAGTTACTTATCTAAATCATATGAACAAAAGCTCCTCGGGCAGTAGGGGCCCTCTACCACCAGAGTAGCATGCAAATCTACTTCAAGATTGACTCAGCTCGTGCAATAAAATGATGCTTCTTTCATTAAAAGATAAATTCTTCAAAACAGAGTATTATGTCTTCGGAGATCTAGCAACAAAACAAAATCTAACCAACAGTTTCTCGGTCTCCCGAGTCATACTTATAATGAAATTACATAACTACCCTTTGAGAAAAACAGGGATAAATGTCTTTCCCACTTCTAATCAGATTAAAACTCTTATTGACAGTCTCGTGCTTCATTGCGGACATCTGTAGAATCCGTGTTTTAATAGGAAATTTCCTCTTAGTTTTAATCTCTTCTACATGCATAACCGCTTGGAAACTTTAGCTCAGACTTCGTGGAGAGCAACAAATGATGGGGGAGTGTTGTGGATTTTTCCCATATGTGTTTTTCCTTTCCATGACACCTGGTACCTATGTAAACATGAGGATGGCTGCAGAATAGACGACTGGCTACGAAATGCCTGTATTCTGTAGCCAAGTCTTGGTCAAAATTACTATGCCAACAAAATCATGAAAACATAACAATTTAGTCATTATATAACTTTTTAAAGCAATTTTAATTAATCCTATTGATCATTTGAGCCTGTAATTGATGATGGACAAAGAAAATGAAGTGGAATATGGTGAAAGAGAGAAACATTTTTGGGGCTCAACATACCCCCACTGCAAGGTTTTTGCATGTCCTCATGCAACTAATCCATGTACTCTGAGACCTCTGCTAGGACATCCAATCCTCTTCTTCTGCTTTTCCTGATAGTCAATGGTCTTTTGGGCTTCCTTATGACTAACTTGAATCTTAAATTTGTAAATGCCCTGATTAACTTTTTATTTTTATTCTTTAATTTTTCATTGGCCTTGTACACTTTCTCCATTTGTAGAGACAGAGTTGAATTCATATTACCTTTTAGTTTAACTTGCTCCCTCAAAATGTCATTCTCATTCCTGATATGCATGTTGAGTACTTCTAACTCATACTTATCTCTTCTTAGCACATCAATTTCAGATTCTGGTGGGCTGGGAATTCTGTCTCTACTTTCTGAAGCTCTCCTCTCTAATGACTCAATGTAATTGTAAACTTGTTGCTGTGTTGGGTCTATTTCTGGAGTTTGTTCATCCTCAATGTTTATGATCCCTGTCTGTCTAGCCTTTGTTTTCTTTAGTATATCCCTAAGTCTGTGGCTCCGTCTTGGTTGAGATCGTCCTTCACCTCTCTCTTGGGCATATCTTCTTATTATCCTCTCCTTCTTGAGCTGCTTCTTAATTTGGGCCAATTTCTCAGAAATCATTTCTTCACTATCCTCTTGATAGTTGATACAATTTAAAGACCACTGGATAATACTGGACTAAAAATGCAATTGATCAAACTTGAAACATAGTAACCACAGCTAAGCTAAAATTCCATTAACCTAACTTGAAATACAATGCACTGGAACTGAACTTAGAATGCCACCAATCTACCTCCGGAGTACTAAAATGCAACTAATTCTATGAAATTCCACAGCCCTATCTCGTTCAAGATGAGTGATATTTTGGAATAGTTTGTAAAATGAGTCTAGTTGTATCCTTCAATGCAAATATACATAAAAACATAAAGTTCAACAAAAGGCAGTAAGCTCTGAAACACCACAGCTATGTCTTATCCAAAGTTAGTGATATTTTGGAAGAGATTAATGAGAACAAGGCTAGCTGTAACAACTGGTGTAATTGAGCACAAAAACATAAAACTAACTCCTAAAATACTACAGTTACAACTCATTCGATAGTAGTGATATTTTGGAAGAATATATAAGAACGACACTAAACTGTAGCATGAATATAAAACGCAGAGTTCAGAAAATTAATTAAGCTAGGAATAAAACGAGACTGAGTTACTTATCTAAATCATATGAACAAAATCTCCTCGGGAAGTAGGGGCCCTCTACCACCAGAGTAGCATGAAAATCTACTTCAATATTGACTCATCTCGTGCAATAAAATGATGCTTCTTTAATTAAAAGATAAATTCTTCAAAACAGAGTATTATCTCTTCGGAGATCTAACAACAAAACAAAATCTAACCAACAGTTTCTCGGTCTCCCGAGTCATACTTATAATGAAATTACATAACTACCCTTTGAGAAAAATAGGGATAAATTTCTTTCCCACTTCTAATAAAATTAAAACTCTTATTGACAGTCTCGTGCTTCATTGCGGACATCTGTAGAATCCGTGTTTTAATAGGAAACTGCCTCTTAGTTTTAATCTCTTCTACATGCATAACCGCTTGGAAACTTTAACTCAGACTTCGTGGAGAGCAAAAAATGATGGGGGAGTGCTGTGGATTTTTCCCATATGCATTTTTCCTTGCCATGACACCTGGAACCTACGTAAACATGAGGATGGCTGCAGAACAGACGACTAGCTACGAAATGCCTGTATTTTGTAGCCGAGTCTTGGTCAAAATTACTACGCCAACAAAATCATGAAAACATAAGAAGTGAGTCATTATATAAATTCTTAAAGGAATTTTAATTAATTCTATTGATCATTTGAGCCTGTAATTGATGATGGACAAAGAAAATGAAGTGGAATATGGTGAAAGAGAGAAACATCTTTGGGGCTCAACACTTAGTAAAAGGGATTTGTTTCTGATTCCCTTTTATATATGAGGGCCATAATATATATGATAAGGAATACAAGTGTTATTTCCACTTGTTACAGTGTAAATTTATGGGAATAACATTTTTATGGTCCATATTGCTACATTTCCCCACTTTGGAATGATGCAACGGAACATAATTTGGATATTGTAATCATAATATGATGGCAATGTGTTCTATACACATTTTATGAGATAATTTGTCAATGCTACTCTATTATTGTGTTTATCTATTGATGCATTCCCATTTTTGGATATTACATATTCTGCCCTGTTTCTTGGTTTCTTTGGTGCTATTTCTGATATCTCTAGAGGGGCTTCCTTGGATTCCTAGGCAGGGGGTAGCTCTGGCCTTTTTTAGAACAATGGTTAGGGTTTGAATCTGGCCCATCAGGATGGATTGGAAGTATTTATTAATACAGGCTTCCTCCATACCTAGAATATCCAGGTCACCAAAATCTATGTCAAATACATCTTCTTCCATGGGAATTTCTTCATAATAACGTATTTATAGGTTTTTTGGTGAAGGGGATGGGCTTGAAGTGGATGTGATCTTCTCAATTTTTATGATCCTGGATTTTCCAGAGTCTTGGTAGGGGATCTGAGCCTCCAGATCGATATGTTGTTTCTTGTTGCCGCGTTTTCCTCCCTCAATCTCCATGGCCGTATCGTCTAGGACAGTAAATAAAGAAACACAATTGTTGTTCATAGTAGGATTAGATTTTTGCAAGTTTACCTGATGCATTTTTTGTTGCCATTGTCGATTCTGGACCTTGGTGAAGCCTTCTACATCCCGTTTTCCAACGTTCCTTGAGGTATGATTGGCCTTATTGAGAGGGAAATCCCTGAAGAGATGTCCATGCTCACGGAATTTGTGACATAAAAATGGCACATGCTCATATTAAATCGGTTAGACCCACTCAAAATCATCATGGAGGAGGATGATGGAGTCTGGAAGTGGTTTTTCAATATGCATGTAGACGCAAATGCGTGCATATGAGGTGTATTTGTTGATTCGTGTTGGCTCATCTACCTTGATGGATTCTCCTAGCAGGTTCCTGATCTCTTTGAGGGTGAGCTCATCCCAGTAGTCTTGCAGGAGGAAAAATAGGCGCACCCACACAGGTGCCCATGAAAGGTCCTCCTTGTCTGGGTTGAACCTTTCCACCTACTTACGGAGGTAGAGACCTAGAGAGTTAAAAAAGTATGGTCCGTCATCCATGTCTTTTTTATTGTCTTCTAGACATGTGAAGATGATGGTAAATAATCCCTTAGATCCAAGTTGGAGACCTATGTGGCATTTTGGTTTCCAACTGGCCATGATCCATCCACGAAAGGCCCTCTGTTTGGGCCATATGCCGATGAATTTACCAATGAGTGTATGGTATTTCATGTGCTGAATTTTTGAATTTATTCTCTCTGAAGGGAGTTGTAGCTTTGGTTGTTTCTTCATTTTGTGGATGCATCTCGAGGAGGGTGCCTTGCCATCATAAGCCTGGTGATTTTCCATGGAGGGTGAGCCGTTGTTAGGATTTGATTAGCCCGGGGATTGGGTATCCATATTTGTGCCATTTTTCTGTATTTTATCTGAAATTGTAGTGGCCTGTGTTACTTTTTGGGAGGGACCCGATGTCCCTCCCTTCAAACCTATCATGGGACCAACAGTAGATGCACCCACCAGAATGAAGGCTCTTATAGAAGGGGCGTACTATAGATGGGCAGGTAACAGGGTGAGGTTGAAGGGTCACCCAAACTAGTTCAATGTTACAAAATGCAATGATTTTCAATTGAATTCACTTTCCCAACAAATGAAACTTATTGGAAAATTAAAATGCCTTTCTTTTCCCTAAGGTGCATGAAAATATATTTTCTTGTTTTTCACTTTGAAATGTAATAAAAAGAAAAAAAAATTAACGAAAGAAGAAATGAAAATTCTTTCACTTTTCTTTCACTCTAACCAAAAAAAAAATCACTTTAAAGAATGCACGAATGAAATTATTTTCACTCTTCTCAAGAAAATACAGATAATCTAAAATAAAACAAAGTGAAAATCACTACCAATTAGTTTTGAATTTAGACAAAACACACTCTTCTAGACATGTGTGACAAACAATTTGCAATCGTGATCAACACTAAACTGAAGGGAAAAAATTAGAGATGTTGAGATGACCAAAGCACGCAACAATACACTTCTAAACAAGACAATAACAATGCGACAAAGTTTGTTTGAAATGGTGAATAATTAACAAACTTAAAAATAAATCAAAGAGATGAAAAAGACTCGCTCAAACAAGATACTTAAGTCAAAAACATAGCAAGGAGTTCAATGAGATCTCACAGACTCCTTCAAGGTCCAGGACACACTTGATAATCAAAAGGGAATTTCGAATTTTCCTAAGACTGAGATCAAATATTTTGTGCTAAGAAGAAGGGTGCTAAAAGGCCAATCAGTGCAGTTGTACTATATAGAACAACGCTGCCAGTGCCACTGTGCAAAAAAAAAAGGTGTTGGTTGCTAAAAACAAGGAAATAAATAAAAGAGTCTCACACAAACACCAAACCCGACACCGTGAAGTGGCTAACAATCTTTACACAAGCTGACATAGGCCTAAGCAGATTCAAATTTCAAAAATAGATGAAACTGATCGAAGATCAGTTCAGGGAAGGAGAAATTAAAAGGCTAAACCTCCCGAGTGGAGTCGCCAGTTGTGTTGTCAAGATAAATCCATTATGTCTAGAGAGGTGATATCTCTAGCCCTATATTAGGTCTAGAAGCATGGGATTCTTTCTAACGCAAAGCTTTCTTAACTAATGTTTACAATGCAATGAGGAAAGACATAAATACCTTTTTCCAAATGCTATCCTTGGATCCGTTGATGGTGACCTTGATCCACAATCCTTGTAGGCTTGCTACTTATGCCACGCGAATACCTATGGATGATCAAGAGACAACATCAAACATGATACAATAAATAATAAACGTAAACACTAGCTATCTATTAGATCAAGGAGCACCAAAATATTTTCATAAACATGTAGACAAATATAGAAAGAAATAATCAAATGTTATTTTTGATAAATTACAAAAGGAGAGTTTACAACCAGGCCTTTATGTTGGAGGCATCCTCAGGTGAAAATATGAGTCCTTCACCGAAAGGAATTCCTTCTCTCGAGAACTTAGGATTTATCATGATGCTAGAATGAAAAGGGAGGAGAGTTCATATGAGTCTGACAATGATCAACCAAGCTCTAAACTTGGGGGAATGAGGGATGTGGATTTATAGGAAGGGAGAAGACGTTGGGAGCCCATGAAAGGAGAAGGAAGGTCCACTTTCTAAGAGATGATCCCCCATGGATGAGATCAAGACTCTAAAATGAGAGAGCTTGACCTTATTATCACTGTTCAAAAAACCAACTCGTCGCCCTTGAGCTTCTAGAGGTCGAAGCTTCTCCTCCATTTCAGTAAACACTTCCAGAAATGGGATCGACATGGTTTTCCAAGAAATTAGGGCACTGACAGTGCTAGGCCAGAATTGTGAAAAGGACATTAGCCCGGTTATGGCACTAGGAAGAGCGTTGACCCAAGAAAATAGGAATTTGACCAAGTTTCTCCAGTAATATTTCAAGGAAGTATTCTTTGGATCTTCAAGGGGATAACCTAGCATATTTCTTGATGATAGAAACATTTCACATGATTTTTCACTGGTCATTTCAAGATCAGGGATGGGAAAATGAGCATGGCGAAAAATTACTGTGTGAAAATATTAGAGGGTCTTGTTCAAGGGTCATAGGTCTCGAAATTATTCAATTAAAGAATCTATAACAGAATAATTCTTGTGGGTTTTCCTCTCGAGTGGATAGGTTTTGGCCCTGGTTTATCTCCTATATCTTGTGTCCTTTTCTCTCACTTTTCTTTATGGTTTGGTAGTTGCTTGAAGAAAATAACACAATAATAATTAAGTTCAAAAAGAATCTAACCAAGATCAACAGAAATACATCACAAGAAGTTAACAAACGAAGAGAAATCACATAATCTAGCTGCCCTAGATTTCTCAACAGATCTGAAAGCTCGTTCTTAAAGAGTTGACATATTGAGTTCAATGCAAATTTAGCTATTGTGTACATTTATTTGGATGGGTTCACTGACAAATTTTCCATTGTTTTTTTATTCTACATAGATGTTCAAAAAATTGGTAGCTCCTTAGGTACCTTGTACGAAGAGAATCTATTTTTCATGGAATGTAGGTACTAATAAAGAAAAAAAAACTCTCAAGTGAAAAAACAAAAATAATAATGTCCCAAATAAAAATATCCTTTAGGATTCTTGGGATAGACTCATTGGCTAAAAAACTCCATGAGTCAGTCATTGAGTTTGGAAAAAAGAAAAAAAATAAGAGAAAGAGAAGAAAATTCCAGTGAAAACATCTTCTGAGAAGCCTAAAGCAGGTTCTTTGGTTAAAAACCACCATGAGGTAGCCATTGAGTTGAGAAAACAGAAAAAAAAAATATTGAATTTTCATCATTTCTTGCATTGTTTTTTGTGGAAGAATATTTTTCTTTGCAATAAAAGAAGAGATAGAAATTGGGTCAAGAAATATGAACATACTACAAAAATAAGAAATAAAGGGGACAACCTGACATCTATTTCAAGTAATCAACATATATTTCCTCAAGAATTCAATAAGTGATATAGGAAAGTCCAAAAATATTACATGAGAAATTTGTCTCTGTAATTTAAGGATATATATCCACGTTTTTTTTTATTAGATATTATCCAAAGGGGAGCACCAATAGGATCTGAATAATTATCCTTTCCATGTCTAATCTCTGCAAATGTGCTCCTCTCACTCTGCTAGTCCTATTTTACCATATAATTTCTTATTTCATTCACCCTTTCATCACATAAAACTTAAAACCTTATTGATTCACATATCATTCATCTTTATGAATTATGAAGTCACCAACATCAACTGAAAGATTTTTTACTAAGCTTAAAATGCCTCTGTACTTGCTACATGAAACTACACAGTCCTATAACAAGCTGAAAAAGGCCCTATAGACATTTATTTTTAGAGTATATAAGGAGCTCTATAAGGGAACCACATTTTTCAATAACTCCACAACTATAGAAGCCACCTCATGTTTGAATAAATAGTCATGAGTAGCTACATGATCCCTTGTAGACTGCTACAAGATGAAGTGTATAAAACAAGTAGCATCAACCCAATATTTGAAGCACCTGCATCCATGGAATTCATTGACATCAGGGTTCCAAAAGTTAAACATAAGGTTTGGAGCCCAAAAGTATCTTTGGATTCATCTTAAACATAGTGAAAATTACTTTCTGTGCACAAATTGGGGTTTACATAAGCTTGCAACAAAAACTAGACATCAGTTCCAGCACCCACTTTTCCTAAAATTGTCCTCCCACAAGTGGAAGATGAGTAAGACGTTATCTCATTGTCTCACTCGAAAAAGGTGGTAATTTTTTTAATGATGCAATGGTTGAAAGAGGATGAGGTGGTGTGTACATCTTAAAATCTCCTCAAAATGTGGGGTGGTATATGGGACTACCAACATTTTGTGCTGAGTTCCATCCTTACCACCCCATAACCATGGAACATCTTCACAATCACCTACATTCTAAAATAATTTTTGTTTAATATTTTGATTGACAAGGTTCATGCCACAATCAAGAGCTATAAGTGAGTCACATGCAGTTACGTGGTTGCTACAAGTTACTACAAGATTGTTACATGATACTACAAGATTGAAGTAGAGTTTTCTATAGGGTTATGTAAAATGCATATTTCCCATGACAAGAAAAAAAAACATCTGGATGTGTTGAAAGGTTGATGCCAAAAATATCTTGAATTTCCTATCAGTCATCTTCACAAAAGAATTATACATTATGCATAAAAAAATCCTCTGTGTAAAATTGGGTATTTTCTCTAAGTTGAGGCCTTTTCATGGTGAGATCTCACAAGTTTGTGAAATCGAAGACCACATTCTCATGGTAAATATAATATATTAATATATCATGGAATTTATATCAGGTAGTGGTGGATAATAAGACTTTTCACAATGAACTTGACTTTGACTTCTAGTAGTTTACTGACTTAGACATTAAGCCATTGAAATATTTTTTTTTTTTCGAATTTCTTGGCATTTATGGTTTTGGTTTTATTGTTTTTTTTCAATATAAAATGAAGAGATAAATGAAAATTGTAAAATTAAAATATTAAAAATGATTAAATTTTTTTTTTTAAGATAGACACACTCTACATATTAATATTTGGGGAAAGAACTTATAAAAATTAATAATAATAAAATATTATTATTTTTATTGTTTAAAAGGTAAATCATTATTTTAAAAATAATAATAAAAATATTAACATACAGAAAGTCACAAACGAGTATAAATTAACAATATATAAGTTATAAGCCAAACAACCTCAACATGGAACTCTGAATGACCATATAATTGGAGAAAAAACATGTGCGAAGAACATCATCCCAGGAAATGCCAACAAATCAACCTTTTTCTTCAATGTTATATCCAACCATGTATAATAAATACATCAAACCCTAACACAATTTTAACTGATGAAAAGATACTTTAGGATTATTCTTTTAATTTTCCTCAAGTCTACATTATCTTGTTCAACTACAAGAGCTTGCAATCTGAAAGATAATGAGATTGGTTGAAGAGGTAGTCTAATAGTGATATGTGAAACCCTATAATAGTGGAGAAGAATTGGAGAGGGCTATAGGACTTATTAAATTATGCATAGTAGAGAGATTTATTTATTAGAAAACATAAAGTTTCGCAAATCCTAGAATTAGATGTTGTACGTAAAGTTCTAGTTGTCATATGATAATAGAAATATATGGGAGAATCTCCTTATAATTAGCACAGTCACATTTACCAATGTGGTTGATATACGCCGATAGGCCTATATCCACCACCCACCACATGTATATTACCAAAATAATTATTATATATTTATGAATATAATTACCAATATCTTTTATATATTTACTTATAATATATTAATAATATTAACTATATTCATAATACATATTAAACTAATATATATATATATATATATATATATATATATATATATATATATATTTAATAATAAAATATATAATCATAATATATTATTAAAAAATTTCAATATATTAATAGTTTTAACTCAAACTATACTATAATTCAAATATAACATAATAATAGTATTTTATTATTATTTACAATAAGTATATATCTCTTACCAATATCCCAAGGGATTCTTAATATTATAAAAACTACAATGAAAAGACTCTCTAGAGGATGTTTTTGAGGAATCCCTTATAAAAATAGCCCAGATATCTGTTTGTAGCAGAGGTCACTGGAGGAGGTTGGCGGGTGGAAGTTTTTTTGCAGTGCGTTTATAATCATAACACGCACCGATGTGCTTGATATATATGTGACGCACCGATGCATATTATATGCTAAAGAAGCGTTGCAGAGTTATTTTTAAGTACTACGAAAACAACAATGCACTTCATACATACAACACACCGATGCGTTTTAAATAAAGCACACCAGTGCGTACTATCATATGGCACATCAAGACACTCACTATATAACCATTATGGTGCTATACTCTAACAACGATGCCCTAGTGCATTTATGGTGATACGATGCCCCGAACTAGGGTGTTTATTTAATGAAAATATATGGTGATTTTTATATAACACGGCTGATGTTGGTCGTATATTGCCAGATCAGTGTGTTTTCAACATTTAAGTGCTATTTACTAACGATGGAAACCTAGTGCAGTTTAGTTACAAAGAAACACGGGAATAGGGTTTTTATTCAAAGGAAGCATTGTGCACTCCATACAAATCGGCTTGGTGCATCTTAGTAATCTAGCACATCGTAAATAAGTGCAGTGCACCATTGATACAACCGCCCAATGCGTTTCCTACTGGAGCACACAAAAAAATGGTTAATTTAAAAAAATTTACTGGTCGTAAAAATTCATTTTTACTTGTTACAGTGTTGTAGAGCTCTCAAGCACTAGTGTGACCTTTTCTTCTCTGAGGTGCCCAGCCATCGGTGCTCCCATTGCCCACATTGCTTCCATCCATTGCTCATTTTGTGGACTTTGAATTATCCAAAACGATGCACAAATTTGGTTTTTAGTATTCCATTAGAAAGATGCCTCCTCAACGCGCAAATGTGTAGGTAATGTACTTGTTTCTCACCAACTTTAGCTTTTAGCAGATTAATTTTTAAAATTGAGTTAGAATTCACTGTTCCTTTGAAAAAAAATTCCTTCACGGTGCATTCGAGCCATTCGGCTCGCACTGTTCTCGATGCTCCCTATAAATTTACAGGTCACACTATGAATGGTGTTTAAAAAAACCAAACTGGGTGGTTAACGTGATAGTCCAATGTTGTACCAAGAAAAAGTACATCGCAATAATAATAAAATAGTGAGGTGTGTGTTGGTTTCTGGCCACACCGACATTTTTTTTTAATAAAAATTTATTTATGGTGGTGCATTAGTTTACCAGAACGCATTGGTCATTATGTAAAAATAAACATAAATACCCGGCGCGTCGATATTACAGGAGCACACTTAATGTGCAATGCGTCGATCAGACATGGGTCATGTGTCTAATAACCCAACTATGAAAATATATAAAATATAGATGTTACATTTCAAAGGTTCATTACTAAGTTTAAAATGTACATAAATAGATTATTACCGAGTTTCTGCACCCAATCCCTACATTTAGTGCATCCTCTTTAGCACGCGGGTAATGACCGATTGCACCATATTTCTCTCTGACTTGGTTAGCAACCCAACCATTGGGGCATATAATTGGCATATTTTCTTTTAAATGATAAGAATAAGGCATGCTTCTACCATTCAACCATTTGAATTATTTCCTGTTACTATCCCATTTCATCTTATTTTGTTTGTATGCTGTGACCCATGGTTCTGTCACTTTAGAATTGTAAAGAATGAATTTATTGATTGCTTCAATTTTGTCATTCGCTGATGAAATCAAACTGACATATAACACATGAGATCAAAATATACATTATATCTAAGTTCAACATGAAATTTGTGTAAATTTGACATATTATAAGTTGCTTACTCTTTATCAAGAGCCTTTTTCCATTTGTTTGGAGAAGCTCCCCTTCTCTTTTGTCTTCATCCCTTTCATCGTCCCAAATCACCACACCTTGTGTGTTGTAGATCTGCTTCATGTACTCACTGCCATAATAGAAAGACTCATATGATATGTGCCCCTCTACCATAGACCCCTCGGGTTTTGCCCTTTTTCGAACAAAACCTTTCAATTTCTTCATCTACCTCTCTAAGAAGAACATCCAATGACAAGAAACCACCCCAACTAATTCAAACTCATCTACTAGGTGGATTAGAATATGACCCTGAAATTCCATGAAACTCATTGGCAGTTCCTTCTAAAACATACAAACAATCTCAACTATCTCTTGATGCCACCATGGAATGCTAGCTACATGAATCTCCTTTGACGTGATCCAACATGCAAATTCATATTATTTAGATATGGCACATCCTAGGTCTTGGGGGAGGTCATGTTTCAAACACCCATGCATGAACAAAGTATAATGACACTGCAAAGTTATAAACACATGCATACAAAATTAGTTATGTTTTATGATCCCATTGGGATAGTAATTATTATGTAACAAATAATAAAATCATGCTTTTGACATTATACATACTCTTAGAAGAGTCAAATGGTCATGCGATTTCAACCCCAACAAATGGTCTTCCATGGTGAAGCAGTGCCATAGTGAAGAGCCATACGAAGATGGCACCCTCACACCCATTATAACTTCCTTTGCCAAAGAAATATCATATTTTTTTAAAATACATTGGACATCACCTTCTTTGAAATACCAATTAGAGGGACCAGCCTCTCCCCATACTTTTTAATTGTCTTGGCCAATATTTATTTTTAGTTTTTGAAGTAATAAGATCTTTCCTAACATCCAATGTGTCACTTTTTTTCGACAATATGTGCCTCCATAAAGAAGATGAAACATTTTTAAATATATGCATGGGATCTAGTAAGTGGTTAATCTTAAGATGCTCCCAATATGGGAGGTTATAAAAGATATATTTCCTTTTCATCCCAATGGGTAATTTATCAACATAGCTGTGGAATAATTCCCGATCATCGAGCATAGGCTCCCCATTTGAATCGAACATTTCTATGAAATCCCATTAGGGATTTTTAAGGTCTAAAATGGGCCTCCTAAGTAAAATGTACAACCAAAATAAACTTTATAAGAACCAATAGGATTCAAGATGATGATGTCAACCATGGGGGATAATTCACCATTTTTTAAGTAAAAGGGTAAAAAGATTAAAATATAATAAAATAATAAAATTACTTTTGCAACGTGTATTTTCAACTTATCTCCCAAAGTTTTTACTCAAATTTCAAGCAGGAATACTTGTTTGATGCAAAATTTAATTCCTCATCTAAGGGGTACCCATGTTGCATACTTTTGGTCAACCCTGCTACACGAAAAATTAGAAATACATGAAAAAACGTGATTGCCATCATGCTTTTCATGTATTTCTCAATTTTTCTGTAGCATGGCCCATCAAAATTATGCAACATGGGTACTACTTAGGCGACGAATTAATTTTTTCTTCCAATGAGTACTCCCGCTTGAACTTTGACTAAACACTTTGGGAGATAAGTTGAATATACGAGTTGAAAAAGTAGTTTTTTCTTTTTTGCCTCTAAAATTTGATGATGTAATCAAATCTTTCCATATTTTTTTATAATTTTCTTAGGAGGCCCATTTTAGACCTCAAAATTCCCCTAATGTTCTCCTTCTATCTCTCATATACTCTAATCCATTCACCTCATGTCCTTATTGTAGGTCTTTGGCTTCTCTCTCGTTTACCATTGAAAGAGGAATACCCTGGAGTAATCATACAATGGCTTCCATATCTCGTTGGACCATATAGCTTTCAGAGAAGGTCCACAACATTTACATCCATAATACCCTTTTTTTACAAGACCTGCAAAATTATTGTATACAATATGCATGGCACATTAAATAATATCATGAATATCGGTCTAACAATTACAACAAATTAAATTAATATGCGAAAGAATAATGTTACGTATATAAAAAATTCAATAAACATGTAATTTACTAGAGCAAAATCCTAAGCCCGGATAATCATGTGTGGTGTAATAATATATGCCATACAACGTAAAACTCTTCTCTACTATGATGGGTCTTGATACATCGTATACATTTATCCCATCCCATAATTCCTTCAATTCATATACCAGTGATTGTAAGTAGACATCCATATTCTTCACTCATCT
This sequence comes from Pinus albicaulis, assembly GCA_034641835.2. Taxonomy (NCBI): domain Eukaryota; kingdom Viridiplantae; phylum Streptophyta; class Pinopsida; order Pinales; family Pinaceae; genus Pinus; species Pinus albicaulis. Next base: position 1,206,274,609 of record CM076584.1, read on the forward strand.
TCTACCAGGGACTATGAGAGCCAACCTAAGATGTTCATTCTTCACGGGCAACCATGGGGGGATATTATTATTGATCACTACTACAGGCCAAACAAAATAGTTCGTTTTCTTGAGGGAATATGGGTTGACACCATCCATGGCTATGCTGAGTCATAGACTTTGTACTTCATCGTTTATTTTTTAGGCCCATGTATCCTCTATATGTTTCATGGTTATTAAATATGTTGGGATTGAGATAACTCCCAACTCACTTCTGTGTAATGCATGCCATCCCTGCAACATAGCTAATTCTTTGTAACGAAAAATCCTTTGAATCCTTCGGATTATAGGCATGTGCCTCAATATCTTAAGAGGAGGACCACATGATTTACCCTTGTTTTTTTATTTATCATACCTGTCATGCCCACATTTTAGAAATATATCTTTGTCTGCATATTCTCCTCTATATAGAATACAATCATTTGGACATGCATGATATGATATGTACTCAACACCCAACATTTTCAACAATTGCTTTCGCTCTTCGTAGCTATCGGGCAAGACATTATCACTCGAAAGAACCTTATCTTTGAACAACTTGTAGTTGGTGGACAATATTAAATTTGCAATACCAATAATTATTAACGTTCATAAAATTGACCATTTGTAATGTTAATTGTGTCACAAGCTTTCTCAAAATATAAGGGACTTGATGGTCAATTACCTCAAAATCTCAGACCTCTATTTGATTTCCTCGATGCATTTGTGAATCCGGACATAGTGGGAATTGAATATGTGGTTGATTCAACCATTCTTGGTATCATTCCTCTCTGATTTTTTCTATTAATTAATATTTCTCTCGATTTGAAATTGTTGTGGGGTGCAATGGAAGATGGTAGGTAGGTCACTCATCATCACTAGAATCCTAATAATTTCAAAAAATATATTTGAACATGATTAGTACAATATCGATGATATCAATTAGTAAGGACGTAAATCCATGATTAATTGGTTTGACGTTGAAATAATTACATTATAACAAACAATTATTAGCATCATTGTCCCAGGATTGTGGCTAGAATATGGCATGTTACAATTGCCAGGGTGAAGCGACTGTCGATTTTCATCTACAACCTGCGCCTTGCGGTATGCTTCTCCTAATAAGAAATTCCGACGTTTTGGAACTATTTGAATATTTTGTGCATTTGAACTCGATTCTGAATCTGCATGAACCTGCAAATTTGTGTACATTAATTTTATTCAGCTGATTGACATGGATAAAATAAATAAATTCAATTAGATAATGAAAATATAAATAAAATCTTAAGTAATTACTTCTAGAGATGGATAGGGAGAACTCTGCGATGGACTTTGACAAATATTATGCAATGAGATGGATTTTGAAGAATTTCCCATTTGATATCATTATGAGATATTCTCTCTCCATTTGATCAAAATCAACAATAAATTTTGGTGTACATACCTAAAAGTAATTTCAGTGCGTTAAAAAATGAGTTATTGTCATCGATGCTAATGCACTGTTAAACACATTGGTGCGGTTTTATAACCAGACGCACTGGTGTGGTTAGTTAACAAATGCACCAAATGTCGGGAAAAAAAGCGTAACTTTATTTTTTTGAAGTGAAAAAGAAGCGGTAAACTGGAAAATGAGTGGAAAATTATTTTTGGGAATCTAATTTCATAGAAAGTTCTTTAAATAGTTAAAGTTATTCATTATTTCATTATTTTCGCAAAAATTTTCAGGGATGGATTTGCACGAGAGACATACTTGGAGCAAGAGAGCACTATGGAGCAGCAAAATACTTTCGAACAGTAACACTATTTAGATTATCAAAATTTGAAACATCTGGTCATTCACACAAAAACCCTGTAATTTAGTAACAATGTTAAATTTTAGTGTAATAATTGTTTTTTTTACAGTTTCTGTTATATTTAATACATGCATAGTAAAAATTTTATAAAATCATTTACAATTTCTATTCCTATTTAGATTTAATTAAAATTCAGAAAAGCAAAAAAAATAAAAAAATCCATTATTATGTTAAACCCGTGCTTCTTCTTGTTTATGTGACTGCAAAAATTCAAGATTAGGGCTTTTCATTTTAGATTTGTAGGGTTTGTATTACTATATATATAGGTGTTTGACATCTAACTCGCAGGACCACTTGCAGAGTCAGATCCCAATCCCTGTCGGCCTTTGCATGATTTAAAAAAAAACAAATTTTTTAAATCAATGTATCTTATTTAATATTGCACACTAGTGCGCGCTTTTAGTATAACACACCTAGCGCGTTTTCAAAAAAAAAAAAAAACAGTTTGATAAAAACAAATTTCCATTCATTTATGTTTATGTTAATCAATGATCCTATATTAATATAACACATTGGGTCTCATATTGAGAAAGAGCATCGTATAGTGTTTCTATTGTAGTGGTGGTGCATTTATAATAACATATCACACCATTATCGTTTAATTTTTTTCCCCTTTTCGGTGCTTAAGTGGCAAAAGTCGCACCGGTGCAGTTAAAAATATAAACACACCGGGCTTAATTTAGATAGAAACACCGTTTTCTTAAAAAAAAAATTACCTGAAAAGTATGTGATTTATTTATAAAATATATTAATGAATGGTATAGGTTTTATATTGATAAAAAATGGTTGAAAAGAGTTCAAGTAACAAAAATACTGATAGCACATCCAGAAAATTAAAAAAAGGCAAGTTCTTTGTAAATTCTTTACAAAAATCATTATTTTTGAACTATATGTAAGTATAACTAAGATGTATCGTTTAGTGTGTGTCATGCAGAGCCACATAATGACGAATCTTGATAACATTTTTTCTGATATAAGACCAGAAGAGCATAAAATCTTGATGGAAAATTTGTAGAAGGATGAATCAGGTGAATGAAAAAATACCATCGATCCAATATGAGTATATTTTTTGAATTTTCTTTAATAATATACTTAAAAATATTAGATAACATGTTTCAAATAATCTATTAATTCATATATGTTTAATGTTCTACAAGGATCAATAACAAAGGAAAGGTGTTCTAAGAAAAGAAAAAAAATAGAACATGCAAATGAAAATGAATTGCTCCTTAGCTCATCTGGAGTTGTGTTGGAGGTTAATGAAAGGGGGAAAACTTTTACAAAACTTTGAGGGATCTAGTGGAATGAATGTATAGACGTTCTTTCCACTTATAATACAAAAATCAATGCAATGATTCCAAGAACCAAATTTTATTTTAACGACAGGAAGAGTTTTCGGAGAATTGGTCAATGAGACATGTCAAACTTTTAATAGCAAAAACGTACAACAACAAAAATGAAGCAGTGAAAAAATAATATTCCTTTAAATGTTTTTTTAGAATTATATATATATATATATATATTACTACAAATAAATTGTTTATAAATATCACCTTTGTTATATTTAGTTTTCATATATCAATATAAAAATTAAATAGTTTATTGTCATGTTACTTTTTAAGGAATATAATAAAAATGTCAAACTGTGAATTAGATGATATCATAAATATTCTAGTAGGAATGTCCAAAAAGGTGTACAAGGAGATGGTCAAAGAAATGGACATAATTTCATCACACGAGGAGCCATCTCAACAACAATGTGCTTCAAATGTAATAAGTAATCATTGAATTTTTCGATTAGGTACAATAAATAAATAATTTAGCATTAAATATTAATTTTCAAGTATTTTCTTGTAGAAAAGAAAAGAAAATGGAACCCATTCAGCACATAAAACATGACAAAAAGGAAGAAAAGGGTTGATATCTAAGTTTGTGAGTAATTGTTAATTCCTTATAACAACTTAACTAGATTTCATTTTTGTATATTTTAAGTTGTTTTAAAACAATTATCATTGAATGTCTTCAAACAGGTGCTAACATACAAAGAAGAACGATCAAAACAATTGATTGACATTGGGTTAAATATGGGTTGACAGTATGTGTGGGCATATCAGAAATAAATTGTGGAATTTGTAAGTATCTATCTTTCTTTACTTAGCTTCGTCTATAATTAATAGAACAAAAAAATATTTTATATTGAATCTATGATTTATCACGGGGTATAAAACTTGTAGGAAAAAAAGTATGAAATTACGCCAACAAAAGAATTGTTGAAAGAAGGTATGAAATTTGGTTTTTTAAAGAATGTATATAGTTCATGAGTTAATTTTTTCTATGGTACATTTATTTACGATTTACATTGATGTATATCATTTAATATTGCAATTTTCATTATTCTCACCAATGTAGATACACTCATCACACTTTATTTTTGTGTTTGTAGATGGAACTTGAAGAATAAGAAAACAATCAACACAATGAACAAAAAATTCCTCCAAATAACCCAACTCATGGAAGTAGCTCGAGCAGTGACAACAATTCGAGCGAATAATGATGATCAATATGCTTGGATATCAAAGCAAGGCATTGTAATTTTTGAAATATTTGTTTGTGAAATCAGACATTTTGTTTAATGTAATGGACATAGTGTCCCAATTGAAATAAAAAGGGTTACTAATAACTATCCCATTTTGTATGACAAAAAGTCTCTTATATATATATATATATATATATATATATATATATATATATATATATATATATATATAATATGTTTTAATTTATTCTATTGCATTCTCCATTGTCGCTGTGAAATGTTACACTACTAATTAAATATATGGATGATTAAATATTATAATGAAGAGATGAAAAAGCATAACAAATTCATCCAAACATCACATTCAAATGCAATAATAAAAATTTAATTGATATGAATAGTGTTATAAGATATGTGACGACTTTTCATGAATAATGAATTGAAAAAAATCACAATAATTCCACTGTCACGGGTTGATGTTTCTAAAAAATAGAAAATGAAAACCTGTGTGCATGTATGACATTGTGCACTGGTGCATTGATATGACCTATGAGCACCGCAAAAAATACCAATACCAATTTGAATGGCTAGTGTGTGTCACCAAAAAATATGCACCGGGAAGATACACATTGCATGCACCGATATGGTTTTCCTTTAATGTGCCAGTGCATTTTTACACCTTAATGGCCCAAGGTGTGTACACAACCCATATGCACTGGTGCATTCGTATTTGTAACACACAAGTACTATTTGCATTAAATGCCTTAGTGCTTTACAACTATAATCTGAATAACACTGGTGCATGCACCTTCTATCAGCCTGGTGCATATTTTTTGGTGACACGCACAGGGACATTGTGTATGTAAATTCCCCATGGATACATAAATTATTTTCCATCCCAGTGCTTGGTATGTTTATAGCACCAGTGTGTACAATTTAAAACACACCAGTGCGTTCACACATGAAGCGTGCACTGATAAGAAAAACATCCGTAAAAAACTTTGGTTGCCCATTTTTTTTTTAGTTGTGTTGAAGTTCCGTTAGTAGCTCTGTCAAACCCTCTATTACCAAAAACGGATGTTGTAGCAAATGTTTTTTTGACAATATTGACCAATTCTATAACACTAAAAACCTTCTTTATAACCTCAGCTAGAGAGTATTTTCCTTGTATTGAAATCAAAAGAACTAATAAACAGAAGGGTTTAATATTATAAACCCAAGGAGTTGGTGAACGCAATGGAAAAATATTAGAAACCTAAGAGACCAAGAATAATAAGGGATCCATATTAAAAAGATAAGAGATTAATAAAGGCAAGGAATAAATATTTTAAATACAAATGAATGATAAAATCACATGATTATTAATATTATAAACCAAAGAGAATAGTCAACCTTTGGGATTTTTAATATTATAAACCCAATGAATTAAAAAAGTAAAGGATGAATAAACCCAATGGATTGATATTAAAAAGCCAATGAAATAATAAACCCAAGGGATTAAAACTGAAAATCCAAGGATTTATAAACCTAAGTGAATAATATTAAACCTAAGAGATTAATGTTATAAACCATTCTCTTGGATGTGGGTGCCTCATAGAGAGCAGTCAGCACGCCACATGGGCTCGCCAGTGCCGAGAAGTTGTCCTCGCCACAAGGCAGCACATGGCCCTGGCGTGGGTGCCATTAAATATGACATATTGGTTTCACAACCCAATGCCATTACTAGTATTCCATTCGATCGCCATGAATTCATTCATGTCCATCCTAGTTACAAAGCGCCCTAGCCATTTATGGGAAATGACGTCGTCTCCTCTCATTATTTCTCCCTCTGTTTCTCTATCAAATTAGCTCTCAGCTCTATTAATCCTTTCTACACCTCCACCCGCCTCTCTTCCCTTTAGACACCCTCTGCCCATTCTCTCCAAGCTTCTTACAGTCTCACCGGTCGCCCACCTAACTTAGTTCATTAACCTCAGCTGCATTCTCAGGATTATGCCAAATCCATGCCTCAACGCCATCGAATGCATTTTCGCAGAGGCAGAGGTCGAGGCTTGCCCTCTCAACCTCCCATCCATGCCATGGCAGATCACTCTGTGGATTTCTCCTTGCCCATGGATGTGCCAGAGGTTCTTGACCCTCAGCACCTCTTTACCCATATCTCTCTTCGAATAGCTGAAGCTCAGCCATGCCATTCTGATTTTGGGTCCAGGAAGAGGATGCAGAAATAAAATCTCTCTCCCTCTTACCTTTAGCAACCGCGGAAAATGGTGGCTTTTCCCATCAAATCTTTGGAGGATTCATCAGACAACGGTGGTAGCAACAGTTTCGCAGAAGGGGGCAAAGCAGAAGCAACGAGTGCTCATTCCACATCAACGCCTGAGCTGGACCACCAACTATCCAAGCCAGAGGATGACCCCTCTAATTATGGTTTCTAAATAAAGGAATAGCAGCCTCCTCAGAAAATTTAGGATGCAAAATACCAAAACTCTTGGCGCCATGGTTCCTCCTTTTCTAGATTTTTCCAGCTTAACTATAGTTTCTATGTTTATTTACATTTTGCACAACAAACTTAGCTACTGGATTCTACTGTTTAATGTTGATTTCCCCTTACGGGGAAGCTCTTATTATGCTCTATGGACTAGTTTATGGGCTGGTTTCCCCCTAAGGGGCAGCCCCATTTTGTATTTTTGAATTTTCTCTTTCCCATAGGAATTGGCTAACTTAGCAATTTCGGTTAGGAATTTGGACTGTAGTTTTTGTATCATATAATATAATCTATTCATATTTAGAGCGAAATTTACTATAAACCATTAAGTCTATAAAACCTTAGATAAATATTATAAACCATGAAATAAACATCAATATTTTAAATTTAAGCAGTTAATAAACCCAAGGGATTAAATGATAAACCAAAGGAATTATTCATATTAGAAAGTTAAGAAACAAATAAAACAAAGCTTTTAATATTATAAACCCAATAAATTAGTAAACCTAAGGGAAAAATATTATAAACCCATGGGATAAATATTAGTATTATAAACGAAGAAATTAATAAACCCTAAGAATTAATATTTTAAGCACAAGAGATTAATAAACCCTAAGAATTAATATTTTAAGCACAAGAGATTAATAAACCCTAAGAATTAATATTTTAAACTCAAAACCTAAGAAATTAATAAACCCTAAAAATCAATATCTTAAACTCAACAAATTAATAAACCCAAGGGATTATTAATATTATAAACCAAAAGAACTAATAAAACCAAGGGTTTAATATTATAAACTCAAGGAATTAGTGAGCCCAAGGGATAAATATTAAAAACATAAGGGATCAATAACACCAAGGGATTAATATTAAAAACAAAAGAGATTAATAAATCCTACAAATTAATATTTTGAACACAAAGGATTGATAAAATCACATGATTATTAATATTATAAACCCAAGGGAATAATATTAAACATAAGAGATTAATACTATAAACCTAAAGTATATAAAAACCCTTGAATAAATACTATAAACCGTAAAATAAACATGGTTGACCATGCTTGATTTAAACACTGAGACAATTGTTTTCATAATGTGATGTTGGACGAAGAATGACCATGGTTGGCCATGGTTAATTTTCATATTGAGGCAATCTTTCTCACAACGTGACATTCGACCATGGAAGACCTTGATCGACTATGGCTAACGATAATTAAAAATGGTCGCCCATGATTGATTTTCATATTGAGACAATGTTTTTCATAATGTGACATTGGACCATGCATTAATATTAAAGTGTAGGAGTAATATTTAACGCCGAATATTGGGATTTAATAAATGGAAGGGACTAATATTACCAACCCAAGAATTAGAAAATTCAAGGGATTAAACCCTAAGAATTAATATTTTAAACTCAAGAGATTAATAAACCCAATGGATTATTAATGTTATAAAACCTTAAGTATATAAACCCTTAGATAAATACTATAAACCGTGAAATAAAAATCAATATTTTAAACTAAAGGGATTAATAAACCCAACAGATTTAATGATAAACCAAAGGAATTATTAATATTAGAAATTTAAGGAACAAATAAACCAAAGCTTTTAATATTATAAACCCAAGAAATTGGTAAACCTAAGGGAAACATATTATAAACCAATGGTATAAATACTAATATTATAAATGAAAAAATTAATAAACCCTAAGAATTAATATTTTAAACTCAAGAGATTAATAAACCCAATGGATTATTAATATTATAAACCAAAAGAACTAATAAACCCAAGGGTTTAATATTATAAACCAAAGGAATCGGTGAACCCAAGGGATACATATTAAAAAACCTAAGGGACAAATAAGGCCAAGGGATAAATATTAGAAACAAAAGAGATTAATAAAGCCTAAGAATTAATATTTTAAAGTAAAAAACTTAAGCAATTAATAAACCCTGAGAATTAATATTTTATTCTCAAGAGATTAATAAACCCAAGGGATTATTATAAACCAAAAGAAGTAATAAACCCAAGGGTTTAATATTATAAACCAAAGGAATTGGTGAAACCGAGGGATAAATATTAATATTATAAACCGAGAACTTAATAAACCCTAAGAATTAATATTTTAAACTCAAGAGATTAAAAAACCCTAAGAATTAATATTTAAAGCCCAAAAACCTAAGAAAATAGTAAACCCTAAGAATTAATATTTTAAACTCAAGAGATTAATAAACCCTAATAATTAATATTTAAAACCAAAAAGCCTAAGAAATTAATAAACCTAAGAATTAATATTTTAAACTCAAGAGATTAATAAAACCAGGGATTATTAATAATACAAACCAAAAGAACTAATAAAACCAAGGGTTTAAGATTATAAACCAAAGTAATTGGTGAACCGAAGGGATACATATTACAAAACCTAAGGGATCAATAAGGTCAAGGGATTAATATTAGAAATACAAGAGAATAATAAACCCTAAGAATTAATATTTTAAACTCAAAAACCTAAGAAATTAATAAACCATAAAATCAATATTTTAAACCGAAGAGATTAATAAATCCAATTGATTATTAACATTATAAACCAAAAGAAATAATAAACCCAAGGGTTTAATATTATAAACCAAAGGAATGGGTGAACCCAAGGGATAAATATTAGAAACCTAAGGGATCAATAAGGCCAATGGATCAATATTAAAAACACAAGAGATAATGGATATTCAAAACTTGAGCTTATCCATTTATGTGACGATTTCGCGCTGCTAGGTCAAGCCGCCTTAGAGCCTACGCCTTCCAGCTTTACTACCCTCGGCCTCGTCCGCCATGGCCCCTCTGGACGCAAACCTAGAGGTGGCTGCTGCTCAACTAGCGTTCTCCGCTTTGGTTCAATCTCTACCGCCCCAGCGTCCTCGCCCTGCTATCTCAAAATTCGTAAAGAAGTTGGATGGATTGCAAGAAGTTGTCCTCCCCCCTACTCTACCTCGTATGGCAGCCCTTTCCTTGGCTGATCGAGGTCTCATAAGGAAATTCACTTGCCTGTGGCCTTCCTAAAGATGGTGCAAACGTGGATCGAATGGAACTGTGTTGATAAAATAAGTGGCAAAATATCTATTCATTTTTACGGGAAAGGATATTTCACCTTTCACTTTGAATGAAGAGAAGACAAGGATCTAATCTTTAGAAATGGACCATACTTCATGGATTCCTGAGGATTGTATCTAAATAAATGGACTCCGGACTTCGACCCTAAGCTTGATGTCCCTAATGCAGTCCCGGTCTGGGTTCGTCTCCCGCATCTCCCTCTCCATTGTTGGGGAGATGAATCGGTTCGAGCCATCGGTAATGCAGCTGGAAATTTTATTGATTGCAGTGAACCTAAGGACAACATGCAAGCCTCTACGTGCATCTATGTTGAATTTGATCTCAGCAAGGGTATTCCGGAAGCAATCAAACTCAAAGTGGACGATTGGACTCACATTCAGCAACTGGATTATGAGAAAATCCCATTTAAATGCAAGATATGTCACGAATACGGCCATTTTTCCAATTTATGTTCTAAATTAGTTGATGTTGAAAATACTTCTTAGGATAAACAATGGGAAACTGTTAGAAAAAAGAAGACTGCTCCAGTGTCTAAGACAAACCCCGAAACTGGCCCTCCCAAATTAAATTGCTCATCCACCCCCTCCACCTCTTCCCTTGATCCTCCACTCAACACTTCTATTGTTGCTCCTCTCTCTGAGACCCCCTTGGAATCCTCCAACCCCTTTGGCGCCCTTTCCCTCCCTGATTCTGACCCTCCCATCCCCAACCCCATTGAAAATGATTCCCCCACCCCCATACCCTTCCGCAATCATCCCCTTCTTCCTTTTATGACCCTCCTCCTTCTCGAACAACTAGGAGATTTTCCAAAGAGCACAGTGTAAATCTGGAAGCGCATAGAAAACATGGGCTTGGCAGAAAATCCATGAAGCAACAAAGGGATGAAAATTCCCAAAAAGACATAGCTATGGGAACATAAAACCCCATAAAAACCTATATTCTGGGGCAAAATAGCAAAGAATTGACACACAAAGACCAGGGAGGGCGAGCAACTCTCTGTATACCCCATTCTCAATGATGAAGGTCCTATCTTGGAACATTAGGGGACTAGGGCACCCCTATAAAACTGCTACTCTGATAGATCTGATAGACCATGAGAAACCATGAATCTTAATGCTTCAAGAAACAAAACAAGGTCAACAAGATATGAAAAGAATTATTGAACAGTTCAAGCAGTATGAAGGCTGCATTTGTGAATCAAGGGGAGCCTCCGGTGGAATAGCCACCATTTGGAACCAAAGCACATGGACATGCATATCCAATTTAATCAGACAGTACTAAATTAAAATCAATTTAGAGAGCAGAGTAGATAACAAGATGATTGTCATTTATAATATCTGTGCACCTAATCATTTTAGAGATAAAGAGCAATGTTGGACCTCTCTCAAAGCAAATATAGATGAAGAAACTAACAGTAATATTATCCTTGGAGGAGATCTCAATCTCATACTCCACTCCAATGAGAAGAGAGGAAGCATTTTTATCCATGATCCCTATAGAACAAAACTGGAAATCATTATGCAGGAGCATGAATTAGTTGATGTTGCACCAGAAAATCACAGATTTACATTGAACAATCGTAGGCTGGGCAAGGATAACATTACGGAGCGACTAGATAGGATCATGATAAATGTTTCTTTGCTCTCAACTTACTCCACAACTTATGCTTCTGTCCACCCCTATTTGGCATCCGATCACTATCCTACAAGTCTTGTACTTGAGGCGCACTGCCCATTGGGGCCAATCCCTTTTAAATATAGTTCACTCTGGAGCAGCAATCCGATGGTAGAAAAGATTGTCACCTTCACATGGCATTAGCATATTGAAGGATCACCGGGATACATTTGGGAAAACAAGCTGAAGAGGACCAAATGTTATCTGAAGGAATGGGAAAAGTGTCATTACAAAGAGCTAGAGAAAGCCAAAACAAAAATAAAAAACAATTTAGAAAGGGTCCATAGCAAGATAGAAGAACATGGCTCACTCAGGAATACAAAGCATAAGAGGGCGATCTCTATTTCCATCTCTTTCGTGCCAATAGAGATGAAGAACATAAATGGAGAATAAAGTCGATACATATTTGGTTGCAAGGAGGGGACAAAAAATATTCATTCTTCCACAAGCAGGCCACAATCAAAAAAATAAGGGATAATGTTACCACCATCATTGATGAGAATGATCAAATCCAAACTACTCAAGGCTCCATTAAGAAAACAGCTTCGGATTATTACAGCGCCCTTTTGACTGAGACAAAAGCAGTAGAAGATTACTCAGATATCCTTCAACATTTTCCCACGGGGATCAATGAGGAAATCAATGCAAAATTAACAAAAGAAATTGATGAAGATGAAATTCAAAGTGTCATCTGGTCGCTCCATCCAGACAAAGCCCCTGGTCCAGATGGTTTCCCCATTTTTTTCTATAGAACTTATTGGGGAACAATAAAAAATTATCTTTTCAAAATGATAAGATGGGCACAGTGCAAATGTAAAATTGGAGGATACACTAATGGCACCCATCTTGCTCTTATTCCTAAATATAATCGACCCTCATCCTTCTCTCGCTTTCGACCCATCTCTCTGTGCAACTCTTCTTATAAAATCCTGACAAAAATCCTTGCCTCACATCTCAAACCTCTCCTCCCCTCTCTCATTTCTGAGAATCAAGGAGGTTTATTGGCCAACAGGCAAATCTCTAACTCCATACTTCTTGTCCAAGAGGCCATCCACTCCAGTCAAGCTAGAAATGAAAAAGGCTTCATTCTAAAATTGGACTTAGCCAATGACTTTGATTGAGTCAGACACTCTTTCCTTTTTGTTGTTTTAGAAAATTTGGGATTTGCTACATCCTTCATTAGGCTTATCAAAGCCTGCATTACTGGTCCCTGGATCTCCCCTCTCATTAATGGTAGACCAGGACCTTCTTTCCAGTCGACCCGAGGTCTAAGACAAGGTTGTCCACTCTCACACTACCTATTCATCTTGATGGTTGAATCTTTTAGCAGGGCCATAGATTACAATTGTCGCATGGGACTCATTACCGGGATCAAATTTGGAAATGGAGTCAAGAACATAAATCATTCTCAATTTGTTTATGACACTCTTTTAATGGGAGGAGCCTCCAACATAATAGCTCGTCGATTTAAAATTCTCCTAGACAAATACATAAGCTACTCCGGAGGTATGGTCAACTATCTCAAGAGTTACATTTATGGCTAGAATACTACTGCCCAAACTCTACATAGCATATCCAACACGTTTGGAGTTCCTTACAAGTTGGATTGGGGGCACTTTTCTTACCTGGGCATGCCAATGAGTGTTGGAAATCTGAAAGCTTCTGTTTGGGACACTATAATTGACAAAATGAAAAGGAAGGTGCAACAATGGGGTGCCTCTTGGCTTAATCTAGCAGGACGCCTAATCCTCCTTAAATCTGGTCTCTCCTCCTTGCCCTTATACCTCTTTTCGCTTCTGCATGCCCCAGCTAGTTTCCACCACAAATTTGATGCCATCCTTCGACATTTTCTATGGCAAGGGGGGAAAATGAAAGAAAGAAATATAATAATATAAATTGGAAACAGGTCATTCAATCTCAAGAGCAAGGAGGGTTTGGAATTAGATCGCCAAAACTCTTAAATCTGGCTTTTGGTGGCAAGATTGTATGGAGACTCATCAATGGAAAACCTGCTTGGTGGAAAACAGTGTTGGAAATCAAATATCTCAACTCACTAAGGCAGCAAATTTTGGACCATGATATTCCTAATAGAACCTGCTCAAAAATCTGGGGACTGTGCAAGAAAGAAATCCCCCTTCTAGTTAAAAACACCTCCAAGATCCCCAATGGTGGCAGCCAGATTAGAATTGGAGCTGATAAGATAATGGGATAGCAACCCATTAGCATTAGGCCGGGCACTCAGCAGATTTTATTCTATCTTAATAACATGGGAATTCACACCTTGGATCAGATGTCTAAGTGGGATGCCCACTCTCATATTTGGAAAGGATGGATTTTTCCAATTATTCCCATTGAAATGGAAGCAAGCCTCATTAATATTCAAGCCCATCTTCATGGTATTGCTCCCACCAAATGCAACAATGATGATGGATTTCGCTGGGATCCGTCAGGTACCAAATATTCAGTCAAAGCCGCTTATCAACAGATCTGCAACAACGAATTATCCATGCCCATTTGGGCGCAGTGGAAACTTGTTTGGAAAGTAGAGACTCTCCCAAAAATAAAATTATTTTCATGGCTCCTTCTAAAAGGGAAAGTCCTCACATCTGAGAGTCTTAAAAAACATGGGATAATTGGGCCATCCCGTTGCCCAAATTGTCAAGATAATGAAGAAACCAGTCGTCATCTATTCATAGACTTCCCCTTTGCCATTTCTTGTTGGAAAGAAGCCTATCATCATACCAACCTCCCCTGGGCTCCAAACACCGGCATTGCTGAAGTCCTGCAAATATGGAAAAGGAGCTATCCATGGCAGCATAAGAAAAACAACATAGCCCGCAGAGTATGGAATGCTTTACCATATGCTCCCTTGTGGAACATCTGGTTGGCACAAAATCACATAATTTTTAAGAACAAAGAAACCAGCATCAGAAAGTTATACAACAAGGCCTAGAGCCGCACCTTGGAAGTTATGTCCACTAAAAACCAAGGGAAGATTGACACAACTGATCTCTATGTTGAGGAAAGGAACTACATTGGATATTTGTTGGACAAAAACAATATTGGTAGTAGCATGGTTAATGCTAATAGCAGTAACAACAACAAGTATAGCTGGAAGATCAGAATGAAAGAGGAGGAATTTTCCCTATGGCTCAGAAACTGTAATACCCATTACCTATTTTTCGATGGTGCTTCCAAGTCTAACCCAGGAATGGCTGGGACTAGAGGAATCATCTGCAATGCTAATGGTGACATCATAAATTCTTACAAGTGGGGTTTAAGAAATCTTTCTAATAATAGGGCTGACGCACTCGCTCTTTATCAAGGTCTCCTCCAGCTCCAACGACTTGGCATACACACAGCCACGATTATAGGAGATTCGGCTATAATCACCAATTTAATGATACACAATCGGAATGCGTCCAACGTGTTCCTACAGCAATCCATCAGTCGATGTCGAATTCTTTCCCAACAGATGAAAGAGACTCGGTACTACCATGTTTTCCGCTCTCTCAATAAGGAGGTGGATTTGCATGCAAGCAGAGCCTGCCTTCATCCCATTGGTCTCTTGAAGTGCTCAGCCTTCGAATCTTACTGTTTCTTACCCTGATCAGGAATAAATCCTCTCATAGATTTCCTTCAGAGGTGTACAACGTCATCGTACCCCTCTTATCCGGTATCTACCCCAATCTCATGACTGTTTTACCCATCGTTCCAATGAAAATATCCTCTGAATCCCCTACAGAGGATATCACTGATTTTGTATCTCTCATTTCATATCCCTTTGTCAGATCTTCTCCTTCTTCCAATGTGCTCCTGCCATCTCCATTCACCTCCCGCGATCCTTACCTCACCTCTCTAGTAACCGCGCTTCTCATCATTCTTGGTTTCTTGGCCAATTTTTTTGTATTTATTCTAGACCTCCATCACTCAAAACCATCCCTCTCACTTCTTGTGTCTGCATTATCCTTACTCTGTGCTACACATCTCCATTCTCCTTCTCCCCAATCTGGAACTTTTCTCTCTGGTGCTATGACCCTGTAGGCCCGATCCTCACTTTGTGATTTCATTATACACTCCAATCATGTCCATAAGTGAAGGTTGCTTCCATTGCGCTGATCTCCAGGCGAAGCTGGAGCAAATCCGCGCATAGCAGAAGATTCTGGAAGATAAAATTGACACTCACACTCAAATCACAAAAGGAAAGCATGAGGCCGACCTCAATCTCTTCCTCCACCGAGTATCTTCATTGCAGGGCTAGTTCAATGAAAAAACCTTGTGAGCATGTCAAAGAGTCTGTTGATATTCTGAAGTACATTCTGGAAAAAAATAATGCACCAAGTACCAGCTCAGCAAATGCAAGAACTATGGATGCAGAAGGCAAGCCTGAAGAATCCACTGTGCGCCAAATCCATCATATAAATATTTATTAAGCATGAAGTGAAAATGTTGTCTTTTATTACTCCATTTTGTACAAATTTATACTAGTTCAGTTTTTTACATTGTTAAAGATGATGGAAGCAAAAGGGATTTTGTTCTCAATGTAATTCCCTTCTGTTCTGCTTCTCATCTCCACTATCATGTAACAGCGGAGCTCAGCTTCTCCTATCTCTTTTTTTGAATATATATAGCAACTGATTTTGTAAAAAAAAAAAAAAAAAGCACAAGAGATTATAAACCCTAAGAATTAATATTTTAAACTCAAAAACCTAAGAAATTAATAAACCCTAATAATTAGTATTTTAATCTCAAGAGATTAATAAACCCAAGGGGTTATTAATAATATAAACCAAAAGAACTAGCAAACCCAAGGGCTTAATATTATAAACCAAAGGAATTGGTGAACCCAAGGGATAAATATTAAAAACATAAGGGATCAATAAGGCCAAGGGATCAATATTAAAAACACAAGAGATTAATAAACCCTAAGAATTAATAAACCTAAGAAATTAATAAACCTGAAGAATTAATATTTTAAACTCAAGATATTAATAAACCCAAGGGATTATTAATATTGTAAACTCAAATAACTAATAAACCGAAGGGTTTAATATTATAGGGATTATTAAATTATAAATTAAGGGAACAAATAAACACAAGAATTTAATATGATAAACGTAAGGGATAAATATTAATA
This sequence comes from Pinus albicaulis, assembly GCA_034641835.2. Classification (NCBI taxonomy): domain Eukaryota; kingdom Viridiplantae; phylum Streptophyta; class Pinopsida; order Pinales; family Pinaceae; genus Pinus; species Pinus albicaulis. The sequence continues at coordinate 1,206,291,420 of CM076584.1, forward strand.
TTATAAAAAAAAAATTAATAAACCCTAAGAATTAATATTTTAAACCCAAAACCCTAAGAAATTAATAAACAATAAGAATTAATATTTTAAACTAAAGCGATTAATAAACCCAAGGGATTATGAATAATATAAACCAAAAGAACTAATAAATCCAAGGGTTTAATATTATAAACCAAAGGAATTGTTAAATCCAAGGGAACAATATTAAAAACATAAGGGATCAATAAGGATAAGGGACTAATATTAAAAACACAAGAGATTAACAAACCCTAAGAATTAATATTTTAAACTCAAAAAACTAAGAGATTAATAAACCATATGAATCAATTTTTTAAAATCAACAGATTAATAAACCCAAGGGATTATCAATATTATAAACCAAAAGAACTAATAAACCAAATGGTTTAATATTAGAAACTAAAGGACTTGGTGACCCTAATGGATAAATATTAAATACCTAAGGAATCAATAACGCCAAGGGATCAATATTAAAAACATAAGAGATTAATAAACCCTAAGAAATAGTATTTTAAACTCAAAAACCTAAGAACTTAATAAACCCTAAGAATTAATATTTTAAACTCAAGAGATTAATAAACCCAAGGGGTTATTAATAATATAAACCAAAACAACTAATAAACCCAAGGGTTTAATATTATAAACGAAAGGAATTCATGATCACAAGAGAAAAGTATATAAAACCTAAGGGATCAATATTAAAAACAAAATAGATTAATCAACCCTAAGAAATTGGTATTTTAAACTCAAAAACCTAAGAAATTAATAAATGCTAAGAATTAATATTTTAAACTCAAGAGATTAATAAATCCAAGGGATTATTAATATTGTAAACAAGGAGAACTAATAAACCCAAGGGTTTAATATTATAAACCAAAGGAATTGGTGAACCCAAGAGACAAATATTAAAATCATAAGAGATAAAAAAGGACAAGGGATCCAAATTAAAAATAGAAGAGACTAGTAAAGCCTAGGAATAAATAATTTAAATACAAATGAATGAGAAACTCACATGATTAATAAAGAGATTAACAAAGCATACAAATTAATTTTGGAAACAAAAAGGATTGATAGTCACATGATTATTAATATTATAAACCGAAGGGAATAACAGTAAACCTAAGTGATTAATATTATAAACATGAAGTATATAGCAACCCTTAGATAAACACTATAAACTGTGAAATAAACATGCGTTACAATACTTGATTTAAAAATTGAGACAATTGTTGTCACAATGCGATGTTGGACCAAGTATGACCATGGTTGCCCATGGTTGATTTTCATATTGAGACAATCTTTGTCACAATGCGACATTCGACCATGGAAGACATTGATCGATTATGGGTTTAATATACACCCAAGGGTTTAATATTATAAACCAAAGGAATTGGTGAACCTAAGGGACAAACATTAAAAACATAAGAGATCAACAAGGCGAAGGGATCCATATTAAAAAAAGAAGAGATTACTAAAGCCTGGGAATAAATATTTTAAATTTAAATGAATGAGAAAATCAAATGATTAATAAAGATATTAATAAATCCTATGAATTAATTTTTTAAACAAAAAGGATTGATAAATTCACATGATTATTAATATTATAAACCGAAGGGAATAATATTAAACTTAAGATATTAATATTATAAACCCAAAGTGTATAAAAACCCTTAGATAAATACTATAAACCATGAAATAAACATGGTTGACCATGCTTGATTCAAACAATGAGACAATTGTTGTCACAATACGACGTTAGACCAAGTATGACCATGGTTGGCCATGGTTGATTTTCATATTGAGACAATATTTGTCACAATGTGACATTCGACCATGGAAGACATTAATCGACTATGGCTAATGATGATTAATGATGGTTTCCCATGGTTTATTTTCATATTGAGACAGTGTTTTTCATAATGTGACATTGGAGCATGCATTAATATTAAACTGTAGGACTAATATTTGGATTTAATAAACTAAATGGACCAATATTACCACCCAAAGAATTAGAAAACTGAAGGTATCAATGTTATAAACCCAATGGATCAACAAATGTAGGGGAATATTAATATTATAAACATAAAACATCAATCAAGCTAAGGGATTATTAATATTATAAAAAAACATCAATAAATCGAAGGGATTATTAATATTATAAACCCTGAACAAATTAATATTATAAATACAAATTATTAATAAACCCAAGTGATTATTAAAGTTAAAGGATCAATAAAGCCAACAAAGTAATATAAAAAACCAAAGAAATTAATAACCACTAAGAATTAATATTTTAAACTCAAGGGATTAATAAACCTAAAGGATTATTAATATTATAAACCTAAAGAACTAATAAACCCAAGAGTTTAATATTATAAACGAATTTAGGAATTGGTGAACCCAAGGGATAAATATTAATAACCTAAGGGATCAATAAGGCCAAGGGATCAATATTAAAAATACAAAAGCATAATAAATCCTACAACTTAATATTTTAAACACAAAGGATTGATAAACTCACATTATTATTAATATTATAAACCCCAAGCGATTAATCAACCTTACTGATTGTTAATATTATAAACCGAATGAATTAATAAACTAAAGTGATATTCAGTTCCACTATTAGTGCAACCAAATAAAGAACATTGAAAGTAACATATATTTTTTGTTTTCTTTACATCAAAAAAATACCATTAAAAAACTAGACTTGAAACTCTCCATCAAAGTCATTTATCAAATAGCCTCTTCCAAAACACAACTAGACCGACGAAAAAAGGAATACTAATTCAAATCAACATGATAATGATCACGATACTTAAATCTTTCCAACCAATCCCTTCTTGTTTCCTCCCAGCCTCCCACATGTACACATGCAACCAGTATTTTACATTCATTTTCATTTCATCTAGCACATGAAGATGCTCATCGATAAAAGCAGGATGGAAGCCATGTTTTCTATCAAAATTATCATTCTAGAAATATTTTCCCCCACTTCATTATAATAGATGCCATCATTATTATCCATATCTGCATTTGGAAGGAAAAACGATAAAATCAAAATTAATACACACACACATAGAGAAACATCTAAACATATAACATAACATAACCCCCCATTTTTATTATTGTTAAAAAACTTAACCTTAGAAACATCATGCTATAAAATAAACTAAAGCTACATGAACCAAATGATATAAAAATTTATAAAAATATAAACCTCATTAGCAGTAAATATTGTACACATGAAATTAGTGATAGAATTAAATGAGCGATATGACCCTTATTACAATAATCGACAAGAAATCACAATTTTGTAAACTTAATGTTTAAAATCAAATATTAATAATGTTAGTAATTCTATATTTGTATTTAAAGTAATGTTAATGTATATATTAATTTTAGTTTAATATTAATATAAAATATAAATATGTTGCCATTGAACCAAACTACAACATATTCACTAAAACACATTGGTAAATATTATTAGTTGCATGTCATAGGGATATGGACTTCAATCTTTATTTTTAATGATTGGGTCATATAACTGGTTGTATATGTCTAAATGATTCATTGTAAAAAAAATAACATTAGAGACTTAAAAAAAGGAAGTAAATTGAATAGCATGAAAAATGACGTAACAACTTTCTCAGATATTACACTGAATATGATGAATACATTCATTTCATTAATATATGAAAATCATTATTATACTAAATGTAAATAAAGAGGACAATAAAAGCAAATTAAAAAAACCTTTTATAAATATGTCACATTATTACTAGTTGCATGTCATATTGACATGGAATTCAATTTTGATTTTTAATGTTTGGCTGATATAAATGGTTGTTTATCTCTGAATGGTTCATTGTAAACAAAAGAAAAATAACCACTTCAAAAAAAAAAAAAAATTAAACAAAAAAAAACGATGTAAACAACTTTCCGAAATATTACTATGAATATGATGAATGTATTCATCTCATTAATATATTAAAATCATTATTATATTAAATGTAAATAAAGAGGAAAATAAAATAACTTCATAAAACATTCTATAAAGAGCTAAAATTATTAATAGTTGCATGTCATAGCGATATGGACTACAATCGCTCCTCTTGTTTCTTCCTAATTGTAACATATGCACTATCTTTCATCTTGGCATAATGCTGAAAAGAGAAAGGTGGTGAAATGCGTAAACCATCTATTGATTTCACTCTTCATATGGTTGTGAAGGTTAGGCCTTGTTGCTCTGTATTCCCAATATCAATTGATGCTCATTCTAAATTCAAACCGTGTAACATGTGGATTGTAAGAGCCCATGCCATCTTTAAAGGTTTTTTTTTTTTTTATTTCTTCTTATCACTCATGTGGTAGGTATAATGTTTGGATTGGTTGCATCAAATCAAACACCAAAATACTTATAAAAAATAACTGTTGTGAACATTGGAAGCTGAGGTGGCTTAGAGCTAGGCATATAAAATATATCCTTCACATAACCAAGTGCACCATTCACAAAACCATCTTCAACCCACAAATTACATGTCAACATAACACTTTGACCATGACACAACAAAACTTTACGATCCAATTGATCATCATCAATACCACTGATTTCTAAATGCCTTGAATTATCAACAATACATCATGCAATTCAAGAATTTTATGATTTCAATGTATGCCTGTTATGGAAGGACACCAAATTATTTCTTGGAAACATGTGAACTGTTACATTAAATAAATCCCTTTCTCTGGAATGCAACCTCATATCAACCCGCGACATGAGAAACTCCAAATATTCAAGAACAAGTTTTGCATTTCTTTGGTTATTGAGGACTCTACAAAAACAAGATTGTTTCTCATTATTCCCTTGTTGGTGAAATATTGTGTCAAGAGTGACAAAAATGTTGAATTTTTTCCACAAGACCTTTTGTGTTGTATTACCTACATACAAAGGATTATCTCTCACAGGAGGTAGTTGGCCATGGTCATCCATAAGGATGATGGATTTGCCACCAAAAGGACAAATTTTTTTTTCTGTGGAAATGCGTCTCGTAATCGAGCATCTATTTGCATGAACAACCTTGATCCTAGAAATCTCATTTCATCAATCAATATATATCGAATATGCCTCATTTCTTCTTGGAATACTGCTAGTGATTTCCCTTGTAGTGGTTTCATATCTTTAATTGGAATTTTTAGAGCCGAGTGTATTATTTTTCCATGTGTATTAAAAGCATCTATTCTTGCTGAGAAAGAAGAAGAAAAGGACTTCTTCCATTGCTTGAAAAAATATAAATATATTAAAAAATAAAATGGATAAGGACTTGCCAGTGCCTGAAGTGCCCTGAACAATCATAAGAAGAGCTTCACAAATCTCATATTCAACAAAATTCCTTAAAACAATTTCAAAAGAAAGTCGTTTTTTTCTGCCAATGAATCTGGAGATGCAAATTTCTATTTGAAAGGTCAACAATATCGCCCCTTGATTGTCAATTCCTTATAAAATTAATAGCTTCTTCAACCACATCATCAGAAATGGTTGTAATTTTCCAGTCAAAGGATATATCAAAATCCCTTTGACCAAGGGTGTGAAGATCATAAACATTCACATTATTTGGTAGAACCAAGCGAGAGAAAAGTTGCAATTTATGAAAATCATCTTCAAGATTCATTTCCTGGTTAGAAAAATCACCATCTTCTCCATCTTCAATATCTTCGACAATTGATGGATTTTGATCAACATACCATGCTCGATATCTGAAATTCCTCCAATTTTCAATAATATTTTTAGCTGAAAGCCCAATCTCCACACAAATGTAACGAAATGGCTTGTACAAGATAAATTATGTCAAATAAAAAGGTTTCAAATTCATCTAAACCCTCAATAGGAATATAATAAAACCATGGCCAAACCTGAACAATAGCATGAACATCTCTAGGCTTCCAGGGATCCTTTTTACGCTTGCTATCAAATGTCGAATATCTTGCTATTTCTATCAAAGATATATGTTCAAGAAAAAAATGCCTCTTCTGATAATGTTGAACAATTTTTTTCTTAGATGAACATTGCATGCCATCCCTTTATATTTTCGTGAAAACCTTTCTTCCAACATTTATGTAAACACATTTTCAACTACAAACAACAATATGTAGCTTAAGAAACATATGGCATGTTTCTTGTGCTCCATTTTCACGGTTAACAATCCTTTCTACAAGAAACCTTCTATAAGAAAATAAAGCATGATCCTCAAAGGAAATAGAATTTGAAATTATAGTTAACATACCTATAAATTTCAGACCTTTTTTTTTGCTTTTGATGCATACTTAGCAATATATTTCAGGACAACATAGTGAGAAAGCATTGGTTGGAAATCAACATTTGCACGCCACATTGTTAGAACATTAATGTATTGTACATTGAGCCTATCATCATTTCTTGTCGAGTCATATTTTTTTCTTCCTTGATCATCTATGAACAATCTTGATTCCTCAAAAAGATCCCATGGAGCATTGTACCGAAATGTGAGAATAGTTCCCTTTTTGTACAAAAAAGAATCTACAATACACTGTGTGTGCCTTTAGACATTGTTTAACAATTCTTCATAATCATTATGAGGATTGCAAGATAAAATATAATCAGTATTGAATAGGCAAGGGTAATCATTGATACTTATTGGAACCATTATGTTGTGACGATGTATGTCACGTGGATTCCGATGAAGTTACATAATTTTCAAAGAATCTCTTTGCAAGTTGTACATCATAAGCATTTGACCAATCAAGTCTTTCCATATCAGGAGTGCCTTGCAACCATAAGAAATCATGGATATGTGTTGAAACTCTATATTTCCACTCATATCTGAAGAAAATGAATATACAGTTACTACAAAAAATATAAATATAACCATAATAAAAAAATTGACAATGAATATAAAATAAATTCAACAACAAAAAACCTGTACCAGAATTCTTTCACTTTAAGATATTTTTGGATAACTTCCTCTCGAAATATATTGAATCTATGGTGCATAAATGTGGCAAAAATATGAGGGTACTGGATAAAATTCTCAATTTTCATATGATGCTCATTTAAGGAATGAGAATTTGAGGGTACAGGCATGAGGTTATGCAACTCTAGCCACTTTGTGTCAACTGCACTCAAAGTAAAAAACAAATATGGACATCCCAACTAAGTAATCATGTGAGTTAATTTAGCCAGAAATTTATTCCAGTATTCCCTTGTACCTCTTAGAGAATAAATGAACCGAATAATATTCTCAGCCAACTTATTATCCAGTAAATCGTAAAGTTTTTGACGCACGTTTTCAATTCTTGTCGGTGAGTTATCATGTAAATGTTTCTTCAAAAAAACCGCAGTGGTTGCTTGGATCCGATGCCACATTATCATGTTCAATAGGTAATATCGAAAGCAAGGATGGCTTCGAAAACTCAGTTATGAAACCAACTCAAAAAATAGAATAAAAGAGATATCAATGCCTTAGAAATCAACCACTTCAAGGGGGTAACCTCTTTACATTACATAAATGAAACATTCTTGGATGTTTCAGATGAAAAAACCTCCTTTCTATATATAGGAGTCCATGGGGTCACAATATAATCCTAGACGACCTAACAATAATAATGTAAGGGCACAACAATAGCAATATCGGGGTTTTATGGGGCACAACAATAACAATATGGAGACTAGAAGGGTACAACAATAACAATAAGGGGGCTACACTAACAACAATAAGGGGGCTACACTAACAACAATAAGGGACTACACTAGTAATATAGAGACCTAACACGCCCCTATCCTTTAAAAAAGTGTTTTCTTCAATGCTTGAGTAGCTTTGGATGCTTTTGTACAAAATTCTTATCCTCCCATGTGGAATCTTTAGTGGGTAAGTTCTTCCACTTGATGAGAAACTCTGAAATTGATCGATTTTATAGCTATCGAGTTCTTGTTTTCGTGACTTCTTCAGGCTCCAATATGATTTTTCCTTCCTAATCAAGCTCTTCCAATATTTTTTCAACTCGAATTTTGTCACCTATAACCTTATTTAAGCATGAATCATGGAAAAATAGGTGCACTCGAGAAGAAGCAAGAAGCTCTAATTTGTATGCCATAATACCAATCTTTTGCAACACCTTGTAAGGACCATAGTATTTTTGCGATAATTTATTATCCTTCTTAGCTTGCTTGAGGGACATTTTTTTGTATGTTTGTAGCAGTAAAAATACCTAATATCCTAAATCAAAACTTCTCTCGCTACGATGTTGATATTCCTATTGTTTCATTCGATTTTGTGCCAAATTCGGGTTATCCCTTAAAATTTGGAGAACGTGTTGTTGATGCTCGATGTGATCTTCCACTGCTTGAACCTTAGAATTTTCTCTTAAATATGATGTGATGGATGGTGGATGATATCCACAAAGTGCCATAAATGGGGTCTTTTTTTCTGTAGTATGGAAGGAAGTGTTAAACCATCGTTCAGCCAAAGGTAACCACTTGACCCATTGTCTTTGTTTATCATATACAAAAAAATGAAGATATCCTTCCAAAAATTTGGTCACTCTCTCAGTTTTCCCATCAGATTGAGGATGATAAGATGAGCTATGGGCTAGTTGAGTACCCAAACAAGAAAATAATTTCGTCCAAAAATTTCCAGTGAAAATGGGATCTCTGTAGCTTACAATAATGCTTGGGTTTCCATGTAGCTTTTGAATTGTTTCCATAAATGCAGTAGCAATTGTACTTGCTTTAAATGGATGAGATAATGCACAAAAGTGTGCATACTTGGTAAGTCTATCAACTATCACCGTGATGAAATCCTTTCCTTCGGACTTAGGTAAACCTATGATAAAATCAATTGAAACCTCATCCCAACATTGACTTGGAATGGGTAAAGGTTGTAGCAGACCTGAGGTCTTAATTGTCTCAACTTTATTTTTCTAACAAACCAAACATTCTACCACAAAATTTTAAATATCAGATTTAAGGCCATCCCAAAAAAATTCTTTCTTCACCTTGTCATAAGTTTTTAAAAATACTGAGTGTCCTCCTACAGGAGGTGTGCAATTCCAAAAGAATATTTTGTTTTAGTTGGGAATTCTTACAAATATATAAGCGATAAGGACTCATTTTTCCAACTAAATGTATCAGATGTACTGGAACCTTGCTGCAACTTTTGAATGAGTGTCCACACTTCTTCATCATTCTTCCATTCCTCCATTTCTTTGGTTATCCAATCTGGTTGGATAATAGAAATTGCACAAAACAATGCTTCCACCTCCTCATCCTTTCTTGAGAGTGCATCTGAAATAAAATTTAGATTCGATTTTTTGTAGATAATTTCAAAGTCATAACCGGACATATTTGTGACCCTTTTTTACTGCTCTTCTGAAGATAGTATTTGTTCCAAAAATTGTTTAAGACTATCATGCTCAATTTTTACCTTGAAGTGTCTTCCCATCAGTTAAGGTCACCATTTCTTTAGTGCATGTAGTATTGCCAACCTTTCCTTCTCATAAATATCTTTTTGTAAATAATTTCCTTTGATTGGATGACTTTCAAAAGAAATGGGTCTTCCTTCTTGCATTAAAACAACACAAATTCCATTTCCTGAGGCATCACATTCCACAATAAAGGTTTTTGTTAGTATGGAGTAGCTAAGATCAGTGCTAGGCACATTTCCTCTTTAAGATGTTCAAAGGCCCTAGTTGCATTAGGAGTCCGTGAAAATGCATATTTCTTCACTAATGTTGTTAGAGGTGCTGCTATTATACCATAATTCTTAACAAACTTGCAATAATACCATGTTAACCCGAGAAATCCTCGCCACTGCTTTATAGTTGTGGGGAATTTCCATTCCTTAATGGCTTTAATTTTGTGAGGGTATATATTAACACCCTCCTGAGGTACAATATGAAGCAGATATTCCACCTCTTGTACTCCAAAGAAACATTTGGAGGTTTTTTTCATATAATTGTTTCTCCTCCAATAGTTTGAGCACACTGTCAACATGTTGAAGATGATCCTTCCTAGACCTGTTGTATATAAGTATATCATCAAAAAATACTAAAAAAAGTTTCTAAGGAAGGATTTAAAAATGGAATTCATCAACCCTTGAAATGTAGAAGGTGCATTGGTAAGGCCAAAGGCATGACGAAAAATTCATAATGACCCTCATGAGTTCGAAATGTTGTTTTCAGAATATCTTCAGTGTTCATTCTATTTTGGTGATATCTTGAACGAAAATCCAACTTGGTAAAATAAATTGCTCCATGTAATTTATCCAATAATTCATCTATCACAGGAATGGGAAATTTATCTTTAATAGTGAGCTTATTGAGCTCCCTATAATCTAGACACATGCGCAACGATCCATCCTTCTTGTGCACCAATACTACTCGAGAAGAGAACTTATTAGGGGAATTTTGAGGTCTAAAATGGGCCTCCTAAGGAAAATGTACAATCAAAATTCACTTTATGAGAACCAATCACATTTTAGGGGATGACATCATCCCTAATGGTTGAGGTGGCACTGTTTGAGTTAAAGGTACTTACTTGTCACATTCTCAATGGTCGATAAAAACGCATGGTTAACCATGGTAGTGCTCTAAGTACTTTTAAAGTAAAAGTAAATTACTCATAATAAATGTCCTTTCACACTTTTTGAATAAAAAGATATTATTGTCATTTCATATTTCTTGAAAGAAACAATGCATATGCCTATACATTTATTATATTATATTATATTATATTATATTATATTATTTTTATATAGTATATTAATTACATGTTATTATACAATTTAAATAATATAAATTTTAATTAATAGCATAATATAATTAAGAATTTATAAATTTACATTTATATTTTATTTCAAGTTCTTTAAGTACAAAGGACAAATGCATTATTTGTTCAATGATAATGACTTTTTCTTGAAAAGATCATTCTTATTTGTAGTCACATCAATACAATTTTTTTATTAATTTTATTTTGGTACAAATTTTGAATTGAATTTAACTATGGTTACATGGATTGTGGTGCAAAAAGTAAATTCAAAATTCAAAAATATTATTTTATTGGTTTAGCTATTATTTTATTATTTCCTTAGGAGGCCCATTTTAGACCTCAAAATTCCCCTAGTGAGAACTTTGACTAGGTTTAATTATACCAGCCTCTAACATTTCTGCAATCATACGTTCAATTTCGTTGTTTTGGAAATAATGATATATGTAAGGCCTGATGTTTGGAGGAACACTTCCTAGAACCAAATGAATAGCATGATCATGATCACGAATAGGTGGGAATCATTTGGGAGTTTCAAACACCATGGAATGATTGTCCAAGACTTTTTGGAGAACTAGATAAATAGATAGTTTTGATGTTGGAACTTCTAGTGAGCATAATTGTGCAATTATGCCTTGTTTTTCATTCTTTAGAAGCTTTGTCATGAAATTAGAGCTTATTATCTTTCCCATCTTCCTTGCGATATCTCGTAATTCAACTTCCTTTCCTTCCAAAAAAAAATCAAAAAAAGTTATTGAAAATTAAAAGCTGTCGTCCCCAAAGATTGTAACCATTGTACTCCTAGTACAACATCAACACCTCCCATTGGAGTGGAAAGCATTGGAATATTCAATACATATTTCCCCATGGTTAGCTTGATATTATGGAATTTTCCAGAGAAAATTTTATTTCCTCCTTTTGCAGCCATCACTTGGCACTCTGGTGCTAGGTATAGGAAGCAGTTCAATTCGTTGGCTACATTACAATTAATAAAATTATGGGTACTACCTGAATCAATCAACACTATTACATTTTTCTTCTTCATATGTCCTTCTATCTTGAGAGTTTGAGAGGTGATAATTACTGCCAATGCATTACATGATATGGTCAGACTCATTTATTCTTTCTCCAGGTTTGGTTCCTGGTGTATATCCTCTTCTTTTGAAGTTTCTTATACATTTTCTTCCTCCTCTTCACAATCTATGTGAAATAATTTCTTTTCAGCACACTTAGTGTATTTTCTATCACAACTGTAGCAAATCCCTTTTTCTCTTTTTTCTTCCAATTTTTGTGGTGTCATCCTTGTAGGTTGTGGAAGTCTAGGAGTAGCAACACTTCCATATTTATAGATGTGAGTGGTAGGCTTCCTTGTCGCCATAAATTTACTTTCAATTTTTCTTTCCAACCTAAATGTATTCTCCAATGACTCAAGTTCCCAAATTCGAACCTCATGTTGGATGTTATCCTTTAAAGTCCCTACGAGGACATCACTCCTGTGTTCCTCTGTAATATCAGTTACCCTTATATTCAATTTTTGGAAGTCCTCAATGTGCTCCACCATTGAACCCTTTTGTTTGAGATTTATAAATTGTCTAAAGAATGTGTTTCTCTTTGTATCCTCATAATGTGCTATCATTTCCTCAATAAAAATTGACCACATGACAATTTTTTTACGAGAGAAAAGTCATCGATACCATACAAATGCATTTTGTTCTAAATGTAAAGTTGCAATGCGTACCTTTTGTGTGTTTTGGACATTATGGAGATCAAAATATTGCTCCATATATAGTATCCATGTTACGGGATCCTTGCCATAAAACTTCCTCATACCAATCTTTGGAATATGGTGGGTCTTCAATCCAACATTAGAGTTTTTGAAATCATGATTAACATTTATTTTGCTCTCATCATGAGTTTCCTATACTACATTTTCACCATTAGGAATCATTTCTTGTATCAACTTTGCCAAGCCTTCCTTCAAACTTTCCATGTCTGCTTTTAGAACATTCTTCATGTCTTCCATGTTATCTTTCATTTTTTCATCCATGTCATCCATATTAGCTTCCATGCCATCCATCTTAGCTTCCATGCCATTCTTCAAATGATCCATCTTAGCTTACACACCTTTCTTCAAACCATCCACATTAGCTTGCACGCCTTTCTTCAAGCCATCCATCTTAGCTTCCATGCCTTTCTTCAAAACTTCCATTTCATTTTTTGTTGCTCTTTGCGAGAGATAAATTTGGTGCACTTGGTCTTGTAATTTTGATATATCATTTCGCACTTCTTCCTCTTAGTGAGTCATAGTAGAGCCTTCTAAGGGCTTAATAAGTGTTGAATTATTTTTAGCAGCCATATTAGAACTCAATAGTGATATCTATGCTTCAATATGCCCTTGGAATCACTTCAAACTGATTTTTCAAACAAGACTTATGAAATTTGAAAAACAAATACACACCTTTTTCTTTCTTTTGAGGAGCTAGATATTGAAACTGATGTGTCTCTGGAATTTTAGATCTCCGAGATTTTATCTTCGGTCCTTTAGTAGCCCTCTGAAGCTTCTTTCCAATGCCACAACTCTGACCTTGTTTGGATTCTTCAAGGAAACATTATGCCTAATGTCCTACAATGACCTAATTATGGACTAGTCCAGTAGAGCTAACTTGTACAACATGCCTCGTGTCATTGTTTCCTCCTTCTGCTCTAAAATTGATACAAAATAAATTACAGTTCGTGTCATTTCGGCCAATTTTTATAGAATTTGATTCCTATGCTCAGAGAGAGAGTTATGAATATTTTCCCAAGGTCACCTCTTTGATATGAAATTTGGGAGCTTGCAAAAACCATATATTTCACTAATCATATCTCTGAAAATATTGTGAACCAAGCTTTGAAATATTTACACAACAAAAATCAGGATTTTTTTGCAAATGGGTTTTTGTTTTAGCTTTTGAAACTTCATAGAAATTTTTTTATAGATAAATTTCATGATGTCCTATTTGAAGCAGCAAAACCCTAGAATTCAAAGCTCTGATACCAAATTTTATGAAACCAGCTCCAAAAATAGAAGAAAAGAGAGATCAACGCCTTAGAAATTAGCCACTTCGAGGAGGAAACCTAATTTACATTTCATAAATGAACAATTCTTGGATGATTCAAATGAAAAAACCTCCTTTCTATATATAGGAGTCCGTGGGGTCACAATATAATCCTAGATGACCTAACAATAATAATGTGAGGGCTCAACAATAAAAATAGTGGGGTTTTATGGGGCATAGTAATAACAATATAGGGACTACAAGGGTACAACAATAACAATAAGGGGGCTACACTAACAACAATAAGGGACTGCACTAGTAATATAGGGACCTAACAACCTCTGATGATAGTATCTAAGAAGATGCAATGGATAATCATGAAGTTCAACACTACAAATATTGCAACCAATCAACATCACCATTGGGGAACGATGTGGGGAATTTCATATCTAATAACCCATCATTATTATATTCATTCACTAGATATGTTCCAATATTGGTCCAATCCATTTCTTTAACATGTGAAAAATCAACATTATCAAGAAATGCTCTAATTTCTTCCACTTCTCTCTGTACATTAGGTAGCATGAGCAACAAAAGGAGAAGGATGAGAGGGAAAATTCTCAACAGGAAACCCTATTGCATTGATCTCAGATTCTTCAATATCGCAATCAACAAATTTAAGCCTAGAGGAGACATTTGCTGATCTTTAGGGCATAGCATTCATTGAATCATAGTCAATTACAACGTCTCGATAATATTGATCATGTTCGACTTTGAAAATAAATGCAGCCATAACTCGAGATATTTTTACATAACATTCATAATATTTAGACTGAGCGGTGCATCTCCTCAGAACTAGAAAGTCAATATCTTCAACATGTCGGGGAGCAATTTGTGCAATTATAGAAATATCTTGACGAAAGCTAATTGTTTAGCTCTTATACCTATATTTCCCACCTTGAGCATGTGTCACTTGCAAAATAGGATTCACACATGCTATTAAAATTTCATCAAATTGAGTAATAAATCTTGAAATATGAGGTTCCTCAAAAGGATCCATGTTATTATATCTAGAAAAATGATGGGAAAATCTTTCATTCTTACATCGTCTGCAAACAGGTCCTTCAGAATCTCTCAAAACTGGATTCTGGGATATGATTATTGGCAGATGTGGCATATTTCGATAACTAACAGGCTATCTATCTTTTCTCGAAATATTTTATGCACTGCAATCATGTTTTCATCAAAATGAATATGATCTGTATCGGTCGGACCATGTGGAGAACGATGTGCAAGAGTAAAATTTCTTCTAAAATGTACTTGATTTTTAGCACCATGAGATTTCCTTCCCAAATTTGAAACATGTGGAATGGATATATGACATGGCCTTTCCAAACTTATGGTCTACATTTCTGGAACCCGAGATGATGGTAAGGTCTCTTTAGCGTAAAAAAAATTTAAAATTTAATGTCCAACTAATTATATATTAAAAAATGAAAAAAAAAATGAATTCAATATTTACATTTGTTTGGCAATGTGGATGATGGCTATGAGATGGTTTCTATTCACTTCTAACATCACTAGATGGAACATTTGGGAAGTTAGTTTCTATGCCTCTATTCAAATGATCTTTTTCCTGTAAAAATTAAAAATTGTAAAACAAATCAAATACATCGAACATTACATTAGTTTGACAATTTGATGTTTTGGATTCCATTTCTCTAACCTCATCAGATGAAATCATTTTTTTCCATATAAGGTTATAAAATACAATGTACAAGTAACAATAAATGAAAAAATGAGGAAAATATCAAATATATTCAACATTTACATTTGGTTTGCGATCTGGATGAACGCTATGAGATGGTTCCTCATCACTTATAACATCAGTAGATGGAACATATACAAAGTTAATTTGTATGGATCTATTGAAATGAGTTGTGTCATGTTTGAAGAAAATAAAGTACGCAATAAAATCCATGTCCAACCTACTAAAAATTCAAAAAATGAAAAATTAAATTACATACATTGAACATTTACATCAGTTTTACAATTTGATTATCGAGGAGAATGCAGTGGAAGGCTATGAAATGCTTCATCTTCAATTCTTATATTAGTATATGGAACACTTGGGGAGTTTAATTTATAAACCTCTATTAAAATGAGTTGTATCCTATTCCAAGAGAAAAAAAAATACATTATAAGCTGAGTAAAAAATAAAATTGTGAATAGAAGAATGTAATAAAACAACCACTATTGCAGAAAATGTCAAAATATCATTGTGTTACCTCCATTGTTCCATGTGAAATGCTATCAGGGATGACTGATTATGTTCCTGGGACAACATTATTTGTAGAAGGGGGATTTGAAGATCTGATGTTTCGACCAACTGGCTCCAAATTATCAAACAAATGTCCAATCAAACTATCATCCAAATCATCACATACAATGTCATCATTTCCTCCATCATGGATGTTTTGCAACCTTTAGCCTTGCTCAAAAGATGAAATTTCACAAACATAAGGATTAGGTTAAACATTTGCATCCACATTATCGATGCGATGTTCTTCCCTATTGCGAGATGTTTCCCCAATATTATGAAGATTTTCAGGAGAGCATCAAACATCAACATTATGCTGACGAGGAGCATATTATGACAATGAACTATCAATGGGAAATGTTCTTTCCATGATATCATACATAGTATGATACCTATGAGGAATCATAAAATCATTTTGAAGAGTGGTTGCACTCGATCTTCTATGATATATAGCTATCCTATGCTCATTTATCGTGTGCTTATTTTGTTGACACCATAAACGATGACTTTCATTAGACCTGTCACGCGATGCTGGTGACAGATTATGTTTTCTTGTATGCTTGCTTGTGCCTTTAGATGACATGTCTACAATGAATAACAACATATTTATTATGGAACCATAAACATGGAACATATAATATATCCAATATAAATAAACACACAAGAATGGAAAATGAACTTGCTTTTTTTGCAACCATATAAATACATTAAAAGTGTATATGGTCTTTTTCCAACCATATAAACTTGAAAACGTAAAAGGATTTTTCCAAATGGCTAAAAATAAAAAAGTATTTTTAGAAATGGCTAAGACAAAGAAGGCTAAATTTTCATGTTTCATATTAGAATCATAATGGGAAACCCACATAACTAGAACAGGATACTATAAGAATTATATGACTTTGAAGTATATCTAAATATTTGGAACTATATATACCATCAAAATATAAATTTAAATACTAAAATGTACATATATATATATATATATATATATATATATATATATATATAACATTGTTTGAGAACCAATGATAAAAAACTAATGCAAAGATCATGTATAAAATAATTCACAGTAATTATAATTATAAAAACAAAGAAAAATGGGTAGCCTCCAAACACATTCAAATGCAACTAAGAGAACTAAATGGGACAGAATAAGAAATATTTTCAAGAAATTTCAATGGGATTCAATATCCAACATCTGATACATACACATATAGAATAAATCCCAGCGGGAGCCATATAAATATCGATACAATTGAATTTTAAAATATTAACATACACACCCAAAAGTATGTAAAGTAAAAAAAAAGGGAAACATTTTCAACAACCACCGGGAACATATAAAATGAAAATATATTTAAGAAATACTAACATGACTAATAGCCTAAGACTCCATGTCCATATATAATGGTGGAATCTCATGAATAGAATCTATACAGGGAGAAATTAGAAAAACAATTCCAGACTCAATCAAATCATTGCACTCCTCCAACGTTGGAGACCAAAACCCATACATATGTTGATTAGTTGAATTATCAATATCTATTGGAAAACAAAGGCCAACCATTATGTCATATAATAGGAAAGAAACTTCACTGCAGTTGCACGTAAGAACCACATATTCGACTATTCAAAATGGAAGATAACTAGGACATTTTATATTTATATCTGTAGAAATTTCTTCCAACAACTTCCATATGAAGCCCCAATCATCCTCAAAGTAGTCAATTACTCGTTCATCACACGATTGACCAAATTGGAAATTATCTATTTCTTCAATTGACCATACGTAAGTGGACCCATCGTGGACAAGACCTATCAACTCATTCCTACATATTGCTAATGACATACACCATATGTCAGTGATTGGAACAAATGAAAAAACCCCATTCATTTTTTATTACATCAAAAGAGTAGATTTTATACCCATATCGAGGATAATCTTCATTCTCCCTATCTAGATAGAGCCAAAACAATTTACTTTTATAAAACAATCCATTATGACGGGGTGAAGTGCCACCAAATGAAATATCAGTCCTTCGCCAAAGCCTATCAAGACTACTGTAAACATAAAATTTTGACTACATTCTATCATTGATATGTCTTAGAACAACCAAGTCATATTTGTTGCTTCTTACATTTTCTAATAACGAAAATAATCCCCAGTCTCCAATTCGTATTGGCCCAATGTTTTTAAAGGCCTTTGTAAATGGATTCATTGAAAAATAGTTTCATGAATGGGAGCATTCTATTGGTAAGGATGAAACTACCATTGGTCCAATAGTATACTTTAATTTGTATCTTGAATCTATGAATCACAAATGAAAACGAGATATGTTCCCATTTTGATTAAGGTATTCAGCAACATAATAATTGTCTTTGTTATTGAGGAAAGGAACCATAAATCCAAATTTGCTTGTACATATATGCTTGCAACACAATAAGAAAGAAGGGTTTTGCAAAAAAATCTTCCATTCCTTACAAATAGTGATAAACTTTATCACAACCGATAAAGGGAGCTGGAGGAAGAAAATTTGAAGAATTTCAAATGGAAGACAACTCCAAATAGCTGAAGCCATGATCAAACAAGGAAATCACCTAACATAAAATAAAACACATGTGATATCAACAAAAAAAATTTAAATTAACGTTAATTAATAGAATTAAAATTAAAATACATATGCAATTCTCCATCTACAAATATAGTAAAATTCACCTAAACATATTGCGATAAGAACATTATTACAATAGTGAAAAATAACTCACAATTTTATAAACCTAATGTTTACAGTCCAATATTATTAATCTTAATAAATCTATTATTATGCTTCTATTAACGTCTATGTTCAATATAAATATTAACTTGAAGTAATTTTTCTTAATATCAAAAAACTTAATCTTATAAAATAACATAATGCTACATGAACCAAATGATATAAAAAGACCAATTTTTTTAATTCAAATATCAGTGAATCTAAAAAAACATAAAATTAAATTCTAATGTTATTGAACCTAAGTAAACCTAAAGTTATCAATCCTATTGTTTAATGAAATATCTATATTAATGTTTAACGACAATGTTCACATTAATGAATAAATGCAAAAATTATTTATATGTAAATTTCTATATTTAACAATAACATTTTTATTTATTATTAATATTATTAATATTAATATTAATTAACATTAAAAGAGATATTGATATTTAATTTTAATTTTAATAATTTATTATTTAATTCAAAATATTTATATTTATTATTAACGTTAATATCCATGTATATTATTAAATTATTAATATTAATGTCAATCAATATTAATTTTAATAATATTAGGTTAATTTTGAATAATTAATATCAATAATAATATTAATATTAACAAAAATATCAATATTAATAGTAATCATCAAAATATTTATAATAGTAATAATATTAATATTAATATTAATAATTTATATGTTAATTTTAAACATATATGTTTATCTATTTATTAATATTATGAAAAAATTAAAGTTAATAATAAGAGAATTGTAGCCATGACAAATTGATTTTTCAGAGACACAGGTTACACCACCAAAATTTAAAGCAAAACTACCATCCACACTGAACAATCTTCATTAAGTGAAAATGGACTTATTACGTTGATTTGGGGTAGAACTTGGTTGGGGTATCAGTTACTTTGGGATATAACTTGGTTGTTCCACATAGTCTTGGGAATTTCTAATACCCCATATGTTGTACGCTTAATAAAAATTAATAATATATTAGCAATTGCACCATTATCAGATGTTGCAAAGTAAACGTCGTAAGATTCTTAGTTGCTATCATGACTGCTTTGTTCAAGTAAACATATCTAAAATTTAACTATTGAGCTTTTTTTGTAATCACTTCTATTCTATTTTAAAAGTTCTAAAATTTCTTAACTTCAGATTTATCAAACAATACTATTTATCAAACAATATTATTATATTTTATTTTAAAAGTTCTAAAAATTCTTAACTTCAGATTTTTCACGCCATACTATTATATTAATATATTAACATTTTCTAATAATAGAAGGCCTCATTACTGTTAGTATATTCTAATACTACCCCTCATTAGTGATCTCTTTACATCAATGTTCGAAAAACACTTTCCACAAAGTTATGGCTTTTCATAATAGTAACCTGATTAGCTGTACCTGGGACATATACAGTAGATGTAAGGTTTCCAGCAATTACGGATTCTGGGATATATATTGTTGGGAATGATATATTTCAGATTCTATTGTATATATCCAAGTATCTATCACATGTGAATTTAACTTTGTTACAGATCTCCATGTAATACTGACTGATGACGTATGAGATGTGGATCAGTAAAAAAAAACTGATTGACTTAAAATCCAGAGATACAGCTTTCTAAAATAATGGTGATATAAAGTTTCTTTAAATCATATCTAGAGATTTAACTTGTTGACCATGGCGGAGATCCAAAAATACGACCATTTGGAAAGGTGTACTTTTAGGATTTTTCCCATTTCTGTATGTGACTACAAAGACACATAAGGTGTCAATGCTCCACGTTGAACAGAAGCCTCAGCTACATAAGATGATTTGTAGTTTTCCTTTAATGAAATTTACCTAATGATTTCATCGCTCGAGATCTGAGGACCGAGGAGAGGGCCAAAGTTAAAACCCCCTGCACTGGCCATCAATGTCCACTCTAAGAATATAATTCCCTTTATGAAGTATGAAATCATGTTGCAAAGGAAGTTTAGAGGTGGTTTCAAGATCACTGCAACAGATCTCATTCCTATCTAATTATCTGAAACAAATTAAACTCAATTGACTCTGTATATCTTAATTTTTAATATATATAGCTTTTAATTTTTTATTATCATTAGTATATTGCATCTCATCCATACACCCAACACACACTTCAAAAATTCTCCATATTACTTTTGTTGAAGAATGTAAATATTCCTCTCAACAAGAATGAATGAAAGGAAGATTCACCCAATAAATAATGAATGAATGGATGGTTGGTAAGTTTAAACTTTACCCCATTTCTACAACATAATACAAACATTTCCAAAAACAGTTAAAATGGTAGAAATATAAATTACTCTCCAATGATTTTAGTTTCTTCAATGCTAGATGAAGATTCCTTGTATGGAAAAGAATCAAGGCTAATGCTTCATGTCATTGAGTTGGATATATGAGTATTTTGTGAAATGGTGTTGATCATTGTCAGCTTTTGGAGTTGAGGGCGGTTCAATATCATCAAGAGGCATGTTGGTCCAACAGCCATCAAAATTAGCGGTGCAACAATTCCCCTTAACATCAGGTTTAAATGTTGGCTTCCAGTTTCTTCCAGCTCAATGATTTGAACCACTTGTGTCTTTTGATGTCACCACTCCCACTTGCCCCACTACCTAGCTGCTTGCTTGGATCCTTCTGTAGTAGCTGCACATCATATGAAGGCAATAAACTCAGACACAATGTCAACTGATCTAATTCCACACACAACAATAACATTTATACAATATTTGAAGAAGTAATGCTGAGAAAATTACACCTTTCAGCAATGAATGGGTTTCACTGCTCAAAAATGGTGGATATTTAACTTTATCCTTGATGATTTTATTTTGTATCTTCTGGTGGTTCTTATCAGTGAAGGGACGCTGCAAAATACACAAAAGCTGATGCTTAGATATGAATTAACTGATGGATGCATTGACACCTAAAATTATTCATATGTACAGCTCCTTACTTGTCCAGTGAGCATCTCATACAGTAGAATTACAACAATCCACCAATCAACAGATTTATCATGGCCTTTAGCTTGAATAATTTCAGGTGTCATATACTCTGGAGTCCCACACATACTGTTGGATCAACCTGACTCATCTACTTCCTTTGCTAGCCCAAAATCATCCAACTTAACCTAAAATGTTTCCCAATGGGGATTAGCAATTGAGATATTTTGAAATTGGAATAAGAATATCCAGCAAGAAGATTCCATAGCTTTCAATTAACAAGGATATAACAAGAAAAAAAAGCATAAGCATTTGATTAACATCTACCCTAGTTATCTTCCCCACTATCGTGCATGAGAGAAGGAATAGAAGTCCCAATGCGATTATTTAGTCAGGACAAGAAAAGTCGAACCCGTTCAAAAATCACTTTTTCTTTTCTTTCATTCTTTTGTTGCCTTTTTCATAGGTCGCCATTCCTTAGCACTGTAAGATGACTTTAACCGTGGCTTCCCTGAGTCGAAATTCTCTAGATTCTTGAGGGATTTCTCAAGGGATTTCTGTGATAGAGAATACATCACAAACAATGTAAGATTTATCTTCAAATGAAAAGAAAATAAGTTAAAGAATGAAAGAACAGGTTCAAATAAGTACACCTGCCTAGCAGATTTAGGGCCCCTTTTTATTTTCATCAATGATGATGAATGTCATAATTTTTTAAGACCTATAAGAAATTATTTTCAATACACTCCCAGCCAAAGGGATTCTAAAATAGTAAACAAACGGTTGATAAATAGTATTTACATGGGACCAACCAACAGAAGGGGGCATTGTTTCAAACAGCAGTTGTAAAGTAAGTGGTAGCCTGTAAAACCAGAAACCCTTAGAGCGATTACTGATAAAGTAATGGAATTGAAAATATGAAAGAATGATTTTATTTATTTTGTAAATGTGTACCTTTTCTAGAATTGAGATTTGAATTCCCGGATTTGAATTCCCTATGTAGCAGTCACAGCCTGTAAAACCAGAAACCCTTAGAGCGATTACCAATAAATTTTCTGTGGATTGTTGTGAATTTTTTGAAACAATAAAACAAAATTTTAACTGGAATTACAACATGATTTTTTTTCAATGTTTCAAATCACAACACACCCTACATTTTTGAAAGCTACCATTAAGAGAGCCATCTGATGCTAAAGAGGATGTCCATACATGGTGCTTAACATTGTGAACTCTAAATAAGTTGAACACATAATCTTGTTTCATGGAATGTACCATCGTATTTTTGTAATTATTTGTGATGCATGAGATGCTGACTTCCAAAATCCACCAGCTACCAAATACTCTATTCAAGCATTCCGGTTTACAGCAGTATCTGATTCCACTTGGAAAACGCCCCTAAACTGCCAAGGTCATCCTTAAATCAAACCAGCTCATTGTGCATGCTTTCCCTCAAGAAGACACTTGTTAATTGTAGCAGAGTCTGCTTACAATGTATTTTTAACTTTATCTTTAGTTTTGATTCATGATATTAGTAAAATCACTATATCTCTAATATATATAGTTCCATAAATCCATGATCTCCTTCTGATGATACATTATAGGTCATCAAGGTTGTTTTTCTTGAACAAGAAGGTAAGGAACAATTAACTTTAACACAGAGACCCTACTCATATCAGTTAAAAGCCTTATATTGTTCCTAGAGCCCTAGAAGGAATTCGTCTCAAGGAGGTAAGTTCATCTTTGGACAAGAAGGCTAGCCGCGGTCTTGAAAGGCTCGTCGAAAGCACCGGCAACATATGCATCGCTTTCTTTTCGCACCAGCTGGTCACTAGGTCAAATCACAACGAGATTTGCGCCCTTCAGATCCATGCCACCGGGAAGCTCAAGATAAGGAGCATACCACAATTTCATGTTGAGGGCAGGGACCTCGGTCCAGTTTGAAGAAGACGAAGCCACAAGAGGTTTATTGCGAAGCTCCTGTAACTGATCCTTGCCCATACAGAGAACCCCTTGGGCATCAGAATTAGCGAGAATGAGGCTCTACAAGGTAGGTTGATCTGAAATTATCTACTGTAAAAGAAAGTGCCTGGCAGATGCAGCTATCAGGGAACTGAAAGTCCACATAACCCTAAGTTTCAAACCCCCGTTGGTGTAAAAATACTCTGGAATACTCCCACTCTCATCCCCTGCATGGGAAAGGGTTTCGTCACTTGAATAATAGGTCCCCGAGGGTTTAGCAGAGGCTTCCTTGCCATTTTTTACAATCACAGAAGCACTAAGAATAACACAGCTTTCTAAATTGCTCTCAAATTCGGCCTTCCACTTGAGCAAAACCCCATCTTTAATTCCAAGCTCAGCCTTGAGTATCTCGATCCAAAGCTTTTGAATCTCCTTGAAATTCATCAAAACTTCGCTGGGCGAATGATGAGAAACCTAATCCAGAGCCGCCACCACCGTTGCCGCTACCTTCTTGGGATTCACAAGAAGATGATGCAGCTCCTGCAAGGGCTTCACAATGCTACCCACAATAAAGCGCAACAGGTGGGTGAGTATTCCCTTCCCCTTCACATTGAGGCTACCACTATCTTCCCCTGATATGACGCAACCCACCTTCACCACCACGTTTTCCACCTGCGGCACCAGAGCATTGAACCTCTGCAACACCACATAGCATCACCCCAACGCCTTTATGTCCCCCACTCTGTTCAATATGCATAGCACCACCACGTCTGAGAGGCACTTGAAGTGCTCCTCCTCTTCCTCCACTGCCACCACATCCACCACTATCTCCTCGACTGCCTGCCCATCTGCGGCCAGGGTCAATTCGAGATGCATTTATGCAAACCCTAAGAAACAAACCCCTGTTCTCAACACAGACAGCACAAAAACTCTTAGTTGAAGAGTAAATGTGAGAAATGAGTCCTTACACATATATGAAAAAAAACTAGTACCAATGATGCTTTTCCCTTTCCAGCAACAATGAGGCACATGGATTGTAACAGTTGCATTTTGTAGCAACAATGAGGCGCAAGCATTGTAACACTTATGCCTCTCTAAAATCTGAGAATGTATAGGTGAAGGGTCGCCCAATGCCCTACTTTCCACATTTTATCTTCTCATAACTGGATTGTAAGCTAAGTTTTCCATTAAGGGTTGAAAATGTTTAATCATCTAACATATAATCTAAGGGTTTCAAATTATGACACGATGCACATCAGGAAATTTGTTTTCAAATAGTGACGCCTTACGGCGTAATTACTTATTTAAATTTTAAAATCATTTAAAAAAATTAAATAAATTAGAGTTATATTAATAAAAGATTAAAAATAATATAGTGGACGGTAAACACCAAATTTTAATTAAATAGAAAATAAAAATAAAAACATGATTAAAAACATGTTTATTAGAAATAAAACACAAGTCCTTTTATCTTAAATTCAATAATATAAAAGTAGCCCATGAAAAATTGATTTGAAAAGGGATAGATTACACCAACTAATTTTAAAAGTTAAGAATTTCAACCATGGTAATTGGGAGTTATATCAAGTTGGTTTATATGAAAAATGATAATATTAGGTAATGTTTCTTTCTTCTTATTATTCTATGTTGTCACCACTAATTTTCATAATGTTGTTAGAAAGAAAATTTTGGCGACATAGATTTCTCCAGGCTCTTAAGTTTGGACGCGATGTATGTTAAATGTCTTGATGTCCTCCATCAAATTTTTTGCGACTACTTTCTTGTAATTTGACAACGTACTCTATCATCAATCATGCAGAGGATCTACTTTTATATAAAAAATTTCATACATTGTTGAAGAACATTGCTGGAAAAATAAAATGGGTTGAAGAACAATTCACACACATTAAAAAAAAAGAGAGAGAGAAAAAATGAAATCAATCAAAACACCTCTTACAATCAAAATCCTACAAATAAAAAACAATCAACATGGCCATGCTAATGAGCGAATAAAACTAAAATCAATCCAAGCCAACACCTCATACTAAATGACCATTATGTTGTCTATTCAATAGCATGGCCATGTTCATTGCTTTTTCTTTATAGGTTTTTTATTTTATGAGGTTTTTTTGTTGGATTTCATTTTCTCTTCTACTTTTGATTTACCAAATGTGAATTGGTCTGCAATCCCAATTTATTTTTATCGTTAATGAAAAGAAGAGAAATAAGTAGAGATGAAATCTAAGCTAGTAGACATACATTGCTCCAAAAACTATAGATTTCATCTGGGTAAATCCTTGCATCCCAATTGAATTTAACGCACATGACAGAGTAGATTCAAGTGAGGTTTGTTACTTACTGACATTTCCCCTTGTTTTAAAAATAATAATTTCAAGAGGTTTATGGTATCAAAACAAATAGGGAATGAGTTTTACATACATACATTTTAAAAATTAAGAATTTCAACCATGGTAATTGGTAGTTATATCGAGATGGTTTATATGAAAAATGATAATATTAGGTAATGTCCCCTTCTTCTTATTCTATGTTGTCACCACTGATTTTCACAATGTTGTTAGAAAGAAAATTCTGATGACACAGATTTTTCCAGGCTCTTATGTTTGGACGTGTTGTATGTTAAATGTCTTGGTTTTCTCCATCAAATGTTTTGCAGCTACCTTCTTGTAATCTGACAACCTACTCTATAATCAATCACAAGATCTACTTTTACATAACAAATTTCATACATTGTTGAAGAACATTGCTAGAAAAATAAAATGGGTTGAAGAACAATTCACACACAGTAAATAAATAAATAAAAAGAGAGAAAATGAAATCAATCAAAACACCTCTTACAATAAAAAACCTATAGATAAAAAAAATAATCAACATGGCCATGCTACTTAGCTAACAACAAACAAATCAAGCGAAGCCAACACCTCATACTAAATGACCATTATATTGCTCATTGAGTAGCATGGCCACGTTGATTTTTTTTTATTTCTAGGAATTTTATCGTATGAGGTGTTTGTTGGATTTCATTTTCTCTTCTATTTTTTTATTTACCAATTGTGAATTGGTTTGCATGCCCATTTTATTTTTCTGGTGAATGAAAGGAAGATGGATATAAAGTAGAGATGAAATCTAAGCTGGTCGCCATACATTAATGGAGAAACTATAGATTTCATCTGGGTAAACCCTTGCATCCCAATTAAATTTGACACACATGATAGAGTAGATTCAAGAGAGGGTTGTCTCTTACTAACATTTTTCCTCTTTTTAAAAATCATAATTTCAATAGGTTTATGGTATCAAAACAAAGAGGGCTTGAGGTTTACATACCTCCCACTTTCTATTGAAGCTATAACAATTGAATAAAGGTGTTAAGGGCGAATATGTGGCACATGAACCTCTGTATCAAATAGAAGCTTCACGTACCTACTTACCACAGTCAATCTATTATATAACATTCAATTTATTAAATGTAGGAAATAAATCTCACTCAAATTTTGGAAAAAACCAATGAACCATAAACTTGGACTATCATGGATATCAAATTGAAACTTCTCAAAAAACAATAAATTTGCACAACATACCATGTTTATGAAATGAAACTTGCAACATCTGAAAACTTGTTGGATTTGTTTTAAAATAAGCTTCATTTCTTTTTCTATTGAATTTGTTCTGTGGAATTTGAATGACAACCATTTCAATTTAACAAAACTGTATTAAATAAAGAATATGGAACATGAGGCACGCACACCTCCAATGGTGGCGCCATTGCAGGCCATCATTTTAATTGTAAGTTACATTATTTTGTAATGTACAACTATTAAAATATTTGAAAACAATTATTAAAACAATAAATCATCATTAAAATATTAAAATAATTATTAAAATAGTCAATCAACATTATTATAAAATATAACACATTGGTGCCTTATTCTATTCTTAAATAGAAATAAAACATAATGCATCGGTGCCTTATTCTAGTCTTAAATATCAATAAAACATAATAAATTATATATCACTAATTGCGAATGAACCATTTCTCATTTGAGAATGTGAACAGTCATTAGTTTTATGTTTTGATCGGTTATGAATGAAAATGAACATGTGGCTACATAACACTTTTCATAGTTTTATTGTCTCACTATAAGACATTTTTCATAGTTTTATGCTGGTTCAAATAGTGGAGGCATGTTTCAAAAAATGTTTTGGACATTTCATAAAGCCTTGTCTTCAATGATGTGAATTTAATTTGCATTAATGTTCATATGTGATCAATAGTTAATGGCACAGTAAAATTTTAATTATAATTCGGTAAAAAAATTATTTAAGTCGGGTTTAATCACTTGATTTAGATGTGCAAGCGATTTATGTTCATCAATCTTATCCATTGATGTAGTGGAAACGACAAAAATATTCAAGCATTTTGTATTTTAAACCATCCTATTGGAATTTCTGATTAACAAAATTATTAAAGTTTCGATTTCCAATAGGGGGGGACGCCTATAGGCATAACAAGAACACAAAGATGTTACTCACCTAAATGAATCATTGACATTGATCTTTCCCCAACTCTAAATGGTGGATCATTTTAAATACACCTCCTTATCGATAGTCAATATAGAAATTCTAGCCCACATAATCTAAAGATGAGCATCAAAAATATCATTCAGGACCGATGCAATGGGTATACACGAAACTTGAAGTGTACATTTCCATTTGAATAGTAAACAAACATTACAACAATCTAGAGTATGGTAGTTGAGATATTGACTAAAGTTCATTAGGAACACATTTGAAGTGTACATTTCCATTTTAAGAATAAGCATCATTACAATCATCTAGAGGATGGTAGTTGAGACCTTGACTACAATTTATTAGGAACATGTCTCAAGGCCATTAAAAAGAAAAAAAAATTGTTTAATATTATTATTATATAATATTAAATGTAACTGTTAATACTGGAAAATCGTATGGGAAAAATACATTAGAAAGTGTCAAGAAGAAGGTACAGATAAAGGTTTCTAGAGAAGAAATACATCAAGAAGAGCCAAAAATTTAATTCTTCCTAAGGTAAAAATACAAAATTTATGGACCGTGCACATGCAACACAGGCTCTGAGTGCACAATGCAGATTTTTCTTCCATAGTCGTGCACAACTCACTATCCTGGGGATGGCGGAATGTCACCATCTGGGACCACTTGGAACACTTGGTTAAAAATATTCCCACTTAACCTAACCAAGTACAGTCACCTTTGAGCCACCTTGGGGCCTTAATGCAACACACAAAGGAATCATACACCCACTCTTGTGTCACCATCCATCTTGGGCCAAGATAAGCAGGGAAAATTTGAAAATGGTCTATAAAATCCAACCTTGGGAAGAAGAAGAGGAGACACATTGTTATTTTAGCAAAATTGCTCCATAGTAAACTAGCTTGTGTTTTTCAACACTAGGAGGATTGGAAGGACCACCCAACATCTCAGTCCAAGAGAGAGGATTTCACCACATATTCGTCGATCTACCATCCTTTAAGAGGGAAGAGAGGCTTGCTGAAAAATTGAGGAGAGGAGACTCCCTTGTCTTGGATATTGGAGCTCCATAGCTTGAATGATCCACTACAAGAGATTTAGCATTCTATCTTCTATTACCACCAACACCTGATGAAGGGAGAAGCTCTCCATTTTGAGTTATTAGTGTGTTTCCTCTATTGAGCGTGTATCTTGTGCTTGTTATTTTTTTTTTGTTTTATTATTTATGTAGCATGCTATGTTTCCTTTCTAACTTATCTTATTCCATGTTGAACTTGTTCCACAAATGTTTAGAAAACCATTCTGGCCTATGAATTTTATGTAGGTAATCACCATGCCTACTAAGAAAAGTGTATATTGTACGCCCATGCGCCGAATACACTACCACAGGAATGGTGACCCCACTAGATTCTTTCTTTTGAGTTAATGGTTGTTGATGTAGGTCCTTCCTCCTGCTCAGCTTGTTTGAAATCACCCCAGCATTCTCTTAGCATCTCTAATCACACTAAGTGAGAAATTTTTCCCAACAGAGGAAGATATTTTTTTCATTATGCCCAACCACGCGCATTTTTCTTTGACAGACGTGCACTCTGCGCCTATGGGAAGATAAGTCGCGCATTAGGCATCAAGCTAATTTTTGCTTGATTTTGATATTTCTTCGGTTGTAAAGTGCTTGGAAACCAATAAAAAAATTTCCTTCACTGTGTTCTTGTATTTCATGACTGATTAGGACTCTTATTTGCTATAATTTAGCTTAGAAACTAAATAGTTTTAATTTTATTTTTTTATTTTTGCAAATCATAGATAGTTTAAGTAGGAAAAGTAAGTGGCCTTGAATCCACATATGTTGTCTAAAAAAATGATTTGTTGATAAAAGATACAAAACACATATCGTAATTAGCATAAAATTAAGTGGCCCACACATCCACATACCTTTAGCTAATTCAAGTTTTTTAAATTATTTGCATTAGATTAGTTCAATTTTGAAATAGGAATTGGGACTAGGACCAAACTGTGGAAAATAAAGCAAGTAATCTCTCTCACCATTGCACCTCACAGTGAGCTTGGGTATGCACATGAACACTTTCCTAAGACAATTTTCCATCTCCATATAGTGAAAAGATACTTGAACTAGGCTTTTTTGTAAGGAATAATCACACATAGAGTAACTAGAAAAGGATTGTAAAGGATCGATGCATATCCACATCTCCTAACACTTATGATTGTAAAATCCAAAGCACAGATGAAGCATTGGTAAGCATTGGATCAAAAGGAACCAATTTTTTTGGGACCTTTATCCTCTTCATAAAGTGACTTCACCAAGGCACACCCTAAGAAGAATTGAGACTCTCTAAAAGTAATCATTAATTGAACTCACTAAATTCTCCCCACAGGGGCCACAAAACAGTGCATACAATAAGCCATCGTGGTAATAATACATTTTGAAACGTAGATGTTGACTTTTTAGGATCTTCAAATCCATCTATCTGCCCACAGAACGAATACCTGAGCATTATCAGAGACCCGTTTTAGAGGGGGTTAAGTTTAGGCCTAGTGCATGCGGTACTTTTTGGGTCTACCTGACCCATCTGGTGCTCGGTACTGGTAGCTTATTACCAAGAGGCTTAATACTCGAATGCTCATGTGGGACGATGGTACTGTAGTGGCCAAATCTAGGGCATCCTTCCCTATAGGTGATAGTGCTAGCAACACTTGATCTTCATACCATTACCTTGGTCAATTCTTCGGCTGCTGGAAGGCATCGCTACTTCTTTAGAGATGTTAGCCCCAATATCAATCAGAAGAAATCTTAGCAAGGCCAAGTTACATTGAGAGTGTAACGAAAATTAGGTCTATATAGGCTTTTGAGTATCATACGCAAAACAGACAAAATCACATTTTTTCATTGATTGATCACAAAGAGTTACATTAAAGGAAAACTTACCTCTTATTTTTTCGCTTTGTTTTATGCATGTGATATTATTTTATTTGATAAAGATCTTTCTTCCTCCAAAAAACAAAAATATCAACAAGATTAAGCTAATTGACACCATAATGGACCCAACGGGACCCTGTTGATCTAGCCATTTCTTGGACCTCCCCCCATTAGAGGGAGGAGTATCTGGTCTCCCACCATTTATGTGTTGAAGATGACACACTACCACCATTATCGATTCATCATTTATCAGGGCATCTATGATTGGAAACCCCCAAGGGTCACCCAACACCACACCAGTGGAAACCCCAGCAGGGTCACCATACTTAGCCCATCCTACAACCCCTAGACGGCAGAGGAGTGCTACCACTTCGGGGAATTAGAAAAGTATCCATCAGGGAACACCATAGGGTAATATTCCCCAAGCACCTCCCCTAAACCATCATATTCAGATACCTCTTTTTCCATAGTGTATAATGGTAGTCAATACGCAGTTACCCTTCTTAGCATCACTTAATATTCCAAATCTAATGAAGTTAACTAATGACCCCATTGCTCATGGACTTAATTGGCATCCCATGTCCACTAAGCTCCCTTCTGATATACCAAAATTTGAAGGGAAGCAATCAGAATACCCAAAAAATCATATCATGACTTTCCACCTGTGGTGTTCGTCCAAAAGTATCATTGATGATACTATTCGACTAAGACTTTTTCAACACACCCTAACAAGGCCTATGGTGAAATGGTATGTTGACTAGCCTTCTGCTTCTCATGGAGCCTTTAGCACCCTCAATACAGCGTTCATCGCCTAATTTCAGCTCCCCATTCATCATGATTCGGGAATGCAACTGTTGACACATTTTAAGAGAATGCTAGTCATCCATATATCAGACCATCTCCATGAATGGTGGCAATGTCAAAGTTTGTGTAAATCCAAACTCGACGATATATTGTTGTTGGAATTATTTTTGAAAACACTCACAGCTGAGATTTTGGCGATGCAGAAACCCACCTCTGAGGAGGATGCCATTAGCAAGTCCCAACATCTTGAACTCATGATTTACACCTAGTCAAGATATATTTACAATGTCCATCCTAATGAAAACTTACAGAGAGTTACAACGCACGTCGAATACTATAGACGTTTTTATTGGGTCCTTGACCGAAGGTCACCTAACAAGAAGTATCCAATACCCAGGTACTCGTATTGTTCTACTCCGAACATATCACAACCTGGCTACCATCAAAGTCAGTCTACACCTTTACAGAATATGACAAAGAGGGTAATACCATACCATCAACAGAAGGGAGGCTCGTACCCTCCCTCGCAGGGGAACCAGTACTCAACTATGAATTTTAATACAAGAGAGCCTCCCAAAAAATCTTACACCAATCAGGGACAGGGGAACCTATATCCCCCTTTTCCTGCACAAAACCCACCACCAAGGAAAAACAACGTGGTGGTGAACCTAGTGAAACCATCCCAGGCTCAGTAGCGACAGTATTATGACCAGGAGAACAACAATAATCCTCCAAACGCTGCAAAAAATAAGCCTATGAATAAACAAAAGGTGGACTCTGGAAAGAGGGGAAGTAATCAACAATTCCCCCGTGATCTCAGTCAGGGGGAAAACCCAACCGAAATAAAAACCAAGATTGAAATAATAACTCCCAAGGGAAAAACAAGAGACCTATTCTAAAGACCAATCTTTCTTGTGCCATATGTGGTGAATATGGCCATTATACTCACCACCGTCCCAAGCTCCCCAAATTGAAAAAAATCAGGGTAACCATGGACAAGGGGTACCTACTCAATAGCCTGCTCTAATGTAAGGAGTGATTAAAAACTAGCAACAAAAACCACCCCAAAACGAGACCGGAGGAGGCAGTCATGAAATTTACATGGCTAGCAAAGAATTTTTCTTCCAAACAAGGAATAGGAACTATGATACACCTCTAGACACCAATCCATCAAGTACAAGTACAAGTGCACCTACTGCACCATTAACTATCTCCAAAGTACTTGTTCTTCCAAACAAGGAATAGGAACTATGATACACCTCCAGAAACCAACCCATCTGGTACAAGTAAGAGTGCACCTACCACACCGTTAACTATATCCAAAGTACCCATAGAGCCCTTCCCAAAAACGATAAAGGGACCAACCAGGTGTGCAGGAAATCACTCTAAAGCTTCTTGTGTTTATAGCATACTGGAGGATTTAGATCAATCACATGTTGCTATGTCAGCTTTGGAAGTTCTGCAATCATCCCCAAGACAACGGAAACTTTCCGCATTAGGTGCAATCGATCCTTCTAATTCACACCTAATGGTTTTCTACCTAGACAAGGAAAGCCCAAGGATTCCTTCTCTAATCACTTTCCAAATACTGGTTTCAGTTCTAAACATCACCATACATCGATGCATCATCGATGAAGGAGAATCCACATGTATCATGTCCAAATCAGTTTGGAAAATTGTAGGATCACCTGAACTAAAACCATCTGACATCATGCTTAGAGCATATGATGGTCACCCTTCAACCCTTGTCGGTTTGTATCAAAATCTCCTAATAAACCTGGTCAGAAAGATAGTTCTTATAAATATTGAGGTCTTATATGCACAAATAGACTACAATATACTCCTCAGGTGGAGTTATATGTACACCATGACTGCAGTCACATCCTCTATTTTTACGGTAATGATGTTTCCCCATTATGATCCAATAATCACGATCTACCAACTCACATACTATGACAAGAAACCCATGACCACTCTCGATGTCGTGCAACCATATGTAGACACAACCATAGAACCACTTACACAGTATACAGAATTCGGCCCAGGCCAGTTCAAACCATCATCCATTCTAGGGGCATTCCTAGGAGATCTCCCTATTATACCAGAGGGAGTCCTGGAAAGCATGGGGGCACTGGAGTGCGTGATGCTCTCATCAAACACCAAAACTAGCCCAGACATGGAAACTAGCAATACAGATGTCGAAGCCACTAGCATGAAATTCCTACCATACGCCATTTCCAAAACCCCATTTTTATACCACCCACTTGGTTTTGTGTCAAAACAAGTCATGGCAACTATGACATTGCCGAATATGGCTTTTTTAATACCCGTGTGGTATTTGGTCCCCCCAACCATGTTAGGAAGTCAAGGCATCACCTCTATAGGAATAACCCCTATTTCCCCTCAAGAGGTCATAGCAGTTAACAAAACCCCTGTAGCAGCGCCAGCTGACATGACCAAGAAAAAAAAAGGGGGAAAAAGTTGAAACCCCCAAGTTACATAGGGCCTTACAACCTTGCGCATTGTGCGATATCGTAGGTCATCCTACAAATATTTTCCAAGAGTTAGAAGAATTGAAACCCATTCTACACACTGAAAGAAATGTTGCGATCTTGAATTCCCATAAAAAGGAACAAACCATGAATAGCTAAGGGAAAGGATTATGCAAAAATCATGTGTGTGCCATATGCGACCATTATGGGCATTATACCCATCATTTCCCAAAAATTCTATGATATAGGGATGCCTTGCAAGCCCTATAAAAATCTTACCAGGAGAACCCCTCAACTCCACCCATGCAAATGGACAAGGGAGAACCCAAAACCATAATGTACGTATGAGAGGAGCCTACATCTTTCTCATTTACAGTCACCCCAATGACCCAAAGATGGTAAATAAAGGCCATATCACATGTCCCAGTTTACGAACTATGTGACAGGTCTGACCACTTAGTCACCAGTGCCTCGAGTTAAGTGCGTTTAGCCATTGGTATCAAACCCCGCAAGTTGCCCAAAGAAACTTAGTTCGGCATAGAAATCATACGTGTCAGATTTGTGGGAGAAACCACCATGTGCACCATTGTCACCATATTTATCGCTTCCGGGATATGTTGGATTTCATGCAACACTTCATCGCTGAAAACCCCGACTTAGCCAAATCGGACACAGAATCCACGAACAACACTACAACTCAAAGGATGAAAGCAACAAGGACCATATTGTATGTGTCTGAGGAGAGACTGTCACCTGAAAAACCACCTCTTCCTCGTAATCATCCTCAAGCTCTGGTCCAACTCTGCGCACTCTCCGATGTGCGAGATCACTTCATCGTTGATTTTGCAACTCTAGAGTTATTTCAAAGATGGTACCTGATCAACCCAGTGTAATAAGATGACCTACGAGGAGTCAAATATTCTTGCTGAGTATGCTCAAATAGCCACCTAGTTTGTTGATGTCCCTACATCCCCCGCTTCCATTCGGCATTAAATTGTTTACGCTAGGCCATAACCAGTCTCACTGCAGGAGACAGATCGGATTCGGACTCAGTGAATAGTTCGACAGCCCAAGAGAATGAGGCAACCATGTCCATCCTCTTCATATCGGCAGAAAAATGGCCAATAAGGGGGAATATTATCACCCCCAAGCACCCTCCACGAATAATCCCATCATGCACATTGTGCGACACATGCAATCATTTAATCGCTCAATGCCCAAATTTACGATCATTTCACAAATGGTACCCTATTACTCTAGTAGTCCAAAGGAAGTGGAGAACCAAAGAGCAACAGTCTTATCTGATTTTCTAAAACAACCACCACACTCTACATTGTACTTACATCCTCCGATCTCGACCTATGTTAGATGTCATATGCTCATTGGTCGCCAAATATCCAAATGTAATCGATTTCGAACCTAGGCAGCTAGGCGCAATGCGGCCTTCCCCCCATCATAACCAAAACCCTAGGAAAGCTAAGGTGACCAATTGTCTTAGCAGGGCATGGAAACAGCCAAAAACAACATGTGTTCTATGCGATAGAAAGGACCACATGGTCAATCAATGTCAGGAACTCAAGAAACTCATCGACAGTCTTCGCACGGTCACAACCATACCACATATCCATCTCTCTAATTAAGATAAGATCACATGCTGCTATTGTGGGATTTTCTTGCAATTCCACCACACTATGAATTATGAATGCCTCCCAAATTTATGAGTGGCAAGAGAATCATTAAGTCTAGACTCCCCAAAGGAGCCACACCAAAAAAACCGAGGACTTGAAGATGACAGAAGTGAAAAAATTCACCAATGCCTAACCATCTCCAATCATCAACATCTAGCGTAGAGAGTAGTTTTGGTTATCACACCATCTACTCGATAGGTACCTCTTCTCCATACACCATTTGCACAAGTCATAACCATGAAACAAAGATTTTCCCCATGATGAAAAAATTTCGACACCTTTGCATTTAATGTGACTTCCAAGTAAAGGAAGGTGTGCGTACCCTTAGTACATCATCGAAAGAGCACAAATGTACTCTCAAACAAGCAACGATAATGGAAATTCTTCCACCATATAATGGTGACAACACACAACACCACATACAATTCATCTCATCATGTATGGGAACCATGACTCATGCTGTCTACTCTTATTTCATTGGTGTCGAGACCATTGCAACTACCACAACACTAGTAGTATCTTTGACGGTGCAAACCCAACCCTTCTGCACTCTTTCAACCTCGTCTGTTCCACGACATTAACCACATAATCATATTCATGTCTATTGACTAGCACTGTTAGGCCCAAACCAATTCCTCACGGCCTCTCACAAACCAATTCCCCCTTAGACATCTTGTTTCACTCTGAGGAAGATATTCTAGAGGCCATGATGGAACCATATCGTCTATGGGCCTCAATGCATCAGCACTCATTTTTTCTTCTAGAAAAAATATTTGTGCCTAGCAGTCCAAAAAATAGGATATATGCGCCATTGAATCCAAAGACTTCTTTCCATCTAGGAAGTTATATTGGTTCAAAAATCTTATCCTAGCACTCGATGTGTTCTAAGAAGGGAATATGTTGAATATTTTTCCAACCATTAAGGTGAATATCTCAAGAAAACCAGGCAAAACCGAAGAAATCTCACTAGGGGCAGCATGATCCCTAGATGAGATAGTCTCTTATACAAACTTATTACAAAAGTACATGGATATCTTCACATAGGATTATTTATAAATTTCAGGGGTTAGCCCCACCATCGTAGAACACCACATTGACACATGGGATGACGTATCACCAGTCTACCAAAAGTAGCATCAATTACACCCATCCAAGGCAGAAGTAATCAAACAAGATATTAAAAATCTTCATAAAGAAGGATCCATCTACCTAATTGCTTATACATCGTTGGTTTCCAACCCTGTACCCGTCATGAAAAAAGAGGGTACCATTCAATTCTGCACCGATTTTTGATATTTAAATAAAGCATGTCCCAAGGAAAACAACCTACCTTGTTCGTCGATGAAGTCATTGATGCTTGCGCCAGTCACGAGGCCTTTTCTTTCATGGGAAAATTCTTAGGGTACAATCAAATTAAAATTCAGCACACGGATTAGTACAATATGACGTTCACTACCCACTGGGACACGTTCGCATATCAAGTCATGCCTTTCAGTATTAAAAACACTGGAGCTACCTTCCAGTGGGCCATGAATTATATCTTCCACAATCTGGCTCACCTCATCTTAGCTTACTTGGATGACCTCACAGTACGATCCAAGAAACAAGGAGGCCATCTAGAGGAATTACGGTTGTTATTTCAATGATGCCGACACTACAACCTATGCTTGAACCCCCCCTTCAAGTGTGTCATTTGCATTAATGCAAGAAGACTCTTAGGATTCATCATGTTCCAACAAGGGATCAAAGTTGACCCCCTCAAGGTCCAGGCAATAAAAAAAGGTTGCGCCACCCAAAACTCTCAGGAAACTTCGAAGCTTACAGGGGAAAGCGAACTTCTTATGACACTTTTTCCCCAACTATTCCACTTGCGAGCATGGTTTCCTACACCTACTTCACCAGGACATTCCATTAAAATGGGATGATTAGGCTAAAAATTCATTTGAGGCACTGAAAGACACATTGTCTTTAGCCCATTTGATCAGCCCACCCAATTATGACAAATATTACACCTTATACCTGTCGGCATCAAACACAGCCATAGCAGGGGTGTTAGCTCAAGACAGACCAGATAATAAAGAGCACATAATTTATTATGTCAACAAGAACATATCTGGCCCTGCTTTAAAATACGAACTAGAATAAAAAACGGCCCTAGCCCTAGTACACGCAGAACAAAAACTTTAGCATTACATCATCCTAAGGACTACAATAGTCATAGCATCTATCAACCCCATGAGATATCTTCTAACCCATCGTCTGATGAATCACTAGTATGCCCGATGGGTAGTCATAATATAGGAATTTGACTCCCCTAAGAGCAAAAAAGCATTGATACTAACTGAGTTCATCACTAACCTTCCAAGTCTGACTCAACGATCCTTAGTTAGCGACTCACTACTAGATGAACATCTATTCTTAGTGACAACTGAGGACCCTTGCTACAGCGACATCCTCCTATTCTTGTGAACCAAAAAGTTCAAACCACAACTCACCTGTGATGACTAAAGCCACATACGCCATCAAGCCCCTTAGTACCTTCTCATGGGGGACGTCCTTTATCAAAGAGGTGTTGACACTATTTTACGTTGATGCCTCACACACGACCAAGTTGATCAAGCCCTAAATGACTGCCCTCGTGGGGCTTATGGCAACCACCTCTTAAGGTTGGCCACTACCCAAAAAGTCTTGTGGGCTGGTTATTTTTGGCCCACCCTATTCCACTATTTCATTTGATGCAGAAGCATCATGGTTCCAAACTTTTGTATGTTTAGTAGAATCACTAGTACATATGGTCAAAATTCTAACACTTTAGTTCTGACACTTTTGACGTATTGTTGGAAATTTCCTCATTTTTGTCAATTTTTTTAATCCCGCCAATAAGCATCGTTAGCGAAGTTTTGGGAGTATTGTCAGAATATTGATGTTTAAGACAATCGTCGAAATATCGACATTTTGGGACACACAATCGGAATTGCGACATTTTGAAGCAAGGTGTCGGTCTTACAACATTTAGGAGACAAACCATTAGTCTTGCGACGTTTAGGGACAAGTCGTTGGTCTTGCGACGTTTCGGAGAAAACTATCAATCTTGCGACATTTAGGAGAAAAACCATCGGTCTTGCGACATATAGGGAAAAAATTTCAGTCTTACGACATTGCATGACAATTGTTGGTTTGCCTCCTAAACGTCGCAAGACCGACGTATTAAACCATATTCCAATTAAATAGAAATCAACCGAATGACCACATCTAAAGGCCTAAGGTCCATGTAAGCCAAGGTTTTAATGCAATATGCATGGTAAGTTCATTTAACATTACTCAATGGTAAGTCTGTTGTGCAAACCCCCTCCCCATGTGCCCAAACGCCAGGAACTAGGAGCTCCGAAAAATTACGATGGAATATTAATGACGTTAATTAAGTCACTAATCCGCACTTGAGCCAAGATTAAGACGTCGTTTTCACTAATTGTGCTTTAATCTGTTGAGTTTTACCCTAACTACCCTACCCCAAATTAGAAACCCTTTTCCATTCTCATTGTTTTTGTTTCCACCAATATGCAATTCTTAGAGATGTTGGTTTGAATCCTTGTTATGCCATGAATGGGGTTCATCTCCTCGCCCCCAGTGGCTAGCATGGCATCCGCAGACATGAAATCCTTTGTTGGCTGCAGCACTGGAGTTACTTCCTCTTGCTTCCAAGTTCCAAATTTTCATTTTACAAGTATAACATCATTACTTCCTTTTTACTAATGTTTTCTGTTCATTTACCTGAAGGTTTCAGCTCATGGCTTGGTGTAACTATTTTTCTGTGCTATGTCTCCTTTGCAGGTACATCCAGGATGCTTCAATTCCATCTCATAGGAGCTTAACAAATTCCACACCGATGGTTTATAGGTATGGATTCGTGCCATTTATCTGTCCTATTTATTTCAAAAATATTTTATCATAGCGAAGTACCGAGCCATTTCACTTAGTTCTTGTAGGGTTTTACTATGTCAAGGTTGAAGTATTTATCATAGTACCCTTGCCACGACACAAGGCTTGTTGTAAAGTTAATGTTTTAGGTTAGTTGGGTTGGAAACCTCCAGTCCAAAATTAAGGGTTTTTACATGACTACCTCTGTTTACATTAGGTTTGAGTGTAAGGCCCTAAGTGCCAAAATTATGTCTATGTTGAGAGGTTGCAGTATTCTGGCTGCACACTATGCAAGTTAAGTCTAGCCATGGATTTTTATACACTACAGGGTTTCACCCTGAGCTTTTAATGTATTGTTATCTTGTTTCCTTTCTATATAATTGTTACACTGCATGCGGTGTGAGCCATATAAATTATGACTTCCTTTGCTATTTTTTTGTAATCATATCCGAATTGGAATCTCATGGTAACAGGGTGGGGTTTTTACCCAGAAGAAATTTTTACAAGTTTGATTTCATTTGAACAATGAATGAAGTTGATTGTTAAATTACTATATGGTCATTTACTGAAGAAATTATGTGCAAATATTAAGTTTTTGAAATATTTCTACTGTCTATTTACTCATTATGTAGCTATCGTTTCTCTAGATGCATGTTTGTTGCGTAAGTAAAAATACTCTTGTTACCCCTATAATACTTCTTTTATTTTACTCCATTTTCTATAGGGATAGGCAATCGCTAGTTTCCTAACTGGCATACAGCTAAACCCTATATAGATTCATTGAAGCTTGTTTAAAGATGTCTTGATAACTAAGGATTTAATCTTTTTGTTTTTAAAATAACATTATTATTTGGTTCATGATTAGGACTAGACTATTTCTATTTCGGTGCCAACAAAAACTACTTTTACCAGTTTACAATCTTCTCATTTAATTTATGCTCTGATATTTACGTTTAAATCTACCCATTTAATTCAAGTTACTATTCTTGGTTGATTTAACCCCGAGGGGCCCAGACTTTCTCGGGTCCACTACTGGGCTCGTCCAAACCCATCGGTAATATACCTCGCGGGAGCTTCCTATTTTACAAACCCTGAATCCCTCTTCCAAATGGAGGTTTCATATTTATTTTTTCAGAACTCAACAAATTTAATTTAGTTTACTGAATGAGAACTATTACAGGTTTTTCCTTCTTTATTATTACTCTTAAACTATTTATTATTTCTGGGTTTCCCATTGTTTTTCAGTTCGAAGATGAAACCTTGATCATTTGGAGGGTTCATGTACTTTTATCTATACCAAAAACCTGGCTTATTGTTCATAGCTTAGCCATGTATCTATTCTTTGCTATTTCTTGTTTTCTTTACTCTTTGTTGTGATTATGTATGATCCATCTCCTTAGGTTGAGTCATGAGTGTTACCTTATTTCATGGAGAGAGGGAGCGAATCTTGCTTTAAGTCCAGGGGAATTGCCACAAATGGGAGGGTAATGAATGTCCCCGAGATTGTACAGGCCCTTCTTCACCTAAAATTTTCTGCTTTGGGCATATTTATTTTGGAGATGGTCATAAAAACAAGGTACATAAATTCGCAATTCCAACAAAAAATAAATGAACTACAACAACAAATTAACAACATAAAAAATTCTCACAAAAGAGAGATTGAAGATATTAATAAAAAAAATTTCAATGAAGTTGATACAAATTTTCATTTAAGAAATCATAATAAATCTATACTAACAGAAATAAAGAAGATAGAGAAAGAGAGAAGGCATAGCAAGGATACAAAAACAAGGATAAGAGCAATGACACCTGCACAATTGATGTGAAAAAACCTAATGTTGTTATCAATGAAGTTGTACCAGTGAAAGAGCTAACAAAAGTTGAAACTCAAGTACATATTATTGGAATAAATAGTTATTATTTAATATTGATTACTTTATATAATTCATGATGTTCTTGTGAAGTGAACTATTCACTTCTCCAACAATATCAAACAGAAGAAGTTCTAAACATAATACAAATTACTCTTAACAACTCAATAACTAAGAGAAACAACAGTAACATCGAACAAAACTAATTGAACCCTCTAAATTTTTAGTTGAATACATCTCTCTAGGCTCATTAAGTTGATTATATAATATTATAGGTGAACTTGTGATCTAGCATTTGTAATCT
The DNA here is from genome assembly GCA_034641835.2 of Pinus albicaulis. Taxonomy (NCBI): domain Eukaryota; kingdom Viridiplantae; phylum Streptophyta; class Pinopsida; order Pinales; family Pinaceae; genus Pinus; species Pinus albicaulis. Next base: position 1,206,333,846 of record CM076584.1, read on the forward strand.
ATCAATATAAAAGGGGCTCTACACCTTTATGAAAAATGTGTAAAGGATCTAGGAGTCTTGCTCTAGGGGAAACATTTGCCTTATCTATATATACATACTTAGGCTTCTATCAATTTAGATCTCTTATTATCACCCTTATTTATCAACATCGGTTCTGCATTTTAGTTCCCTAGTCAATAGATGGGCATACACAATATTGGACCCTTCCTTTCAAATTGTCCCAAGTTCGTTGTGTCACCTATTATTGAAAATGTAGTTATAGGAACTCTTGAACAAGGTTATCATGTAACAAGGTGAAGAACACTTGTAAAGAGGGAGTGTTAGAGGTTTCATACATTGTTTCTCTGACAGTTTCCATGTTCAGCAACAAAAGCACATTAGCAATAGCAACAATTTAGATTCTGATAGAATAGAGGAGGTGCAACAATGTTAGAGAATGGTGGGTTGTTGATGAAGTATTACTTGAAAAAGGAATGCACACATTGAATATTCTAAAGAGATTTCAGAGTATAGAAGGGAATAGTGGCCTAAGGTTATATCTATTTATGTTAACATATGGTCAATGTGATTATGTTTCCCTTAGTAGATAGGGGGTTCAAGGTTTTGTAATAGTATATTTCCTTGGTGGAGAAAAATTGTAAAGTGGGAGTGTTAGAGGTTTCATACCTTGTTTCTCTGACAGTGTTCATGTTTAGCAACAAAATCACACTAGCAATAGGAACAATTTAGATTCTGATAGAACAGAGGAGGTGCAACAATGTTAGAGAATGGTGGGTTGTTGATGTATTCCTTGAATAAGGAATGCACACTTTGAATATTCTAAAGAGATTTCAGAGTGTAGAAGGGAGTAGTGGCCTAAGGTTATATTTATTTAGGTTCACATATGGTCAATGTGATGATGTTTCTCTTAGCAGATAGGGGTTTCAAGGTTTTGTAATAGTATATTGCCTTGGTGGAGAACACTTGTAAAGTGGGAGTGTTAGAGTTTGCTTACCTTGTTGCTTTGACAATGTTCATGTTCAACAATAGGGGTGCACCAACAATAACAAAAATTTAGATTCTATTATAACAGAGGAGGTGTAACAATGATATAGAAGAGGTACAGTGAAGGGGAGAGTTGGCACATGCATACACCAGCATCATTCTTCTACTGGTATAATTCTACAGACCTCAAAACAATTCCTTACACCTCAGACCAATCAAGATTGGTTTCAGGACTATGTCATGTCACAACTCGAATGTGTGTGAAGAATCACTACAACTTAGTTTAGTGGACCTATAATATTCCTAGGCTCAGATCCGTGGAGGGATTCCACTAAAAATATGTAGTGACTTACTTCCAGAAATAACTACTTAGCTCATATCAGACAATAGAATTTTGTCTTTATCCTTTCGTGGCTCAAATATGTGGTAAATCTCATTCTATACTCATATCTGGTCATGTGGAGAGGCAGTGGGAAGTGACACTTGTGGAGTTTGGAAAAACTTAGTTTATTTAACAGTTAAAGATCTTGGATCCTTGACAACTTACTTCTAATGAAAGGCAATCCTGCTAAAATTCTTATACATTATGAATTTCCATAAATAGGTGTCCCTAATGTTCTTATCCACCATGAAATTTAACTAACATAAAAGGTACAATGGGGAGAAAATAGATATAATAAGATGGTAATTCTCATACATAAATCACGAGTTATGCTCACACATTGAAAAAATATATATCTTTCATTCACCAAGTGGATCATGTACCAAACATAATTGTACCAATAAAAGTGTTTCCAGAGCATTCACATTCCATATTCATAAGCAATGATCAATTTCAATGATTAGTTTAAATAGTGATTTTTCTTTGACCAATTTACTATGAGTTCATTATGGATTAAGGGAAATGCAAAATGTTCTAGTAGCATACCCAAGAACAACACTTTCAACCATGATATTTAAGAGCATATCTGGGAACAACGTGTGGAAAGTATTATCGTGTGTCCTGTCTTAGAATTGTGGATCCAGGTAATTGTTTCTCACATGAAAATATGATATATTTCCTTCTAAATTATAACTAATTTTTCCCTGTACTGGGTCAATATAACTTCATCTAACCTAGGCCTACTTTTGTGTTCTTCCTATTTTTTGCTATATTTTTCCTGATTAAAAATATTTTAGTCAAATTTGAAATAGGTCCACACCTAGCATTTTGGGAAAAGTTACAACTTACTCCCACTCAATTTTGGTTTCTTTCTTCATCCTTCATCCACTCAGTTTATTGCTTCTTGTTGTTGGCTCTGGATCTACGACCTGATAACCAAGTCTCATGGTCATGTAAGAACTGTTGTTTCTTCTTTCTGATTTTTGGATCTTTTGTTCATTCTTCGTTATATCCGCTTCATATTTCATTCCTCTTCTGTTGGACAAGTATGTTTTTAAATACCCTTGATCTCCCTATGGTCAATTGAGTAACTTATAAGTTCCCTGTTCTCCCTCATTTGAGAGACTGTGTTCCATGATCTCCCTAATTTAAATTGAGTAACCTAATTTTCTTTATTTCACTGTAGTCGAAGGAGTAACTATGATATTCAGGCAGGTTGTTGTTTGACTAACAACATTTTTCTTCATTTCACTGCATTCCTATTTTTTTTTTCTCATTATCATCACTTCATTTGCATAATTTGAAAGTGGTTACATTATTTGACTTTTCTTTCTCTTTTTGATATTTTTAAATTATCAAGGAAAATTTCCTAGCATCCTGGATGGCTTTATCTTCAACTGTTTCTCTGCATAGACAATTGTAGAGCTTCTCGGTGCTTTTTTTCCATTGCATTTTTTCAAGTCAATGCTTAAAGCAGACATTACAACTAAGGTGAATGATCAGTTATTTTCTTGTGTCTTAAGACACTGAATATGGTTTTACATTCAATGACTTGAATAGAAATTGGTTTAGGCTATACCATTATTTTTAGCTTCTAAAATCTTGAACAGTTTCTTCAAGGTGTTGTTTTTGGTTCCATAAGTTGAATCTTCCCAAAGTTTTAAGGGTAAATTAAACAATAGTTACCCAAAATTGTGGTGTTGGATTATCCTCGTTCTCATTCATTTGTGGTTGAAGAAGTAATTATGATATTCAGGCAGGTTTTTTGTTTGACTGGCAACCTTTTTCTTCATTTCAGGGCATTCCTATTTTTTTGTGCTCATTATCGTCACTTCATTTGCAGGATTTTAAAGTGGTTACATCCCTTGACTTTTCTTTCTCTTTTTGAGATTCTTTAAATTATCAAGGAGAATTCCCTAGCATCCTCGATGTCTTTATCTTCAATTGTTTCTCTGCATAGAAAATTGTAGAGCTTCTCAATGCTCTTTTTCCATTGCATTTTTTTTCAAGTCAATGCTTAAAGCAGGAATTACAACCAAGGTGAATGGTCAGTCAGTTGCTTGCATCTTAAGACACTGGAGATGGTTTTATATTCAATGAATCGAATAGAAATTGGTTTAGGCTATACCATTATTTATAGTCAACAACCTTCAAAAACATTGCTTCTTGAGGGCATATTGCAATGAGATTGATTAAAGGGAGGTTTCTTTGGTCTTTTCATCCATCAGAAATGATGGACACCCCCGTTTTTGCCCATGTTTTTTTTTGTTTGACTGTTTATCTAGAAAGTGTCTTTGTGATGTCAACAATGTGGTGTGGACATTTTCTTGACTGGGGCTTTTGTAGCCTTAATATTTTGTTGCCATTAAGAGGAACACACCAAATTAAATGGTATTCCATTTGCATCGATGCAATGGACTTCCATTCTATTTCAAGAGGTCCCATAATATGGTTTTTACTAATCATAATATATGGTATATATGGCAATAGACGCTTTATATGCAGATCCTTCCATCAAGAGCTTTCTTACTATATCTTCTATTAGCAGCATTTTGCAAAGCTGCATAGAATTTAAGTTTTGTAGGACTCAACCTAGTCCAGGTTTTCCATTTACATCAGATGGACCTAGAGATACTGTGATTGTTGTATTAACCTATTCAGTGAGCTGGAATTTTCCCTAGTGTATGAGCCATTTATGACTTTCTTGTATTTGTTTCAACTTCATTTTCATGAACCACCCACAGGGTTTTTTTGAGTATTTCAATATGCTGCAATAATGGAGATCTCTGGCATTTCTTGTGGCCACATTCTTGTGTTCTTTACAGCATTTCATTTGGTTGTGATATTTCCATGTCTATGGTACTACGTCTATAGGGAATTTAAATCATTGTAATTAAAAATTTGTAAAGTAGCCTACAATATGGTTCAACATAATGAGGACAGGGATGTGCAAAATTTCAAGAGTCTGGTTCAGCATAGATCAACATAATGAAACAGGTATGTGCAAAGGGTTTTAGAAATAGAGATGGCTTTGGAAATCTGCATTTTCAAAATCTTTAGAAACAGGGAAATTATGTGTGTCCTGCAATTACATATTTATATCATATACAACATATTTGTATATGCGGAATTTACAAATTAGACACTTGAACAAAAATCTATCATTCATAAACATTAAACTGAAAAGCATGTTTCAAACTTGTCATGTGACCACCTTCGACCTATATAAATGTAAGTGGATATAATGTGCTCAATATCCTATTTTTCTGAATTGAAGGCCAAGAAAATGCCCTATTAGATAATATGTGCCCAAGCATGCGATGTTAATATCTAAAAGTTACTTTTATCTTGTTTGGCATTGGGTTTCAAATCCATGATCTAGGTAAAGGTCCATGGCTCATCAAATACATATTACAGACGAGTACCCTTGCTGCTCAAGGACTGCAGGCACTCAAATATGCACATTAGAAACCTATAAATAGCTTAAGGTTCAATACATGAGAAATGATTATTGATGGAAAATTTAACATTGACCTTGAGGTTCAGGTGAGAACCACTTTAATTGAATATATATTGTTATTTCCTTCATTTCAAATTTATCAAACTCACAAAAAAATGCAAGGCATAATTCTTGTTAGCGTCCCATGATTTAGCAGATTGGTAGACCAAATGCACAGGGTAACATCAGAACAGTCTTTGGAGTCCTAGGACCTAGCCTTCCTAGACTTAGAGAGGGCTCTCTCTATTGTATGCAAAGGATGTGTACTTGTTTTCTTTCTAGGGTTTATATTTTAGGCTAGTTGTTAAGTGTAGGGTTTTGTTGTTTTTTCTGGTTGGGTAATATAATCAAGTAGGATAGGTGGAGTGAGAGGTCATCAAATCATTGGGCTATGGATTTTATGAAATTCATGGATATCTCAACAATGATTCAGAGTGCATCAGAGGGAAAATCTAGTATGGTCAATTGATCTTTAAGGTTATGTGTGAAGTAAAATGGACATTAAGTTGGTGAACAAGGTAAGGCAAAGGGCAGTGAAGTATCCTTTGTCAAATGCCCATGAACAAGAAGGTATCAAATACTGACAAGAAAAAGATAATAATCATGAGATAGGGCAAGCCATTAACTCAATGACAGTACTTAAACAAGTAGAGATTCAAGATGAACAATTTAGTGAAACAAAGAAAGCAAGAAAACTTATCTAAATTTAGTGATTTCACCTTCAAGGTTTGAAAACATATAAGATGACAAATAAATTTAATCAAAGAAGAGGGAACTCCTAAGCATCATTTGATCAATATATAAAGAATTTTGAGGAAAACTTCTCAAGCATGGACAAAGGACATGATTAAAACATGGCCTCTTTGGCTAAACCTAGCAGGTAACACATCAAAGAGATATTCCACAAACAGAGTTTAGATAGCATCAAGTAAGCATGGCTAACCATAAAACATATTTGAAAAATACTTTCTTAAACTATTGATGAAACAAACAATCCTAGGTGGGTCTAAGGTGCAGCTAAGAATTCATTAAACTAACCCAGAAGAGGAAAACATAAAGACAATAGTAAACAGGAAGGACTAAGGTGCCTCAAACGACATTTCTTAGCCTATAATTTTCTGATCTACTGAAACATAGAAGGATGGACACAATGATAAACAAGAAAACATGAACAAAATATAGACACATTGTTGAACCCTTAGTTAAATTGAGACAGGGGGGGTGAATCAGTTTAACACCTTCATGGACTTTTAAAACTTTTCATTAAACTTATTTACACCTTCATTTCATGTTCAACTTAATATGTGAGTAATCTTAGAATGTGAGGAGCAAGTATTAATATAATGTAACATCAGACTTAATATGAGAGCAGCAAGTATTAAGCAGATGAGATAAACCATATCAACACATACACATCATGCACAAAGACACCAGATATAAGTGGAAACCCATAAAGGGAGAAAACCACATCTTATTATTGTTATGATGCAAAGGCAAGCTCCAACTCCCTCTCACCACTGTTTTTCTGCAGGCACCAACCTACAGGAGGCTCCAACCTCAATTCTGCAAGCTACAACTTGCAAGGAAGCACCAACTCCCTTCAATTTTCTGCAGGCACCAACCTATAGGAGGCTCCAACCTCAGTCAGCTACAACTGACAGCTATCAAGCTACAACTTGATAGGGAAGCTCCAACTTCCTTACTCTTTCAAAAGAAAACACTTGCTGATTTACCTTGGATATCAGTTCTATTATGTACCATCTTCACTGCTGTGCATCAGTCTTCATATCTGTCTTATATTATCTCTGCATCTTCTTGGATTCTATATCATCTTCACCTTCTTCACTGCTCATCTCCTTCTTCTCTGCCTCACTGCTTTATTTCTGCATTCTCTAACTTCTCTGCATCTCGTTCTGCTCCTCCTTCTTATCTTTTCTGCCTCAATTCCATATTCTGCATTCTCTATATTCACTCTCTCTAACCTCTTGCAGCTTTCTTATTTTCTTCAACTCTCTTTAATTCTGATTCACACTCTCTTCTTCTCTCACTTTATTTTCCTAACATCTCCCCTTGGATATTACCCTGTTTTATACAAAAATAGCTTCATGGTTGTTTGTATTCTACGGGGAATTCGAAATGGACGGCCATGTCTCTTTGCCTTCTGCCTTATCATCTCTTTTATCCGCTCATTCAAAAAATATAACTGTAGGTACCAATTTAACATTACAGTTGGATATTTTTTCCCTTCCGGAGACTTGCCAATGCATCACAACAATATAAATTAATTACAACTATCACATTTTCGGTTACATAAAAAACAATTTTACTCAGCCCATTTTCTAGCCTTTGGCTTTGCTGGATTTGTCTTTTCTGCTATTTTTGTTTTGTCCCTTTCGGCTCTGCTAGCTCTCCTGTCCTTTGTCATGGTGTAACTGTTATGTGTCTCTTGGCAATGTAACAATAATGAATCATTTTAATAACACTGCTCTCTTTGTTTTTCTCTCTTCTTTTCATCAACCGCCCCGCCTCTCTTTTCCATTTCACTATATTCATTTTCCCTGTTCATTGCAGTTGCATAACTGCTGCCTATAAAACTGTCTTTTAATCGAACATAAAAAATAACTCTCGGCGTCATTATGGAACCTTTTTAGCAAAAACGAATATATCTGTACTCTCAATATTTATCATGAAATAAGTCCTCAACCATCAAAGATGTAACCTTTGGTTTCATATTGAAAATAAATGCTTTGACTCATTAAATATCCATTCCAGATTTGTCATTCTTATAAGACAAATATCTACTCGTCAATCAAATGTTTTATAACATTTTTAATAAAACATGGGCTTTATATTAATGAACAACCAACGCTGACCTTTAAAAGCTCTGGGTCCCACAACTTTATATATTCTAAACTCTTCTGCTCTAATCACCGATGTGATTAATTGCAAGGTGAATACTCTCGATGCGATGATTTACTGTTCACTCAATTTTTCCGATGCGATGAATGATTTTCTTTGACGCGGAACTTAAGCCTGTATAAATCATAGTTTATAAGTCCATCGGGTCGAGGAATTCATCGAAATCACAATTTTGGCTTGTTCCGATGCGATGGATTACTGTTCACTCAATTGTGCCGATGCGATGAACGATTGTTCACTTTAGTTTGCCGATGTGATTAATCGTTGTTCTGTCGATGCGATGTACGGGTTCGGAACTCAAACGCACATATGAATTATGACTTATTGAACCATCGGGTCCGGGCTTCAATCGCAATCGCAACCTGTTGTTAACCTGTTCCACTGCCCTTATATTCTCCGATGTGATTCATAAGGGTCCCACCTTATATCACTTAATTTGTTTTAAGGTTAGAACAATGGGACCTTTAGTCGTTTAATCTTGTGCACAAGCTTATATATATCCTCCGGCTGAGGTAATGATTCTCGGAATAAGGTTTATATATATATCCTCCGGCTTGGGTTACGATTCTCAGAATTTTATATATATATCCTCCAGTTTTGGTAATGATTCTCGGAATAAGGTTTATATATATATCCTCCGGCTTGGGTTATGATTCTCGGAATAAGGTTTATATATATCCTCCAGCTTGGGTTGTGATTCTCGGAATTTTATGCGGGGTCCCACACTACATAAAATGTTCTCCGTCAATATTATATTAAGTCTTTGGATCAGACTTAAACCCAGCACTAATATATGTAGTAAGATAACCTTTGTTAATATTGTGGCTTTATCTCTATTCCACTGATTTCTGGTTCCACCCTTTTAAAAGAACTGTCTTCCTCTGTGTTAACTGTACACGCTCACGGTTCCGCCTTAGCACATGGTTCCGCTCCTTATCGTTTCATTGTTGGTTTATTATCGCTCCCTTTCATATGCTAACTCTTTGATAACAGGATTGCTTCAGTTCTTTCAAAGAGTTTCCTCCATGTTATAACCTCTATCCGTTGTCCCTCCTTGGTTACACACAGTTTAATTAACAAACACCACTTCCACTGATTCCGCTTACCTGACTGTTCAACATTACAATTAATGCACAGCATATTCAATCTTGTCTGCTTCTCTAGTGGTTCCTCTGTAATTGCCAGCCACTTCTGATTGCCTTCGCCATAGGCAAACAACTTTGACACTAAGTCGACACTTTCACAGTTCAGTGGTTTCAACTCCGAATTCTTATTGAGTTACGCCTTAACTACAATAGGGGCTCATATTATGCATTGTCAAATACAACATCGACATAAATTTCGATTCTTTCAATAACCCACAGAATGCAATTCACTCCGATTACAGAGATTATTTGCACATTCTTTCACCATTTCTTCTTGACAGTCAAAACCCATTCACACAGATTTCAAAACAGATTCCTCATTTATACATACAGGTTTAATTACAAACCCTTCATGCATTCAAAACCAGAGTACCATCCAAAGACCCTATCACAGAGTCTTATTCATACATACCCACACAAACTCATACAATTTCTTATTGAACCTCTCAATTCACTGCCTTTGCCTTGCTTGACTGATATTTCAGGTGCTCCTCCTTTGTCATCTCCTTTGCCATCAATGACAACATTTCCAACACACATCACCATTAATGAAGCTCATGGATCCTGCAAGCAAGCCTTCATCATCACCAATCAAAGAAAATCATTCACAAGCTGCACAACACCGAATTGCTCTTCAACCTCAAAAAACCATGTATTTCTCTCAAAACTCATCAAATTCCAACATTAATAATTAATCTTCAATTCTCCATTTAATAAGCAAGCAGGAGAAAAACCCAATACAGTCTCTATAAGCCTATTGGCTAATAAGAAATGTCACTATTTTCCTCGAGACCTTGCAAGGCCCAAGGCACAAAATATCTTTTCGGGCATTTTTAGCAAATAAACTGACATTTGGGCTCTGCCAAGCCTCCTAAAACTTTCCAAGCATACATTGTTGACTTTTCCGCTATTAAGGGCACAGCACTGAGTTTTAGGATAAATTTCCATGCCAAGGGCGTAGAACTCGAGCAGGAAAACTGGGTCCACTTGCAGAAATGTTTTGAGGGCCTTCCCGATGTTGGAATAGGCTCCTTGATGGCTCGTTAGAAATCCCATTGAGTCTACGTTCCATATATACCCTTGGTTCTTTGATTGTACCTCTGAAAAATGTTCAAAAAGAAAAAATTCCAAGGCTAGTAAAGGCACAACACCTGTCCTGAAAACTAGGCAGAAAGGTGAAAATTAGGGTGTTTTTTACCCTTTTGGAGGACCAAAAAAACTCCAATTGACCTAAAAATTTGTGAGCATGCCACACTCAAGATGAGAATTCCAAAAATGTAAGCCTTTCCTCCTGAAGGATCTCTGAGAAAAAGCATAGCACCAAGGGTGCTACCCGCTTGGCCTCAAAATTAGCAAAAGACCAAAACTTTTCAAAATTCTCCCAAATTTAGTGGATGTATGCCTCATGGGTTTTGAGAGACCTGTAGAGAAGCTTCTGCCAATTCCAAGGTTAGCCTAGACTTTTTCCTCTCTTAGTGCTTGAATCTTGGTTTGAGCCTTTTTCAGTTTAGCCCTTGCAATTTGGTATCTCCGGGCATAATGTTTAGTCATCCTTCTTTGGAGGTCAAGATCTTGATTAGCTTTCTTCAATTTAGCCTCCAAGTGTATGTTGGCTCTCTCCAACCAAGCCTCTCGATCATGCGCTATCTCCATGGCCAAAAGCTCATCTTGAGGGAGTTATTTTGCTAGGGCTGATTCTTGTTCCCTTTGCTTTTCCATTACCTTCTTCAACCCCGTGGTTCTAAGTCTTCTCCTAGATTTCCCTTCCTTATCACTACTCTCTTCATAAGTGCCAATGAACTCTTCTAGTTTCACCTGTGCCTTTTGGTATTCTTTCCGTGCCTTGATGGCTCTAGCTTCATATATTGCAATATGTGCTCCCAGATGCTTGTTCTCTAAGTCAAGGGAATCATTCACATTCTTAGCCCTATCAAAATGTGCTTGAAGGTCTTTAATTTGTGTATTTATGTCCTGGATAAGCAATTTTGTGATTCTTGCTTCATTCTCCTCATCACTATCCACCTGAATGATTTCAAAATCCATTTCAACCTCATGATCTTCTTCCTCTTCCTTTACCTTTTGTTTCACTTTGTCTAGTGGTTGAGCTGAGGTGCATGGCATGGTCCCTTGCCTTTTAGAGGAAGCAAACACAATCCTTGACCCCTTTTGATATGTGAGAGGAAAAAACCCAAATTTGTCTACTAGAATTCCATCATCATGGTTGATCTCAAGACTGCCTTTATTTTCATCAATGATCTCTATATTGATGTCTTTTGCATTGTGTTCTTGACTGCCCTCTTGAGACTTACCTTCATCTTCTTTCATGCTAACATTACTTTCATGATCTTCACCACTGTCATCAACCTCTTCACTCCATTTTTGGTCCATAGTGTCAGTGTTGTCATCATTACTAGGGCTGTCAGTTATCATGGTTTCTTCTTCATCATTATCCTTTGTGTTTGCAACATTATCATTCCCTCTATCATTTTCTAAGTGGTCATTGTTAGAGGTGTCTTGATCAGTTTTTTCATTACTGTTTTGTGCATTTTCATCTTCATTTTCCTCAACCTCTTTACTATCCTCTGTACTGTCCTCACTGTTTTCATTTTTATCCATGTTGGCCTCTTTATCTTCTACACTTTCCTCACTGTTATCACCTTTATCATTGTCATAATTTTCCATGTCTTCTGCATTGTCATCTTCTTCTTCATTGTTGGCCTCTTTGTCACTGTGCTTTTCATCACTGCCTTGTTCATTACCTTCTTCTTCCTCTTTATCATCATCTTCATCTGCCTCACTATTTTACTCACTTCCTTTGTCTTCATAATCTGCCTCTGTCTCTTAATCTTCATCATTATCCTCCTCTTCATCATTCTCTACCTCTTCTTCATTTTCTATTTCTTCTTCCTCATTTTCTTCCTCTTCATAATTTGTCTCTTCTTCCTCTTCCTCATTTTCTTCCTCTTCATCATTTGTCTCTTCTTCCTCTTCCTCATTTTCTTCCTCTTCATCATTTTTCTCTTCTTCCTCATCATCATTTTCTTCCTCTTCATCATCTGTCTCTTCTTGATTTGATGTTTGAGGAGAAGAGTGCTTTTAAGGTGTTGGTCTTCGTTGAGGGAGAGGGGGGGGGGTGAATCATTTCAATACATACATGAGCTTTTTAAATTTTTCATCAGCTTATTTACAGCTTACTTTTATAACCAACCTTAGTATATGAACAATCTTACTATGTTGCAGCAAGTATTAAATTAATGTGACATCAAACACAGCAGAAGCTGACAATGTGTGGTTTGATAAATCATCTAAAACTGCGAACTAACAGGATAGAGACAACGGATATAGGGGTGGAAACCATAAAGAGGATAAAACCACATCTTATTATTGTGATGCGAACGAAGTTCCAAAATCCCTCTCACCACTATATGATGTAGGCATAACCTACAAGGCTCCAACCTCAATGCTGCAAGCTACAACTTGCAAGGAAGCTCCAACTCCCTTCAATTTTCTGCAGGCACCAACCTACAAGAGGCTCCAACCTCAGTCAGCTACAACTGACAGCTATCAAGCTTCAACTTGATAGGGAAGCTCCAACTTCCTCAATTTATCAAAAGAATTTTTTGTTGATTTACCTCAGATATCAGCTCTGTTCTGTAGCATCTCTTTCTGCTCCTCTCTTCCTTATCTTCTCTGCCTCAATCTTCTATATTTTTCATTCTCTATCCTTACTCTCTCTAACCTATTTTATGCATATCAAGTTGATATTATATATAGATTTCATCACATGATTGTTTGTATTTCACAAGGAATTTGGAGTGAACAGCCATGACTTTTTGACTTCTGCCTTCTCATTTCTTTGTCCAAATCATTAAAAATATAACAATATGTAAAAATTTCAATGTTACAATGGGATTTTTCTTTTTCCTTTGGATACTTTCCTTTGCATCACAAACAATATAAAAACAATTAAAACATTTATATTTTCAGTTTCAATACATAAACTTCACTCAACCCTTGGCTTGCTGGTTTTGTCCTTTCTGTAGCAGTCATGCAACTGTCCTGCATACTTTGTTCACTGTCTTCTACATATTCCACCTATTCACTACACTTTTGAATCCCTTTGCTGCACATCTCTTCAACTCTACAATCTTTGTTTACCTCTGTCAAGTCTGTATTCTCCAAATTCATTGTAGTTGTGTATCTACTGTATATATACCAGTTTTATGATACAGGGTAAATTAATTACGTGAAATCTCTTCTTACAATTCTTTACCATGAAGACTTATCCACCTTTAATAACTGATTATGAACCCATAGCACCAGCACTCATGCATATAATATGCTCTCATATATAAAGAGCCCAATCACCCTGGCTTTCAGCTCTTCTGTATGCGCCTATTTCAAATCTGTGGTAAAATCCCATTTCATGGATGCAGTCATTTTACATACAAAGTTGTCTAATTAAACTCTCTCTACGAATTTAAAATGCATCCCAAAAATTGCCTCCAATACAAATCCACAATTCTGGCAACTCACAATAATCTCAATTGACAATTTCAATACTGTGCGGAACCTTCCTTTAATAAGGTTATAAACCCTCAAGCATATACGATGTTCTTTTAATAAAACCCAACCAATGTTCGAATACCCTTGCATACATTGACTCAGCGTTCATTAACAAACCTTGTACATTCAACTTTACAGCTTGGTTTTGGTTCAACCAAAATCGCAATATATCACATAAACCAAACCCCGTAATATATCACATCTCCTAAGTTCGGGTTAGTGGATTTAATACCATGGCATCCAACTATATCATATGAACCTTCGTGTATTATTCACACACTATATATATACAGCCCCAACTTGATTACAAATCAACTTCCAACAATGAAACAATATTGGACCCACGCATACATACCATTTCATCCGACAATCTCAATCATATCACGCCCCATCCAACTGATCCGATGGTAATCAACAAGTGTCGTGTATATTAAAATGCACATAATCGCCACATATCGATATATATATAGTGCTCAGCACTTGACCTTCATATGTGTACAACATTTGCACCTTAATTAAATCTCAACTTTGGATTAAACGAGCCAATAGGCCATATGGTCTGTTGGTCCCACTAATCATATAACGTACCTTGGCGTTATGTCACCCTTTTCATTCGACGGCAGAGAGCACACCGCCTTGCCCCATGTGATCCGACGGATATCGCTTGGCTTAGATGCACGAACGATAATGCGCGATAAGAGTGGTTTCTCTAGACCGCTTGAGGCCACGTATCAGGAAGTCAATGGAATCGCTCCAAATTCTTGAATACTGCTCACCCTATGAAGGCAGTGCGATCAAAACCGGAAACCCTCCTTTACATTTCACTTCTTCGTGGTTCCGCTGCTTTCTCCCTCAGGGTTCCGTCCGCCTTTATTATTTATGAATTCCGCTCTTCGCCTTCAATGAAACTCGCTTATGTCCGCACACAGCTTCGGCCTCTGCCTATTTCAACAATAAGCATCTCTGTATCACTTATGCCGGTTAAACGATGAGAATGAGAATTGCCTCCAGTCGAATTTAATAGAGTTCAATTCAACAACGGTCCAATCTGTGAATTAAGCTCAGAGGTAGTCAAGGTCGACTCCCCTGTATTCCAGTCACCTTACAGAGTTCATAACAATGCGAGGTTCGAATTGTATTCATACTGCTCATAAATTCCGCCTAGTTAATTCGTGTTTCACTGAGATTTCAATAGCCTACATACATATAACTCAATCACCGAGGTTCGTATTGGTTACAAGGATTCATCAGGAACATATTCTCATCACTGAACACGCAGACAGACTTTAAACAAATCACAGAGTCTTAATTACACCCAGCTCACGGGTTAGAGGTACTCTCCACACAGAATTGGCCCTTCTCCTCTAGTAGGTCTCTTTCTGTTGCCTCTGCTACCTATCTTTTTGCTGCCCTATCTCTGTAAATGTACTCTCCCTCTGTTCTTCTCTGCTGTCCTTTGCCATTAATGACAGCATTTCCAACAGTCTCCCCCTTTGGCTTTGATGGCAATATACTTCCTCTATTTTCCTTTTAGGACCCTTCCTTTTGTTACTAGCTCTTCCTCCCATTTTGACATCAATGACAAGGGGTTGCACATTTCTTAGTGTAGATTCTATCCTTTGATCCTTTGTTTTTATCCTTTTTCAACATTTCTTGCATTACCTCTCTCTAAGATCTTCTCACTTTGTACCCTGCTTCTCCAAACTTTGGATTAAATATAAAATACTGACCCTTTAGCCTTTTCATTGAATTTTTTATGCTGGATGTATTCTTTCCATAATCCTTTGATCCTGAGGACCTGTTTCATGCTTCCCTTATTGGCTGATCTCCCCCTGGAATGATATTTTCATTTCTGTTCTCTTCCTGAAACTGTGCTTTCTCTTTATATTAGAGAGTAGCATCTATAGATACTACCCCTACTCTATCTCTCAAATATTCAAATGGTTATCTAGCAAGAGGTTTGGTAAATATATCTGTTTTCTGTTCTTTTTTTGGTACATACTCCAGTTTTACTATCTTCTGATCCACTTGTTCTTGGAGAAAATGGTACTTGATTGGGATATGTTTAGTTCTTGAGTGAAGCACGGGATTTTTAGATATAATTATAGCACTTGTATTATCACATTTGATTGAGATAGGTTCATCAATGCTTACCTTCATTTCTTGGAGGGTTTTCTTCATCCACATGACTTGTGTACAACATGCTGCTACTGCTATATATTCTGCTTCTGCTGTAGACAGAGAGATAGATGTTTGTTTCTTTCTTAACCATGCCACCATACTTTCTCCTAAATAAAATGCACCTCCACTTGTGCTTTCCCTGTCATCCACACAGCTGACCCAATCTGCATCTGTGTATGCTGTCAAAGTGAAGCTTTTGGCTTTAGGATACCAAATTCCATACTGTGTTGTTCCTTGTAGATATCTGAATATTCTTTTGACTGCAAGAAGGTGATTTTGTTTAGGTGCTGCTTGATATCTAGCCACTAGTCCTACTGCTAGCATGATGTCTGGTCTTGATGTTGTTAGATACAACAGACTTCCTATCATGGATCTGCAGAGTTTTTGATCTATATCAGTAGATCCATCATCAGCACACAGCTTGCATCCTGTGATCATGGGAGTTGACACAGGTTTGCAGTCCACCATTTTGAAATTTTTCAACATTTCTTTTAAGTATTTTTCCTGTGAGATGAATGTACATGTGTTCTTTTGCTGAATTTAAGTCCTAAGTAGAAACTGAGTTCTCCAATCATGGACATCTCAAACTCTGATTTCATCTCCTCAGCAAACCCTTTTTCTAGTTCATCTCTGTTGCTTCCAAACATAATGTCATCAACATATACTACAACAATCAGGAGTTCAATTTCATGGGTTTTTATGTATAGATTGTTGTCTACTCCACCTCTCTTAAAGCCTTGTTTTTGCAAATACTTATCCAGTCTTGAGTACCAAGCATGAGGAGCCTATTTCAGTCCATAAAGAGCCTTCTTTAGTCTGTACACATAGTTTTCTTTGTCTATTAAAGAGAAACCTTCTGGTTGTTCCATGTAGACTTCTTCTTCTAGATCTCCATTCAGAAAAGTAGATTTCACATCCATTTGATATACCTTGAAGTCTTGGTAGCATGCAAAGGCCAGAAACATTCTGATGGCTTCCATTCTGGCTACAGGGGAAAATGTTTCATCGTAATCAAGTTCTTCGATTTTTTAATATCCTTTGCAGACAAGTCTGGCTTTATTCCTGATTACCTATCCTTCCTCATTCATTTTATTTTTGAATACCCATTTTGAACCAATGATATTTTTCTCAATAGGTCTAGGAACTAGTTCCCAGGTGTTGTTCTTCTCAATTTGGTCCAATTCTTCATTCATTGCTTTTATCCAATACTTGTCCTTGCTGGCTTCTTCAAATTTCTTTGGCTCTATTTGTGATAACATGGCTATGTATACTTCTTCTGTTTGTTCGGTTAGCTGCCTTCTTGTCTGGACTCCTGCTTTCTTGTCTCCTATGATCTGATCTTCAGGATGATTCTTCTGGAAGTGTCTTGCGAGGGGGCTTTCCAGGCTGGGTTCAGCATCTTCTATTTTCTTCATGGTTTCATCATATCTTTAGTTTCCTTTGTTCTGGTCATTCTTTGTTGTTCTTGTATGTGTTTGAAATTCTGTGAATCATCATAATTAACTTTCTACTTATTTCCGAGTCCATGCCTTTTCATACTATTTTGGTGCATATATACAATGTTATACCTCACATCAAATTTCCCAAGATTTTCATCATTATTCTTTATGTAACACTTGCTTCCAAAGATTCTAAAGTGCTTGATTGAAGCTGGTTTACCATACCATAGTTCATAGGGAGTTTTGTCACTGCTTGGCCTTAAATGAGCTTTGTTAAGGATATGCACGGTTGTGTGTCTTTATACCTTGGAAAGTTTGAAGATATTACTCCTGTTTGACAGCGACAGAGGGACCGCGCTCTGGGATCTGACACACACTCTCTCTCGTCCGTACACAGCAGGTGCAATAGTGGTGCTTGTCCCTTCCCTTTTTCTCTTCATGAATACATACAATGTCCGTGGCTCGATGAATTCACTTCCTCTGCCTGATCTGATGCATTTTAGCTTGCATCCTGTTTGATTTTCTGCTAATGCTTTGAATTTCTTAAATTTTTCCAGAGCTTCCGATTTATTCTTGAGAAATGCAACCCATGTCATTCTGGAGAAGTCATCTATTATCAGCATGAAGTAGGATTCTCCACTTGGAGTTTTAGTTCTTGCAAGTCCACACAAGTCCATGTGCACAAGCCAGAGTGATCTTCTTGTTGATAACTCATATTTGGCCTTAAATGTTGTGCGGGTCTGTTTTCCCAGTTGACAAGATTTGCATATGGTATTAGAAGGCCTTTTTATTTTTGGCATGTCTCTGACAACTTTCTTCTTGCTTAGTCTGATGAAGTGGTCGAAGCTGAGATGTCCCAACCTTTTATGCCATAACCATGACTCCTCAAGTTTGCTAATATGACATGCTTCATCTTCCTCTTTCACAATGTAAACATTACTCTATGTTCTAACTCCTTTGAGCAGAGTCTTACCTGTGGTGCTTGATCTGACTTCACAATCTTGTGCTCTAAAAATAACTTCACAGCCTTTATCACAAATTTGACTGACACTCAGCAAATTTTCTTTCAACCCGTCTACAAATAGTACATCTTGGGCTTTTCCTCTACCATTGTCTAGGCTGATTGAGCCTTTTCCTTTTATTTTTCCTGATTTATCATTTCCAAAGGTAACATTGCCAGATTTCTTTTCATCAAGAGTTATAGACTTTCTTCTGTCTCCAGTCATGTGTTTTGAGCAGCCACCGTCCAAATACCACTGGATTTTCAGGTCTTGTGCAGTTAGAGCCAAGTCACATTTATTTACCTTCTTTATCCACTGGAAGAACCCTTTTTTTTGGTATCTTTTGTGAGGTGATGAACTACATCTTCTGAGAGGACATTTGGAAGACATATGTCCAACTTGATTGCATACACATCATTTGATCATAATTTTTGTATAATTGTGAGTATGAACAAAATTTCTTTGATTCATAAACCTCCTTGAGGTGTTGAACATCAATCTTTGTCCATAATTTCTACACTCAATGATTTTATGGCCAAATTACTTACAATAAAAATAGTAACCATAGAAACTATTTGCATACCTGATGTAAGGTTGTCTTCTCCATTTGTTTCCTTGAGACAGTCTCTTTACTATTTGCATCTTTTGCTGGTTTGAATTACTCCTCCTTTCATGATAATATGCAACAATGTGTCCCATCTTGTGGCAGACATAACAGGTGGAATTCTTCATAGAAGGGAAGAATCTCCCTTGATGGCTTCCAAATTTGACATACTCAGGGGTATATGATCCTTTTTCTGTTGTCGTAGTATTTATTTCATTCTTTGTTACTAGAGGTATTTTCTGATTTCTGTCTTCCTCATTACATGTTTCTTCTTTTGTAGGAATCGTTTGAGCTGCTTCATCATTCTTCTTTGCTTTACAAAAATAATCTCTCTATTTTCCTTTTCTTTGCTTTTGCTTGATTCTCCTTCATGGCCTATTCCAGTTTTTATCATAGGATATCTTTGAGCATCCAGAATTTCGTTCAACTTACTAGAGCTTGTTGTTTGAGAGGAATTTGTAGACACTTACCTCTAAGTATTTTCTAATTTCTTCCTCAAACATACAACTTCTTCTTCCAGCTTCTCTTGTTCTCAAGATTTATCCCTGATTTGGCGAAGTAACATGTCTTATATCTTCCTGGCTTCTTCAAGCTCTACCTTCAGCTGCATAAGGACTTCTGAATTTTGCTCTTCTCTTACATACTTGAGGAGAATGTCCTTTTGTTTTCTACACTTCAGTTTGAGTCTGTCAATCTCCTCTAGAGCACTTCTTAGCTCCCCCTCAAGATCGACTTCACCTTCTTCTTCTTCATCTTCTAGCAGGAGTCCTTCAAGTTCTTCTATGGCCATCAATAAAAATTCAGAGGTTCCTTCTTCACTTGAGGGTTCATCTGAGTCTTCAGATGTACTGCTGTCTTGTTGAGAATAGAAGGATTCTCTGCTGAACTTCTTTCCTTTCTGCCAGTTTTTTGATGTATTTTTCTCTGATTCTTGAGCCTGATTCCTTACTTTCTTGTGAGGACACTTAGTAGCATAGTGTCCAACTCTTCCACAGTTAAAGAATTTGAAAGGAAGTTTACCTTTGTATTTACCTGAGCCTCTATCCAGTTTCTTGACAAATTTTGCCTCTTCTTCATCCGAGCAAGAGCATATGTCTTCCTCTTCTTCTTTCTTCTTTTCTGTTTTAAAGGTTGCCTCCCTCATACTTGGCTTCTTCTGTGGGAGTCTCATCTCATATGTTGTTAGATTTCCAAGTAGCTGGTTCATGGTCAGGGTCTCCTAATCAGCTGTTTCTCCTATTGCAGACACCTTGGGATTAAACCTGGATGGATGAGATCTTAGAATCTTTTGCACAATTATACTTTCTGGTATGGTTTCTCCAAGAGCTTTCATATTGTTAACAATTTCTGCAACTTTTAAGAAGAAGCTGCCAGTATCTTCATCATCATTCAGTTTTAGATTTTCAAACTGGGCTCCATATACTTGAATTTTGGTAGTCTTTACATTTTTATTTCCCTCATGGATATTCTCTAGAGTGTCCCACATATCTTTAGCAGTCTTACTATGCATTATTTTGATAAATTCAGCCTCACAAAGTCCACTTAATATTGCATTCATGGACTTTGCATTTGATACAAATTCTTGTTTAGCTTCTCTTAATGGGTTAGTTGTTTTTGGGGCATATCCAAATTCTACAGCAACCCACACCTCTATTCCTAGAGACATTATGTATGCTCTCATTCTGATTTTCCAGAAGGCATAATTAGCACCAGTGAAGAAAGGGGATTTATTGGTTGAGCTTCCTTCTTTACTAGCCATATTGGAGGCCTAGGATCTCCTTTCAGTGGTTAAACTGGTAAAAGGGAACCTGCTCTGATACCAATTGTTGAATTCTTAGTTGAACTGAGAGGGGGGGGGGGGGGGTGAATCAGTTCAATATATACATGAGCTTTTTAATTTTTGCATCAGCTTATTTACAGCTTACTTTTATAACCAACCTTAGTATATGAACAATATTACTATGTTGCATCAAGTATTAAATTAATGTGACATCAAACTTATTATGAGAGCAGCAAACATTAAGTAGATTTGATAAATCATCTCAGCACACAGGCAACACAGATAGAGACATCAGATATAAGTGGAAACCCATAAAGAGAAAAAACCACATCTTATTATTGTTGTGATGCAAATGCAAGTTCCAACTCCCTCTCACCACTATTTTTCTATAGGCACCAACCTACAGGAGGCTCCAACCTCAATTTTGCAAGCTACAACTTGCAAGGAAGCTGCAAATCCCTTCAATTTTTTGCAGGCACCAACCTACAGGAGGCTCCAACCTCAGTCAGCTACAACTGACAGCTATCAAGTTTCAACTTTATAGGGAAGCTCCAACTTCCTCAATTTATCAAAAGAAATGTTTGTTGATTTACCTCAAATATCAGCTCTGTTCTGTAGCATCTCTTTATGCTCCTCTCTTCCTTATCTTCTCTGCCTCAATCTTCTATATTTTTCATTCTCTATCCTTACTCTCTCTAACCTCTTTTATGCATATCAAGTTGATATTATATATAGAGTTCATCACATGACAGTTTGTATTTCACAAGGAATTTGGAGTGAACAACCATGACTTTTTGACTTCTGCCTTCTCATTTCTTTGTCCAAATCATTAAAAATATAAAAATATGTACAAATTTCAATGTTACAATGGGATTTTCTTTTTCCTTTGGATACTTTCCTTTGCATCACAAACAATATAAAAACAATTAAAACATTTATATTTTCAGTTTCAATAAATAAACTTCGCTCAGCCCTTGGCTTGCTGGTTTTGTCCTTTCTGTAGCAATCATGCAACTGTCCTGCATACTTTGTTCACTGTCTTCTGCATATTCCACCTATTCCCTGCACTTTTGAATCCCTTTGCTGCACATCTCTTCAACTCTGCAATCTATGTTTACCTCTGTCAGGTCCATATTCTCCAAATTCACTGTAGTTGTGTATCTACTATATATATACCTGTTTTATGATACAAGGTAAATTAATTACGTGAAATCTCTTCTTACAATTCTTTACCATGAAGACTTCTCCACCTTTAATAACTGATTATGAACCCATAGCTGCAGCACTCACGCATAAAATATGCTCTCATATATAAAGAGCCCAATCACCCTGGCTTTCAGCTCTTCTGTATGCACCTATTTCAAATCTGTGGTAAAAGCCCATTTCATGGATGCAGTTATTTTACATACAAAGTTGTCTAATTAAACTCTCTCTGTGCATTTAAAATGCATCCCAAAAATTTCCTCCAATACAAATCCACAATTCTGGAAACTCACAATAATCTCAATTGACAATTTCAATACTGTGCGGAACCTTCCTTTAATAAGGTTATAAACCCTCAAGCATATACGATGTTCTTTTAATAAAACCCAACCAATGTTCGAATACCCTTGCATACATTGACTCAGCGTTCATTAACAAACCTTGTACATTCATCTTTACAGCTTGTTTTTGGTTCAACCAACCTCGCAATATATCACATAAACCAAACCCCGTAATATATCACATCTCCTAAGTTCGGATTAGTGGATTTAATACCATGGCATCCAACTATATCATATGAACCTTCGCGTATTATTCACACACTGTATATATACAGCCCCAACTTGATTACAAATGAACTGCCAACAATAAAACAATATTGGACCCACGTATACATACCATTTCATCTGACGGTCTCAATCTCCTCGCGCCCCATCCAAGTGATCCGATGGTAATCAACAAGTGTCGCATAGATTAAAATTCACATAATCACCACATCTCGATATATATATAGTGCTTAGCACTTGACCTTCATATGTGTACAACATTCGCACCTTAATTAAATCTCGACTTTGGATTAAACAAGCCAATAGGCCATAAGGTCCGCTGGTCCCACTAATGATATAACGTACCTTAGTGTTATGTCGCCCTTTTCATCCAACAGTGGAGAGCACGCCGCCTTGCCCCGTGTGATCCAACGGATATCGCTTGGCTTATATGCACGAACGATAATGCGCGATAAGAGTGGTTTCTCCAGACCGCTTGAGGCCATGTGTCAGGCAGTCAATGGAATCGCTCCAAATTCTTGAATACCGCTCACCCTACGAAGGCGGTGTGATCAAAACCGGAAACTCGCCTTTACTGTTCACTTCTTCTTGGTTCCACTGATTTCTCCCTCAGGGTTCCGTCCGCCTTTATTATTTATGAATTCCACTCTTCGCCTTCAATGACACTCGCTTCTGTCCACACACAGCTTCGGCCTCTGCCTATTTCAACAATACGCATCTCTGTTTCACTTATGCCGGTTAAACGATGAGAATGGGAATTGCCTCCACTCAAATTTCATCGGGTTCAGTTCAACATAGGTCCAATCTACGAATTAATCTCAGAGGTAGTCAAGGTCGAATCCCCTGTATTCCAGTTTCCTTACAGAGTTCATAACAACGCGAGATTCAAATTGTAGTCATACTGCTCATAAATTCTTCCTAGTTAATTCGTGTTTCACTGAGGTTTCAACAGCCTACATGCATATAACTCAATCACCGAGGTTCGTATTGGTTACAAGGATTCATCAGGAACATATTCTCATCATTGAATGCATAGATAGACTTTAAACAAATCACAGAGTCTTAATTACACCCAGCTCACGGATTACAGGTACTCTCCACACAAAATTGGCCCTTCTCCTCTACTCTGTCTCTACTATAGTCCTATGCAGCCTATGTAGCTCTCTATGAAGGTAGGTCTCTTTTTGTTGCCTCTGCTACCTCTCTTTTTGCTGCCCTGTCTCTGTAAATGTACTCTCCCTCTGTTCTTCTCTGCTGTCCTTTGCCATCAATGACAACATTTCCAACAAGAGGTTCTCTTGGGGAGAAGATTCACTTGTGGATGAAGAGTCATGGTCAGTGGAGGGATGTGGATGAGATTATGAGGGTAGATTTGGCTTATGAGGAGGTTTTGGGTTTGTGAAAACTTCATGGGCAATGAACACTTCCCATGGGATACCCTGTTGCTCTAATTGATGCAACACAATCATCTTGATAAGAGAATGGTGAAAAATACTTTGCATTTATTGTGTAGAAGGTCTCTTTTGCACAATGTATGACATCTTATCAATACTTCTATAAAGGTAATAGGGAAAATGTAGTAGCTTGGCCCTAGTTTTTAGTATGAATCTTTTGTCGAAATGTATGCAAAAAGACCACTTTAGCTACGCACAACAAATAGCCCTAACATCAAATATGGCTGCCAATATCTTCAAATCTGCAGTTAGTTGATCAGGACAAGAGCTGCACAAATCTAGATCTATGCATAAAAATACATTAAGCAATGAAAATAAGGTTTTTCTCCATGCATCCAATAGACAAGACAAGAACAATATTTTTGAAAGAATTTTTATATTAAGGGCATCTGAGAGGAAAACAAGAAAGGTGAATCCAATTCTCCTCAATGGGATGGGTTCTTGAAAGTCCTCAGTGCTTCAGATCTAGCATTTCTCTCTCTTGTTGGTGTAGAAAACCCAGACAAACATAGAACTCAAAGGGAGCTCACAAAGCAAAGAATGGAAAATATGAAAATGATAATGGCTCAAAGTCAAACCAAAGGCATAGATCTAGAGTGATCTAATGAGAAACAAAAGGTGACAAATGAATGAGAAACCCCTTCTATTTATAACAAAATATTGGGTCATTCTAGATCTTGGTGTATGATTAAAATAATATTAACCAAATCTAAATCCACCTTTTATGGAATATTTTATTATATTTGTTGGAGGGAAAAGGCATTTGACTTGGGTCAAATCTCTTTATTTGTAAATAATAAATAAATAAATGACTTATTTATTATTTTTAAGGAAAAGGTTGAATGATAATTAAATAAATAATGATTTATTTAATTATTTATAAATGATTTAGTCATATTTAACAAGGAATATTATTTAAATAAGATTTAAATAATTATTCCTAGAAAATAATAAGATAAATAAGGATTTATCTAATTAATTTCCTTGTTTTGGGTTAAATATAACTTGGAATAATAATTAAGTTATTGTTTAATTGATTATTCCATGAGAAAAATCAAACAAATAAAGATTTATTTAATATTTCCTTTTGGGGTTTCCTATTTGGACCATAGACAACCTAATAAATGTGTTTTATTAAGTTATTTTACATAGCGAAAGAAATTTTACTTAGGGTAGAATTGGTCTTACATGGTGTACTTGGGTCCATCTAATGATAATAGGTTAGATGACCAAAAAATGGTGTAACACTAGTGAAGTGCATGAGCAGTCTTATATGGTAGGAATAAAGTCTAGAAAACCCACCCTCACAGGTGAAGTATTTCATGATGATTTTCATTAAGGTATCATATCTCTCTAGTAGATGTGAAAACGGAAAAATAGATTTGAAATCAGCTTGGTATCTAGATTTCAAGAAGGGTTGATAATCGCTTAGGTCCAAATTTGCCTATTTGAACCACTTTTCTCCCATACTAGGTATCCCGATGGCCATGGAAATGGTATTGATGGATAGCTCAAATTTCACCCCAGGTAGATGCACTTGATGGTCATGGAGGTTGAGGATAAAAAGTCTGGTCAACTCACGGTGACTTTGGACCCCTTGTACTCTTTCACAGAAATCAAAACAACCCACCTCTTGGAAATATGAAACTATTGTAGGGGAGGCTATTAATTCCTTGGTGTTCAAAGGTTCAAACCTGTTTACTCTTCCACCCTTTCTCTAATGTCCTCTAGGCCTGTGGCCTCCCTCGCCACTGTCACTACTGCATTCTCTTGACATTTTTCCTTTTATTGTTGCCTTGAAAATCAAAACCCTGAAATGCTTTTGAAATGATATGAAGGGGGAAAGTGAGATAATGAGAAGAAAGTAATGTCAAGGCTTGGGAGTGTGCAGGCTAATTTTGCAAATGGAGATATTTTTTTGGCAGATGAGTAACTTCTTAGCAAAAAAATTTCAGTGTGCCTTTAGCATGTAGATGGATGAGTGCCCTTTAAAGAAAAGTGTTTTTTAGCATGGAGACTAAGATTTTCTCTTCCTTTAGGGTTTTTAAATTTCTCTCTAAGTTCACCTTTTAAATAGTATGAAATGGGGAAAGGCATCTAAATACCTCTTATAAAAACCTTCATGAGGTACCAAGTAGATAATTTAAAGATTTTTTAGGTGTTTTGAGGGTTACACAGGCGTGGAGGGCTTCCTAGCTAAATGCGTAGCATAGGAGCATAACAGTCAGGTCTCTGCATGGCTATTGGGTCGGCTCTGAACATCCACGTGCATAGCACCTAGGCTAGTCGGGCCTCTACATGCATTTTCGGGTCAGCTCTGAATGTCCTTGCATGTAGCGCCGGGGCCAGTCAGGCCTCTGCACGCATTGTCAAGTCTATACTGGGTCTCTTTTGAACGTGCCCTGTGCGCAGTGCTCGGGCCAGTCGGGTTGCTCTACACGTGTTGTTGGACCTCTGCCAAAGGAAATAGCACAGGAAGGCATAGCAATGGGGCCTTTCGGGAAGTCTTCGTGCAGTGTTGAGCAGGTAGCGAAAGCACGTAGCACCAGGCAGAGGTCGCACGAGTTGCACGCTAGTGAACGAGTTTCGGCGCACTTGTGTTCTGTCAGGTCTGCACGTTGGTGAACGTGTAGCGTCCGTTCACAAGCACGCAACACAGTGTTATTTTTCTAGAGGAAAGCACCCACAGGTTTGCAACATGGTGTCCCAGGGGCGTAACATAGGGTTTTCTTGCATGAATTCACCCGAAACTCACAACTTCACTTCAACTGTCTTTCACTCTCTTTTTCAAGTGACAAATGAACTGGGTGGTAAACTACATTGGCCTTTTATAGTCTTTAAAAAGATACATTTATCTCTAACAAACACATATTCTAATGTTTTTGGTCTTTCTACCACTTTGGCTGATATCCCTTTTTCCTTTTATAATATATGTCCTTTTGGTTCTCTCCCTTTCTAATCACCCTTCTTTGTTTCTTTTCAGGTTGTTTGACATGGTGAAACTGGACTTCCTTTAGGCAAGATGCAACCAGTTTTTCCAAACCAAACAGGTCTTCATACTCAGGCATTCCAGCTCCTATTAGCCACTTTTGATTTTTGCAGGTGCCTATTACATGGTTTTTTTTGGTCCCCTCTGTCATTCTTGGATTTTGACAACCTTGGCTACACAACAGTAAACTCATGCTTAGCTGGATTTTTCATTTTGAAACTTAAGCTTATGCATTCTTTCTTTGACCATTTGAGGGAAATTGACTGCTCTTGAAGACTTGATCTCTAACACACTGATACTCTTTACATTTTCCTCCCTTTGATGCAGTGAAGCCTCATTTTCATTTCTAGTTTCAATAAATCTTCAATTCATGCTTAGTTGTGTTGATTTACCTCTGTCCTTGTGGTTTTGTGCATTGGCTTCTTGGCTGACAATACTGTTTAGCCAATTAGTCCTAAAAACCCTAATTCTATTTAAACTTAGGCATGCTTCCTCTTCTTTGTTGTGGGTATCCTTGGTTTCTTACATTACCTATTTATTTACATGATAGCTATCTCAATCATTTATGCAGAATTGTTTAAGATGCATAGTTATCCTCTTGCTGAATACTATCTTTGGAAAAGTAATCCTTCTTGAAGGCCTTTCTGATTTAATTTGGAAAAATAGTTGCTTGACCCTCTTTCATATTTGATGCAGCCTCTGATTCATAAAGACATTGATTAAGAACATCCAAAATAACCCTACAACCTATGAAACCCTAGTGACCTAGTGGGAGGCTCTTTTAACTTGGTCCTCGGCTGAGATTAGGCTTGGGATCTTGACAGTGTAAAAACAAATCTTTTTGATCAATGGGTGTATTTGAGTATATAGAAATGGATGAACTTGACTAATCTAAAGAGCTCATAGAGGGATTTCGAGACCATCAATGCTCAAGATATCTGGTGAACATGGGAGAAAGGTAGGTTGGTTGGTGACCCTAGGTGGCAAGTGGAGGTGTTAGGTAAAGAAAAATTGAGTTCGAAGGTCAAAGTGGCAAAACAGAAATGAAGATGAGTGGCATGAGCCCACGATGGGTCTTCTAGGAGTGGTAAGTTGATTATGACATGGTAGAGTAGTAAAACAGTGAAAACTTTATCCTAAGGATAATGAAGGTAGTGAGATTTCTAAAACTCACAATATTCATGAATCTTGTTTTTATAAATCTAGGACTGACATTTAGTCATCTTTAGATAGTAAAAATTACTGATGACTAACAATTATCACAAGGCTAATTCATATTTTTGAAATGTAATTGCAACTATAACTCTTCCACCACATTTTTCAAGGGATATGGGCTACAAATATGGCTTCATAAATCTTCTTTCCGACTACAAATTTTCTTCTACTGCATGTATGTTATATACACCAGTGGTTAAAATATTTTTTCTCTGGAGCATGGCTCAACTGTAGCTCTTACAAATAAAAGTAAAAATATGATGCTTGAAGTTTGAATTGATTGCTCCAATTCGATTCCCAGCTGAGCTCCAAGCTTCAATCGTGACCCAACTTCCAACTTCAGTTTTCCAAGAACTTGTGTGCAGTCTTTATAATGATGATTCTATTCTACAACTGTATCTTTTTATATTTATTAATGGAGGAATTGGTCTTCTTGTAGAGTAGGATTGGGGTGGAGGGTTTTATCCTTTAGATGTTTAGGGTTTTGGGGCATTTTTACTTTAAAAAGTCTCTTTGACTAGGGATACATGTGTCAAAATAGTGTTGAAAATTTTTGGATCTATTTCATATATGTGGGTTCCATTCCATGAGTTTCATACC
Organism: Pinus albicaulis; assembly: GCA_034641835.2. Lineage (NCBI taxonomy): Eukaryota > Viridiplantae > Streptophyta > Pinopsida > Pinales > Pinaceae > Pinus > Pinus albicaulis. Next base: position 1,206,362,373 of record CM076584.1, read on the forward strand.
CATTTCTTTCTCTACAAAGTATGCTTCCATGATGGAGCTTGGAAGGATCATTGTTGATCTAGTTGCATAGTCTATAAACCTAAGGCTTTTATTTTAATAATTAAACCAATATAGTAGGGGCCCATCACAAACACCACATGGGGTATTGTTACTAACACAAACATAACTTGATAGGACCAATGATAGCCACAATAGAGTACTGAGCATACCTAAGATGGGATTAATGACCATAACTGTAACCAGGGTATTCCCATATGTTTAAGAAAACCTAGTTAACAACCAAAAGGTTTTTTCCATTCATTGGAGCAGTGTCTGGGACTTTGGAATGGACCATAGAATGTTAGGTAGCCACAACTAACATTCAAGTGCTCTGAGGAGCACACCCTAAATTTTTCTCCATCGTCAAATCCTGTGACTACCCTAGTGGCTGGAAGAAATCCACTATTGGGAGCACCTATGTTGTACTTTTTCTTTTGTATAAAGACATATCTGGGATAGGGTTGAGATTCAAGATCCCTAAGAGAATTCCCTTGTAACAGTGTGCTTGAAACTTGAAAGGATTTATGTTTGTTTCCCTCAAGAAAATCAGCTGGGTAATTGTGTAGAATGTTTTAATATCAAGATGCTTATTTTGAAGGTGTGATGTGATATTTATGAAAAGGGCCCATAACAAAAGGCAAAGGATAAACTTACCAACTAAGGAATGTTCTTGTGTTTCATTCATGGAATTTTGTGGAGTTTTTTGGGGAATATGAAATTCACAAATTTCACCTCTTAACTAGAAGTTTTTTTTTATATTAACCCTATGAATTCGGCCTTTGGGTTGTTATGGAATATAATACAAAACAACAACAGAAGTGGAAAATATTTCGATCCTTAACAACCAAAAATTCTAGGTAATCCAAGGAGAAAAGATACAAAGAATTTAATTAAGTTTCAGCATTCTTAGACAATCTTATCATACATAACCCAAATCTGAAAAATTTTATTTACAGCAACGAAATGACACTTGTATTTTTCAATTATAATATTAAATTATTTAACATATTACACTTCACTTATGTTGAATCAGCAAGACATGTATAGTTGTAAACTACAAATCACACTCCACACTTGTTGATTTTTGGTTAATTAATTAAATATTTTCAAAGTATCTTGAGTGAGGCACATTTCTACTGTGAACTGTGTTATGATATAAAATTGTGCATTGTATTTTGTATGCAAGAGATTGATGTCAGGTGTTGGTATATATGGATGCTAATTTTCTCATTTTGTGTTTGTCTTGTCAAATGGTACTTTGGAGCAAGTTAAAAAATTTGTTAGTACTCTCAATGAAGCAGAAGTTCCATCTGAAGATGTTGTGGGTAAGTATGAAGTAGATAAGGCTCCCTGGAATCTGGACTGTAAATTCATGCTCATAATTAGGTTGAAAAACCGATTGGTACTTCCATTTGAAAATAAATTTTGTCAAATAACATGAGCCATAATTGTAGAATGCTATAATTTGTGTCTATGTGACAATGATGAACCTATGCCAAGGAAAAATATTTTCCTATCCATAGAATCATGAAAAATTTCTGTAAGAATATGCTTTTTACTTGAATATGTGCTTTTTTTTTTATTTCTGGAGAAATTTTGAACTGTAACTTATGAGTGTGTACTTAGATTTGGTACAGAAAATAAATTTCTTATGACTGTTTTGAAAAAAAAAAAAGTGTATACATACACAAGGGAAGATGGTTTTCAATATTTATTTTAAATGCAATTTTGGATAATTTATTTTGTTGAATAATAAGTCTTCTCTATTAGGGGGGAAAACTATGGAAACATTAAAAATTCTTTGATATTGATACTTTTCAGAACAGAGATAAATTTATACTGCATTTGTTAAATTAGTAGTAGGCATCAACTTCTCCTGGTTCTTTTGGGTCCTATTTTAAACTCAAGTACACAGGTTTTCGTTGCCTTTTAGTGTAAAAATGGTAAATTTTGTAGCTATTTTTAACATAAGTCTTGTCTGCAGCTGCCTTGTTTCCGATGATGTTCAGGATGACTGTATATAACACACTACTCCTACGAATGTTTATACCAACCAAAGTATGAGTTATATTACTAAAAATAAAATTGAACAGCATGCTATACTTAATGCTTGCATAGCATATGATATTTTGAGTAATTCTATTTTTTTTGGTCCCTTTCAGTGATATATTATATGTTGGAAACACTGAGAAGGGGTGAATCAATATTTCTCTTATAGTTAGTTAATTATAATGTTTTTTTTTAGCATGAACAGTAGGACAATAAGCATCAACACATTCAAAGATCATTAAACAATGGGGATTTTTTAGGTTGAAACCCTTCTCAAGGACAGGCTTCAATCACAATGCAGATTCACCAATAGTTTCTCTATCGGAAATGCCCAAGATAAAGGTTGCTGGAAATTATCAGATTTTTTCTCAGAATTGTAGCACAAGCATAAGCTTCAGAAATTTACAAGGACACTATTTAGGCCACCACTATACAAAAAATATGTCCTACAGGAGGGCTGTAGACATACCCTTCAGATCTATTTTCAAATGTCAAACTTGCACAAGGTATACCAGGTCTTACTTCTACAACATGATTTACCTTAGTTTGTAGACAAGATTCTCAAGGACAGGTTTCAATCAAAATGAAGATTCACGATTAGTTGCTCTATTGGAAATGTCCAAATTAGACCCTAAGATTGGTACTTTGTATCAGGTTCTGCCCTTGGATCAGCCCCACGGAAAATCTTAGTAATAATGAGATGTGCCTCAAATGGTTGTGCCTTACAACCCTATGTCACTGAATTTGTTTTCCAAGATGACTAAGAAGATATATGTAATGCTTTGTTTGAACAAGGTTCCCAAATCAATTCCCCCAGAATTTCTCTCTAAAATAAAAAATGCTTCTAAGATGGAGGGCCGAATTAACTGTGAGCTTTATTGCAAACAATCAAGGGCTTGGATCACAATTTGGAGTGCCAAAAAATTTTACAGGATAATTTAGGGCCCACACAAGTCAAAACAAAAGGTGAAATCAAGCTAGAATAGGGTCGGAATAGGTTGGATGTCTGAGGCTGAAACCTAAGCTATATTTTTGTGTTCAAGGCTAATCCATTGTATTTTTGAGGGCCAAATGGTTCCAGAAAGAGACAAGGATTTCCCCCTTAATCTGCCTTCAATCTTGCGTCCAAACTACTCAGAGATTTTCTGTAATAGACGGTCGAAAACCTCATAGAGATAGAGCGGAAACCATAACAATTAATCCCAAGGATGGTAATAGGATGTTAATTTTTTTTTTAAATATTTTGTTTTCGTCGATATTTTGACGTTTTTTTTCATCGGTATTACGACGTTAAATTTTAAAAACAAAAAAATACTTTCCATCGGTAGTCTGATGTTTGCTTCTGTCAGTATTATGACATTACTTTAAAAAAAAAAAAAAATCCATCGGTATTAGGATGTTACTTTTTTTCAAAAATATTTTCATTTCGTCGGAAGAGAGATGCTCAAAACTTTGGTAATAGTGTTCGTTGGCATCGGAAGAGCGACACATCGTGAAATGTCGGAAGAGAGACGGACAATTTGAAATGTCAGAATTGTGATGACTCCAAAAAAATGTCAGAAATACCATCGCTCTACTGACAGTTAATTCAAGTGTCAGAAGTCCGACGTTAGGAGAAACCACATTTTTCTGCACCTCAAAACGTCGCTCTTGGGACGCCTATGTGTCGCAAGAGCGACATTTTGGCAGTCGGAATTTGGGGCAAATGTGCTAGTGAATCTATGGGGTCTTGTGTTTCAAGGGAGTAGGTTCCATAAATATTTAATTAATGTAATTTTAATTTTTTTGAGAGATTTTATGTGATAACTTTAATTTAATATTGAGAGGCATATTTATAAATGTTCCCGAATGTAAGATAACATGAGAGATTTAGGCTAGTTAAGATTTCATAGGGATTGTGAATCCTAGACTTAGGAATTAGTTGATGATTTTTTTGATTTAGAGGATTCTTTGGATTTAGTTGAGAAGATTGAGGATCTGAACTAGAATTGGTTGCAGAACATTTTGTATATATTTGTAAGCCTCGAAGACATTAAGGAACCATATTCTTAGATAGGTAATAGAAGATATATGATTGTAAGCCTATGGGCAGAGAGAGAGAGGTAGTTTTGAGAGGCCACTGGTATAGAAAATCAAGCCGAGAAGGAATTCATTGTGTAAATATCTGTTTGTAGATATAAAAACTCAATTCTGAGTTGTGCAAAGTATGGTGTGTTGATGAATTTCTTATTGTGTTTATAAATTATAGATTGTAAGTGTGAACAACATAATTCTGCATATTATAGGTGTGCGGGTGAGTTAGAGAATAATTAGATAGTGAGTTGAGAAGTGTACAACAATTAGATAGTTCTAAATATGAACTCGATCCAAACTCAGGAGAGAATAGCGCTACAGAATACCGAACAAGATTAGGAGGGTTACGCCGTGGAGAAAAATAAATTAGTAATTAAGATCATTTGTTTCTTAAAGGAACATATGTGGGCCTCTTGAATGAAATGATTTTCATTATTGAAGAAATCATACAGATTTCCCAAAGATAGAGAATTGGCATATTTTCCTTAAAAACTTAAGAGTTTTGGAGGAAGTGTAAAGGGTAAAATACATGGTCAAGATCAAAGTGTAGAATTGAAGCAAAGAGATGGATGGCAGAGATCATAGCACAGAAATGCAATTCAGATGGATGGACAAGACTAGATCACGAGATCTAGGTCAAAGATAAGCGGTCGGGAATGGATGTTACAAATAAAGATGCAAGAGAGTTAATGGGTCAGAGGTTGTGAAGCTAAGCCACGGACAATGAGGATTTAGTCACAGAAAATAGAGTGAACATTGACAGTCTTGATCAATTCATAGGTTAGAATGTGAAAACACCGAAGTGGAATATCGCACATCGTTATTGGAAATTTTTATGTTTACATGGTAAGACGTCGCAAGTTATATTTTTTAGGTTGCGATTTGATGAAGTGGACACGTGTCAGGTGGAGGTACATGCACATATCACACATCACATGCGCTATGGAGATTATCTAACGACCGAATGATAAATCAATGAAGCCGAATTTCTATAGGCTTTGGGTTGTGATGTAGCGATGCGATATCGTCATCACAATTTCACATCGGCAGAATTATATGTTTATTGTTAAAGTTGTTTGTTCCGGTATGTGAAATTTTATTTTCTCCGATTTCTGATGAGTTAGAATGTACGTTTCGCAATGTATCTTATATTGTGATCTGTGATCTGTTTGAAGCTGCGAAGTTCCGATAAATTTGCTAGTAGAAAATGCTGAAATTAATGACTAGGTAACTACAAAATTTAGTCAACACAATTATTTCAAGTGAATTACTATTAATTTTAAGCAATTTTAAGTGACAGAACTAAAAAATACTAACTTAAACGACTAATTTAGTCTAGAGATAAAATATACGACTAGATAATAAGTGACTAAACTAAAAACGACTAACTTAAATGACTAATTTATTCCATGACTAAAATATATGACTAGATAATAAGTGAAAAAATTTATAATGATTAATGTAAATGACTATTACAGTCCAAGAATAAAAATATGACCAAATAACAAGTCCAACAAGTATATGAATTAGTCATTTATGTTAGTAATTTTTAATTGTGATGGATAGTTGTTTTCAAGCCAACAACTATAAATTGTGGAATACCATTTAATTTGGAAATTATCTCCTCCCAAGTCTTAATTTTATATTTCCTTCTTATTTTTTTGTCAAAATACATTATCCCACTAAAATAATGCATGCCCTTTCAACTTTGTGAATATATGCTTCACTCTCTCAGGGTCCTCAATTTCTCAAAATCGAGGGATCTCTCCATATTCCCAATATAATAAATCATATAGTCGTATCTCCCATGGGGCCTCTACATTTCACTATTCATTACTCACATCATGAATATCTACAACAACCCCTATTTTCTTAGCTTCCTGCATGGAATCCATTCTAGTTAACATGGACCTCAACATCTATGTGATTTTATTTGTAGCTATGTTTCCCTCTACCCTATGCTTGTATTCCTAATTCCCTTATGTGCTCTTTTGCAATTCTCCTTATTATAGATCCACCAAAAAAATTCTTTTTGATGGCATTGTTCTTCAATTTATATGTGGGCCTTAAACCTACTCTGATACCAAAATAATGCAACCTAGATTAGTATTTACATAGGCAACAATAATCATGGTTACAAATCCACTTCAAACAGAACACATGATAAGAAATTAAAAACACAAACAAAGTTTTATATTATAAACAAAATGAAAAATAACTTTACTCTTAGAAAATCATGGAACCCATATCAAAAACTACTTAATTATTTTTTTGGTTAAATTAACATTTTACACTCGACATTTCATTATAAATTACACTCTCAATCAATTGAAATATATATATATATATATATATATATATATATATATATATATATATATATATATATATATTACAACATTTTAAATTTCAACAAACCCATTTTTAATCAATCAACCACTTACGAACTGTAGTAATTATAAATAAATTAAATAATAAAAATATCTTTGAATTTTATAATAAGAAGAAAATAACCAACCAACGTTGATAAAAAATAAATATGATCACAAACACTCTCACTATAAATAATTTTCCTCAACAAATTCAAATTTCCCTCAATAATTTATGTCCATATTCAAATTTCCCTCCATAATCTTAGTCCATGACTTTACATCAATGAAATCATGTAAACCCTCAAGGACTTTGATAAACCAGACCCTAATAGTATGCCTCCAATGAAATCCTATGATATGCTCATGTAATATCCACCATTATTCCACAACGGCCTCGGAAAAGATGACGAAGATGGATGCCATGAACAACAATGGAAAGGAGGTCGATAGAGATCCGAAGGTGGTTTTCCCTTGGTGATCACAATGAATTTCCTGAATGATAGCAGAATCGATGAAGAAACCCTCGATGGCATTGCCTTCGTCTAGTATGTGGGTGCATAGAATCAGCCATGATTGTGCTCCTTCATTCCCTTGCTTATCTCCTTGAGATGCCTAGAGGAGGCTTCAACCATGACAGTTGATCCTCTGCCTCGTCTCGTCCGACAAGGCCGTCAATTCCACCCTCACCACGGATTTAGGGTTGCATCTCCTCCATGTCCACACAACCAGAGCCGAGGAGGTGGTTGATATTGTCATGGAATTTTTTCACATGTGCTTGTAGTTGAAACAACAATTTTCTAGCTCCAGTTGGCTTGGATCGCTCCAACTCTAGTGCCAAGGTACCCACCGCCATGGTCTCGTGCTCGGTATCACTGGCTAACCAGCCTCTGCCTACACTCTTACCACAAAGATCTTGGCATCCAAGATGACAGTCCTCTATTAGGATTATGAAGAGGTATGTGTTATTGATACCTCTTTTGTATTTTTTAGAACACTTTCCTCTGAATAAATAATTTTTCAAGTCAACTCTCTAGTGGCATTTGAGAATTAATGAACCCAAAAAAACATTTTATAACATCAATTTTTTTTTTTGGAATTTGAATGTTGGATCTATGTACATTTATGAAAATGCCCTAACAAACATTATCTTTAAATAAATAGGACCCAAGGGTAATTTTCAATGACCTTCCATGATTTTTTTTTCGAAGGACAGGCCCTAACCAAACATTTCAAGCCATGGATCATTTCTTTGACTTTAGAATGATGGATCTAGAAACATTGCAGTCATAGGAATTATATCGCGACCAACGTCATCTCAATGTGTATAAAATTTGCATAATTCTTTTCCTATGCTTGGGGACATAAGTGTGATTTTAAACTTCCAATTATGTGAAGGGAAAAATTTTGAGATGGTGCAGATATTTGCTTCCATCTACCAAATATATGGATACTTTTAATGGTTTTCTTTCGACAAGTGACCTTGTGTCACTCCACTATGCTGTGACAAAAGAAAAACTACAGATTCTCAATCTTGAAAATTTCCAAAACATAAAGACAAGTAATGGATATAGATTATTTCAAACTATTTCTATTTGACACTATTAATTTATTACATTCTCCATAACATAGTTTTCAAAACCGGAACAAGTGACCAGATTATTCCACATATCAAACTGGGTTTCAAACCAGAACTGGTCAAACCAGGATTGGTTAGATCTTGTTAACTTTAGGTTAACATGTTATTTTCTTAGGGAAGTTACTTCAGGGATCCATATTAGCCCAATTTTCCATTAGCAATAACATAAGACATCATTATAATGACAGTAACTGAATAAAGAACATAGAAGAAAGATGCAGTAGACAAGCCAAGACAAGAGTACATAAGGATATGGCACAAGCTAGGGAAAAACCCAAAGAAGTGGAAAACCCTTGATCAATTCATCTTATTATTAATATCAAATGTTCATCAGAGAGAGAAAGTACAATATTTTAAAGTCAAAATGACTTGCCAATTTGAAGATCTAATATGACTACCCTTGGACAAGTGAATAGCCCAAAACTGTGATATCATTATTCTGTCAACAGTAGTCAGCTAAGATCTAGTTAGGTTTTCTTACAGTCCACTATTTTCAATTGATCAAGAAACCCTCCTTTCAACTGCAACTTTCATTGGCAAGCAATAGGTTGTCCATCGCTAGCCCTTAGAACTGATCTAAACCTAAGATAGGATTCTCGACCCCTCTATCTAACCTGGTGCATGCTTGCGAACCTATCTGGAGTTATGGCTCTGAAGTGCAGACACATAAAGCGAGAAATTATTCTTTAAATTTACCATAGATAATCTCAAGGAAAATACCCAAACATGACCTGACTTTCTGGGGTTGAATTTGGACCTGTAATGATAGGATTACCCATACAAGTTTCCATGAAATTTCATCAAGTCCTGCAGTTGTTTATCTGAGGAGTCATAGCCCTAGTTGCTGAAGAAGAAACCCAAAATAGACAACCCTTTGTCCTCTTCAAGATCTTGGCTACCTTAGATATAATTTGGAGCCCTTTGATGTATCAAATGAGGTTGAAGGAACCTCTAGATATAAAAAAATTTAGGGAAAAAATACATGACTGTTGGAACTTATGATAATGAGGCTGACCTTGACAATTTGCACATCAGTGGGCATAAATTAAAAAACACACTTTTTCTTGTCCAAATTTGATGATATTTAGGTTGATTTTGGTCCTCTTGAAAAGAGGATTTCAATTCAATAATCATCTCCATAAAATAGACTATCCAATGGTTGAATTTGACCCTAGTTTCTAATTTTAACACTCGCTCTCAACTATGGAGAATTCCAATTGATAGTTTATCCCTAGTTTCTAATTTTAACACTCCCTCTCAACTAGGGAGAATTCTGCTTGATAGTTTATCATGACATCCATTCATCATGAAATATCTTGACATCACGTGCCATATATGTATATTATCTATTATCTACTCTCCTGAACACTGATAAGAATAATGAAGAAGAATCGATCGAAAGTGAGACTGAAGACCTTACCACTCTCCAATGACAAAATTTAGTCCAGACTCCATATAACCAGATGTAAAATTGTAATCAGACTTGATCCCAAGTGATCAAGTTTGTTGAACATAATTCATCCTAGACATAGGGAGTGCGACAGTACACGATGTGTCCATCAATAGTTTTAAATTTTCGTAGATGTTCTATGCTTAATGAAAATTTACTTTAAACCCGATAACAAATAGTGATCACATAAACATGAAAGTAAAATGTTGATAGAACATACCAATAGATCGACGAAAGACAAGCCAAAAATACACTTAAGTTGATCAGCAAAATATATGTGTTGTGCTGCGTTACGGCAGTCAATAGGATGCTTCAACTAGAAAAGTCTCCTCACGGTCAGCCAACCAGAAGTGTAACACAACCCTTAAGACATCTCTACAACATTCAACCCAAAGTCAATGAAATTCAACGCTGTCTAGTTAACGGGCAACGCAGAACAGCAGCAACAGAAAGTCAATGCAGCAAGGTCAAAGGTCAACGTCCAGCCTCAATTTTTGTGCCAAAAAATGCAGACTATAGAGATCAAATTTTTGGGAGAGCTTGAGGTCAAATGGACCAAGCATTGACCAAATTCAACGCTGGTCAAAGATGTGCTGAAAACCATAGAATATATTTGAAACCCTAGTTGTTTTTTTCCCACGTGTGAGAGAAGAGAAGCCTCCAAATGATGATCAAACCAATCAAACACAAGAGAGAAGTGTGTGATGAGTTATTATGAAAATGACCTCCAATTTTAACCAATATATATCCATATGTGAGGGTGTGTGACACATCTATTGGGGCTCCAAGCCTATATTACAATTCTAGCCGACCTTGCACATAAGTGGAATTAATTCAAAATAAACGTTCTACTCATCCGATCAAGATGATCTTTAGATCGATCTTGCACCTCTCCAAAAGAGGAATCCAATAAAAATATTGGCATCATCATCTGAATAGTACAAAATGGATTTTGGACATAGTTTCCAAAAATTAACACTCCCTCTCAACTAGGGAGAACTCCATCCACCTGTGCCATCCAAACATTGTGCATCATCCCGCTGTAACTTGCTTTGTTGGCTTCTTTATTTAAAAATGGTGAGTCACAAAGACATCACTCTCGGCTTACCCAAACTTAGCTCAGAGGTCTGAAACCTCGATATGACTCAAAGGAGTCTCATACTAACCTGAAGTTACTTTAACTGACTCGAAGTCAGTTGGAGGTCTAAAATCTCACTAGACTTGATCCTAGATCAATTGGTTGGACACGTGCCATCCTAGATATAGAGAGCATGACAATATCCAATGCGTCCATTAGTTATTCTATTGGTCTCTATCCACATTTCCCACCTCATTGGCCAAGATGAAAGGTACTTCCCATGAGTCCGGGACAACATGGGTAGGATGCATATGGGGCACAAACAAAAGAGAGGTGAACCAACTCAATATCTTCATGGTGGGGGAGAAGCACACCAAAAAGTTTAGGCAAGCCTAGCCTTGTGGTTTCCTATAGCTCCAAGAAGCTATTCACAAAGCCCCCTGGAGCTCCCAGAGCTTGTCGTCCAACAGGACCCTCCGAATAGGGTCGTTCCATGATTCCAAGATTCTCATAGAAGGTTAGGAACTTGACCTTCCCCAAGGGATTTGTGAGAATATCTGCGGCCTACTCATCAGTTCCTAAAAAAGTGGTCTTTACATCCATCTAATGAAGACTCCATCCTTGCGTAGCAGCAAGGGAAATATGTGATTGGATGAAGTGGGGAATTCGTAGCTTTAAACAACATGTGGCTAGTGGAAGAGGACATGTAACCCATGTCCAACACCAAAAGAGGTGATAGAGCAGGTTAGAGTAGTCAGTCTGAAATTTTTGAGAAGGACAAGGCTCAGGAAAGGGCAATAAAAGAAGTTGGAAGGATGAGGAAACTTGCATTATGAGAGCAAGTGGTCGAATTGATTTTAAAGACTCTTCCTCCATCCCTTATACCAATTTCCATGACCCCTTATGTTATTTTTCTCCTCTTAAATTTGACTATCAACTTATAAATAACATTAAAATCCATTCCACACCTTCACCCAACTCTATCTTTGATAGTGCATCTCGATTCTCATCTTTCAAGCAAGCCAAACTCAAAACATGGGAAAAGAGAGATTTGTATTTACAAATGATTCAATTTCTCAATAACCATTTTCAGTGAGCAATTCCTTCCACTAACTGAGGTACTATATCACTTGGTTTGGACTGTAAATATTTTTTTCAAGTCTGCATTTTGAACAGGTTTTCCTTCTTCATGAAGTACAAATAACTCGGTCTAGACTGGACAATGGCCACCCATTTTATTCTTTAAGCATGAAACATGAAATGCATCATGAATTAGACTTCTATCTAACATATTGAAGGTGAAATCATCTCGGATAATATTCTTATGAATTTGATATAATCCTTAGAATTTTGGTGCCAATTTATTCTTTCACTAAAGGAATCCATTGAGTTTGTTAAGGTCAATTTTCAAGAATAAGGAATCATTTTAAACTTTAAATGTGTTTCAACAACTCACATAACATTTGAAATTTTCAACAAGTGTATTATTAAGGCAAGTTTTGTAAAATCTTTGAGTGGTTTAAAGAGTTTGGAAGATAAGCCCATACTTTGAGGAAACACCCTAGCAAAAAATGGAGTTATCTTAACAACACTTGATCTACCTTGCACATATCTACACACAGATCTTTTAGCAGCACTCCCACTTTGAGTTGTGTATATATTACAAGTTTGACGGAGTTTGTTAGCCATATTTGGAGTGCTCCATTATGAAGACAAGTAGTGTGTGGAGGCTAGAGCCCTTTGGCATGGTCAACATGCATAGTTTTTAGGAGTTCTAAGGAGATGAGAACCCATGGAAACAAAGGACCCATTGCAACATTCTCTGATGCCAAAGAGAACCCTAGATTGAGGAACATCCTTTTTCTTAGGAGAATGGTTTTATAATTTAATATGAATATCTTACACTGTGTTTCTACTTGTAGTTCTCAAGACTAAGGAAGCCTCGTATCTGTTTGTTATCCTTACAAAAATTATGCCCAACTTCTCTGAATTATTCTATGATTCCTAATCTATCGAATTATTCACTAGAGATGATTACCAAAAACATTGATTTGAGTATAAGTTCCTTTTCCATTGGAGATGTGGCAAGTATATCTTTGTGTGCATATGTCTAGACTACTCCAGAAATTATATTGTTTATATCGTTTGCTCTCAAAATATATTATCCTTCAGTGTTCAGTTATTCTTATTTGGTACAAAGGAGTTGGACTAGTGTAAGGGTTGAAGTTTCTCTCATGGCTTCCAAAAGTATATGCAGTTGATCCCTATCCAAAAAATGAATTGCACCATGTTGCAGTTCAAGTGTTTTTGCTCCATAACAATCCACTCATAATCTCAGAGAACATTATTGGTTCTATGATCCTTTGCCAAAGTGATCCCAATTATCTTTTCTTCTAACATGAAAAATGATGAATGCCCTTAAAGATAAGTAGGTGTTCCATACTTAAGGTCTTGATACTTTTATTATGTTCCCATACTTGTGAATATAATAAAGGGGATACCTTGACAATTAGCTTCACCTCCAGGCTATCCTCTGCTACCAAGAAAAGTGCCCAGAATGGACCCTTTTCTAATGTAGCAAACCTCTATGCTAACTGTCATACACTTCTTAGGGAAGAGCTGCTCAAACAAAGTTAACAGCATCCACAAAAAGTGGATCCCCATGAAATATGTGCAAGAAATTCAAATATTTCTTAGAACAGACTTACAAAATGGGTCTAGAGTGAGGACAAGTGGCAGTGGCAGGGTATCTCTCTCCTGGCCTTCCTTACTAGCTAATTGTAAAGGATGTCTATTTAAGATGTGGTTGTACACAAGCTGTGGATGTAACTATTATAGTCTTGGGTTGTGGTTGTAAATACAAACATGTTGCCAAGTTGAGGGTATCCACTTTATGAAGAATTTCTCACATACAATGGCACTGAAGCCAGGAAATATAATTTGAACTATAGAAAGGAATTGGAAAGTTAGCTTAAAACACCTTGAAATAGTAGCTGACAAGAACACAATAGTAATGTCAGCCATGAGCATTTAGCCAAGGTTGTAGAGATGGAAAACAAGTTAGGCTTGTTAATTGTTTCTGATGAATTATATGCACTTAAACTCTACCCAGTGGCTAGTACCCTCCCCCAATCCAGCTTTTAAATAGAAAATATGGTCTTCTTATAGAAATATCATGTCCAGCACCACAAATCCCCAAAATTTATGGGAAATTTATGGCTCATATGTTTCATAGTATATGATGATAGTTCTTCGCAGTAGAGGTGTTTCCCTTATAATGAACTATTTCTTTTATTCTGGGACTTTAACATTCTTGGTGACACATGTTATAGTGCCAAGTAGTGTGAGTTCAATTATTTTAGTGAGTGCCAAATAGTGTGAGTCTAGTTATTTCAGTTATTTTGATTTCATGTTATTTTAGCGTTTGATTTGAGTTATTTTAGTGTGAGTTTAGTAACAGTATAAAGATCATAAAAGCGAAGGGGGAGTTTGAAAATCACTATTAGTAGATGTATCCTTGCTCATTTAGGCCCAGCTTCCAAAGCTATCTCACTTGATCTAGCTGTGTAAGCTCTTGTTAATTAATCTTTCAAAATAGAAGAGTGTTACTTCATAATGAAACAAATCATCAATACAAAAGAATTCCACGAAAGTATGCCAATGGAAGGTGTTGTAAGAGCTATGTTTGGCTAGTATTTACCCTCTATAGAACCGAATGAACCACTAAAATTTATTGTTTAGTGGACCATAGGATATTTCACATGTTCTTTTATGAATTCAAAACTCCCAAGGGATCTTTAGAGTTATAATATAGGAGAGATTATTATACTTATATTTGGACGAGACTTCACTCCTAAAAATTCTCTTAGTTATAAAATGTGTGTACATGATTCAAGAGATCTAGATGTTTTTCCCTATATTTTCATACACATTTATTTGTATATAACTTGTCATTATGCAATAATCAAAGAAGCATAGAATGTAGATGATATCCAACAGACACTTGAATTGAAATGATCCAATAGAATCATTTCTGATAACTGATAAAACTAGAACTCCAAACCTTTTTCTTATGGAGATGTATTCCTTGACCAAAGGACCAGACACAGGTCTTCAGCAAGGTACCCTATCCATTAATTTTTTTAATTAAAATACTTGGTTTTGGGTATATAAATATTGAGATTTCATCAAGATTTTGAGGTTTCAAAGGACAACAAATCAAGAAGTGAGGTAGAAAACAAGTGCATTTGATATCTAGTGTACATATGCATAGAAAATGTAAAGGAGATACATAAATTTGGCCCTGCCTACCCTATGATCATAGACTCACATCCATAGAAGAAATGACCCACTGCATACATACTTGTTGAAGTCCAAAAGCGGCCAGCCACATTCAGAGATTTTGAATTCTTCCACTATGATTTTGTGCACTCTCCCAAGAAAATAGGAAATATCCTAGATCTCTTAGAAGAGTTTGGATTTATACTAGGAAGCTTGATCACATGCATTCAAATTCATTCACCAATATGATTCAATCTAAAAAAATCCAGCCCCACTCTGGATATGAAGCATTGAGAGGGATAAAATACTCAAAAGTTCTAAAACTTAGATTCCTTTACAAATATGACTCATAAGTCTGACTTTCTTGGGTTGCAAGATTTTGATAGCAAAAATGAAGATTGCTACTTGATTAGATTACTCGTGTTCTTAATCGTTAAACCCAAAAACCAAATAATATGATGACAGGTGGAGTTTTCATGTTAACCTTTTTTAAAGATATATTCTGCCATCTGATATATTCATATAAAGATATGAATGGGTTCGATCATCCAGTTGATGACAGTTAACATATTTTCTATTTAATATTTTATCACATTGAGCTTTAAATATTCTGATAATTTCATCTAGAGAAGTAGAAGTGAGGTCGCAAATGAAGCAAATCTCACCATTTCCTCTAAACTGATGCATACCTCACCAATATGTTCTAGTGTCAAGCTTTTTAAAGGGTACTTGAGGTAGATCTGGATGCTCTAAGCTTCCAATCTACTATCAATCGTGTTAAAGAATGCAGAGACCTACAAATAAAACCCAAATCTACAAAACATACCCTAAATAACTTAACACAGGACAAGAAATGAAACATAATAGGGAGGGAAATCTGAAATAGAAGATTAAGGAGGTGCAAACAATGGATTTGATGCTGAGCGTTGAGATCTATCTCAGTTTCTCTTAAATCAGCTTGAAAAGAAAACAAATTCATGAGGTATGCATTAGTTTAGATCACACTGGTGACATCTACATCATTTGGTTGGGAAGATTTCTATGCTAATATACTAAAATTATTAATTAAAAAAATCATATTTCTCTTAAATTATCAATTATTTTACTTGCATTGTTTCACCAATGAAATTGTGGAGATTTTTTAATTTGGGTGGGAGAAATGTTTATGTATACTGCATGGGCACTAGCCAAAAGAGAGTTTTGAGAAAAAACAAAACTAAAAATATAGAAAGGAGGTACTCTGTCACCTTTCTCTGTACACAAAGAAACAATAGTGCGTCTCAGCAAGACTATGCATCATGCACTTAGCCAATGATTGATATATAACATGGAATATATACTAATCATTGAAAGAGTGCTTGGCCTTTAGTGTTTCTTGTGGGTCTCACCCCATTTTTATTCTGGAACTGTATGTTGGAAGATGTACTCATGTATATCATGTACTGTGTGTCCTAGAATATCCACATGCAAAGCTTCTAGTCTCTAGCACTTACTTTTCAACATTTATATACTTCCTCTATTGCTATGTAATAAATGCCGATTTTGTAGCTTAGAATCAATACCATATTAATGTTTGACATGCACATATGCAGAACACTTGTAATGAGAGAAGGGACATTTGATATAGTATTGAATTTTTAATTATCAATACACAACGATATCTCCATGAGAGAGAGATGTAAGGTAGACGAGTGCCACTGGAAAATGAAGCCATAAAGAAAGTAAATGTGAATTAAATGCTTAAATCACTTCATAAATGCTTGTAACTCAAAAGTACTAAGTATTTGCTAGTGCAGTTTTGGTAGGTTATGTTGGAGGTTAGTACTAGACTTACATTCTGTGCTTCTTCAAGGACAAATTCATTAGTTTGAAACTCTTCTTGGTGACTTGGGGTCCTTTTTTTTATCTCAATTATTATTTAGGGATTTAACCTCCTAGAAGCTAACTGTGTAGCTTTCCATCATTTCCATATCAAACTTGCACTTGCACATATGCAAAACACTTGTAGAGAGAGGAGAGACATATGATGTATTATTAAAAGTGTGTAATTTATCCATACAGAATGATATATCTGTGAGAGAGAGATGTATGGTAGAGAAGAAACAATTCATAATGCAGCCATGAAAAAAGGATATGTGAGGATTTATGAGAGCCTCAGATTATGAGCCCATAGGAAGTATGGTATAATTTTGTTAAGGGACCATTATGTATCCTGGTACTTATTGGGTTAGCAACCGGATTTATGCTTGCCTAGAGGTTAGAATGAGGGATATTGACATGTAAGCCATCTTATCTTCAACTATCTTAACTATGCCACCTCAATTCATTGAGTAGAAGATAAACTAGAGTTACCAAAACCTTCTCCTTGGGAGGTTCTGAGTAGAATTTTGTGTTGGTATACTCTCATTGTTGAATTCTACACATATTTGTTAGTTTCTGTTGCACACAAAGAAAACAAGATGGAAATAAATTAGTTAATGTACTCATGGTTGGCTTCCTCTCTATGCAAACAACAATTTGTAAATAGTCTCTGCGGCCTCCAATTTCACTTCCTGCATACTTGCAAGGAGTCACCTTGCTAGGTATAAGGTGCTATTATGACATAATTTATTTTACTATAATTCTGTTTCATGTAATGATTGCTCATGCCAAGTACAATCAAAAAAATGATGTTGTTGATGTATTGTCACTCCAGAAACCTAACACACAAGGTGTTGTTATGAAAATATTTATTTTACTATAATTCTTATTTATGTAATGATTTTTTATGCCAAGAACACTCAACAAAATGATGTTGTTGTATATGATAAGTTTGTGAATCAGCTTCGTTTTCTTGTCACTCCATAAACCTAACACCAAATCCTTGGTTTGAGGACCCAAATACTCTACAAATTTTAGGCTAACCCTTGATTGAAGGTCATGTACATACCACATTCTATGCATCCAAGATTTACTTCATCTAGGAATAAAAATGTTTTTGACAATTTGTTTATTCCATTACCTACCCCACTATAAGTGAGGTCCCTAAGGCTTCCCAATAATGGTACCATTTTTGGCTGACAATAAAAATTCAAACCAAGCCAAAATGAATAGAGTATTCTCCTCACACTATCAAAAATGTAGGTGTATGATTTTGGGTGCCTCCCTATGCGTAGAATAGATCTCCTTGGGGCTAGGTCTAAAGTTTGGTTTCTTTAGAATCTCTTTCTATACTTCTGAGTTTCCTCCTTATGTTTAACAAGAAAAGCAGAAAAATCTATAAGACTAGTCACCACATATCATCTTTCTTGTTTAATATTTTCCTATAACTGAAAGAAACTGTACTGCTTATCTGGCAATTAATGAGTCACTTTTGTGGAACCTAATTACATTTCTCTGTCATATGCAAAGGCATCCCATTGTATGATCTAGCATGTTCTGCCCATACCCGATAGGATGCATGATTTCTTTATCCATCGTAAAAGTTTACATTATAATTGACACCTTTGTAATGCCCAGAAATTGGTGTTGAATGACTAGTTTACTTGATAATTCTAGTCGTGTCAAATTTGAGTCATCAAGAAAATATTTTACCTAGAGTAATATGAGCCCACAAAGAAAATGAGGAATTTGGAGAGCTAACTCATTTGAGTTCACTATTTTAGCATTAAATAATAACATGAAGTACAAAATCATATCATAATTGGAGATTGAATATGCAAACAGATCTTCTGCTTTTCATGGATCTAGCCAAAATAAAATGACTTATCAAAGATAAATCTTCTCACACAAGCTTTAGTAAATGTAACTTAGTGCTAATAAATCCTACTAAGTATAGGTAGATCATATCGGATAAGGTAATAGTTTCTAGTTAATGTCAACAAATATCCATGGAAGGGTAAATTATCTCCATTGTGTTATGGAGATAAGGGAACTAGTCAAAGGCCAAGCCCTTTTTTCAAATAATTATATAATAATATGTTTTCTTCATGTGGTTTTTTGTTTCGCATATAGCAGTTCATCTGTTGGGTGTGGCACCTAAAGTTAAATATTTTTCAAGGGTCCTACAAAATAAATCCAACCTCAAAATCCTAACAAGACCAAGTCAAGGATGGAGGTTGAGTGTAAAGAAATAAAAATGGTTCATAGGGCCTATGGGTCAATCCTAAGATTCTCTAGGCCAATGTGGTCTCAAATAAGTTCCTCGAACACACCAAGATTTGAAAGAGTCGGTTCCTTCACAAAATTATTTAATTGAGCCCCTGCTAGTAGAAAACTTAACAACTAGTTGAATTAGCATTATGACATGCTTATATCTACTCCTTGTCTTTCTTAAGTTATCAATAGTTTTTAGATGAAGGGAATTCTTTCTTCCAAATAAAAAAAAAATCACAGATGAATGTCATTCTCATCTAGGATCACCAATAATATTTTCAATAGCACTGCCCATCCTTAAAATGATGAAAATAATTTTCATCCCTCAAAAAATCTCTCTCCTGGCAATATCAGAGATAACTTGATAGTGGTGTGACAGTCAACAAAAACACAAATATTCTTCAAGAGTATTATTTGTTCAAGGCGATGTGCTGATGAGTCCAAAAGAAATGGCCAACTTTTCACAATTCTTCCAGATAATTTACAGCTTTTTCTCCTCCTCCACATAGTGTAGCACATTCTTAATATTCGCGGTTCGATACATGTCCTTCTGCCTTCATCTGCCCACCCAATTTGTTCAGCTCTGAATAAATCTCCTATTTTTGTTGATGCATGTTATATATATTACATCAAATATGGGCATTTGGTTTTTGACTTGAATCCAGCTACATCCTGGTGACCTTTTAAAGCCCTTGTCTTTCATCATTATTCTTATATTTTCTGCTTCATCCCACATGCCACTGGCATCAAAAATATCTGATATGAGTACATACGTTCCATGGTTCTGTAGTTGCAATTCCATAAGGCCATTTTCTACATGTCTACCTATTTCTATATTATCATGAATTTTTCACCCACCTAGCAATGCTCCCCACACAAGAGGATCAGTTTCAACTAGCATTTTATTGATAAATTCTTCCACCTCATCCAAGTTCCCAACATGGGCAATAAGGTGGACCATGCAACCAAATTTCTCCACTCCAATAATGACACCATACTCTACACTTATCAAATTGAAATATTTATAACCTTTGTTCACTAGACCAACATGGCCGGAAGCACAGAGAACACCTATAAAGGTGATAGAATTGGGACATATTCCTATTTGCATCATCTACCCAAACAATTTGAGAATCCCTATACCTCAGCCATGTTGAGCACATCTGGAAATTATGGCATTTCATGAAGCCACATTTCTTTCAAGAATTTTCTCAAAAACCTTCAGTGAATCCTCTACATCCCCACATTTTGCATACATGTCAACAAGGGCACTCCCCATGATAACACGTGATCCAAATATAGGTATAAAGTAGGCATGGACCTCCTTGTTTTAGAGCTGCATGTTCAGCACACACAACCAAAACACTGCCCAAAGTGAAGTGGTCCTACTTTGTCCTGATGCATGTCAACATGTCCTGGTACATATTGGAAGAATTAAATTATTTTCAAGCAAAGCTGCTACACCTTTTCATCTGTGAAACCATGAAACCATTGGATCTGAAGAAGGCACATAGCAAAGAGAATCCAAGCTATAGACATGGGAGGAAAGGAAAGAAATAGGGGAGTAAGAGGGGAAATCCTTTGCTTCCCATTTAAATTCTAGGAGATCACTTGGAAATATGTCACCTCGCAACATTAATGTAAGGACTTTGATTGTGGGATGTAAACAGAGACAAAGACGAAACGGAGATGGTGGAAGGTTCAGGATGGAAATGGTTTCAAGGGTGTCAGATTGCAAATATGTTCTTTTAGCATTTGAAGGATAGATTTGTAGGCTTATCATGGATTACTACCTTATGTTGGAGGCGAGCTAGCCTTATGTGAGAAGGATGATCACCAAGTTGACAATGGGTGATTTCCTCAAGTAACTTTGGGGTTTGTAGTTGAAAATTGAATCTATATTTTGAAGCACATATTTTAGAGGTAGCAATGAAGTGCTTTTCTCCTTGGATTGATGGAATGAGTTTCTCCCAACAACTTTGCAAATGCTAAATTTCTATTTTGTCTTATATCATTTTTAAATGCCTTTCTCTTTCAAGACAATACCAGTCAGCAACCCTGAGGGCTATGTTTGACAATATTTTGAATCCTTGCAAACCAACATCCCTGTGGAAGTGTTAATGGTTTAGTTTTTGGATTTCTTTTTGAAGATATTATCAACCACCACATTTTATTTATTTTTAATAAATAACATGAGAATATATATAAATAAGATAGAAATAAATAACTCTTTTATAATGTAAATGATACTATGTAAAGACCAAATTAATTGTGCATCAAAGTTACTCATTTGACAACATGCATTGTTTATGGTCTTTGGAGTAGCTTTCATCTTCTTCAAGAGTTCGATGAGGACAAAAGAAGGTGTTGAAGATGCCTAGTTAGTCATAATAGGCAGTGGTGGAAAACTCATTCCAATGACATTATGGTTGAGACTTGTCTAAATGATGATCATGGAAGTTACTCTTGAATCATAAATCTGTTGAAGGTTCTAGCTCGATTAGAGAGTAAATTTTTTCTCTTATCCTTTTTACTTCATTGAAGAAAAAAAAATAGTGGTTTTGAGTCTTTTATGTAGTCTTATTCTAAGAGTTGAATTCTTCTTTTGCACGTGTTGTGTTGGTTTTCAGAAACTTCTTTTAATTGGCAATGCATCATGCATTTATAGCTTCTTTCTAAAATGCACTTTCAATCATTTCTTGGTACTTTTGAGGGCATTCATTCAAAGAGTGGTGTTCTTTGCAAGTGAGGGCGATATGAATCATGATACAATAAGACATTCATTTGGTTAAAGTTACTACGTTTAGGAAGTATTGGCCATAGTTAAGAGGTTTTGATTGGTGAGATGTTGTGATTTAATGAGATTTTCTTAACAGGTTACACCAAAATGTTGTTTCTAAAACATTTGAGGCACCTTGAGGGGTATAGAGATCATAAAAGTGCTTTCTATTATTATTTACTCGAGTAGATGACCTGTAATTATTTTTTTAGTTCATCCTAGCATAGATGATAAGAAACATAATATGATATTTACTAATATTTTTGTAAAGAATATATCAGTGGAAATAATTTGGCATATTTTATAAGCCTTTCTCTGAATCACTTCACTTGATTGGCTAGTTTGAAAGGGTTTCTAGAATCCAACTTTTTTGTCTATCTCACCATATTGGGTGAAATCAATTAACCCAGAAATACCCTCTCCAATGGGAACATTCCTTCTTCCAATTTCAAATGAGAATGCATCGCTAATTTGAGACATATCATTGAATTATAAATATTTAGATTCAGTGCCAAAATTTTCGACTTTATCATCCCCTCATTTGAAACAAAAGACATTTTTACTAACTGATCAAGATCAGTATTTTTAGTAGAAGACCTATCAACATGAAGACTATTATGGTGAATGCAACTATGAAGTGGAAAATACATACAATATGATAAATATTTAGATATATTCTTAGCTCCTTCAGCATAGAATAAGTGCCCTGATCAAGCATGCCTCCATGGCTCACCACCCATATTTCCATCCAAGTCCCATTTGGTTATCAAAATAATTGTAATTTTACTCAAAAACTCCATCATAAACAATGGAAGAACCTAGAGTTACAACTAGGGATGATTGTTCCACATATATGCACTCGCCTCTACCATAAATCAGATGTATTCCATTGTTTGGTAAGATTAACATCAATGCCAAAATCAAAGGAAAAACAAAATGTCAGAGATACAAAGTGATGTTGGAGCATTCATCTTGGGAAATTATTTGTATTTTAATAATACATAGTGGTCTTTTGTTTTCATAGAAGATCGGTTGCCTACGTATTAATTTGATGTAATTTTAAATATTTTGAGTGACATTTAGAATAGGAATTATTGAGAGGAATTTTGTAAATGTTCTCGAATGTTGGAGAACATGAGTGAATTAAGATAGTTGAGATTCCATAGGGAATGAGAGATTTGAGAATTAATTGTAATTCCTAAATTAGAATTGGTTTCATGATTTTGTGGATTTGAAAGGATTTTTAGGGATAAAGGATAGATTTTAGGACTTAGAGGATTCAGGATTTTGTTGAGAAGATAAAGGATCTGAAACCAAAATTGGTTTTAGAACCATTTTTATAAATTGTAAAGCCTCAAAGGCATAGAGAACTCAGGGGATTTAGGAGGATTTAGATAGAGAGAAAAAATCTGAATTGTAAAAGCCTATCGGCTATAGAATCGATGAAAAGGCCACTGATTAGAATATTAGGCCAGAGAGAAGAAATATTTGTAATTATTTGGATATATATACAGAAAAATTTGATTATCAAGTGGGTGTTTATGCATTGATTGATTCAATTTATAATCTGTGTGATAAATTTTGTGGCTATGAAGGAATAGGTGTGTGAATAAAACTCTGCAATAGAGGTTGATATGATGTTTCTGCATACAATTGAGAAGTTTGATGTAAATGCCAAGGCAGGGTTTATAATGTTAATATTATGACTTGAGCCAAAGTGCATAAAGGTGAGAAGAACAGAGTGAATAAAATGACTTATAAAATCAATTTCCAAGAGTTGAAAGTGGAGTCAGCATGGAGTGGAAATCAAATTATGCATATCTAAATGTGAATGCCGAGAGCTGAAATTGGAGTCAGCGTGGAGTAGCAAGCCGATTGTATAAACCTAAATGTGAATGCCAAAGACGAAAGGGATTCCACACTCAGTTTTAAGATTGAATTCGGTATGGAATTGTGGGTTTCAAAAATCAACCATCAATCACCGAATGGATCGATGGTGATCCATTAAAGGAAACGTGGATATTGAAATTAATTCCAGCGTGAAATGCATAGAAGAATAAAGAAATAATCTGACAAAGTGTTAAGAGTTTCACTTCAGATTTGTGAGTTTAAATCCTGTATTTAATGCAATTGGAATCTGTAGTTTCCTCTGGAATTGTGTGTAGATTGAATACAGAATCATGAGCAACTGGCCAACGGAACAGTGAAGATGGTTTCACAAAACAAGTGAGGGGTTTTCGCGTCGAATGAAAAAGGGAAGCGGTAATTGTTTGAGGAGTGCGATTGTGTTTGGGAGGTGACACGTCATAAGTCAAAACTGCCTATTTTTCATATATTAAAAACTTTAAATATCATGCATATTCAAATGCGATTTCCATTGGATGGACGGGCATGGAGATATCATCAACACAAAGTGAATTGGTAATAATTTTGGGGCCCGAACATATTTTATTGTTAACATCATGAAGTTTAACTAAAGTTTCCAGCCTAGGTAAATATTTAATCAAGCAGCATGATATATCTTGGTTATAAATTATGTTTTGAAAAGGTTGGATATATTTCATAAAGCGGAATATATGTTTTGAGTCATAATTAGGATATGAGACTGGTTAGCTCAACAAGGGTGTGTAATCTTAGAGAAAGGATGTATGCATTTCAAAAATTAGATTGAAGGTTATATCAAATAAAAAAAAGAGAACAGATTCTGCATAAGAGATTACCATTGTTCACGCTTATCTTGGTTCATATGCATTTCTTATGCTTAAAGTGGATTTTTACAGCTAAGGCTCCATCAAAGTGGTATCAAAGAAAAAGTGGATTCTACATGTATTGAAAGGTGTGTATACAGGTACAATGGTGATGACAAAAAGGAGATCAGATTTGAATCTGATAGAGAGCATGCACTTAGAGATAAAGTGTACCGGAATATTGGAAGAATTTGTAGAAGAAAGGAAATAGAGAATAATCCATTCAAAATGAAAATGAGCAGTGAAACAATATCACATAGAGATTTTGAAGGTGAGGTATTATTTATTATTTTAATCCGGTTTTAAGATTACGTTTGCAGAATTCAGGTTGCAAACAGTTGAAGAAAATCTCAGCAAAATAAGATCACAGTCTTAAGAGCAGTGATGAAGGAAGCTAGTAATAGGTTCTGAGTGAAAGCAAAGAGTGGAATAGAACCTTG
This sequence comes from Pinus albicaulis, assembly GCA_034641835.2. Lineage (NCBI taxonomy): Eukaryota > Viridiplantae > Streptophyta > Pinopsida > Pinales > Pinaceae > Pinus > Pinus albicaulis. The sequence continues at coordinate 1,206,387,451 of CM076584.1, forward strand.
AATAATTCCAATAGAGGTTGGATAAAAGGGATAGTTGTGTTCTTAAAAGGTGCATATGAGTTGAAGCCTAGAAGGAGCAGAAAGGAATGCTCAAGATGTTCCAGAGGATAGAGAACTAGTGCATACCAAAAGACCAAGTACAGAGAAAACTTGGTGAGGTAAGTGGTAGCAGGAAGGACTTGCTATTGCATTGGCTTAGAACAACTCATAGTAATAAAATTGAGTGATGAAATCATAGAGATGGAAAGAATAAGATGACTACTGATAGTCATAGCAGGGGTTCTGAACAAAACCACAGTAGACTAAAGGAGTGGAAAGTTGGCACAAGATTGCAGCAGTGAGATTCTAGGAAGAAATTTTGAAAGTTCTTGGAGATTGTAGCAAAACCTTATTCTAGCTAAGGCTTGGAATAGACAAGGACAGTGGTGTCTTTAAATGAAGTCAGTGCAGCAACCAGAGAAGAGAGCAAGATTGCTCAGTACAAGTTCTGAGAAGGAGAGAACTTGAAGACCGGGCAGAGGAGGAGCTTGGTGAGAAAATTAACTCAGTAGGAAGTTGATTGGTTACATATGTAGAAGCTCACACAGAAGAGAAGATGACTATCGAAATTCATGTGCAAGGTTCAGAAGAAAGCTACAACATGAAGAAGAAGGATGCTAAAGAAATCTGCAGAAAACATATGAGTCAAGAGGAGCATGACAAAGATATTGCTAAGATAAGAGAAAAATTTAATAAATTAAAGTTGATGATAGAAGAAGACCAAAGGCAAGGTTGGGTCTTAAGGAAAAAGACAGTAAAGTGGTCTAAATTACAGAGAAAGCTACCACAGAGGAAAGTGAAGTCGTTGGAGGAAAAACTCAGAGAAACAGAGTTAGAAATGGAAGTTTCCATTTGTAGACAAAAACAGGGTGAAATTATGGGTGAAGATGAAGACTGGAGATCTGTGAAATATATTATGAATTATTGTGAAGATTCAAGACAGCAAGAAGTTTACCTTGCTGAAAAGGGAATTATTGATGATTTGCTGAACTGTTGGGCAAGTTCAGATCAGCCGGATGATGTAAAGCCTTGTATTTTTTAATCTAATAATTTTTATGTGATTACAGGTTTTGTAGAGGATGAGAAACCTTTTGAAGCTGTCAAAATTATGGAAGAGTATATTTCAGGAGATAAATACTCTAAAGAAGAGAATAATGATGAAGAATGTCTCTTGAATGAAGAAAGCAGTGATGCATTTATATTTGAAGCTGTTATAACACAGGAAGAATTTCTTGTAAAATAAGGAGATGGGATTAAGTCTGAAGAGCTAATATGTGAAGAAACAGTTGAGATTGTTGAGCCTTATGATTTACAAACTGAAAATTTGTGTATAAATTCAGGGATAGTAAGTGATGAGGAAATACTTTAAAAATGCCAAAAAGAAATTTCATTGCTGGAATATTTGCTGGAAAACTCATAATATGACAGTGAGATTGCAAAGGAAGGAGTTCACTACAGTTGACAAGAAAAGAGAAATCATTAAAGCATATGATGTAAAAGAGAGACTTGCTGACATTCTCAAGAGTCCTTTAGGGAATTATTTAGAGAGGTTGAATTAGCATACTGATGTGCTGATAGAGGAGGAAATTTCAGAGAAGAAAACTGAAATATTGCCAGAGGAAGAAGAGACACAAAGGCCTTATGTTTTTTATGTTAATAAATGTTTTGTGAGTGCAGATTTTGTTGCAAATGCTGGAGAAAATTTGGCACAGATGAGTAGCCAAGTAAAGAAAGAGGAAGAAATTTCTATGGAAGTATTTAATCCATGGAACAAAGAGCTTAGATTGTTGGAAATTATGTTGAAGAATCAAGATTCAATACAGGAAGAGAAATCTCAATTTCAATATTGGGAAACACAGAATGTGAAGATGCAAGAGTTAGAGGAAGGCGGCAACAAACTAAAGCAAAGAGAAGGATATAGCAGTAAATGTCAGACTATGTATCAGTCCAAAGAATTGTTGAAGGAAAAAGACAAAGAAATTGTCATAAATGAAAATCAAGAAGGAGTTATCAGTTGCAGTAGACAAGAGGGTAAGGATGAAAGGGCGGCAGTAAGAATAAAAGTTCAGCAATCAAGAGGTGAAAGTAATCAGCAGTCGGAAGATCTATTAGACAAGGAAATTGAACTGATAAGAAGGATAAAGATGAAAGTGTCTCAGAAGAGAGAAGCAGCAGCAAGAGAAAGATAGTAGCAAACTGTAAAAGCATAGCTAGTGGAGCAAAGCAACATAAAGTGTGGAGACCTGGAGAAAAGCAACAAACAACAACATTAATAGATGATAAACTATAGAATAAGGTATGGGATCTAGGAAGACAAATATTTGAAGCACATGATCAGGGATCATGATTATTTTTAACCTTGGAAGACTGATGCAGTAGCATTAGGCTCAGGAAATTCTTTATATTTTAATAAAACATAGGGGTCTTCTTTTTTCAAACAAGATTGGTTGCCTATGTATTAAATTGACATAATTTTAAATATTTTGAGTGAGACATTTAGAATAGGAATTATTGAGAGGAATTTTGTAAATGTTCTCGAATGTTGGAGAACATGAGAGAATTAAGATACTTGAGATTCCATAAGGAATGAGAGATTTGAGAATTAATTGTACTTCCTAAATTAGAATTGGTTTCATGATTTTGTGGATTTGAAAGAATTTTTAGGGATAAAGGATAGATTTTAGGACTTAGAGGATTCAGGATTTTGTTGAGAAGATAAAGGATCTGAAACCAAAATCAGAACTATTTGTATAAATTGTAAAGCCTCAAAGGCATAGATAACTGAGGTGATTTAGGAGGATTTAGATAGAGAGAAAAAGTCTGAATTGTAAAAGTATATGGGCCAGAGAATGGGTGAAAAGGCCACTGATTAGAACATCAGGCCAGAGAGAAGAAATAATTGTAATTATTTGGATATATATATATATATATAGATATACAGAGAAATCTGAAGTGGGTAATTATGCATTGGCTGATTCAGTTTATGATCTATGTGATAAATGTTCTGGCTGTGAAGGAATAGATGTGTGAATAAAACTTTGCAATAGAGGTTTGATATGATGGTTCTGCATACAATTGAGAAATTTGATGTAAATGTCGAGACAGGGTTTATAATGTCAATATTATGACTTGAGCCAAAGTGCATAAAGGTGAGAAGAACAGAGTGAATCAAATGACTTATAACATCAATTGCCGAGAGCTGAAAGTGGAGTCAGCGTGGAGTGGCAATCGAATTGTGAAGATCTGAATGTGAATGATGAGAGCTGGAATTTTATTCAGAGTGGAGTAGCAAGAAGATTGTATAAACCTGAATGTGAATGCCGAAGGCGAAAGGGATTCCGCACTCAGTTTTAAGATTGAATTTGGTATGGAATTATGGGCTTCAAAAATCAACCATCGATCACAGAATGGATCAATGGTGATCCATTAAAGGAAATGTGGATATTGAAATTAATACCAGCGTGAAATGCATAGCAGAATAAAGAAATAATCTGACAAAGTGTTAAGAGTTTCACTTCGGATTTGTGAATTTAAATCTGGTATTTAACGCAATTGGAATCTGTAGTTACCTCCGGAATTGTGTAGATTGAATACGGAATCATGAGCAAATGGCCAACGGAACAGTGAAGATGGTTTCACAGAATAAGTGATGGGTTTTCGCGTGGAATGAAAGAGGTAAGCAGTAATTTTTTTTTGTTTGGGAGGTGACATGTCACAATTCAAAACTGAGCATTTCGTATATATTAAAAAATTTAAATATCATGCATATTGATATGTGATTTTCGTTGGATGGACGGGCATGGAGAGATCATCAACGCAAAGTGCATTGGTAATAAGTGTGGGGCATGAACATATTTTATTGTTGACATCATGAAGTTTAACCAAAGTTTCCAGCCGAGGGAAATATTTAATCAAGCGGCATGATATATCTTGGTTATAGATTATGTTTTGAAAAGGTTGGATATATTTCATAAAGTGGAATATATGTTTTGACTCATATTTAGGATATGAGACTGGTTAGCTCAACAAGGGTGTGTAATCTTAGAGAAAGGATGTATGTATTTCAAAAATTAGATTGAAGGTTATATCAAATAAAAAAAAGAGAACAGATTCCGCATAAGAGATTACCATTGTTCACGCTTATCTTGTTTCATATGCAATTTCTTATACATAAAGTGGGTTTTTTCAGCTAAGGCTGCATCACAAAGACATCCATTTCAATTGATCCAGATGCAATCCAAAAGGTAGAGGAAATAAATCTTCTTCTTGTGAGAAATTTCTTCAGTGGGTACATTCAAGCTTCAAGGCCATCTGCATATTCTTTTTAAGAGTGTGCACATTGTCTTCTTTGTCCAGTGCACTATTTAATACACTTCCCATTCTTGTTAACGCACCATCTAGAACAACAACAACCATTTGTGTTTGTATAGACTATCCTTGATGGAAGGCATAAATTATAATCTTCTTTCTTCAGAAAGCCAACATTTTTCAATAGTGGATATCAACACCAAATTCTATCCTTGACCATAAAATAGATAAGTAAATTATGCAACGAAGAACTAAGAAAATCAATCAAACTTCACAACATACATGGTTGTAATTATGTTGCACATGTTCTCTCAAAGCCTTTACATTTTTAAAGTACTTCGAACACCTAGGCTCACAACAAACACCCTATACATATGTTGTAGTTGCATACAAGAAAAAATTGTAATTAATAAACAGATTAGAAACCAAAAAATTGTTAAATTATCAATTAAATACTTTAGTAAATCTTTGAAAGTGGTTGAAGTGACACTTTATCCTCTCCACACATGTTTGGCTTTCATGAATCACATGTAGCTTTTGATCTGTTTCTTCAATTGTTGACTCACAAAATTCACAACATGTATTTATGTTGCACATGTTCTCTCAAAGCCTTTATATTTGTAAAGTACTTCAAATAGCCATAGCAAGCAAACAACATGTACATCTGTTGTAGCTACAAACAAGAAACATTTGCAATTAATAAACAGATTCAAGTATTTTATCTAGAACTATGAAAATTAATCAAACTTCACAACAATCATGGCTATAATTTTGTTGCACATGTTCTCTCAAATCCTTTACATTTGTAAAGTACTTAAAACAACCAGGTTCTCAACAAACAACCTATACATATGTTTTAGTTGCATACAAAAAAAAATTGCAATTAATAAACGGATTACAAACCAAAAAATTGTTAAAATTATCAATAAAATACTTTAGTAAATCTTTGAAATTGGTTGAGTGATGCTTTATCCTCTCACACAATTTTGGCTTTCATGAATCGCATGTACCTTTTGATCTATTTCTTCAATTTTTGACTCACAGAATTCACCTGCATATATGTTTCACATGTTCTCTAAAAGCCTTTGCATTTGTAAAGTACTTCAAACCTTATATATAATATGGTAATTGGGTGACCATTATGGGAATATACTTAAAGAACATGTAATTTTTGGGCTAGTTTTCTTTCTTGAAGAAAAGGGAAAAGTTAGAGTCCATTTTACATGCAAGTACAGAATGCACATAAAAAAATGTAATTTCAATTCAAGGTAGCATAGAAATCACACATTTTTCTTGGGAAAATAAAGAAGTCCAATTTCTTTTAAAAGCATGAATCCCAAATGCATCATCTTTATCCATATATAGAATTGAAGAAGTTGTTGGTTGGTTAACAATGTTGTTGTCCATCTGATGCCATAAGAGTTAACAAAATGAAATAAATTGTTATCTACATTTGTTGATTGTTTTCTCACCAATGAAACGTGATGATTAAATGAAAATGAATCTCATATACTTTCTTTGGAATATTTCCAGGTTTGAAGAGTTGAGAATTCCTCAGATGAGGAAGATGCAAGACTATGCAGCCTATCAAACCATGATTCCAGAATTCCAACCTGACTGGACAAATAATTTAACAACCGAAGAAAGAGAGAGAATGAACGAGGAGTACATAAAGTAGGTTGGGGCATACCCTGATAAACAACATGGTGATCACGAATCTTTCCACTACATTTAGATAAATATCTTGCTTAATTCCAAATGGTCCCTGAGATATTTTAAAACATGTTCCCTTAAATCTCATGTGGTAGTGTATTCTCAAAAGATATGGTAATATAAGAAGCAACCATTAGAAGATCTTCTTAAGAAATACAATTCAATGAAAGGGAACCCTTAGATGCATAGTTATGTTCCCTACATTGATTATTTTCTATTTTTTATTCATGGATGTAGGAGGGATATCTATTTGATAATTATATAGCTACTCAAGTGTTCATCAAACACTCATCCAAAGGCCATAAACAATTTTTTACAGCTCCTCTTCCTTTTGATGGATCAAAGTGGAAAAATTTTCGGCAAAATGGGAGTTGAAGACCACACATTTGGTAAAAAATATCCCATTATCCTTTTCCAACAAGTATCCAATAAATTTTTTTACAATACATCAACAAAATGGAATAAAAATCATCCTTACTTGGTTACCTTTGGAGGCTAGAGGGAGAGGACATCTTACCATTCACTACAACCTGACATATAACATCCTAGGAAAACATACCAATTCCATTTCTCACACATTTATCACCAAATCCTATCAATTTCATGTTAAACTGGGTTGGACCCCGTATTGGCCTATTAGGTGTTGCTTATCTCACAATTTTACACTAGCATTATGTAACTTGAAAACACTTTTTGATAGGAAAGAAGAAATATTTTGGACATGCATTAGCACACTTGGAAGGTCATTGCCAACTTTCTTGACCAATGTTTTAAATGTCAGGTCACCACCTTCACCATCAAATAGTGAAGTTGGAGGGAAACCTTTGCCTTGACCAAAACTTGGGTGAAAGATTCTTAACAAGTTTGTGCTTGTTATCTTTGATTATATACACATGTACATTGCAGTAAAACCTTGAAGGACCACCTCAAGCACGTAAATTAATTATTTTCTATGTTAGAAAAAAAAAAAACTTTTTTATGCAAAAAGTACCAAATGCATTTTTGGTGAAAAGAAAGTGACTTAGTACATCAACCATATAATATAAAAGGGTCGTGTAAAGTTTGACCAAAACCCAAAAACATCTCTAATTGCAAGGATTCCAAGAGTTAATGGGATATTACCAAAATTTTATAAAAATGTATGCTCATATTACAACACACTTATTTAAGATACCTAGGAAGGACTCTTTTCGATGGAATTAGAAAGCATAAAAATATTTTCATCCTATGGAATAAAGTAACATCCTCCACTCTAGTACTGCCTATTCCATACTTGTTTAAACAAATTATAATTTCATAGGATGCATTTTGATCCAGAATCAACACAGTACTAATGCAAGATGAACGTGGAGGCAAATGCCTTGTCAATGGAACATGTAAAACTAGCAGAAGGTGGTACGATTTTGGAAAAGGTTAGAGGAAGCATAGCAGCCACCTTTACAATAACCTTAGCCTTCAATTTATTTATTTTTTAATTCTAGTTAAGGTCACTATGCACGCTTTTTTTTATCCATTGTGAATCAAATGTAGGGCTTGCTGAAGTGATTTTTCTTGAGTTTTTTTTGCTTAAATAGAATATGGTAACTGGGTGGCCTTTATGGGAAGATGTAAGGACTTAAAATATGGTAATTGGGTGACCTTTATGGGAAGATGTAAGGACTTAAAAGACATGTAATTTTGGGCTAGTTTTCTTTTTTGAAGAAAATGGAAGAAACATAGTCCCTTTTACATGCAAGTGCAAAATGCACATAAAAAATGTAATTTCAATTCAAATTAGGATAGAGATAACACCCTTTTATTTGGAAAATAATGAATTCCAGTTGCTTTTTAAAGCAAGAATCCAAAATGAATCTCTTTATCCATAGATAGAATTGAAGAAGTTGTTGGAAGGTTAACAACGTTGGTGTCCATCTGATGCCATGGGCTAGATATAAGAGTTACTAAAAAAATGAAAATAATTTTCTCTCTACATTTGTTGATTGTTTTCTCACCAATGAAACATGTTGATTAAAGGATTATGAATTTCATATACTTTCTTTGGAATATTTCCAAGTTTCAAGAGTTGATATTTCCTCGAATGAGGAAGATGCAAGAGTATGAAGCCTATCAAACCATGATTCTGGAATTCCAGCTTGACTGGACAAAGAATTTAACAACTAAAGAAAGAGAGAGAATGAATTTCTATGGAAAATACTGTCATTTGGAATATTTGTCAAGTTAATGTGCTTTATACTGCAAATTTTACATTCATAATATCATATTACTTTACACAGTTACTATTTGAATGTCGAGAGGTTTCTAAAGGAATATGCAATTGACAATTTGTTTGTTCATGTCACATCAAGCAAGGGAAAGGAGATGCCTTAATTCGTAGCTTTGGGATACCTGTGTCGGACCTCTTGTGTCCTTACCTATTGTTGGGAGCAAGGTTGTTTATTTTCCATAGGGTTACAATGAGCAGGTGAGGTGGTTGCTCACTAAATTTTAATTTTCAATATTATTTTGGATACAAATTACTGGAAATAATGAATGCTTATCTTCTTTTCATCATAAAATGTGATCCCATTATTTTGAAATTATAATGTTACGTAATGAAACTGATCATAATCAATGTGATTTCAGGTAGTTACTTCAACAAACAAGGAGGTTGATGCTCAAATATCCAATTATCTGAATTTTCCTGCTCGATTAATCTTCCAACTTCACAATGTTACAATGCATGTGGGTTCTCTGCATTTCATCCTTCCATTGGTTGTGAAAACTTCTTTTCATATCACTATATATACAAGATTTAAAATTTGATAAACCCCTTATTGAATGCCAGGAAGATGTGGAAACGGATGAAGTATATGCTCAAATGACATTGCAACCTCTTAATGTTGTAAGACATTTTCAATTTCATTATATTTACTTTGCTGTAATTTCCAATTTTGGTGAGAAATGCTTTGGTACTAGTTCCATTTTTGCAGGGAACTAAAAATTAATGATACTGTGAAACAAGAGAAAAAATATTGTTATTTTGGTTCTAACCTCGGCACACCATGCAAGCAACCAAATAATTCCTTTTGTAAAACATTGACTACAAGTAACACTAGCACCGATGATAGGTTTTATGTGCCATGATGCACTGCGGAAAATTTTTTTCTTCCACTTGTGCGGTTCTTATTTTCCCATAGTTGTTGTTCTATTTGTGATTTAATAGATAAGTGCTTAGAATTTTAGACATTTTTTATGAGAATACTGCATTCTTTGAAGGAGAAAAAGGTAAGGGTATTTTTCATATTTGTCTCCTATTAAGTTTGGTTTGTTTTGGGCAGGATTTCACTCAGCAATCACCTTTCAAGGAACTAAGAGCCAAGGATATTCATGACAATGAATGGAAATTTCAGTATAGTTTTCAGGTTAAGTTATAACAGTTATTTGAATGTTGTTTCACAATAAAATTGGATAGTGAATATGTAATTATGTGCAGTTTATTTTGGTTCTCTTACATCATTGCAATGCATTTTGAAATGTATACAGGTTGTGTATATATCAAATTTGTTGCCACATTTGAGGTCATACGTGGCAAATATATTTTAAAATTCTTGTTAATGGTGTTAGTAGCTACCCATACACTCTAAAATGTATATGATATAGCTAGTCCCCAATTACTTTACCTTTGAATGTGGAGCCATGATCTGGATTTATACAAGAACGCAATAAAATACAGAAATAGACATAAACACAGAGATGCAGCGGAAACAATACTTCATTTTATTTAAATCAAATGACTGAAATATGCTTACAGACATAATGGAAATAAAAATAACTAGGGTGTTGGTAGCATATCTCTGAGAAGAGATGTGGTGGCTACAGACCTCTGAACTCTGTTACAATGAGGCTTGAGGACCTATTTATTATTGAGAAATAATGGAGAACTCTAAATTTCCAAAAACCTAACCCTAGGAGATGAAGCACCAAAACTATGGGCCCCGTTTGGGTAAATTGGTGTTTCAATTTCCTGGGGATGTAACTTCGGCATACGATCTCCATTTGATGCGTATGATACATCGTTAGAAATATATATCTAAGAACTACAACTCTTGCCATGAATATTGATTCTAGAATGGAATAATATTCCCCGGACAAACGATGCCCAAAAAACATCGTTTAGGGCCTCAAAACGGCTCCGAAAGTTCAGGACCCGAAAAACTGCTAAAAATAGTAAGTTGTGCTGCAACTTGAAAACTGAAAGAACTGATGGTGGGGGTTCAAATGGAATAGGTGGGTGGCCACCAATGTCCACTTGGATCATTAAGGCCCAAAAATGGCTCTGGGAGTGCAGGACTCGAAAACCTACTGAAAATAGTAAGTTATGTTGAAAGTAAAAAGCTGCAAGAATTGATGGTGCGGGTCCAAATGAAATAGGTTGGTGGCCACCAATATCCACCTGGATCAAGCCAACATGTTTAGTTTTTTCTCTGGATATAATTTTTTGGCTTCTTGAAATTGGATACCTTTCCCCCTGGAATAGTACGCTGACGATTGAAGATTTTTATATTGAAGCTATATTTCTGGTTAGTATTGAATTTACAAAGTCTTGTCTTATTCTTTTTTAGTTTATTGTTGTAATCTTGTGTCAACAATACTTTGTTCCACCCATTATATTTCTACTGACAAATTTTATTGTTGAAGTGTCACTACTTAAAGATAACTAGAGGAAACGATACAACTACAAAAGTAGAAAATGAGACATTCTTAGTATAAATTTCTAGCTCTGCTTTGTTTGATTATGTTGGATAAAATCAAAATTGAAATGTACCATAAGCATGATAATTCAAAAATATTGGGATAGAAATGTGTGCTTCTATTTGCATTTATTACTTTAGTTGAATATAACAAATTTTGTACACTGAGAACACAATAGGTACAAGATTTATTTTATGGTGATGTTTTATTTTCTTTGTTTATATAGGTCATTTGGCTAGATAGTGGCCACTATTGCCCAACTGAAGAAAACTTATTTCAGTTTCTTGCTTTTATGGGGAAAAGTGACATTAACAATATTTCTTATGTTGAGGTATATGTTGTATAAATATTGTATACTCTACTTTAGTTTATATTTCGGTATTCATCGACTTTCATGTCTTATACTCTGCATTGTATTTTATTTCCAGAAAATGAACTCAGTATTGATGGCAAGAAGCAACAATTGAAGAAAGAGGAGAACAATAACACTAGAGCAACAAAATGCAAATTAAAAAGAGAGAAGAAAACTGGTCTAGTGGTACCTGCAGAGCCAATATCCCACATAAGACACACACATAGAGACTGATGGCCAAACTTTTAGAGTTGGTGAATTCACCTGCAATGTCTTGACAACAGAATGATAATGTTTTGAGGTGATAAAACAATATTTCATGTGTAAATTGTACTCCAACCAATATTAAGTTGGAAACTCATATTGTAATACTTGACATTTTATATAATATAATTTATGTGGTTGAAATTATTTATAGTTGCACTTGATATTAATTAGTATTGTAATTAACATATGTAACTTTGCATTTTCATATTAGATGAACATGTACATTGTATGACATTCTTTTTTAATTTAGTTTCAAAATCATACTAATTAATTTATGTTGATTAATAATGAACACATAAAATTAATCTAAAATTACTAAATTAGTAGTTTTTTTTTATGTTTATTAATGATGAACATAAATAAAATGAATTTACGACTAAATTAGTAGCTTATTACAATTGTTAATGAAAGTAAATGAAATGAATATAAACTACTAAAGTAGCCATTTATATAATGAATATGAAACTACCAAAAATAGATAAGTGACTACTGCAAATGATAAATTTGTGATTGAAAATAGTGACTAAATTTTGCATATATACGACTATTAGTACCTAATTTACAATATCTTATAACGGGACTAAAATTTAGTCATATTTATTTGGTCATTAATTCATTTCAAACAATGAATAAAATTTTCATATATATGACTATTAGTAGCTAATTTACAGTATCTCATAACACAACCAACATTTTGGTCATATTTTTTCGGTCATTAAATGGTATTTTTTGGGTGATCATTTACTAATGTATTTTGTTGTATATTTGGTCATTAATTGTGACAATTAATGACCAAATCAATGATTAAATCAATGACTAAATTAATGAAAAACAATGACCAACTCAATGGATAAATCAATGACCAAATCAATGACTAAATTAATGACCAAATTAATGACCAAATATACTACTAGACAACAAAATTGAGACAACCAATTAATGACTAAGCTTAAAACAACTAAAAGTTGGTCATGTTATAAGATGTTGTAAACTAGCTACTATTGGTCACCGACCGAAAAATAGTCATTTATATGAAACTTTTAGTCATTTTTCTAGTTACTAATCAGTCATTCTTTACTAGTGAGTGATCTGTTGTTACGTTCTTCCAAGTATATATGGGCCCATAACCCACAGGTCTGCGCGTATTTTGGGTAAAGATGCAGTTTTGCTGCATCAAAGTGGTATCAGAGAAAAATAAGATTTTGTGTGAAATGGAAGGAGAATTAAAGCGTGGTTGCGGAACAGAGGAGAAGTCAGATTATAAATCTGAAAAGGTGGAGACAAGTGCAGAAATAAAATTCAGACAATAAAATCTGACAAAGCGATGGTTGATTTCTCGAGTAAATTGGAGATCCATTCGAGTGTTGAAGAGTGGAAGCAGACCGCCTTGTGAAATCATACATGTAGTGTTTTATGTTAAATCCGCTATGAGTTTTGCAGGTTGCAGACAAAGGAGGAATATCTTAGCAAAGACAACAAGAGGAGTTGTAAAGAAAAGAAGAACCAGTTGTGTTCTTGAAGGTAGAATAAATTGGATACTCTGAAGAAAGTGGAAGTGAACCTGAAGAATCCAGTTGAGGTTGGACAAAGAGGACAGTTAAAGTGTTCTCAAGAGAAGATGAGTTGAAGCCTAGAAAGAGCAGAAAGGAGTTGATCAATAGAGGTTCCAAAGATAGAGAACCAATGCTTGCCAAAAGACCAAGTACAGAGGAGATCTTCGTGAGGTAAGCAATAGTAGGGAGGACTTGTTGTTGCAGAGGCTCAGTACAGCTCATAGTGAGTGAGGAGATCATGAATATGGAGAAGAATATGACTACTGAAAATTTTAACACACGCATGGTAAACAAGAAAGTAAACACACAAGAAGAAAGATAAGTGTGAGTTTCTATTACCATTAACATGATGTATATTTATAATACAATGTTGTGACTCTTGGATTCCACATTCCAACGTCACTTGGAATCCTTTTGTGACTGTTCATCTTCCACACCTACCCATAGAGGATTAGGTGTACAACATTCCCCCCCTTAATCCGAAGGGGTATGTATGAGTCCAAGAAGAGAGTTTTAATACAAATATGCAAAGTATGCATGGCAGAACTTAGGTTGAATCAGCTCTCTGAAATTTTGGCATAAGGAGGTGGTTTAAGGGCGACCACCAACACTGGAACACTTAGTACAGTTCCCGAAACTCTTCCAAATCTGGCAAGAAGCTAATGGCTTCTACTAGAGGAAGTGTCCCTCATATTTGAAGAGGGATACCTTCAACCTAGAAGAAGGGAAGTCTACAACCTGTGATGGTTTAAGGATGACCACCAACACTGGAATGCTTAATGCATTTCCCGAAACTCTACCAAAGCTAGCAATGTTAGATCCCTATATTACTAGTATAGTCCCTTATTGTTGTTAGTGTAACCCCCTTATTGTTATTATTGTACCACTGTAACCCCCATATTGTTATTATTGTGCCCTTAAATTATTATTGTTAGGTTGGCTAGGATTACATTGTGGCCCCACTCGGATTACAATGTGGCCCCATGGACTCGTATATATAGAAAGGAGGTTTTGTAATTTGTATCATCTAAGAATTGTTCATTCATGTAATGTATTGGAGGTTTCCCTCTCGAAGTGTCTTATTTCTAAGGCATTGATATCTCTTTTCTTCTATTTTTGGAGTTGGCTTCACAACATTTGGTATCAGAGCTTTGGATTCTAGGGTTTCACTGCTCCAAATAGGTCATAATGGAATTTTCGCTATAACTTATTTTCTACGAAGTTTCAGAAGCTAAAATTTTTAGGGTGTGAAGCTGAAATCTTGAGGAACAACATCACAAAATTTCAGAGCTTGGTTCACAATATTTTTAGAGATAGGATCTGTGGAAGTTATGGCTTTTTGCAGGCTCCTCAATTTAATCTAAACAAGTCATCGTGGCATTTGCGCTATAACGTTTTTTCTATGAAGGTTCAGAATCTGAAATTTTTAGGGCACGAAGCTGAAACCCTGAGGAAATTTGTCGCGAAATTTCAAAGCTTGGTTCGCAACATTTTCGGAGATATGATCTGTGGAATGTAGTGCTTTTTCAGGCTCCTGAATTTCATCTCAAAGAGGTGATCGTGGGAAAATATTCATAACTCTCTCTCTGAGCATCGGATTGGAGTTTCATAAAAAGTGGTCACAAGAACATGGACTATAGTTTTTTGCTATCAATTTCAGAGCTAAAAGATGAAAAAGTGACACGTGGCAAGCCATACAAGTTTGCTCTACGGAACTAGTCCATAATTAGGTCATTGTGGGAGATTGGACATAAATTTTCCTTGGAGAATCCAAATCAAGTCAGACGTGTGGCATTTGAAAGATAATTCAGAAGGCTACCTCAGTGCCAAATTTTAGATATTGAAGATCCACAATCACAGAGATAATCCAATTTCAATATCGAGCTCCTCAAAAGCAAGAAAAAGGTGTGTATTGTTTTTTCAAATTGCATAAGTCTTGTTTGAAGAATCAATTTGAATTGATTCCAAGGGCATATTGTAGAATAGATATCATTATTGGGTTCTAAAAATGCCCTGTAAAAATAATTCAACGCCCATTAAGCCTTCAGAAGGCTCTACTATGACTCATGAAGATGAATAATTGCAACATGATCTATCAAAATTACAACAGCAAGTGCACCAAATTTCGCTCTCGTAAAGAGCAACAAAAAATGAAATGGAAGTTTTGAATAAAGTCATGGAAGCGAAGATGGATGGTTTGAATATTAATATGGATGGTTTGAAGAAAGGCGTGGAATCTAAGCTAGATGGCATGGAAGCTGGCATGGAATCTAAGATGGATCACATGGAAGCTAAGATCGATGAAAAAATGAAAGACAACATAACATGAACAATGATCTAAAAGCAGATATGGAAGGGTTGACAAAGTTGATACAAGAAATGTTTCCTAATGGTGAAAAGATAGTAGAGGAAACTCATGATGAGAACAAAATAAATGTTAATCGTGACTTCATAAACTCTAATGTTGGCGGGAAGAACCACCATATTCCAAAAATGGATATGAGGAATTTTGATGGAAAGGATCCTGTAACATGGATACTATAGATGGAGAAATATTTTGATCTCCATAATGTGAAAAACACATAAAAGGTATGTATTGCAACTTTACATTTAGAACAAAATACATTTGTATGGTATCGATGGCTTTTCTCCCATAAAAAAATTGTCACTTGGCCAATTTTTATGGAGGAAATGATAGCACATTATGAGCATACAAAGAGAAACACCTTCTTTAGCGAATTGATAAATCTCAAACAAAAGGGTTTAGTGGGGGAGCACATTGAGGACTTCCAAAAATTGAACATAAGGGTAACTGATATTCCAAAGGAACACAGGATTGATCTCTTCATAGGTACTTTAAAGGATAACATCCAACATGAAGTTTTCGTTTTGGAACCTAATTCATTAGAGAAGGCATTTAGGTTGGCAAGAAAAATTGAATGTAAAACTATGGCGACAAGGAAGCCTACCACACACTTCTATAAATAAGGAAGTGTTGCTACGCTTAGATTTCCACAACCTACAAGGTTGACACCACAACAATTGGAAGAAAAAAGAGCAAAAGGGATTTGCTACAGTTGTGATAGCAAATACACTAAAGGTCATAAGTGTGCTGAGAAGAAATTATTTTACATAGATTGTGAAGAGGAAGAAGAAAATGAATAAGAAGAGGATATACACCAGGAACCAGCCCTAGAAGAGGAAGAAATGAGTCCGACCATATTTTGTAATGCATTGGCAGGAATTACCACTCCTCAAACTCTCAAGATAGAAGGACATATCAAGAAGAAAAAGGTAATAGTGTTGATTGATTTAGGTAGCACCCATAATTTTATTCATTGTAAGGTAGCCAAGGAATTAAATTGTTTCCTATACCCAGCACCAGAATGTCAAGTGATGGTGGCAAATGGAGGAACTATAAATTGCTCTAGAAAATGCCATAATATCAAGCTAACCATGGGGGAATATGTATTGAATAGTCCAATGCTTTCCATTCCTATGGGAGGTGTTGATGTTGTACTAGAAGTACAATGGTTACAATCTTTGGGGATGGTAGCTTTTAATTTTCAAGAACTTTTCTTGAAATTTTTTTCAGAAGGAAAGGAAGTCGAATTACGGGGTATTGCGGGGAAGCCAGGAAGGATAATAAGCTCCAATGTCATGAAAAAGCTTCTAAATAAAGAACAACGATGCGTAATTGCACAATTATGCTCACTAGAAGTTCCAACATCAAAATCATCTATTTCTGCAGATCTCCAACAAGTCTTGGACAATCATTCCAAGGTGTTTGAAACTCCCAAAGGACTCCCACCTATTCGTGATAATGATCATGCTATTCATTTGATTCCAGGAAGTGTTCCTCCAAACATCAGGCCTTATAGATATCCTTATGTCCAAAAGAGCGAAATTGAACATATGATTGCAGAAATGTTAGAGGCGGGTATAATTCAACCTAGTCAAAGTTCTTTCTCTGCTCCTGTAGTATTGGTACACAAGAAGGATGGATTATGGCACATGTGTCCAGATTATAGGGAGCTCAATAAGCTCACCATTAAAGATAAATTTCCCATTCCTGTGATTGATGAATTATTGGATGAATTACATGGAGCAATTTATTTTACCAAGTTGGATCTTCGTTCAGGATATCATCAAATTAGAATGAAGACTGAAGATATTCCAAAAACAACATTTCGAACTCACGAGGGTCATTATGAATTTTTGGTCATGCCTTTTGGCCTTACCAATGCACCTTCTACATTTCAAGGGTTGATGAATTCCATTTTCAAAACCTTCCTTAGAAAATTTGTGCTAGTATTTTTTGATGATATATTAATCTACAGCAAGTCTTGGAAGGATCATGTTCAACATGTTGACAAGGTGCTCAAACTATTGCAGGAGAAACAATTATATGCAAAAAAATTCAAATGTTTCTTTGGAGTACAAGAGGTGGAATATCTGGTTCATATTATATCTCACGAGGGTGTTAAGGTATACCCTAACAAAATTAAAGCCATTAAGGAATGGAAAATCCCCACCACCATAAAGCAGTTGCGAGGATTTCTCAGGTTAACAGGGTATTATCGCAAGTTTGTTAAGAATTATGGGAGAATAGCAGCACCTCTAACAACATTATTTAAGAAAGATGTATTTTCATGGACTCCTAAAGCAACTAAGGCCTTTGAACATCTTAAAGAGGCAATGTGCCTAGCACCGATCTTAGCTACGCCAGACTTCACAAAAACCTTTATTGTGGAATGTGATGCCTCAGGAAATAAAATTGGTGTTGTTTTAATGTAGGAAGGAAGACCCATTGCTTTTGAAAGTCGTCCAATCAAAGGAAAGTATTTACAGAAACCTATTTATGAGAAGGAAATGTTAGCAATACTGCTTGCACTAAATAAATGGCGAACTTACCTAATGGGAAGACACTTCAAGGTAAAAGCTGATCATGATAGTCTTAAGAACTTTTTGGAACAAAGACTATCTTCAGAAGAACAACAAAAATGGGTCACAAATATGTTGGGTTATGACTTATAAATAATCTACAAAAAAGGGAAGCTTAATGTTGTTGCAGATGCACTCTCAAGAAAGAATGAAGAGGTGGAAGCATTGATTTGTGCCATTTCTATTATCCAACCAGATTGGATAACCGAAGAAAGAGATGAATGGAAGAAGGAAAAAGAAGTATGGACACTCATTCAAAAGTTGCAGCAAGATCCTAGTACATCTGATACATTTAGTTGGAAAAATGATTCTTTATGGTACAAATATCGCTTATATCTTTGTAAGAATTCCAAACTAAAACAAAACATTCTTTTGGAATTGCACACTTCTCCTTTAGGAGGACACTTAGGATATTTAAAAACTTACGACAGGGTGAAGAAAGAATTTTTTTGGGGTGGCCTTAAATCTGATATTCAAAATTTTTTGGTGGAATGTTTGGTTTGCCAGTAAAATAAAGTTGAGACAATTAAGACCCCGGGACTTCTACAACCTTTATCCATTCCAAGTCAACGTTGGGAGGAGATTTCAATGGATTTTATCATAGGTTTACCTAAGTCCGAAGGAAAGAGTCTCATCATGGTGGTAGTTGATAGACTTACCAAGTATGCACACTTTTGTGCATTATCTCATCCATTTATAGAAAGTATAGTTGCTACTACATTTATGGACACAATTTAAAAGCTACGTGGAAACCCAAGGGTTATTGTGAGCGACAGAGATCCCATTTTTACTAGAAATTTTTGGACGGAGTTATTTTCTTCTTTGGGTACTCAATTAGCTCATAGATCATCTTATCATCCTCAATCTGATGGTCAAACTGAGATAGTAAATAAATGTTTTTAAGGATGTCTTCGTTGTTTTGTATCTCATAAACAAACACAATGGGTCAAGTGGTTACCTCTCGCTGAATGGTGGTATAACACTTCCTTCCATACTGAAGCAAAAATGACCCCATTTATGGCACTTTATGGATATCATCCACCATCCATCACATCATATTTAAGAGAAAAATTCGAAGGTTCAAGCAGTGGAAGATCACATCGAGCATCAACAAGAAGTTCTCCAACTCTTAAAGGGTAACCTGAATTTGGCACAAAATCGAATGAAACAACAGGCAGATCAACATCGCAGTGAGAGAAGTTTTGATGTAGGAGACTAGGTATTTTAATGGCTATAACCATAAAAAAAAAATTTCCCTCAACCAAGCTAACAAGGATAATAAATTATTGCCAAAGTACTATGGTCCTTACAAGGTGTTGCAAAAGATTGTTACTATGGCATACAAATTGGAGCTTCCTGCTTCTTCACGAGTGCATCCAGTTTTCCATGTTTCATGCTTAAAGAAGGTTATAGGTGAAAATATTCTAGTTCAAACAATATTGCCAGAACTTGATGAGGAAGGAAAAAACATATTGGAACCTAAAGCGGTCATGGAAACAAGAACTCGACAACTACGAAATCGAACAATTTCAGAGTATCTAATCAAGTGGAATAACTTACACACTGAAGATTCTACATGGGAGGATGAGAATTTTATATAGAAGCACCCATAGCTACTCAAGCGTTCAAGACAATACTTTTTTGAAGGAGAGGGGAATGTTAGGTCCCTATATTACTAGTATAGTCCCTTATTGTTGTTATTGTAACCCCCTTATTGTTATTATTGTACCAATGTAACCCCCATATTGTTATTATTATGCCCTTAAATTATTATTGTTAGGTCGGCTAGAATTACATTGTGGCCCCATGGACTCCTATATATAGAAAGGAGGTTTTGTAATTTGTATCATCCAAGAATTGTTCATTCATGTAATGTATTGGAGGTTGCCCCCTCGAAGTGGCTTATTTCTAAGGCGTTGATATCTCTTTTCTTCTATTTTTGGAGCTGGCTTCACAACAGGAAAGAAGTTGAAGTCTTCTACTAGAGGAAGTGTCCCGAATTCTTTAAAGAGGAAGAATATCAACCTTGCATGGATGGTTTAAGGTTATCCACCAACTGAATGCATGCTCATTGGCATCAATGTCTCTGGCTACAACTCTGAATCTGGAATGAGAGATTGTGGCTCAGGCTCTCTTGAACTGTTATGTCTCTGGCTACAACTCTGAATCTGGAATGAGAGATTGTGGCTCAAGCTCGCTTGATGTGGCTTTGAATCTTGTATATTACCACCATTTTCCCCCCTGTTAGCTACAAGGTGAGATGATGGTGAAAACTCAACTGCAAGATTGTTCAATATTCTATAACAAGTTTTGACATGTGACTTAAACATCTTCTTGGTTGTTGATGCCCATTGCCAAGAAGCGATCCATCCAAGATGAATCTTTGTTCTTGCAGGAGGCTTGTTTTTGAAGCATCTATGTGAATAATGGGTGTGTCTACCATAGTGCTTGCATGGGTGAAGATTGAAATAGTGATATTTCATTTTGCCAATGCAATCACAGCATTGGCATTTTTAAATTTGTTGTTACTTCTTTGGAAGAGGAGCACGCTCTGGAACAGATGAATGTGAACTGTCTTAAAGAAGTCCGGCACTCTGAAATTGAATGGGCTTGGGGTAGTTCGAAATGTGAAAGGAAAAATCCTTGTCATATCCAAGATCTGTTCTATGCTTGTAATGAACAATCTCTTCCCAAGGTCTGATGATGGGCTTGGGAAGTGTAGGTTGGATTTTTTCTTCTGCATTCAAATCTGCTCTTGTACTGGGCTCAGTGAGATGACGTCAGTTTTTCTCAATTTTCTGAACAAAAACATGTTTATAATGACAACTCTTCTACTGAAGCTCATCTTGTTGTAGTTGTGACTCAAGCTGCAAAAAATCAATCTTTTATTGTGCGTCTCGTAAACATGTTTGAATATCATAAATGGTGTCCTTGTTGATATTATCTATACTTTCAGTGGTAGATGCCATTAGAGTCCTCAACAACTCTAATATAATATCAATTTTAGCCATTTTTCAAACAAATGAAGTGTATTGGATTGTGTTGTTGAAGTTCAAGTTGTTGATACAATGTCAAAATAACAACTTTCTCCCTTCTTCAATAACTGGAATAATTGGAAACATGGACCAATGTTGTCCAAATTTTGTTGCTTTCACCTATCTAATAAAATTTTCACATTGAATTTTAATGTAAATTGACATAGAACCCAACATGGCTTCCAAACTCGATCACTAAAAAATTCTGCTGATGTCAAAGAAACACATGAACATTATTGTTGGAGAGTTGCAAGAAGGTCCACTCTAGAAACTCATAAACAAAAAAGCATCTTATGCTTGAAAGCAATTTGATGATAAACTCATATAAAACGGATACATTTAATATAGTTCAATCCACAGTAACAACTAACTTGACTCTTATCCAAGAAACATCAATTTTTCCCCACTAAAATCAACCACTGCCCTCTGTAAACTATTTTCAATTACCTAAAATCGTCCACTATTGCCAGACCAGAAAATGTCGTTCTTCATAGCCAATACAGTATGCCTCAATCGCACCTGTAGATTGAGCATCGAGGGTCCACAATTTTTTTAATTTTGTAATGCATCGTAGTAGGCTCCCGCTCATCCTCCATAACACCAGCAACTACCCTCCTCAACTCAGTTTATAACCGGTCCTCCCATTGTTCAAACAATCTGATGATATCTTCACATTGTTCCTCATACAATGGCAGCTCATTGTTTTGCAGATATGAATTTTGAACTTATATATGTTGTTGTAGAGAATTATAATGTTGCAGTGGAGGGAGTCCAAAATCAGACAGAGATTATCACAGAGACAATTCTAGGAGAAGAATAGTGGAGGTAGAGTCATGGTGGAGTATGGACCAAGATTTATTTAGAAATTGAGAGATATTGTTACACTTCCCAAAAAGAAATATGATAAACATGAATCCAATCTCCTTTGATGCTTGGTATCCACTTATTTGGATGTTAAAAACACAAAATTTAGGTCGGAAATCGAGATGGCCTCAATTCATCGAATTTATTTTGCAAATCTGATCCACCATAGTATATGTCTCTGATGTATTATCCTTCATTTTACAAGGAATTTGGTCTAACATTCAACACTCTTGGTAGATGCAGCTTCTTCCATCACACAATTTGCTTATGTGTATTTATATGAAGTGGGAAATCTGGCATTTGGAGGCACAAGATAGAGGTAGCATATAACAACACCGAGGAGGATCCACGGTGGGATAAGAGCCACAGTGGGAGAGGAATTGATTCAGGGGTGAGGACGTTATGCACTATAGACTTTAAAGGGATGGCAGGACTAGAATCTCCTCAATGCTCTCAACAGTGTATAAGGCAGAAACGTTACTAACTGAAGAAGTTTAAAGAAACTGTCTTTCTTATTATGGTAACTACACCCCACGGCAAAAACTGACCAACTTTAATGAGCACAAGGGTTTACAAGAAGAAATTATAGGAGTTATTAAATGTCACTCACGAGCAGAAAACCAGAGTGGATGGAAAAACTGAAATGTCTAGAGAGGCCATCAGACTTGAGCAGGGCCAGATTTCGCCTGTTTTGATACCATGTTAAACACACACATGGTAAAAAAGAAATTAAACACGCAAGAAGAAATATAAGCATGAGTTTCTATTACCATTAACATGATTTATACTTATAATACAATGGTATGACTCTTGGATTCCACATTCCAAGGTCACTTGGACTGTTTTTATGATTTACAGCTTCCACACCTACCCATGGAGGATTACATGTCCAATAGAAAATCATAACAGATATTCACAGGAAAGCCACAGCATAAGGAAATATGCCAAGGTAAAGGGCATAGAGGAGATGATTCAAGAAGAGTTCGACAGGGAGAGAGCTGAGATAAATTTCCATCTTGAGTTATTGATTGATATGTTGCATAGAAATAAGGTAGACCAGAGGTATGGTTGGACTATGAGAAAGAAAGTGAAATGGAATAGGCTACAAGACAAGAGAAAGCAACAGGTGAATATGCTATTAATAGAAGAGATTAGAAAGCTTGAGCAGATAATGGATGTTCAATTGAAATCGGAGGAACTTAGAGAAGTTGAGTTGAAAATCGAAGTTTCCATTTGTGAAGCAAAACAGGGGGAAGTTCTAGATGAAGATGAAGGTTTGAGATCTTTGAAATATCTTATGAACTATTGTGATAACTCAAGGCAACATGAAGAAATGTGGACAAAGGTAGTAGAGGAGGATATAAAGCCTTGTATTTTTTAATCTAATAATTTTGATGTGATTACAGGTTTTGCAGAGGATGGGCAGTCTTTTGAAGCTATCATAAAATTTGATGAAAGTATGGAAGATTACCTTTCAGAAGATAAATATTATGAAGTAAAGAGTGATGGAGAATGCCTCTTGAATGAGGAAATAATTGGCTTGTTGTAGCAGAAAGAAATTAGTAATGAATTGATATTTGAACCTATTACGAAACAGGAACAATTTCTTGTGCAAAAAGGAGATGGAGTTCAGTTTTAAGAGCTGATATGTGAAACAACAGTTGAGATTGTTGAGCCTTATAATTTTCAAACTGACAATTTGTGTATAAATGGAGGGATTATAAGTGATGATGAAGTGCTTATGAAGTGTGAAAGAGAAATTGAATTACTAAAGTATTTTCTAAAAAAACCAGAGTATGAGAGTGTGATTGCAGAGGAAGAAGTTCACTACTGTGAACCAAAGTAGGGAGAGATCCTTGGAATAGATGATTTGGATGAAAGACTAGCTGACAGTCTTGATAACTCCTTAAAGAATCAGCATACTTGATGCAGGGATTCTACACAAAATAGATCCTTGCACATAATAGAGGGTTTGTTCCCTTTTTATAAAAATCCACACACAAAAACCCATATAAACTACTTATATTTAATACAGAATAGGAAGAGGGAGCTGAGAAAAATAAAATACTTTCTTATAATAAAACAGGAAAATTAAAAATTCAAACCATTTTTCTTGAATATTACATTTGTGGGCATCTCGGCTCTCGCCCTTTACATAAGCTCTCACACCATTCCTCTCTATATCTCTATCTGTCCATTCCATTCTCTTTGCCCCCCTATCTTCACACAAAGCTTCACAGTTATACATAATTGTGGTTTGATTCCAATCCATGATTTCTTCCCCAAATATCTCAACCAAAATCTAAAATAGATTTATCCCTTTTTTTACTCAACTAAGTTCCATTTAAGGAATTCATAATCCCTAAACTATCTATACAACTCAAATCCAACTCATGTTCTCAATTAATTAAGAAAATATTTACAATAAATATCACACTCACATTTTCCTCTCAATTTATTTTTTAAAATGTACATAATTTATAAAATAATTACAAAAACCATCACCCCCTAAATCACACAAATGAATAATGAAAATTAAGTAGGATGCTCTTGCATCAAACTCCCCATGTAGATAAGTTTCCATAGACTCCTGTCTATGAGGTCTGTCACTTTTTTGTAATAATGCGAAAGCCACAAGTCCCAATGACTTGTGCCCTCCAGTTTTCCAAACTCTGTTTTTCCGCTGGTCTTTTAAAGTGTCAACTCCATTGAATTTCCAGAACACTATAGAATGTAACTCTCTCTTTTCCATACCACTTCATCTTTATTTTGGGAATTACAGACTTGTATAGAATCACTGATACCCGTTCTTCTGGTCTCCAAACTCTGAAATAATCTCGAACTGGTCGTATATCAGCATCACTCATTCTATCAACCAGATTCCATCAGTCTCTCCAACAATTTCTTTCGCCAATTTCTTGGAGTAATTCCTCTTTGTCTAATGCTTTCGTCTCTAATTGCGCTGAACACTCAACTTTCTGAAGTGAAAAATAATCAAGAATTTCTCCTTGATCACAACTATAGTCATTGATTTCCCCTATAGTAACAAATTTCTCATTCGGTGTTGTACCTGCATTCATCAACAAATTATTAGTTTTAAAAAGATAATACCTTTCAGCCTCTTTTGATGCTTCAAGCACCAATATTCCATCATAGACCTTCTAGATTTCAGTAGATCCTGTTTTGAATTGTTGGCTACTTCCATATTTATCCTGCTGGTTCAATACTTTTGTTTCCTTTATGTCTCTAAGAACATAACTTTCTTGCTGCTCCTGATCTTTCATCTCATCTCCAAATACTTTCTACTCAATTTCTTGTATTTCAACATCATATTTATTAATGTCATCTTCTATACCTACAACTGCATTATTATTTGAAGAGTTAAAATATTCACTTAACTCTATAAATGTTAAAAACATTTCATCCTTATCATGCACAGCAACTGTAATCTCTTCTGGATCAGGTTCTGCAAGTTTCATCTCTCCTTCAGGTTTCTTGAGCCATCTTTCCAAGAACTCTATTTCCATGTGAAATTTTTCTAGCATTTCATCACAACCTTCATTCCCAATTTCATTATTCTTTTGGCAATCTTCCTGAGTTATCCTGTTTTCTGTATCATCACATTGCAAAATTTTGTCATCAATTTCATTAAACAATTTCATTTGTTTACCTCGTTGGAATATCACTATGGCATTTTCATTATGCTTCTGTTCCATAACAGCTTCAACTGGATGTCTTACACCAAATAGGAATTCATTTATGAATTCTTTCTGCTGCAAAAAATCAGTACCTTCCTTCTCTGAAAGGCGTTTTCCATCATACTTCACCTCAAGAGTTTCATTCATCTCTGTGACAGTTTCACCAAACTGTCTGTCATCTTCTACACATCCTGCAAACATACACAAACTATGAGTGTTAAAAATACAAGGCTTCATAGCCTCATCTGCTTCTCTTGTCAACATATCTTCCAATTCTTCTGAACTATTCCAATAGTCCATGACATCTTTCTCATTGATCTCTTCACCCAGAATTTCACCCTGTTCTGGGCCACAAATGGAAAATTCCATTTTCAACTCAGCCTCTCTGAGTTCTTCACATCTCAATTGCACACTCATCATCTGCTCGAGCTTCCTCAACTCTTCTATCAACTATATGTTTACCTGTTGTTCCCTCTTTACATGTAGCCTCTGCCATTTCACTTTCTTCCTCATGGTCCAACCATTTTTCTGGTCTTTTGTATTTCTCTACAACAATTCTGTCAATAACTCAAGGTGAACTTATATCTCATATTTCTCCCTCTCATACTCTTCATCATTCAACTACTTACATATGCCATTTGCCTTGGCATCTTCCATCTTCTTTCTTCTGTTGTGGTCTTTCTCAGAACCTCTGAAATGACTATCACCAGTCATCTTCTCTTCCTTTGTGAACTTCATCTGTTCACTTGTGGATTTCATTCAATCCCATTTTGAACAAGCCTCCATACTTTCCATCCAACAATACAAGCTCTCTGTCGGCGCTTGGTATCTTTTGATTCTCTGTCTTGGAATCATTTCCTGGCAACTCTCTTGCTCCTCTTTGCTGCAAAACAAC
This sequence comes from Pinus albicaulis, assembly GCA_034641835.2. NCBI lineage: Eukaryota > Viridiplantae > Streptophyta > Pinopsida > Pinales > Pinaceae > Pinus > Pinus albicaulis. Next base: position 1,206,413,850 of record CM076584.1, read on the forward strand.
AACTGCAATATTTCATGTGTTACAATGACCAACTCTTTGGGTGTTGGGCTCCGTCGATCATGCACCCAATTACATTCAAACCTTTGACTTGACTTACGACTCTTTGACTCTAGATTTGACATCAACTCTTCATCTTGGATGAAAAATGCACTCTCTTGTACAATAACTCAATGGTTTAACATGACCCAAGCTATCCAATTTCTTCATTGACCTTAACATCTTATGTGATTTCAAAGCTTGACTCTAATTCAAGTTATACAATATACCAATGAACATTCACCCTTAATACATTTTCATGATGTAAAATATTCACTCTACCAATTCTCTTCCATTCTTATGATAATATCATAAGTCACTTATTATATCATCTCCCATTATCACTTTCTTTTAAGCCTTTAAATCGAAATGCAATCCATTTTTCCCAAGATTTATTTTATGGTGAAAGTAAATAAACCATTTAATTTTCAACATTCAAAATACCTTTTTGAAATGAATTATCATACCTTATGCTTCCTTCAATAAACCTTTTCTTTTCAATTTCAATTCTCTGGATTTCATTATTTTGTGTCGTTCTTATCATTGTGAATATTTGCATGTCCTTCATACCATAACCTCTTGAACACACTCATCATATTAGGGCAGACAGTCTTCCTGCATTTCCATGCATTTTCTTCTTTGCAAGAACGATTCTCATGCAACACCGTCTCTCTTCAATGCCCAAAACAATTCTCTCATAGGAAATTACCAAAACTTTCTTTTAACATGGTGTCATCAACATATTTCTTTGGCAGCAACAAACACAAACTGCACTACCTTCTAAACATAACAATGTGAACACTTTCACATGCACCACAAGCAACGATCAATTATGATATTTAACTCATGGAAATCATAGATTCTCCTTTACAGGCTTTCTCCTTCATGTAGATCACAGTTATCATGACCTCAAAAACGGTATGCCACAACCATGCTCCAATCATCTTTACACATCAATTTCTGAGATGGATTTCAATTCCATTCCTTAAAATTTGGATTGATTTCACTCTTTCATAAAATTTACAAAAATATTAACTTCTCGAGTATGGCAAGGGAAATTTAATCATCCAAGTTTTAAAATACCTTTAATCAATGAATACTGATCCATTCAATGAGCACTTACTGTTGAACATTGGGTTCAACACTCCCCGTGTGTTTCGCAACATGGACTAACTGCCTCTCATGGATCCTAACTTTGGCGATTGTAGCGGAGACTAACGCCTGCAGGTTTTGGTCTAATGTAAATTGCGATTCCAACAAGTGGTATCAGAGCGACAAGTCTCGAGTTCGAAACTCACCCAGCTTGCGTTGGGGGGAGATTGTTGGACATTGGGTTCAATGCTCCCCATGTGTTTCGCGACATGGACTAAGCGCCTCTCGTGGATCCTAACTCTAGATATTGTAGCAGAGAATAATTCCTATGGGTTTTGGTCTAATAGAAATCGTGATTCCAACAGTTACCTTGGAATCTCCTTGTGGATGAAATGATCTAACCCATTTTACTTGTATTCCTGGCAGAATTTGGCTCCTTTTTACTTGGCATTCATAGCAAGACCCACATTATAAGTTGCAGAGGATTTATTCAACAACGTATCTATTCTCTTCTCGAGCATGAATTTTGGTGAAACACTCATAAAGTGTATATGGCCTTAAGCACTATTCTTCTCAATCTGAATTACATATCCATTTTTTTACAGGGTAACAATGGCATTGGTATTAAAACCAAAAAGGACGAACATCACTAATAACAGTAGTCATAACCTCAAAATTATTTGAAATACAACTTCACAGGAATATTCTATGAGCTTACAACCATTTTGAGAGGAATAAATTGGTGTACAACAAAACATGATATATACCTCATCCAGGAAGGCTTGACTCTCAATCGGCTTCAACAGTTCGAGAAAGAAATTTTCCTAGTGCATGCACCAAATTTCTCTCTACAGGGACACACATGATAATCTCCCAGCAGCTACAGGCATCATTTCATTTGCATGCATGCGCACCTTCATACATGTTCCACGTTCGAGCATTGATCGTCATATTCACAAATCTTGGGCTACATATCACTCACACTTACTCAGCTAGTGCAACCACGTGTTAGTCCCCATGCACTATTTAGTCAACAACCCTATCATACTTTCACTTGGATTTCTAAAATAAATGACACTGGTGACTCAACCCCTGCTAACCATGTTCTTCTCTTTCGTCCTTGATCTATCCATGAGTCAAAACCTACACCTCTGTGATGGTGAATTGTTTGTGCATGTTGGCAACCTCAACTTGGGCTCAAGTGATCCTCCCCATCTCTATTTCAAGCCCATGTGTCTCCTCAGGTCATCATGACAATCCAATTGCACCACAACTCTATCATTGAATTTGATTTCAAAGAGCAAGTGACTCGGCCCTGGAATTTCTTCAACGATTTCTGTCAAAATTGAGCTCCTCCAACCTGTTAAAGGATTCAACCCGATACTTGATGAGTTCCCTTTTGAAAATTAGCTCGATAACCTGGATAGTAAGAATCCAATTCTGATCCCTTTGCCATGTTTAGTCGACAAAACCTATGGTTGTTTTAATCAAAATCTACCACATTTACATATTTGTTCCTACAATTTAAAACCTCATCTATTGCAGAGATTAAATTCAATCACTCATATCTTGTCTGTGGCTGCGCAGATTAATTAGATCTTTGGGCTCTGATACCAAATGATGCAGGGATTATGCACAAAAAAAATCGTTGCACATAATAGAGGGTGTGTTCCCTTTTTATAAAAATCCACACAAAAAAACCCATATAAACTACTTAGATTTAATACAGAATAGGAAGAGGGAGCCGAGACAAATAAAATACTTGCTTATAACAAAATAGGAAAATTAAAAATTCAAACCATTTTGCTCAAATATTACATTTGTGGGCCTCTCGGCTCTCGCCCTTTACATAAGCTCTCACACCATTCCTCTCTATATCTCTCTCTGTCTATTCCATTCTCTCTATCCCCCTATCCTCACACAAAGCTTCACATTTATACATAATTGTGGATTGATTCCAATCCATTATTTCTTCCCCAAATATCTCAACCAAACTCTAAAATAGATTTATCCCTTTTTTGACTCAACTAAGTTCCATTTAAGGAATTCATAATCCCTAAACTATCTATACAAATCAACTCCAACTCATATTGTCAATTAATTAAGAGAATATTTACAATAAATCTCACACTCACATTTTCCCCTCAATTTATTTTTTAAAATGTACATAATTTATAAAATAATTACAAAAACCATCACCCACTTAATCACACAAATGAATAATGAAAATTAAGCAGGATGCTCTTGCATCAATACTAATGTGCTAACAGAGGAGGAAATCTCAAAGCAGCATGCTGAAATGTTGCCATAGGAAGAAGAGACACTAAAACCTTATAATTTAAATTTTGATAACTGGTTTATGATTGCAAGTTTTGATGAAGATATTGTTGCAAATAATGAAGAATATTTGGCACAGGAGAATATCCAAATAAAGAAGAGAGAGGAATATTTTGTGGAAGTGCTTAATCCATGGAACCAAGATATTAATTTTTTGGAAAGAATGTTGGAGAATCAAGATTCGGTGCAAGAGGAGATAACCATGGAAGAGGAAGAGAAATCTCAATTTCAACATTGGGAAACAAAAGAGCTTGTGGATAAAGAACAGTTGGATATTGCAGAGGGAGATATCTTTAAAGATGTTTAGGAAGTTTGGGTGGCAGCAATATCAACAACAGTATCTAAAGTAATTTAGATCAAGGATCCTGAAGATATGCAGATTGTGGAGATGCAATAGCTAGTAGACAAAAACAAAAAACTGAAACGAGGTAGAGGTAGTAACAAATGGAAGATTGTGTACCAGCCCAAGGATATGCTGGACATGGAGATTGAGGAACTATGGGAGTTTATGATAAAAAAGTCCAGATGGAGAAAATTGACAGTAGAAGGGATGATCAATCAGAATTTTAAGTTGATTGAAAAGAGGAGAATGAACCAGAAGACAACAGACATACAACAGCAGCAAAAGTGCAGAGTATTTGAACAACTACAAACTAAATTTTGGGACCCTGGAGGTTTTCTATCAACATATGAGGACACATGATCTGGAGATCATGAATGTTTTCTACCTTCGGAGTCTCATGCAGGAGCATCGTGGTTCCAAACTTTTGTACATTTAGTAGAATCTAGGGGGTCTTGTGTTTCAAGGGAGTTGGTTCCCTAAATATTTAAGTAATGTAATTTTCAATGTTTTGAGAGATTTTATGTGAGAACTTTAATTTAATATTGAGAGGAATATTTGTAAATGTTCTCGAATGTAGGATAACATGAGAGATTTAGGCTAGTTGAGATTTCATAGGGATTGTGAATCCTAGACTTATGAATTAGTTGATGATTTTGTGGATTTAGAGAATTCTTAGGATTTAGTTGAGAAGATTGAGGATCTGAACCAGAATTGGTTGCAAAACCTTTTATATATATTTGTAAGCCTCGAAGGAATTAAGGGACCATATTCTTAGATAGATAATAAAATAAATCCAATTGTAAGCCTATGGGTAGAGAGAGAGAAGTAGTGTTGAGAGGCCACTGATATAGAAAATCAGGATGAGAAGGAATTCATTGTGTAATTATCTGTTTGTAGATATAAAAATTCAATTCTGAGTTGTGTAGAGTATGGTGTGTTGATGAATTTCTTATTGTGTTTATAAATTATAGACTCTAAGTGTGAACAACATAATTTTTCATATTGTAGGTGTGTAAGTGAGTTCGAGAAGAATTGGACAGTGAGCTGAGAAGTGTACAGCGGTCAGATAGTTATAAATATGGACTAGATCCAAACTCAAGAGAGACTAGCAAAACAGAATACCGAACAAGATTAGGAGGGTTACGACATGGAGAAAAACAAATTATTAATTAAGATCATTTACTTTTTAAAGGAATGTATGCAGGCCTGTTAAATGAAACGGTGTTCATTATTGAAGAAATCGTACAGATTTCCTGAAGATAGAGAACTGGCGTATTTTCCTTAAAAACTTAAGAGTTTTGGAGGAAGTGTAAAGGGGAAAATAGATGGTCAGGATCAAAGCGCAAAATTGAAGTAGAGAGATGGATGGCGGAGATCATAGCACAGAAATGCAAGTCAGATGGATGGACAAGATTAGATCACGAGATCTAAGTCATAGATAAGTGTTCGAGAATGGATATCACAAATAAATATGCAAGAGATTTAATGGATCAGAGGTTTTGAATAGAAGCCACAGACGATGAGGATTTACTCACAGAAACTAGAGTGAAGATTGACGGTCCTAATCAATTCGCAGGTTAAAATGTGAAAATGCCGAAGTGGAATATCACACATCGCTATCGGTGATTTTAATTTTTACATGTTAAGACATCGTAAGTTATATGGTTTAAGTTTCGATGTGATAAAGTGGACACATGTCAGGTGGAGTTCCATGCGCATATCACACATCACATGCGATATGGAGAGCAGCTAATGACGGAATGATAAATCATCAAAATGTCGAATTTCCATAGGCTTTGGGTTGCGATGTTGCGATGTGATATCATCATCACAATTTCGCATCGGCAGAATTATATGTTTATTGTTAAAGTTATTTGTTCCGGTATGTGAAATTCTATATTCTCCGATTGCCAAAGAGTTAGGATGTATGTTGCACTATGTATATTATATTGCGATCTGTGATCTATTTGAAGATGTGAAGTTTTGATAAAGTGATCTGTTGTTACATGCTACCAAGTATATGTGGGCCCATAACCTACAGGTCTACGCGTATTTTGGGTAAAGATGCATTTTTTTTGCATCAGCATTCAATCAGTCAAAAGTTGCGAGTGATGCCAATGCTTCACCCACAAGGAAAGAGCACCTCCCACTCCTCTGCACCTAGTCATAATAGTAGGTCCGTTTTATAAATGGGGAATCAGCTTTATGACTTGCAACCCTACGTCATATGGCAACCAAAAATACATTATTGTAGCTGTCGACTATTTCTCCATGTGGGCATAAGCCATGCCTACATACGACAACACGGCAGAAACCGTAGCTCAGTTTCTCTTCAACCATGTCATCACACGATTCAGTGTGCCTAATGAGTTAGTCTCCAACCATGGAAATAATTTCGAAAATGAAATATTCCAGGAGCTATCCCATCTTCTGTGATTCACACACAATTTTGCGTCACCATACTAACCCCAGTCCAATGGTCAAGTACAACTTGTTAACAAAGTACTCAAAACGATGTTACAACGTATGGTCAGAAACCATTAAACTAATTGGCACCATATGGTATTTTTAGCCTTATGGGCATATCGCACAACGGTTAAATATTCAACCAGATTCACACCTTTCTAATTGGTATATGGAGTGGAGGTTGTGATCCCCATTGAATGTGAAATCCCCAACTTACACGCAGTTATTGAAATCCTTGATGATACCTAGTCTTTAGAGCAATGGTTGGTACAATTAGAGCTTGTTGACAAAATTTGACCAAAATCTCTGCAACATAATTAGGCTTACAAGAAAAGGGTAAAAGCATCATTCGACCGCAACATCACCCCTCGCTCATTTTTCAAAAGGGGAGCTAGTCCTCCCCTATGACATTGAAAAAAAAGCCCTAGGACTCAGGAAGTTCAAAACATTATGGAAGCGTTCGTACATCATAAAACACTACCTCCTCAAAGGAGAATACATCCTATCTAAGCCTAATGGTACATGCCTTGCAAACCTTGTCAATGGGCTCTACCTCAAAAAAATCCACCCATAGGGTAGGAAGTCTCAGCCTTAGAGATAAGATGAAGGTAACATAAATTTTTTAGATGATCATAATAATAGTGGACTTGTTCTAGAAATTGTCTTGTGACACAGATGGATCGTCCCCCCATCCGCTATTTTGGATTCACTGATGGATCCTCTCAATGGTCACAAAATCTAGCAGTAGTTTCCTGGGCCATATACTCTCCTGAACGGTCATCGTTCCTCACCATTGGAGTATGTATCGGATCAACTACCAATAATCAAGAAGAATATGATGCATTCATCGAGCTGTTGAGCGATGCCTCCAACTAGGCATTCACCATCTACATGTATTTACTAATTCCTAGCTAGTGGTATCGCAATTGAACCAAGATTTTGAAATACGGGATTCACAACTATTTAGGAAATACTTTCATGCATGATGATTTAATCGTCATTTTAATCACACTAGATTTACACATATAAAAAGAAATCAAAACCAAACAACCAATTTCATATATAAACATATCCTAGACTAGAATGCATCTCGTATAAACCATCATCCATAAAAATCAAGGACATGAAGCATAAATATACATCATAAGAACATAGAATCCATTGTAAACACATATAAACATAAACCAAATAATAAACATAGAAACATCATAAGAGCAGAAAAAATATACATCTTGTGTATATACATCAAAATATATATGAGTCCCAGTATACAAAATAGGTCCCAGACCATCATGTCAATAAAAAATATACATGTCATCAAAATAGGGAAGCATCCTCATATTGGGTGTTTTCCCTAACCATACAAAAATATCTAGGGTTGAACCCCGCCTGGTGGGTCCTCTGGACCCAAGGAAGCACTTAGTTCCAATATAGGTGGAACAACCACAACTGTAAGTACCTCCCTGCGTAAAGTTGGGTGATGCACCCTCTCTTAAGCCATCACTGTCTCTAGCCACACATCATCCAATTAATCAAAGAAACCCTAGGTCGGCATGCCTCAGTTCATCCTCTCCAACTGACTCCACGGATCGGCTAGCCCTACAACACAAACATCAATAACCATAGCACAAGCCTATGTTTCCAGCACTCTTAGGTCGGCAGTAGCCAACTTATCCTCAACCATTGCTACCTGTTCCTTGGCTACCTTGGCATGGGTAAGAAGAGAAACATCCCCACTAGGAGCTGCAGCGCTGCTAACCTGTCCTAAGGGACCTCCTGCACCACCCTGCCCCTCAACGGGGCTTGACCAGCCCTAAGTGGGACCCTGATTAGAGGCTGGTGACCAACCAAATGAGTGGTAGGATGCCCTGCTGAACCCACATTTGCAAGAGAAATCCAAAATAGTATCAGTGACACCATCAAAAACATATATATCTATACACAATAAAAATCCTCAAAATGCAAAAAAAATCAAAATTCATACCTGTCAGACCCCATACATAACCCGTCGGAAGACCCATATATAGATCCCCCTGGAATTCCATCCCTGAATATCAGTAGTTAAGAAACATCTGCGGGTTTGAATTGAACCACACCTCAACCGTCACATCGCAATAGCGACTCGCCTCTTCTCCTCCACTACAAGGCATCACAGGTGCCTACTGACACATCTTAGGATCCCTTAGAGGATCTAGGGGCACTTCCACAAAAGGTTGAAGCATCACAACCCTCTCATACATGATGTTGTAGAGGATGCTCGCATAAGCGAAGGCCTTAACATCCCCACTCTTGGCCTTTCCCAGTTGTGTAACCATGCCCTGGTAAACATCGTGAGCCCAGTCGAAAAAGTGACTGGCCCGAACCTGATGCAAAAACACAATATGTGGACCCAACACTCGATGAGGCGATTTCAACTCAAATAGGTGAACTGTCATCTCCAAGGCAGCTCTCTCAGCCAAGTCCATCATAGAGCTCACCCGACCACATCTATGGGTGATCGCATTAGGACCACAGTGCTACTTGGCCCAGCAATGGATATTCACTCCCCTAGTTGGGAGTGGATAGGGAAGAGCCTCCCCCGGAGGCAGCATACCAATCACAAAATAGATGTCGGTCACCGGTTGGATCACGACGTCTTTGTGATACAAGATCATAATACGTCGTCTCCTATTCCAGCAACATACCATGTATCGCAGTAACCCATCTTGCGATCTCAGTAGGTTTCTCTCTAAGAACTTGAGTAACCCATACTTAGCCATGACCTCCCAAGCATTGGTGTCCTTGGCCGTAGGCGTACATAAATAAGGCTAGTTTCTCTCCCGCCACAACATCATGTCACTAGAGAAAAAACCAAAAATTAGTTTTTAAACCAAAAAAGATTTAAAAAAATTCAAAAATTGACTTTGGCGTGCCGGTGAAAATCTTAGGCATGATGATCTTGCGTCTATATCAGATACAAAGTTGTTTTCCATCATGCATAATATTTCCCAACCGCAAGTGTCTCGCAAAAAAGTTACCTTTTTGCATAAATTTTGCGTGAGGACTGTGTGGGTCATCTTTGATCTCCTGTGCGTCTTGACCAAAAAATGGGTATAAATTCCATACAAATCCGTATTTGTACAAACCCCCCATTCATGAAAATTACAAAAATGAAAATCATGACGTTTAAGGTCCTACCTGACACTGATGGCACGAATCCTGGGTACTCAGGCTGATTGCAACGGCAATAGAAGCTTGGGAATCGGGGCTCAAATCTAACCTCAGACCCTCAAAATACAAAAATGAGTTGAAATGAGCCATACCAGCCCATATATCACCTTTACTAGTACAAAATCGCTAATTAGTTACTAAAAAAAGACTTAAATTTGCATATAAATGACTATTTACTGTCGGTGACCACTAGTAGCTAATTTTGAGTATCTTATAACACAACCAACTTTTAGTCATTTTTAGGTTAGTCATTAATTAGTTGTCTCAACTTTATTTCTAGTAGTATATTTAGTCATAAATTTGGTCATTAATTTAGTCATTGATCTAGTCATTAATTGTCACAGTTAATGACCAAATATACAACAAAATATATGACTAAATGATAACCCTAGAAAGCCAATTAATGACCAAATAAATATGACCAAAATGTTGGTCGTGTTATAAGATACTGTAAATTTGATACTAATAGCCATATATATGCAAATTTTAGTCATCGTTTGAAACCAATTAATGACCAAAGAAATGTGACTAAATTTTGGTCATGTTATAAGATACAGTAAATTAGCTAGTAATGGTCATATATATGTAAATTTTAGTCATCATTTGAAACCAATCAATGAGCAAAGAAATATGACTAAATTTTGGTAGTGTTATAAGATACTACAAATTAACTACAAATAGTCTTATATATGAAAAATTTAGTCGTCATTTGTAATAAAAAAATTATCATTTGTAGTAGTCATTTATCTTTTTTTGGTAGTAACTTCATATTCATTATATTAATGACTACTTTATTAGTTTATATTCATTTCATTTACTTTCATTAACAATTACTATAAGCAACTAATTTAGTCGTATATTCATTTTATTTGTGTTCATTAATAAACATAAACTACTAATTTATTATTTTTACATTTATTTTATTTTCTCATTATAAATCAACATAGATTAATTAGTATGATTTTGCAACTAATTTAAAAAAAATGGCATATAATGTACATGTTCATCTAATATGAAAACGAAAAGTTACATATGTTAATTACAATACTAAATAACATCAAGTGCAACTATAAGTGATTTCAACCACAAATTATATTATATAAAATATCAAGTATTACAATATGAGTTTCCAACTTAATATTGGTTGGAGTACAATTTACACATGAAATGTTATTTCATCACTTCAAAGCATTATCATTGTGTTGCCAAGGCATTGCAAGTGAATTCACCAACTCTGAAGACTTGACCATCAATCTCTATGTGTGTCTCTTATGCGGGATATTGACTCTATAGGTATCACTAGACCAATTCTCTTTTCTCTCTCTTTAATTTTCATTTTTTCTCTTCAGTGTTATTTTTCTCCTCTTTCTTCAATTCCTGCTTCTTACCTTCAATATTGAGTTCCTTTTCTAAAAAAGAAAGAAGATACAATGCAGAGTATAAGACATGAAAGATGATGAACACTGGAATATAAAATAAAGTAGACTATAAATTATTTATACGATATATTCCTCAACATTAGCAGTATTGTCAATGTCATTTCCCCCATAAAAGCAATAAACTCGAACTATTTTTCTTCAGTTGGGAAATAATGGCTTCTATGTGGCCAAATGACCTGTATAAACAAAGAAAATAAAACATCACCACAGAAAATAACACCTTAGTAAAATTAGTATCCAACATTCAAGGAAATATTAGGCACAATCATGCCAACCAAGTTACATGCTAAAAATATCAAGTTGTAGATAACTTATACAATGTGGGAGTGCAAAAAAAAATCCTAGAAAATGTCAAAGCAAAATCTAGAATAAAATGAAATGAAGTAAAAAGTATAAAATAATAGGATATCCTCATATACATGTATATAATCGGATAATGTAGAATGCTAAGTGAATAATTCTAGGGCTAGAGGTATATGATGTCAAGAATTCCCAAGTACAATGAGAATTTCTTCAGGTAAGAACTACTATTTGGGTCCATTATCACATATGAATACGCCAACTAGTCTATATCAGATTATTAATTTTTTTCTTATATTTATGGATCACTACAATATAAGTGGATAAATTGCAAAGACAATTATCTTCACATTGTGTTCCTCATCTGTGATATAATATATTAGCTATGATTTATAGAGAATTTACAACATCCAAATATGTAGTAATCTCCACTAGTAATCCCCCAAAACGGTTTATTTTGGAATGTAACTTGCAGATTCCAGTTGCTATATGATTCTTGAATGGAAACTCCACATTGAATTCCAACACCAAAATTCCAATTTGAGGGAGCACCTATGGCCATCCTAAATCACTCAAACTCAAAACATCAGTGATCATTATAATGAAAAGATGAAATAAGAGTAGTTTTGATCTTTTTTGTAGATTTACATGCAAAGAACAAATAGTTTTCCCATATTTACCATACTTTTAATTTCCAATATATAACACATTGATTGATCTTGTACAACAAATACTTGATTCAATACAAACAAAAATTTAACATATTACAACAATACCACCAATGTTTGATCATCAATTACACTACAAGAAAAAAGGGCATTGGTGAGGGTCAAAAAATGTCACCATAAGCTCATTGGTGATAGTCAAAAGAGCCTCCGTCACCAAAAATTTAATGTCACAAAAGGTGGCATCACCAAAACTATAGTTGTTTTGGTGACAGTCAAAAGAGCCTCCGTCACCAAAAATTTAACGTCACAAAAGGTGGCATCACCAAAAGTATAGTTGTTGTGATGACATTAAAGGTTCGTCACCAATAATGGTTTATAATGGCGTATAGTGACCATCACCATTTCATATGAGAAATGGTGATGGAAATTAACCTCCGTTTCCAAAAAAATGAACATCACCAAATGTGGCATCGCCAAAAGTATAGGTGCTATGGTGACATTCAAGGTCTATCACGAATAATGATTATAATGACAGATAGTGCTTGTCACCATTTCTTATGAACAACATCGATTTATGATGATGGAACTTCCATGGTCATCATTATTGATGCATATATATGGTTGTGTTCATTTACTGCCACCATTTCATATTTTGGTGAGGGTCGAAAAATGTCACCATCATCTCATTAGGGATGGTCAAAAGAGTCTCTGTCACTAAATATTTATCGTCTCCATTCCATATAAATATCAAGGCATGATGGAATCAAACCACCAACCATCTTCTTGTATGTGTTGTACCATTGAGCTAACACCCTTTAAAGAATTAGACTTTAAAAATATATATATCTTGAAACTCTATAAATTGTAAATTCTACAACTTTCAATAAATTATAAAAATTTGTAAAGTCTTGGAAAATATTTTACTAAACAAGAAAAATAGGATCAAAGTTTGTACCTAATGGTTATGGAAGTTATGAAAGGTGGGCAGAGGGAAAAATAGTCATGTATAAGATACTCAATATTTTCTGTTAAATACTCAATTAGAAGTGAAATTTCAAAGAAATTGATAGCCTATAAATGACCTGCAATTATCCAATCTAAAATATGAAACTACACCAAAGATTGATTTCTCACCTTGTGAATCATGTAAATATGTTGTGACTACATAAAAATATGCCTCTAAAAGATTGATTTCCATGCCAAAAAGCCGAAAACAATGAGTATATATGATGTAATTATAAATAATGAGCTACATGCTTGAATCCCACTAGCTATGGGGTCTAGAAAACTAATTGGAAGTGGGTCTAATTATTAATTAATTAAAAATGTCAAAATACAACAATCAATAACAATGATCCTGAAACATAACCACTAAACAGATGTTAAAAATTGTACGTTCAAAGTTTGCCTAATATATGTTACGCCAACAAATATCAAAGGGGGCATTTAGGCACTTCCAAATCCACATCAAGCATGAGTATCCAATGATGTAATTGTATTGATACAAGGAAAGCACTCTCTACCTCTCAATTATAACTATGTCCTCCCACAAGTACTTCAACTAGCAAAGGGGTGTGAAGACAAGCAACTCAAAGAAAAAAAGGCTACACATTACAAAAACACACTTCATCCCCCCTCTACCTTTATAGAGTATACCTAGGGGAATAAAAAAAATATCCATAGAGAATAGGATTAGAGTGGGAAAAATAAAGATGATAAGAAAAAAATAACCAACAACAAAAATCTACTAATTTGAACACATTTAAAGTAAATTAAACAAATATGGCATCCATAGTACAATAAAGTGACATTAGTCAATTTTTGGATTGGTCAATTTTCAACTATCTATAGTGCCACAAATCTAATGAACTCCGAAAGGATATCTTCCCATTAATGGAGCAGCGTGTTTAAATCTCACATTGTTTCTTGAAACCCATTGTCTTTAACTAACAACCATGCATAGTTCTAGCGCATAACTGCAAAACATGGACAGAAAAGTGAGCATAAATTCAAGAAGCCCAGTCCACTTTAATGGAGAAAAACAAGAAATCAAAACTTACGTACGATGCACCAACCATTGAAATGATGGAAACATGAAAGAAAATGTCATGATACTTCTCATCAAGGACAAAAAAAATCATATCATCTACAACGATGAATTTATAAAACTTTTTCAAAAAATGATGTTAATACACTAACTATTGTTGGAACATAGTTATCGTGCAAATAACAAAATTACTTGGTACCCGTTTTTTTGAGGTAGCAAAAAAAACACTCGATTTTGTATAAAGTGGTAATGCAGAATCACTCTTTTGTTTTTGGAGCATAGTTTTGGCACTTTAAATTTTCTTATGACCATTTTTTTTAAATGTCATAATTTTCATGTCGATTTTGAAAAGTGGTGATGTAGAATAACCTGTTTTTTTTAGCATATTTTTGGAACTTTTTTTATTTTCTTTTTAAATATCGTGTCGATTTAGAAAAGTGGTCATGTTTTTAGCACTTTAAATTTTTTTATGTATCAAGTATGAACATTTGTTTTAAAATTTTAATGCTTTTCATGCTAATTTTGAAAAGGGTTGATGCAACATCAATTATTTTTGTTTAATGGCGATTTTCATCTTGGTAATAAGGCATAAAAATAAAATAAAATAAAATAAAAAACATGACAAAAAAAATCAAATATAAAAATATGAAAAGAAAACAATAAAAGTGTAAAAAAAAACAAAAATAACTTGTAAAAGTAAAAAATTTAAAAAGAAATAAAGAAATAAACAAAAAAAATTAAAAAAGAACTCATCATTTAAAGAAAAAAAAAAGATAAATTAAAAAAAAAAAAAAAATGAAGTTATAAAAAAAGAAACAACATAATTAAAGAAAATGATAAAATAAAAATAAAAATAAATAAGAAATTTAAAAAATTCAAATAATCAAAACACTAAAATTAAAAATAATTAAAATTCAAAAAATTTTAAAAAATAAAAAATTCAAATTTAAAAACAACTTTCAAATAAAAAACAAAATTTAAAAACAACATTCAAATAAAAAACAAAATTTTAAATTAACATAAAAAAATTTAAAAATTAAAAATTTAACAATTGAATTTAAAAGCCAAAAAAATTTAAAAATTAACAATTAAAAATTTAAAAAAAAAAATTATTTAACATTAGTCTTAAACCGCATCACTACCTCCCTAGGGCTACGGGGCTCGGCCGACAGGGGGTGCGGAGCTGTCAGCTCTTCGCCGCCCGTCGACCCAGCCCCACGGCCCCCAAGGCGGCATTGATGCGGTTTAACACAAATGTTAATTGATTTTTTATTAATTTTTTTTTTTAATTAATTTTTTTTTTATTTAATAATTTTTTAATTTAATTATTTTTTATTTTTTATTTGTTTTTAATATAGTTTATATTTTTTAATTTCTATGTTTTTTTCTAATTTTTAGCTTTTTCTTTAATTTTATCTTAAAAATGTTTTTTTTCTTTAATTTGTATTTTTTATTTTATTTCCTTTAATTTAAAAAAAAAAAAAATTGTTAATTTTTTTATTTAAAAATGTATTTTTCATATATTTATATTTAGATAAATGTCTTTCGGATTAATCACATCATTAGGATTTGGTTGATGTTTCAAACCATCTAATGTGGTTCATGAGGCTGCTTTAAATTTAAATTATTATTTAAATTTGCTTCTGAAATTTTTAATATTTAATTTTTAATTTAAATTTTTATTATTAAAAAAAATAATTATTTTCTTTTTAATTTCTTTTTTACTATTTATTTAAATTTCTAAATTTAATTTATTTTTTTATTTTAATATTTTATCTTATTATTATTTTGTTAATTTTAATAAATTTTAATTTTTTTATTAAAATTATTTTATTTTATCATTTTTTTTTTAGTTATGTGGTTTTATTATTATTATTATTATTATTATAACTTTAAAAAAAATTGTTTTTGTTTTTTTTTGGGTTAATTTTTAATTTTTTTCGTGTGTGTGTGTGTTTTTTTTTCCTTTTTTTTTCTTTTGAAATTTTTGTGTTTTTTTTTTTTTTTTTACAAGTGATATTTTATCTTTAATACCATGCCTAAAAATCATTGGAATTTTATTTTCATAAAGGTGATATTTTATCTTGAATGTCATCCTTACATTTTCAAGACTTTTCAGAGACACTTTAATAGATTATCTTTAATACCATGCGTAAAAATTGTTGCAATTTTAAAACTTTTGAAATTTTATCTTTAATGTAATTTTTATCATTGAAATTTCAAGGTTTTTCAGAGTCATGATATTTTATCTTTAATGTCATTATTAAAAATTGTTGACAATTTACCCCGAAAATAAAAAGATGTTATTCCAACATTAGCACTTTTCGTTTTCAAGGTGTTTTTGGCACACAAAAAATTGATGATGT
This sequence comes from Pinus albicaulis, assembly GCA_034641835.2. NCBI lineage: Eukaryota > Viridiplantae > Streptophyta > Pinopsida > Pinales > Pinaceae > Pinus > Pinus albicaulis. Next base: position 1,206,430,154 of record CM076584.1, read on the forward strand.
TATTCCAGCAACAACACTTTTCGTTTTCAGGCTACTTTTTGCACACAAAAATTTGGCGACGTCATTCCAGCACCAACACTTTTCGTTTTCAAGTTGTTTTTTGCAGACAAAAAATTGGCATGTTATTCCACCATCAACACTTTTCGTTTCGAGGGTGTTTTTTCAATCCTTTTTTTAAGAAAAATATTGGTTTTTATCATAATTTTAAAAAATGTTGAATTTCATCCAAAAAAAACAGTGCATTCTGAAAGATACACTTTTCGTTTTTGGGTTGTTTTTTCATGCTTTTTGAGTTTTTTTGGGCTTCGGTTCTCATTTTGAGGTAACAGTTCCCGTTTGATCGATAACTATGTTTTGGTTGGCAAAAATAAATCAAGGATATATGTAGTTAGTTGGAAAAAAATCATTCTTGAGGAAACCAAGCCTATACTAAAAACTTAACCATTAGAGAGTACCATTTAAGTATGGGTTTTATCATGTGATGTCTCACTTGCACTTAGCCAGGTATTTGACGAAACAACCAACCAATTGAGGGTACACAATTGTTTTTTATTTAACTATATTAAATTGATCGTCCAATAACTTAAAGAATTTCCTTCATCCAACCCATGTATCTTTGCCAATAGTTCTTGAACCTTAAAATCTTCAAGAAAATAATCCAATATGATCAGACAAGAAATTTCTTAAGAACCTACCTCATTGGGGTATAAAGGGGAAACCACTGTTGCATAAAAAGACCATTATTCTTGAATAACCATGGAACCCCCATTGTACTCATTTAAGTCACTCATGTAATTGAAATTCCAAGCTGAAAATTCCTTTCCCTATATGTTCAAAGAGAAATATTCCCTTTAAAACTATGTTTTGACGTAGATGATCTCATCATTCCATCACATAAGGTGGAAAGGCCACTCCATTGAACCTTCCAATTAATATTCTTGCATGTGCATACATACAAATAATATCTCCTCAACCAAGACCTCCAACATGATTAACACACTAAGGTCATATATTTTCCTAGGGAGACTTGATAGCTTATCCAAGTTGATACAAGATTGTTTTAGAGGGGTCATAGGAGACCGAACTGGATATTTTATTGGCTACTTTCCAAAAGAAAATAATTCCTTCAACGCTTAGAGAATATCAACCTCTTTTTTTCAAGTAATCCCAATTCCTGTTATATATTACAGATCTGCACCTGCTAGTATGCACCTACCTCCTAAATATATCTATTAGTATGATGAGTTTATTAGACAAAGAAAACTAAGCTGAAAATAAAGAATTCAAGATTACTCCACATCCCCGCCATCCCCCACCTAGTCACATAGAAAAACTAAAGCATAAGAAAAACCTAAACAACTAAGTGCCACATATATGTGGTTATAACTTATAATTTTGTATATTGAATTTAACTTGAAGGAATCTTTAAAAAACCATTGAGATATTATATATTATGCGTTGAGAAAACTTGTTCAACAACTTCTAGACAATATACTACAATCTTTCATTCAATTTTCCTTTTACTACAAAAACAAGGGATATGTAGGGAGACCATAGTTTTGTAATTTCTACTAAATCTCTGCAACATCTTATAGATGTTCCCCTCATTATTTGTTTCTAGAAACATACTAGTCAAGCATTACCAAAAATGATAGTTTCAAGCATTTTAAGTATATACTTCTTTGAAGTAAATTTCAAAAATATAGATGTTACCCATTCTATTAGATGGGTCAACAAAAAAATTAGTGATATTTTATCTATACTTCAATAGATGTTCTTCTAATTTTTAACAATTCATTCATAGAATATTGCCATCACTAGAAATTTAGAGATGCTCCCAAGTTTCCTACCAATGTAGAGAAACATGTCTTTTCCTGGATAAAGGTATTTGATTTCGGCTTCCATATCATGAGTGAATAATTGTGGCATGGTTTACAGTCTCAAGGTTGAAGAAAAATAATATACTAGTTAGCTTGTTCATTTGAATAGAACTCCTCAATCATACATGTTATGTTGTAGGAAAATAAATTCCATTGCTTAAAAGAACATGATTTTATGTATCCACAAAAGGAAAATTACAAAATTTATTAAAAACCAAACTACAAAAAAGTTATAAGCCACAAATCTCTCTGTATATTTAGCTGAAAGAAATGAAATATTTTTAAATTCTGGAATCTCAATATACTCTATGTATTTGAGAAGAATAAACAAAGAAGACAAATTGTAAACTATGGTATTATGCTCCTAAGAAGTGAACCCGCAAAAAAACAATAAAAAAAACATTGAGGGTTTAATATTCATGGAAAAATACTTAACAAACCATGGGCCATAAATGCATCACTGAAGTGAGCTATCTCCAAATGTAATCAAATGCTTACAATATGTTGGCTGCATGCAGTGATTTCTCAATAGTTTCTAAGACAACCTTCTAAACCAGTATTATGATCTATGGATCTAGGGTGGGAAATCAACCATACTCGTTTAAGCAACTTAATATTAAAATGATGATATCTTCAGCAAGACAAATTTCCTTCTTGTAGAATGTCGAAAAAATATTGTTTTTGTGTTAGTTTTCACAAGGACAAACCAAATCAAATTTGTATTCATGGAAACCAAGCAGAATTAGGTTTTACTAAAGGAAACCAAGAAAAATTAGTATTTCAATGAAGACAAACTGAGGTAAAATGAAATTAGGGCTTTTTTACTAACCACAAAATAATTATTTTACAAAAAGTATGTAATAAAAGTATCTCCAAGTAAAAAATCCAAGATGTAGGGTTTGTCATTAGGGTAATTTTGAGGTCTAAAATGGGCCTCATAAGGAAATTATAAAATAATAGTGGAAATAATAAAATAAGATTTGATTATATCATCAAATTTTAGAGGGAAAAAAGAAAAAAATTACTTTTTCAACTCGTATTTTGAACTTATCTCCCTAAGTTTTTACTCAAGTTTCAAGCATTAATACCCGTTGGATGAGAAATTTAATTCCCCATCAAAGGAGTACCCATGTTACATACTTTTAATGGACACTGCTATACAAAAACTGAGAAATACATGAAAAAACGTGACTGCAATCACGTTTTTTCATATATTTTTCATTTTCTGTGTAGGAGGGTCCATCAAAAGTATGCAAAATGGGTACTCTTTGGATGAGGAATTAAATTTTACATCCAACGAGTACTCCCACTCGAAATTTGAGTAAAACCTTAGGGAGATAATTTGAAAATACGAGTTGAAAAAGTAGTTTTATTATTTTATAATTTTTTATTCTTTTTACTTTTTTACTCCAAAATTGGTGAATCATCCCCCATGGTTGACATCATCATATTGAATCCTATTGGTTCTCATAAAGTTTATTTTGGTTGTACATTTTTATTAGGAGGCCCATTTTAGACCTCAAAATTTCCTTAATGGCATGGAACCTCAGTGGGGATATCAACTTGTAAAAGGTTCTCTGGATCAAAATATCCCCTCACCATTGTAGAAGCATTGATGTATCATTTATTTCAAGCTTTCTACTGAAAATAAATGATTTAATATCTTTCATTTCAAAACATAACAACAAAACCTCATGGAATTGTCGTGAGCATTCTCTTTTTGAAATCCTGACAAATAAATGAACTATCATCTTATGTTCTACGTAAAATATTGGGAGTTTGTAGTAGAGACAACTTAAAATAGAAGTTCAGATACATAAATGTACCAAAATAATATTACCTGTATATGGAGAAACGTAAGAAAAATGTTGATTATGTTGAGCTCATGAGGAATTGAAACCATCTTAATGTGAAAACTTTTTAACGGACTACAGAGATGCCAACATCCACTAGATCTGGAATTCAAAAATAAATTCACTATCCATAAAACAATGAAGAAGCGTAGTAAGAGCATCAAGAGTTTTTAGTGTTTTGATAGCTCCCTGAAATGTTTAGGAGGGAAAATGAAAACAACACCATTTATCAAATTTTTTAAATAATAAAAAATAAGGATTTTAAAATTGGAAGTACATTCATAAAATGTTTAAGGGTTTGCATTAAACATTTCACTAAACACGCATGATTATGAGTTTCTAGTCCCATATGGGATAGATATCAAGTAAAAACTTGAACAAGTAAGTATTTAACATTTTTAATCTAATGTCACCTTATTTAAAAATAAATCTAATTATTATTATTATGTATAAACACACTATATATTTAAAATATAAAGAAGGTTATGAACACTCAAAAAAGAGGTATGGTAAATAAATATAAATATAAATAAACCAAGATATGGTAAATAAATGAAACCTATTTTAATACTTACTGCAAAAGTATGGAAAATAAATAAAAATATAAATAAACTAAAGGTATGGTAAATCAATAAAACCTCTTTTTATATTTACTCCATAAAACTCTTTATATTTAAGGAAACTCAAAAAAGAGGTTTTATTTAGGTGAAGCCTATGGGAAAAATACCATTTTAATACCATGGGCTAAATACCATGGGCAAAATACCATATTTCTAAAATATGTATGGTAAATAAATAAATATAAAAGAGGTATAAATAAGTATGATAAATAAATAAAAATTTATCAAATAGGATTAGAAATCAACATGTAATTATATACCAAGCCTATGGGCCAAAAACCATGGTAAATAATAGAGGTATTGTAAATAAATGAATATAAATAAACCATAATTATGGTAAATAAATAAAACCTATTTTTATATTTACTCCATGATCCTCTTTATATTTATGAACACTCAAAACAAAGGTTTTATTTAGGTGAAGCCTATGAACCAAATACCATTGGCCAAATTATTATTAATACTATAAAATTAAAAATTAAAAATTAAAAATAAAATAAAAAAATAAAAAACATTATTAACCCTAATATCAATATTAAAATATTATTATTATTATTATTATTATTATTATTATTAATTCTAATATTCATATTATAATATTAATATTAATAAATTTAATAAATTTGGATTAATACAATATTAAATTTGTTATATTATAATATATATTAATATATGATGATATATATTAACTCTAGATATATATGAGAAGGAAGAATAGAGACATAGAGTGATAGAGGTGGAGAGATAGGGGGAGTCACAAGGAAGAGATAGAGGTAAACTGAAGGAGAGGGGAGAGAAGGAATCGAGAGAGAGAGAGAAGGGGAGAGGAGTGAGAGAGGTAGCGAAGGGTAAGAGAGGGAGAGAGTGACACAAATATGGAAGGGGGAGAGAGAGATGGAGAGAGGGAGGGATATAGTGAGAGGATTGGAGAGAGAGAGAGAGAGAGAGAGAGAGAGAGAGAGAGATGGGAGAAGAGAGAGGGAGGGAGAAGAGAAAGGAAGAGAGGGGAAGGAAGAGAGAGAGGAACCAGTTTCATAGAAGAAAGAAGATTTGACCATATTACTTTATATGGATATGGGAGATAGGGGCACCCTACCTACCTAAGCAAATGTCTAAACCAAATGTGGTGTAATTGTATGTAATGGTGGTCGATTATACGAGGCGAAGATTTTATGAGGAGGCACTGGATTTTTAATGTGATATGCAAAAAAAAAATACCGAACCTAACCATTTCACATTCACCAATGGTCTCTCTGCATGTGCTAATTTGGTATATTTGGAACATGGCAAAGGAGTCTTGTTTTGTGATCACCTCCCATGAGGATTTAAAAATTGTGAGAACACAACACTTGTGGTTGTGATTCGGATTTATGTAGGAACACAATAGAATACAGAAATAGCCATAAAAATAGAAATACAGTGGAAATAAGGCTTCATTTCATTAATATCAAATCACAAAAATATGCTTACAGTCAAGATGGAAATAAAATAGCTAGGGTGCTGGTAGCGAATCTCTGAGAAGAGATCTGACGGCTATAGACCTCTCAACTTTTTTACAATGAGGCTTGAGGGCCTATTTATTATGGAAAAACAATGGAGAACTCTAAACGTCCAAAAACTTAACCCTAGGAGATTAAGCACCAAAAATATGGGCCTCGTTTGGGTAAATTGGTGTTTCAACTTCCCGGGGATGTAACTTTGGCATATTATCTCTGTTTGGGGCCTCAAAACAGCTCTGGAAGTTTGAGACCTGAAAAAATGCTAAAAATAGTAAGTTGTGAAAAAAAGTGAAAGAGAAAATGATGGGGCCCCAAGTGGAATAGGTGGGTGGCCACCAATATCCACCTAGATCATTCCTCCCCCCTTAGGAAGCAATGGTCCCCATTGTGTTGGGTTCCTCCATGAGATGAGGAAAATTCTGTCGAACTTGGTCCCCAGTGAACCACTTGCGTTGGTGCATGAGTTGGCCAGCTTTGACAACCCGATACAGTTGGATCTTCTGTCGGTGAGTGTTATTGATTTTCATGTCCATGATAGAGTCTGTGGTGGCCTCTTCCATGCAGTCTGGGTTTAACTCTTTTGGTGTGAGTTCTTTTGCAATGTCAGAGGTGTCCAATAGAGGTGGGAAGTAGGGATGAAGGCGGTCTACATTGAATACTGGGTGCAGACCAAGGAATGGTGGAATACTAAGCTCGAAGGCATTGTTCCCTATAGCCTTGGTGATGGTGTATGGCCCATATCAGAGCGGGCGAATCTTCCGGTGGGGTCCAGTGAGGTGCTCCTTATGCAAATATAGCCACACTTTTTTGCCCACTTGGAAGTTGTGTGGCACCCTATGTTGATTATGTCGTTGCTTGTACTTAGCATTGGCTTTGTCCAATATGTCATGAACCTATTGGTGGATGTGCTAAATGCACTCGATGAAGTTGTTTGCTTTGTCAACTTCAGATTGGACATGAGCCGAATCGGCCTGAGTAGCTACAAATGGCATGGCTACATCAATGGGACATAGTGACTGAAATCCTAGGCCCACCTAAAAGTGGTTGTGGCCAGTTGAGTTGTGGAGAGCCCGATTATAACTATGTTGTACATAGGGAAGGCTCTCATCCCATGTGCGTGGATGCTTTGAATTTTACATGCACAGAATGTGTACAATCATCCTGTTGATGACCTCTATCTAGCCATCAGTTTGGGGATGGAAAGTTGTGGACTTGGTGAGCTTGGTGTCCAACATTGACCAGAGGTTGGACCAAAATGTGCTGAGGAACCTGCTGTTGCGATCTGATATGATAGACTGTGGGATCCCAAAGTGCACCCACACTTGTTCAAAGAAGAGTTTAGAAGTGGCTTCTATTGTGATATTCTTCTTGCAGGTTGCCATAATGGCCATCTTTGAGAATCTATCGACAACCATGAAAACACAGTCATTTCCATGCTTAGTAAAAGGAAGGCCTAACATGTAATTCATGGAGATGGATTCCCAAGGTCGACTAGGGGTAGGTAGCAGAGTATAGAGCCCTTGCTTCTTGATGGTCAGTTTGGAAATGGCACAAGCAATGCAGGATCTGATGTACTTCTTGACATCTTGTCAAAGGTTCGGCCAATTGAAATACTTCTGCAGTACTGCCACTGTTTTCTCGACCCCAAAATGCCCAGCGACTTGACTATAGTGTGCTTCCCATATCATCTTGGCACGCTCACTTGAAGGAACACAAAGGTGTCCCAGGTGACATAATAATGCATCTTGGACGTGAAAATTTGGAACTTTCATACCCCCCAAGAGTGCCTTGTATGTGTAGCTGAATTCTAGATCGCTCTTGTAGAGAAGCGGCCAATCAGAAGTCTCATGCCCACAAGAGTTGAGAATGGTGGTTATGGCCATGATCGGTGGTCGACTGAGGCAGTCTGCAACATTATTGGTGCTACCCTTCTTGTACTTGATGTTCAAATGAAATTGTTGCAAATATGTGGACCACTTCTGATGGCGATCGTTCTGCAACTTCCCTTGTGTCTATATGAACTGCAGGGGTTGGTGGTCTGTGTGGATGATTGTCTCCTTCCCAAAAATGTAATGCTTCCACTTTCGAAAAGCCTGCACAATGGAATACATTTCTTTTTCATAAGTGAGATACTTTCGAACTGTGTCGGACAATGTCTCACTGTGATATGCCACTGGATGCCCCTATTGAGTAAGAACTTCCCCAATAGAATAGTCAGAGGCATCTGTCTCGATCTCAAATGGTTGTTGCAAGTCTGGTAATGTGAGCACTGGGGCAAAATAGAGGTGATGTTTAAATTCTATGAATGCCTTCTGTTGAGATTCTGACCAACAAAATTTTTCTTTCGCTCCTCCCTTGGTGACTTGACTCAAGGGCCAAGTGTTATGAGAGAATCCCAACATGAACCTGTGGTAGAAATTAGCAAGAGCCAGAAAGTTGTGAAGCTCTATTAGAGTGGTTGGCGCTGGCCAATCCCGAATGACTTGGATCTTGGTTGGATCCACATGCACCCCACTTTCATCAATAATGTATCCCAGATATTGAACCTGGGTCATGCCAAAATTTCACTTCTCGAAATTGGCACACAAATTTTGTTGTCGCAGTGTTTGGAGGACTTCTCGGATTTGGTGAAGGTACTCTTCCCAAGTCTGGCTGAATATTATAATGTCATCCAAGTATACCACTACAAATGAGTTGGTGAATGGATGCAAGATGTCATCCATCAACCTCATGAAGGTTGCGAGAGCATTTGTCAATCCGAAAGGCATGACGAGCCATTTGAAAATGCCCTCCTTGGCTTTAAAGGTAGTCTTCCACACATTAGAGGGTTCGATTGGTACATGGTGATACCCAGACTTCAAGTCGATCTTGCTGAAATATTTTTCCCCTTTGATTCGGTCCAGAAGGTCATCAATCCATGGAATCGGGTACCTATTCCAAACAGTGATCTTTTTCAACACCCGATATTCAATATAGAGTCTCCAAGTCCCATCCTTCTTCTGTACCAACACGATCGGGCTCCCACAAGGCGACGAACTTGTCCGGATGTGACCTTTATGCAATAGCTCCTGAATCTGCCTCTTGATTTCAACATTCTCCAGAACAGAGCGCATATAGATCGGTCCATTGGGTAGCAGCGCACCTAGGATCAGGTCAATGGGGTGCTTGACCTTATAGTGTAGAGGCACCCCTGTGGGAGAGGTGAAAATGTCCCCGTAATCCTCCACAACCTTGTCCGTTTGTTGTTGTCATACATAGGAGCCATGTTTGGAGGTCGTGGCCACAGTCTTCTTCTTGCCCTGGGGGCGGATCATCAGGAAAACAAATTTCCTGGTTTGGGAAATGAGCTTACTGCATCTTTTTGTAGTAACCAAAGAGATAGTGGGAGGCGGTGGTACATCTGGTATTCTGTACAATTTATTTCCCAAAGTAACAATAAAAATGCAAGGCCAGGACTCATACATAGCATGTCTCTTCCAAAAATATGGTTGGCCTAATAATACATCAGAAACATCAATAGGATCAATGTCACACAATACCTCATCCATGAAGGGCTTGATGCTATAGGGAGGGTAGCACTACTTGCTGACGCGGAGATCCCATCCTTGGTGAAGCCACCCGATGGTGTATGGTTGTGGGTGCGTTATGGTCAACATGCCCTATTGCTTCACGCCATATGTTGAAATGAGGTTCTTTTCGCTCCCATTGTCGACAATGAACCATAGCGGGGAACCCTTTACCCACATCTGGGAGTGGAAGAGACGCTCTGCCTCCTCTGAATCTTCTGGTTCCTCCTTCTGGATCTTTGTAGTGGCAACAGTGGCATTGGGCTCCGCATCAATAATCTGCTTCCCTTTGTCATTCCCCTTGTTAGGTTCTAATTCAGAGTCTGAGCATGCATCTGATTTAGAAGCCCTCATCTCAGCCACTAGCGACTGCTTGGCCCGACACTCACTTGTGTTGTGAGTGAAGCTCTTATGGAACTCACACCACTTTCCCGTGTCCTTCTTTGGCTTCGTGGTGTTGTTCTTTGCTTGTGTCTTTGGCAGGTTGTCTTGGCCTACCATGCCTTGGCTTTTTCCTTTGCTCGCTTCTTCTGTTTTAATTTCTGCTCAATATTGGCATCATACCGGTATGTTGTACCAAGCGAGGAGTTGTCGAGGAACTCCATTTCTTCCCGAATGTATCTGTGCAGACAACCGCGATACTTTAGCACCAAATGTTTCTCTGAATCTTTGATACCCAACTTTGTGCGCAGGGTATGGAACAAATTCGTTAGCTCATGCACATCTTGATCCCTTTGTTGCCGTAGCATGGGCCATTGTATGTACTTGTCCTCATAGCTCCCCATAGTATAGTATTGTTCCTTGATGGCATCTCAAAAATAATTCCAAGTGGGTACGACTGAGAATAGATAGGGTTTTGTCTCGTCCTTTTTCACAGTAGGTTTCCCACCAGTCCTTGACATGGGGGGTAGCTTTGAGGAGTGCAAAAATAATCTTCTCCCGTTCGGGAAATTCATGAACCGATAAATATTCTTCTAATATATTCAACCATATATCTACGATGTTTGCATCTATTTGACCCTCAAATATGGGAATATCAAAGTTTACTTGTACCTTAAAGGGAGTCGTGCCTCTAGAGTGGCTGCTGGATGAAGATGAGCCGCCGGTGGGCAGTCGTTGAAGGATCTGGGCAAATTTATCCATCATCACGTTCCTTTGTTTTTCGAGGGCCTCCTCGATCAATATTTTGATAGGATCTCCTGCTCCCTCATCTTTCTTTTCGTCCCCCATGGGCGTCCGTCGGGGTTTGCAAGGTTGATCTTGCAAAGGTTCCACTAGATCAAGCCCTAACTCCTTATACGCCAACCTCGTTGGGGACATGCAAAAAAGGATCGAGAAAAAGCAGACCGCTTTGATACCACTGATCCGAATTTATGCAAGAATGCAACAAATCACAGAAATATGCTTACAAACATGATGGAAATAAAATATCTAGGGTGTTGGTAGCGAATCTCTAAGAAGAGATGTGGCGGCTACAAACCTGTCAACCGTGTTACAATGAGGCTTGAGGTTCGATTTATTATGGAGAAACATGGAGAACTCTAAACGTCCAACAACCTAACCCTAGGAGATGAAGCGCCAAAACTATGGGCCCCGTTTGGGTAAATTGGTGTTTCAACTTCCTGGGGACGTAGCTTCAGCATATTATCTCCGTTTGGGGCCTCAAAACGTCTCCGGAAGTTCAGGACCCAAAAAACTACTAAAAATAGTAAGTTGTGAAAAAATATGAAAGAGACAATGGTGGGGCCCCAAGTGGAATAGGCGGGTGGCCACCAATATCCACCTGGATCAGGTTGCATCTTCTAAATCATCATCACTTCCAACAACACCTCTTCCAATAACGCTAGTATAAAAAGTATTAGGCTCTGGGCAGTGCAAAGGAACATAATGCATGTTCCCTCAATCTCTTCTACATACTTGTAGCTCTCCTCCCAAACCAAAGCCAGTAGTTTTGTGTGTTCACTTTGCCTTGAATCTTGTGCAAACATCCCGAGGTAAGGAATTGTTACACCAAGGTATGGATCCACTATGTGTCATATCCACTAAAGGAGAACATGTTCCAAACAAAAGTTAAATTCTCACAATTATTCCTCCGTGGGATGTTGAGAACTCAAAAATTACACATAGTCATTAATGAAATCTATAAATTGGCAACTTTCATATAAGACTTGAAGTCATAATAAACTTGGACCAAAAGGCTCAGGTTCTGGGTAGCGCAAAGGAACTTCAGTAATATGATTTGTACTATTCTCATCTAGATCATTTTGCATGGATGTCTCCTGGAGTTGAAATGAATATTCTAGGTTCAATAGAACATCTCCTATGGAAGGCCTATCAATGCCCTTCTCTTCCAAGAACTTTTCGACAGTCTCCCTAAATTTTTTCAGAGAACCAGGGTTTATAGTCCCAAAAAGGTGAGCGTCAATGATTTTTTCAAGCTTGCCCTTTTTTTTCCAGTGCATTTCCCACTCAGCTATATTAATTTTTTCTCTAGGAAAAACAAGATTAAGAGTTTCCCCTACACACAAGACCTCCAGTAACGCTACCCCAAAACAAAAAAACATTAGATTTTTCTGTCAGTTGCTACCTTCTGAAGTATTCAGGCTGTTATGAAACTAGCTCCATAAATAGAAGAAAAGAGAGATCAACGCCTTAGAAATCAACAACTTCGAGAGAGAAACCTCCAATACATTACATAAATGAACAATTATTGGGTGATTCAAATAACCAAAACCTCCTTTCTATATATAGGAGTCCATGGGACCACAATATAATCCTAGCCGACCTAATAATAATAATGTAAGGGCATAATAATAACAATATGGGGGTTACAAGGGTACAACAATAACAATAAGGGAGTTAAAATAACAAAAATAAGGGACTTTACTAGTAATATAGGGACCTAACATGCTCCTCTCCTTCAAAAAAGTGTTGTCCTCAATGCTTAATTAGCTTTAGATTCTTCTGTATAAAATTCTTATCCTCCGATGTAGAATCTTCAGTGGGTAAGTTCTTCCATTTGATGAGATACCTTGGAATTGATCGAATCCATAGTTGTTGAGTTCTTGTTTCCTTGACTGCTTCAGGTTCCAATATGGTTTTTCCTTCCTCATCAAGTTCTAGCAATATTGTTTGAACTATAAGTTTGTCCCCTATAACCCTCTTTAAGCTTGAAACATGGAAAACTAGATACACTCGCCAAGAAGCAGGAAGCTCCAATTTGTATGCCATGGCACCAATATTTTGCAACACCTTGTAACGACCATAGTATTTTGGCAATAATTTATTATCCTTCTTAGCTTGCTTGAGGGAAATTTTTTTGTATGTTTGTAGCCGTAAAAATACCCACTCTCCTACATCAAAACTTCTCTCACTGCGATGTTGATCTGCCTGTTGTTTCATTTGATTGTGTGCCAAATTTAGGTTATCCTTTAAGAGTTGGAGAACTTCTTGTTGATGCTCGATCTGATCTTCCACTGCATGAACCCTAGAATTTTCCCTTAAAGAGGATGTGATGGACGGTGGATGATATCCATAAAGTGCCATAAATGGGGTCATTTTTGCTGCAGTAATGAAGGAAGTGTTATACCACCATTCAACAAGAGGTAACCACTTGACCCATTGTGCTTTCTTATTAGATACAAAACAACGAAGATATCCTTCTAAACATTTATTCACTACCTCAGTTTTACCATCGGATTGGGGATGATAAGATGAACTATGAGCTAGTCGATTACCCAAACAAGAAAATAATTCTGTCCAAAAATTTCATGTAAAAATGGGATCTCTGTCACTTACAATAATCTTCAGGTTTCCATGTATCTTTTGAATTGTTTCCATAAATACAGTAGCAATTGTACTTGCTTTAAATGGATGAGATAATGCACAAAAGTGTTCATACTTGGTAATTCTATCAACTACCACCATGAGGACACTCTTCCCTTTAGACTTAGCTAAACCTGTGATAAAATCAATTGAAATATCCTCCCAACATTGACTTGGAATGGATAAAGGTTGTAGAAGACCCGGGGTCTTAATTATATCAATTTTATTTTGCTAGAAAACCAAACATTCCGCCACAAAATTTTGAATATCATATTTAAGGCGATCCCAAAAAAAATCTTTCTTCACCCTGTGGTATGTTTTTAAAAATCCTAAGTGTCCTCCTAAAGGAGAAGTGTGCAATTCCAAAAGAATATTTTGTTTTAGTTGGGAATTCTTGCAAATATATAAGCGATCTTTGTACCATAAGGAATCATTTTTCCAACTAAATGTATAAGATGTACTAGGATCTTGTTGCAACTTTTGAATCAGTGTCCACACTTCTTCATCCATCTTCCATTCACCCCTTTCTTCAGTTATCCAATCTGGTTGGACAATATAAATGGCACAAATCAATGCTTCCACCTCTTCATCCTTTCTTGAGAGTGCATCTACAACAATATTTAGCTTCCCTTTTTTGTAGATGATTTCAAAGTCATAACCCAACATCTTTGTGACCCATTTTTTCTGCTCTTCTGAATATAGCCTTTTTTCCAAAAAGTGTTTAAGGCTATCATGATCCGTTTTTACCTTGAAGTGTCTTCCCATTAGGTAAGGTCGTCATTTCTTTAGTGCATGTAGTATTTCCAACATTTCCTTCTCATAAATAGCCTTTTGTAAATACTTTCCTTTGATTGGACGAATTTCAAAATAAATGGGTCTTCCTTCTTGCATTAAAACAACACCAATTCCATTTCCTGAGGCATCACATTCCACAACAAAGGTTTTTGTGAAGTTTGGCGTAGCTAATACTGGTGCTAGGCCAATTGCCTCTTTAATATGTTCAAAGGCCTTAATTGCTTCAGGAGTCCATGAAAATGCATATTTCTTCAATAATGTTGTTAGAGGTGATGCTATTCTCCCATAATTCGTAAAAAACTTGCGATAATACCCTTTTAACCCGAGAAATCTGCTCAACTTCTTTATGGTTGTGGGGACTTTCCATTCCTTAATGGCTTTAATTTTGTTAGGGTCTACTTTAACACCCTCGTGAGATATAATATGACCCAGATATTCCACCTCTTGTACTCCAAAGAAACATTTGGATGTTTTTTCATATAAGTGTTTCTCCTCCAATAGTTTGAGCACCCTATCAACATGTTGAACATGATCCTTCCAAGACCTGCTGTAGATTAGTATATCATCAAAAAATACTAGCACAAATTTTCTATGGAAGGGTTTGAAAATGGAATTCATCAACCCTTGAAATGTAGAAGGTGCATTGGTAAGGCCAAAAGGCATGACCAAAAATTCATAATGACCCTCATAAGTTCGAAATGTTGTTTTCGAAATATCTTCAGTCTTCATTCTAATTTGATGATATCCTGAACGAAGATCCAACTTGGTAAAATAAATTGCTCCATGTAATTCATCCAATAATTCATCAATCACAGGAATGGGAAATTTATCTTTAATGGTGAGCTTATTGAGCTCCCTATAATCCAAACACATGCACCATGATCCATCCTTCTTGTGTACCAATACTATAGGAGCAGAGAAAGAACTTTGACTAGGTTGAATTATACCCGCCTCTAACATTTCTGCAATCATACGTTTAATTTCACTCTTTTGGAAGTAAGGATATCTATAAGGCCTGATGTTTGGAGGAACACTTCCTGGAATCAAATGAATAGCATGATCATGATCACGACTAGGTGGGAGTCCTTTGGGAGTTTCAAACACCTTGGAATGATTGTCCAAGACTTGTTGGAGATCTGCAGAAATAGATGATTTTGATGTCGGAACTTCTAGTGAGCATAATTGTGCAATTATGCCTCGTTTTTATTTCTTTAGAAGCTTTGTCATGACATTAGAGCTTATTATCCTTCCTGGCTTCCCTTCAATACCCCGTAATTCGACTTCCTTTCCTTCTGAAAAAAATTTCAAGAAAAGTTCTTGAAAATTAAAAGCTACCGTCCCCAAAGATTGTAACCATTGTACTCCTAGTACAACATCAACGCCTCCCATAGGAATGGAAAGCATTGGACTATTCAATACATATTCCCCCATGGTTAGCTTGATATTATGGCATTTTCCAGAGCAATTTATAGTTCCTCCATTTGCAACCATCACTTGACATTCTGGTGTTGGGTATAGGAAACAATTCGATTCCTTGGCTACCTTACAATGAATGAAATTATGGGTGCTACCTGAATCAATCAACACTATTACCTTTTTCTTCTTGATATGTCCTTCTATCTTGAGAGTTTTAGGAGTGGTAATTCCTGCCAATGCATTACACGATATGGTCGGACTCATTTATTCTTCTTCTAGGGTTGGTTCCTGGTGTATATCCTCTTCTTTTGAAGTTTCTTGTTCATTTTCTTCCTCCTCTTCACAATATATGTAAAATAATTTCTTCTTAGCACACTTATGACCTTTAGTTTATTTGATATCACAACTGTAGCAAATCCCTTTTGATCTTATTTCTTCCAATTGTTGTGGTGTCAACCTTGTAGGTTGTGGAAGTCTAGGAGTAGCAACAATTCCATCTTTATATATGTGAGTGGTAGGTTTCCTTATTGCCATAATTTTACATTCAATTTTTCTTGCCAACCGGACTGCCTTTTCCAATGAATCAGGTTCCCAAACGCGAACTTCATGTTGGATGTTATCCTTTAAAATCCCTATGAAGACATCAATCATGTGTTCCTCTGGAATATCAGTTACACTTATATTCAGTTTTTGGAAGTCCTCAATGTGCTCCACCACTGAACCCTTTTGTTTGAGATTTATCATTTGGCTAAAGAAGTTGTTTATCTTTGTATACTTATAATGTGCTATCATTTCCTCTATAAAAATTAACCAAGTGACAATTCTTTTATGAGAGCAAAGCCATATATACCATACAAATTTATTTTGTTCTAAATGTAAAGTTTCAATGCGTACTTTTTGTGTGTTTTTCACATTATTGAGATCAAAATATTGCTCCATTTGTAGTATCCATGTTACGGGATCCTTGCCATCAAACTTCCTCACATCCATCTTTGGAATATGGTGGTTCTTCCATCCAACATTAGAGTTTATGAAATCACGATTAAAATTTATTTTATTCTCATCATGAGTTTCCTCTACTATATTTTCGCCATTAGGAAACATTTCTTGTATCAACTTTTTCAAACCTTCCATGTCTGTTTTTAGATCATTCTTCATGTTTTCCATGTTGTCTTTCATTTTTTCTTCAATGTCATCCATCTTAGCTTCCATTCCATCCATATTAGCTTCCACGCCTTTCTTCAAATGATCCATATTATTCTTAAAACTATCCATCTTCTCTTCCACACCTTTATTCAAAACTTCCATTTCATTTTTTGTTGCTTTTTGCAAGAATGAAATTTGGTGCACTTTCTATTGTAATTTTGATAGATCATGTTGCAATTCTTCATCTTCATGAGTCATATTAGAGTACTCTGAGGGCTTAATGGGTCTTTAATTCTTTTTAGGAGGCATTTTAGAACCCAATATTGATATATATGCTCAATAGGCCTTTGGAATCACTTAAAACTGATTTTTCAAAAAAGACTTATGCAATTTGAAAAACAATACACACATTTCTCTTGATTTTGAGGAGCTCGATACTGAAACTGAATTTTCTCTGTGATTTCGGATCTTCAATATCTGAAATTTGGCCCTGAAATATCCCTCTAAATATTCTTTCGAATGCCACAGGTTTGACCTGATTTGGATTCTTGAATACAAAGTTATATCCAATCTCCTATGATGACCTAATTATGGACTAGTTCAGTAGAGCGAACTTGTACGACTTGCCACGTGTCACTGTTTCCTCCTTCAGCTCTAAAATTGATACACAGGAAACTATATTCTGTGTACTTATGGCCACTTTTTACATAATTCCAATTTGATGCTCAGAGAGAGAGTTATGACGTTTTTCCCACGGTCACCTCTTTCAGATGAAATTCAGGAGCCTGAAATAATCCTACTTTTCACAGATCATATCTCAAAAAATATTGCGAACAAAGATCTAAAATTTTTACAGGAGATTCCTCAGGATTGTGGCTTCGATCTGTATAAATTTCAGCTTCTGAAACTTATTATATGAAACTTTATAGTGCAAATTCCACTATGACCTGGTTTAGTTGAAATTCGTGAGCTCGAAAAAAACCTAACTTCCACAGATCATATCTTTGAAACTATTGCGAATCAAGATCTAAAATTTTTACACGACCTTCCTCAGGATTTTGGCTTCAAGCTGTAAAAAATTAAGCTTCGGAACCTTTGTAGAAAAATTTATAGTGAAAATTCCACGATGACCTGTTTGGAGCAGCAAAACCCTAGAATCCAAAGCTTTGATACCAAATGTTATGAAACCAGCTCCAAAAATAGAAGAAAAGAGATATAAAAACCTTGGAAATCAGCCACTTCGAGGGGGAAACCTCCAATACATTACATAAATGAACAATTCTTGGATAATTCAAATGAGAAAAACCTTCTTTCTATATATAGGAGTCCATGGGGCAACAATGTCCTAGCCGAACTAACAATAATAATGTAAGGGCACAATAATAACAGTATGGGAGTTACAAGGGTACAACGATAACAATAATGGGGTTACACTAACAACAATAAGGGACCATAATAATAATATAGGGACCTAACACAAGATCAAGGTACCCAAGTACAAAACCTACCTTTAATTGCAGTACTTACATGAGTCTGATCCAGAGTGGATCTAGTCTTTGAACGTCCAAAGTCCGCCACCTTTTCCTATGTGCCTGTTGGTGAGCCCTAGTATTGCACCAAGAGTGCTGCAACTCCCAGGGGCTGCCCTACTTTACTTTATCAACCTGGGGTTCATACAAACTTGGAGGTGATAGTGCTATATACATAGTGGATGCATTCTGTTCATGTCATCCTCTTATGCTTTATGAAAGGGCGATATTTCTTAAACTATGATAAAAACTGAAGATTAAATTGTTGTAAGGAAATGATAGAAAGGAAACTAACTTAATTTGTAGAAATGAAATGATAGAAATGAAACTAATTTAATGTGCAGAAAGGAAATTATAGAAAGGAAACTAATTTAATCTACAAAAGGAAATGACTGAAAATAAACTAAACTAAGTGGCACCAAGCTAGGGCAATCAGCTAAACACACCCTACTTATCCTTTGATCTATTTACCACGCTATCATTCTTCTAACCATGCAAATATTCATGATAAATGAAACTCAACAAAGTGTGGCTTGCATTTTGGAGGAAAACGGGCTAAAGGTGCTAATGGAGGGCTCAACACATGAAACGAGGCTTAGAGGTGGAAAGAGTGGGTTTAAACCTTAGTAAAGATTTATTATGGCACAAAAATGCTTTGGAGTGGAATAATTTGAAAAGTGGGATGGAGGATGGAAGTGCGCTATGCGATATGCAACATCGCAATCTCAATATCACAAAGTTAGAGGAGTAGCGGAAGTGTTGTTCGGGAGAGGCAATGAAATGAGAAACGTGATGGGGAAAAAAACTGCGAAGTGTGAAAAGTAATGGGATAAAACTGTGAAGTGCAAAATGTGATATCGCAATCGCAATATCACAAAGTTGGAGGGATAGGGAAGTGTTGTTCAGGAAAAGGTTGTGAAGTGTTAAATGCGATGGGTGACGTAGCGGTGGGAACAACGGTGGAGTGCAATGACAATATCGAAATCGGCGTCAGGAGCGGTAAGTCTTACAATAAAAGTGAAAAGGTTGTGAACTACATTTTGCGATGGGGTAAAAACTGCGATCTACAATTTACGATGTGGAAAAGTACGGATAATATCGCAATCAAAATCAAGAGCGGTAAGTCTTAAAAGAAAAGGGAAAAGGTTGCAAAGTGTGATTTGCAAAAAGGCCAAAGGTTGCGATGAGTCGGATGATGTGGCAGTGGGACCGGTGGCAGAACATGATGACAATATCGCAATCGACAGATACGAGCAGTAAATCTTAAAAGGAAAAAGGAGAAAGATATGAAGTGCGATGTGTGATGTGGCGGAGTTATTGCAATCAGCGTTGGAGTGGTGAGTCTTAGAGGAAACCAATAGAAACTGCGATTTGTGATTTGCAATTTTGCAATATCGCAATATCACAAGGTTGGAGGAGAAGCGATAGTGCAGTTGGGAGGAGAGTACGAAGTGCGAAATGCGATAGCGGGAATTTCGAGGAGGAAAGGCAAAGGTCAAACTTTAAAGTGTTTGGAGGGTTTTCAAGTTAAAATGGCTGCAATAGTTGAGCAAAACGAAAAGAAGGGATATAAGGTGAACTTTGATGTTTTGGGGGATTTTTCGAGAATAAAAAGGGGGTGCGGTAACCGTGATAAGAAAAGGAAGGAATAGAAGGTGTAACCACTCTGTGCAGGGGCGTAACATAGTGTACCAGAGCGTAACAGTAGAGATGGAAGGAAAACGGAAGATGAAGCGAGAGGTATTGGAGAAATTTTCTGGGATTGTTTAGACATATTCTTGCAATCAAACTTGCTGATTCATGCAAGAAAACAGACAAAATGTCTGGTAAAAATAGTAAACAGACAAAAAAAAAAAAAAAAAAAGTTCTGTGGGAAGGCTCACCCTCCTTGAGCTCTATTGACAGAGATGAGAAGGGGTTCTTGATCCACAACCTTTTTTGGTTTTTCTCCTCTATTATATTACTCACAAGAAAATGACCTACAACAACACACTAAAAGAGAAACTAAATAGCAACTTGAAACATAAACGAAAATATCAGAAGTGGAACTAATGAAATGACAGAAAGCAGAGAATAAATACAGCAGGGAGGCTGAGGCACATGGATTGGGTCCTAACCCACGAGCCTAGCTCCCTGAAACTTAAATCAGTAAGATGAAATCAGTCTGCTCATTTCATAAAATAATATCCTCATACATTCCTAAAAGTTTGATCATTGAATAAAATAACAAAAATCTCAATATCTTGCAACAAAATTCCGACCCTTCCTAGCTCTAGCTTTGCTCTATTTATTCTATAGGGAAGCTACCAACAACTCCCTAGAAAATAGTGATTGAGTCCACTTGACTCCAAGTAAAAAAATATTGAGTGCACTCCTATTTGAGTTGCTTGGCTGCCTCTGGAACTCGAAATGTTGGAGAGAACCCTTGGGGATCTGCTACCTTTGGAATTCGAATTGTTGGGGAGAATATTTGGGATCCTTTGGTTGCCTTTGAGAGTTAAGGAAGGTGGAAAATCCTCCTATAATTTATCCGTGTTGTCTCCTCCAAGTCTTGATGATAAAATCCTTATAAAAATGTTAATAATTCATGATTTTCTACACTCAACCTCATATTATGAACTCAGAGTATATTAGCCTTAATCACTGCCTATACTAGCAACATAAAACCAAATAATAATAAAAGTGCAAGAAAAAGAGATCTAAGAAGGAAAAAAGGTGACCATTAACCCCTCCAAATATGTCTAATCATGGAACTCATCATCACCTCCCTACTGAATGGTTGCTCATTCTAAGAAATTAACCCTCCTCATGCATTTCCTTCAAGGCTTTGACAGCCCCCTTGATTTCCTGAGGAAGAAGTGTGCGAGTTTATGCAAGGGCGTAAAAACCATTATTCTTTTATGCATTCTCCCATTCTCTATCTTGTGCATCAGTGTCATTTTCATCATTCAGCCCCAACAACAAAGGTGGGTTGAGGTTTAGTCCCAACCATTGGATCTTTTTGGCCTGCATGGCCCTCTTGTATAATGGTGCCCTTTCCAATGCACCCCTCAGTCTTTCTGGAGTATAGTACTCCTTGTTCTCTAGGTTGTGAGGGAGTTTGTTCCATCTCCTCTGGTTGTCCATAATGTGCTCATATTCTATCCCTAGAAACATCATCAAAGTCGCCTATTACCTATGTTTGAGTCTGAAGGTAGCTTTCAACTAGTGCAGGGTCCCTTTCAAACTCTCGACGGTTAAGGATGACTCTTCATGGGCTGACCAATTCCGGTCTAATATGTAAGGGTTCTCTATTTCTTCTTCTCATGCCCCTCCATATCTCGTTTGCTCTAGTGTCCTCATTCATCATCCAAGATACTAAAGCCATCAACTGCATATCCCCCATTGTCGGATTGGGGTCCCAAGTATCCAGATTTGTCAGCACAAGGTTATGCACATAAAAATCTACCATCTTTTCCTGATCATCCATGTTAGCTTTCTTGTATAAATCCATGAATTTCCTACAATCTTGGAAAGGTATGGATCCATGGGAGGCTATAGCTTTGATTTGAAATAGGAGCCATTTCTCCTTGAGGTACACAACATATGAGTCAGAAGGTAATCTATGCTAAAGGGCTTCTATGCATAAGTCTGCCATGGTGGCTACTTGCTTCCCTTTTTGCTTCAATCGCTTCTTAGATGCTACATTCTCTGCTTGTGCCTTCTGCAGCTGCTCCTTCAGAACTGTTTATTCCATTCTTTCCTCCTCCCTTGGTGATTCTTCAATGATATTCGCGCTCGTGGGAGGATTTTCTGTCTCTCTCTGACTTATCCTATGACTCTTGTCAACTATGAAATACATAAAGGTCTGCATTTTCCTCTTTACTCTCAGAGGAGCTAAGGTGGCAACTACCTCTTTGTCTTGAGGGGATGTGGTTTTGTGTTGTGAGTCTTCTTCTTGCTCACTTTCTGCTATCTTTATGACTTCCGTCTCTATTTCCATTTCTTTCATTTCTGCTTGGCCCTTTGTCTTTTCCTCTTCTTCTTCTGGTTCGTCTTGATCCTCTTCTGGTT
This sequence comes from Pinus albicaulis, assembly GCA_034641835.2. Taxonomy (NCBI): domain Eukaryota; kingdom Viridiplantae; phylum Streptophyta; class Pinopsida; order Pinales; family Pinaceae; genus Pinus; species Pinus albicaulis. Next base: position 1,206,452,336 of record CM076584.1, read on the forward strand.
CGTCTTCTTCTTCTGGTTCTTCTTCCTCTGCTTGTTCTTCTTCTTCTTTTGGTTCTTCTTATGGTTATTTTTCTTCTGGTTCTTCTTCTGGCTCTTCTTTTCCTTCCTCTCTAAGGCTAGGAAAAAAACTTCCCTTGGTCCTATTAGGGTCCCGTGATTTGGCTGATTGGCAAGCCAAATGACAATGTAACATCAAACCAGTCTTTGGAGCCCAAGGACCTAGCCTTCCTAGACTCAGAGAGGGCTCTCTCTATTTGTGTAAGGGATATATGTGTGTTTGCTTATGGTGTTCTGATTTTAGGCTAGTTATGAAGTAAGTTTTTGGTTTTGGTTTTTTAGGTTGTGAGGGATGAAACAGATCAGAGATATAAGATAGGTAAAAAGATGTCAAATCAACTGGGCTATGGGGTCGAAAAGGTCAAGAAAGCTATTATATGGTGATACAAGACTGTTGAAGGGCCGATTTGATTCGAGGTAGAATGGATCTTTGGGAAAAATGGAGTAAGATGGACATCAAGTTTGTGAACAACAAAGGATTTCAAGCATAACTAGTTTAATAGCTGACATAAACATGGTAGGGAAAACCATTAATCATGAGAAATGTAACTATAAGCTAATCAATACATAGAAATAAACATTCAAGCCATGCATAGAGATATATGACTCTCTAACTTTGGGAAATGGCTATCAGACTTTGGGAAAATACACTTAAGACAGACAAACAACTCAAATCACTATGCCGGAACGCCTAAACACAGTACTTCAAGTCATTGGGCACTTTGGAAACAAGATTTCATAGTCGTAGACAAAGGGCAAGTTCGAAACAAGACCTCCTTGGTTCAACAAATGGCAATCTAATCATTCAAAGAGAAATTTCATGGATGGAGCTATGGCTAGCCATGAGTAAGCAGGGCATACCATAAATCATACTTAGCATGCATAAAACCATGAATGAAACAAGCAACAATATCCTTAAGTTATTAAAGAGCAATCAAGAATTCTTTAATGTGACTAAGGATGAAGAAAACATGGAAGCTATGAAGAAACAGGAAATTTGAGGTGCCTCCAAGGGCATGTCTCAAATTTATTCTCTATTGTTCTATAGCGAGCAAGAAAACATGGATTTACGAATGAAAACTAGGAAAAAAAACAAAGAGAGAGACACTATACCATTCTACCAAGTCATGGAATCCAACAACAATCCTCTTTCATCATCCAAGAACATCCAAGAGACAATCCAAAAGCATGAGACAAGTATTTCTTCCAAAGTTTATATGACCATGTATTGCTTCTATCATCAAGTTCAGCCTTGTTTACAATGAAATCCTTTGGAATATATAGGCTCAAGTGAGGAAAACCTCATGGTTCAACTTGCACTCTCATTGGCCTATTCAAAATATCTAGATTTGTCCTTGAGGCTTTGCAAAGCCCAAGGCACAATATATCTCATAAAATATCTAAAAATGCTAAAAAAGGGAAATAAATTGACTTTTCACAACTTCTCATGTGCAAAAATAGCTAAACGCACATGAGGAAAAAGCAATTTTTAAAGGTTCAACTTTTACAAAAATACTCAGAAAAAACATTAGCAAAAGGTCCCCTGACTTACCGACAACTTTTGGCAGCCTTCCCGATGTCGAAATAACACTCATGATAGCTCGTTGGAAAGCTCTAAGTGTCTAATTTCTGGATAAACTATAATTTCCCCAATCTGATGCATAGAAGTTCTCCAAAAATAGGACTGTGTGTAAAAAGCCAAAAAATAAGGCTTGCTGATAGACCGGGCAGAGTGTGGAAAAAGCGGGCATTTTTCGCCATTTTGGGGGAGAAAATGATCTTCAAATGTCCTGAAAATCACTGAATGTGTGCTCCTAAAATTATGGCATCCAATGATACCATTCTCCTCCTTTTATGATCCTCCAAACTGAAATGGCCAATTTCATGAGTTTTAGCCAAAAACCCAAAAATGCCAAAAAAACAAAATATGTCGAAATTTGCCCAAAATTGGTGAGCATGACCCTCAAGCATTCTCAGCAACATGTTGCAAAGCAGAGGCCAAAATATGAAGTCCTAATGTGTCTTTCCTCACTTTCCGTGCCGAGCGCTTCCCTTTAGCCTCCTTAAGCTTTTCTTGACCAGCCTTCAACTTGCACCAGGCAAACTGATTTAACTTCTTATAATGCTTTGTCATTCTCCTTTGAAGGTCTAGATCCCTGTTTTCCCTCTCCAATTTCTTCTCCAAGTGGTCATTGACTCTCTCAAGCCACGCCTCCTTATTGTTTTCTATCTCCTGTTCAAACAATGCAGTGAGAGGAGTAGATTGGAGAAGGGCGTTTTCCTCTTCTTTTTGCCTCTCAAGGGCCTTTTTAAGCCCTATGGTTCTAGGCCTCTTTTGCTTAGGCTGATATTCACCTTCACTTTCATCAAATTCGCCCATGAGCTCTTCCAACCTTTCTTGGGCTTTGGAGGCCTCCTTCTTGTACTTAGTCGCCCGTGTCTCATAAATAGCCATATGGACACTCAATTGTTTATTTTGGATTTGCAAGAATTGATTTAAATTCCTAGTTCTATGAAGATCATCATTCAAGGCATAAATTTGGCCTTCCCTATGGATCAAGAGGTTTTCTAGAATCTGGGCCTCATTATCACTATCATTGCTTTGGACTTGGATGATGTCGAATGAACTCTCATGTTCATGAATGCCTTCTAACTCGCCCTTCCCTTTGCTTTGGCTAGCTATTCTAGTGCTCTTCCTCCTAGGCAAATCAATCATGAGCTTCTTTCCTCTCTTCTTTGTTGTCCGGGGCTTGGCCTTTTTAGGAGGAGATGGCATGGCCTCTTTACCTTTGTCACCTTGGTTCTCTTCTTTTTTAGTTTGTTGTTCTTCTTTAAGAGGCTGTTGTGTATCATCTTTTGGCTGCCCTAGCACATTACTGTCATGCCTTTGTTCATCATCTTCATGTTGCTGCTCTGTTTAATAGGGTTGTTGTGTGTCCTCTTTAGGCTGCCCCTGTTCATCGCTTTCCTGTCCTTCATCATCTTTATGCTGCTGTTCTATCTCACTGTGATGTTGTTGTTCAAGCTGTTGCCCTTCACCATAAGGCTATTCACCCTCATCATGATTCTCTCTCTCCTTTTGGACACTGTCTTACACCTTTCAATATTGTTTGAGGGCAGTTTGTTAGGTTTTTTAAACATTGATAGGAACCCACCATTTTTTCTATGTTACTGTTGGGCAATCATAACCATTTCAAGCCTGGATCCTTAAACAAAAACATCAACCCTTCTTAACACTGTCTTCACTAATGCACACAGCTGACAGAGTTTGTGTTTTGTGTTACAATAGTTAGGATGTCCTTCATGTTTGACAAACCCACTAGAACAGGAGTATGATGTTTTAGCACCTTTAAGGGCAGTTTTAGGCTCCTTGAAGCTAGAATTAACACCTCATTATCAACCAACTGTAACCCTCTTTCAAACATTCACTCAAAATATCTTGATTTACACCAAGGCTTTTACTGCCTCAAACACCATCTAGCAGTTTGAAATTTCTAAGGGGGCAAGAAAAAATACCTTAAAAAACGGTGGCAGGCTTTGCTTGAGAGTAGGAGCAACTTTGAAAGAAATTTGGAGGCATTTTGATGACTTAAACTGTGCACGACACGTTTAGGATGGGAGAGCGTCGCGCAAAAAGACCGTCGGGTCACCTGTCGGGCCGACGTGACCAACGCCTACAGGTGCGCCACGCGCTCCTACAGGCGCGTCGCGCGGCTTTGTATTCCTGTGTAAAAAATGTGCCTGAACGCGGAGCGCAGTTGTACAGGCGCGTCACGCAACCTTTAAGCCCAAAAAACTCTGTTTTTTCGCTCACAACTTCTTTCTCCGGTCCAGGGAATAGCAAAAGGAGTATTGTTGGTGCTTTGGGATTTCAAAAATAGATTTGCAACGGTATTTAACCCTGTTTGAAAGTGAAAAAGACAAAGTACCTTTGAGTTTGACTTGAGAGGGTTTGGAAGACTTCTCTTTTTAAACCACTGCCTTGTATGAAGGGCCCACATTTGAAAAGTGTTGGTAAAAAGGCCTGTGCGGACTAATTTAACAGTTGCAATAGCTATGACTCTTTCTTCTTATAATAAAATCATTCCAAGGGTCAACTCTGTTCATTATGTTTACATATTTGAAAAGTAACCTCTGCCACTGCTGACCCTTTAGTGATATTTTCAACATGGAAAATCTACTCAAAAATAAACCACTGATTAATGAAACATCTTTCGCCTTTTGCAAGGAGATGGATTTACCCTTTTGAACCTTAAACTAATAATGTCTGCCCTGGATGCTTTAAAGGTGATAATGCCTACTGTGAAAACTGATTTAACTGTTAGGTGTCTTTTAAGTTGTTCTTTTGACAGTGGGTGCAAAAATTCAGTTGCATTTACTCATGCTTTACCATTCTCTGTTCATTTAAAAGGGAACTTCTTTAGACTTCTCCTTTTACTTGGAATGCAACAATGAAGTGCCTTTGACCCTTTTCATAAGGAAATTGCCTTCCTTTGTAATGGTGGCATGCATATATTTCTTTTATGGGGTTCCAGAACCTGAAAAGCATGTCATGATCTTTCCTGCACATTTATGAACCTATATGTTCAATTGCACTGTCTCTTTGGGAAAACTGAGCTCAAATTGCGTTCTGTCTTTAATCATCATTTTACTTCAGAAAACCTAAGTTGTTGTCTCACTGTAACCAAATTTCGTCCTTACAGTTAGTGAAAATCTTAAAAATAGATTTTGTCTATTTTCCCTCTGCTTATAGATGGAGGCGCTCTTAACCCTCTGCTTATAGATGAAGGAGGTTCTTCAGTCTTCAAACCCTCTTCTTATAGATGAAGGAGGTTTTTAGTCATGTCATATCATCAGCCTTTTGACTGTGCTATTTTTCCTTTTATTGTCCTTTTAGGCTTTGAATGTGATCGCAAGAGTTTAATGAAAAACTCTCTGCTCTGTAGCTGCATCCCAGGCTTAAGATCACATTGAGAAGCAGTTGTCTTCTCATGTGGAGCCAAATATTGTCTTCTGAGATGCTAGTAGGCCTCTGTCCTTGAAATATCCATTTAAAACACTGTAAAAACACCTAAAATCAGCTTGACTTAAGGTCTATGTATTGCTGAGACTTGAGGGTGTATTAGTGGCGCGACCTATGGCTGTAACCAACTTTATTTTCAGAATGGGAAGGTCTGTTATGACTGGTCTATAGCAGATGGAGGTTCTTTGGCTTTTGGATAGTTCGCAAAGGGAGAAATGCCTAAAGCACCACTTCCTAACTTAGGGGAGACTGTTTGAACAGATTTGGATTTTTTCTTTAGAGCTGATGGGCAGACTAGTATGGCTGAGCCTAGGTAGGGTTTGATAATGAAGTTTCATCTTGTCATGGGCAGACTGAAAGGTAAGAGGGAAAAAAATTTTATGGGTGTTTTCCAGCTGGAAAATTTGACAAATTTTAGATCAGCTGCTAGAAAACTTGGCTGTTAGAACTAGTCATCACCAACAAGTGAAAAATACTGATGACTAACAGGTCCCTTGCTACTGTGTCTGATATGTGGTATACATCGGAAGCTCGCTCGACTGCTGGTGATGTTGTTTTGTTGTTGCTATTGCACGTTGTTCAAATACGCAGCCCACTCTCGGTATTGCTGTGCTATGGGCTCCCTTCGGTCTCTTTCCCTCAAAAAATATCAGTTCACTGGTTTGGATGAGACAGGATCTCTTTTTATTAGATTGTGCAACTAATTTTGGAGCGCTTATGTAACTCGGCTTAGCTCCAGTTTTCGTTGTAGACAGTTGGACCCTCTTCTTTAACTGGTTGATACTGCATGTCTCCTCCCCTCATTCTCCTCTACTCCACTTGATTTAATTTTTTTCTTTTGCATGCCCAGGTGGCGTGACTTTGCAGTTCTCCATAGTCATACTTCACGATGGTGGCCAAGCTAGCTAGCCACTTTTCTACCCCTTAAACTCTAATTCTGTAAATTTAATTATTTCTGGCTATTATGGATGCATAACAAGGGGTGAGAAGCTATATCTAATTTTACCTGTTGTTGTCAAGGCGTTTGAACGAGTTGGAATTTGGAGACAAGCCTCTTATATGCTGTGTTCTTTCTTATTTTCCTGTTTTCTGAGTGAGCAGCTTACTGAATGAGAAACTCTCTAAGTGAGGTGATGATATTTCTTGTTGTTTATTGCCATTGTAGATGATATGTGGGGGTGCTCCAGATTCCATGGGTGGCACTCTTGTCTTTCCTGGGGTCTGCTTTATCAGCTCCTCTCTTTGTTTTTTTCTTATTGTTCATGAACAAATTTTTGCGTTGTAGGAATTGTTTGATGTCTGTAGCAGTCTGTGTTTTTCTTTCCTTGCTACATTGTGCTCAGGAATGGAGTAATGTGGTGTATGGAGGTGATGGAGGAATTTATGAAAATGAATGGAGTGAATGATGGGATGGATGGTAAAATAGAAAAGGGAAAAGAAGATGAATTCTTCCCTGTGCTTCCAGAAACCATTAATAACCTGCAAAACAGAAAACATAGAAAATAAAGAGATGCAGATGTATTTATTTATTTATTTTTCTTTATTTTTTTTATTGAAAGAAAATGGGCTGCCTCCATGGAGGTTTTCAACCCACAAACTTTCCTTGGGCTCCTCAGACAGGTTTTCACCCATGGATCTTTATTCTCTTTTTCTTCTTTTTTCTCTCTTTTTTTTGAGCAAGTGAGATGCCTCCATCAAGGTTTTAAACCCACAAGATTTCCTTGGGTGCCTCCAAGAATTTTTCACCCATAGATCCCTTCTTCTTTTTTTGCAAGAGTTGTGGGAAACTAAGGATTTTCCCATCACATACACCTCTATGATTATTGAATTTACGAACTCTGCCCTTAACAAAGGCTTCTTGTAAATTTTAATTCTATGACCATTGACAAGCAAGGGCATTCCTTCCTCATCTATGGTTCTTATTTGAACTATGCCATTATCAAAACATTTTTCCACTGTGTAAGGTCCCAACCATCTTGTCATCATCTTTCCTTTGAAATATTTAAATCTTGAATCATACAACAACGCCAAATCTCCTTCTTGGAAGGTATTTTATTTGATGTTCTTGTCATGCCAGGCCTTCCTTTACAGTTCAACTACCTTCGCGCAAAGAATTGCTTGCATTCTGAACTCATCTAATCCGTTTAGTTGCAACAACCTCTCTTTTGTGGAATTTGATACATCTAGATTTAATTCAACTGCCATTCCTAAAGTATTGAATTCAACCTCAACTGAAAGTCGAACTTTTTAACCATAGACTAGTTCATAAGGAGTGAATCTTGTTGTTGTCTTCCAAGTAGTGTTGTAGGCCCAAGTAGCTTCTACCAATCTGTCTGCCTAATATTTTCTACTGTTGCTCACAACCTTGGTGAGGATGCTCTCTAAAGCTCTGTTAGTTACTTCTACTTGGCCATTCTCTTGAGGGTTATAAGCAGTAGAAGTTTTATGTTTAATATTGTGCTTCCTCAAAATTTTCTCAATGAGGTGAGAGGTGAATTGTGCTCTCTGATCAGTGACTATTTCTCTAGGATACCTAAACTTGTAAAACACATTCTCCCTCAGAAATTCTACTACTTTCTCCTCGGTTGCTACCTTCATTTCTTTTGTTTCAGCCCACTTTGTTAGGTAATCAATGTAGACTATGATATACTATTTTGTTCTGATGGTGGATTGATAGGTCCAACAAAGTCCATGCCCCATTTGTCAAATGGCTCAAGAGCCACCTGAGGGTGCAAAGGAATCTCATCCCTTTGCGTGGGTTTCCATTAGGGGAATTTTGAGTTCTAAAATGGGCCTCCTAAGGAAATTATAAAATAATAGTGGAAATCATCAAATTTTAGAGGGCAAAAAGAAAAAAAATATTTTTTTCAAATGGTATTTTCAACTTATCTCCCTATGGGTTTACTCAAATTTTGAGCGGTAACAATCGTTGGATGCATAATTTGATTCCTCATCCAAGGAGTACCCATGTTTCATACTTTTAATGGACCCTTCTACACGAAAAATGAGAAATACATGAAAAATGTGATTGTAATCATGTTTTTTCATGTATTTCTCATTTTTCATGTAGTAGCGTCCATCGAAAGTATGCAACATGGGTACTCCTTGGATGAGGAATTAAATTTTGCATCCAATGAGTACACCCGCTCAAATTTTGTGTAAAACATTAGGGAGATAAGTTGAAAATATGAGTTGAAAAAGTTATTTTATTATTTTATTAATTTTTAATCTTTTTACTTTTTTACTCCAAAAATGGTGAATCACCCCCCATGGTTGACCTCATCATCTTGAATCCTATTGGTTCTTATAAAGTTTATTTTGGTTGTATATTTTTCTTAGGAGTCCCATTTTAGACCTCAAAACTGCCCTAATGCCCATCCTTTAGAACTGGTCACACCTACTGGTGTATCTTCTGGAATATTGGTGAAGGGTAAGCCAATGGTATCCTGCCTGCAAAACTTTGTAAGCAGTTCTATTTGCAGCAAAGTGGCCTCCACATGGGTTGTCATAACATGCAGAGAGGATATAAAAAAATTCTTCATCCCTCACACATCTTCTTAGGACTTTATCAGGGCATAGCTTGAAAGGTTTCCCCCAATCCATGTGAAAGGGGCACTTTTTCTGATGATTATTCTCCTTTCCATGAATGAAAGATTAGGAGGGAGTCTCCCAGCAACAAAGTATTTGGCTATAATGGCAAACCATGGTGAGAGTGTTGATATAGCAAATAGATGCTCATCTGGAAACTGGTCATCCACCATTCCTTCTTCACCTGCAGGGAGAGATAACCTGGACAAAAAATCCACAACAACATTCTACTTTCCAGGTTTATCAACAATAGTCAAATCAAATTGCTGCAAAAGTAACAACCATCTAATTACCCTAGCATTAACATATGGTTTGTTCATTAAATACTTGATGGTTGCATGGTCAGTTTGAACAAAGGTCTGATATCCAGTTACATAATTCCTGAATTTGTTCAAAGCATGGACAATGGCTAACATCTCCTTCTCAGTAACAGTATAATTCAGCTCGGCCTTGGATAATTTCTTGCTGATGAAATAAATGGCATAAGGGATTTTTTCCTATAATTGTCTTAATGTTTCCCCTACAGCTTTTTCGGATGCATCAGTGTGGATGAGGAAAGGCAGAGTCCAATTTGGACCTCCGAGAATGGGGACAGTAGTCAGCTTTCCCTTAATGATCTTGAAAGCCTCTTGACAAGGACCAGACCAAATAAACTCAGAATCCTTGGCCATTAACCCAAATAATGGCGAAGCCATCTTTCTGAAATATTTGATGAACCTTCTATAGTAACCAGTTAAGCCTACGAAACTCCTGACATATTTCTTATTTTGAGGAGTAGGTACCATTTTGATGATAGTGATTTTGTTCGGGTCTACCTGTATTCCTACTTGAGATATGGAGTGTCCTAATACAACCTCTACTTTCTTCAAGAATTCACACTTTTCTTGGCTCAAGGATAGATGCATCTCAATGCACCTTTTTAGTGCTTTACCCAAATTGGGGAGAGCATCCTGGAAGTCATCCCCATATGGTGTGAAACGATCCATGTATATTTTGACAGAGTCATGGACTAACTCAAAAAATATGCTCAAGAAAACTCTTTGGAAGGTAGTTGGGGCATTGCACAACCCAAAGGGTAAGACTTTATAAGCGAAGGTACCCCAAGGGCGGGTGAAATTAGTCTTATCCTGGTCTTCAAGGCTGATTTGAATATGATTGTACCCACTGAACCCATCTAAGAAGGAAAATAACTTCTTCCCCACAAGGCCATCCAAGACCTGGTCTATAAAGGGAAAATGTAAATAGTCTTTCTTGGTGGCTTTGTTATGTTCTCGATAGTCAACAAAAATTCGCCACTTCCAATTCTTCTTTGGGACTAGGACAAGAGGAGATACCCACTCACTGTCGGATATAGGATATATGAAACCTGCATCCAATATTTTCTACATCTCTTCTTTGACTATGTCCTTCAAATCTTGGTTCATACTTCTTTGGGGTTGTCTCACAGGCTTGCATTTTTCTTTGATGTAAATATGATGTTTTCACACTAAGGGATGCACCCCTTTCATGTCTTTGTAATCCCAAGCAAATTCATCTTGATTCTCTTTCAAAAGCTGGCATAGCTACTTCTCTTCTTCATTCGAGAGGTTTTGGTTGATTTTCAGAGATCTGGATGGGCCAAAATCAATAGCCTTGGTGGATTCATAGGTTGACTTAATTGAGTGCACTTCCATCCAAGTTTGGCTTTTAGACTCTTTGACTAAGGTTTCAAGAGCAATGTTAATGGAGGATTTTTTTTGAATGGTATCGTCGATGAGTTCATCTTCATTAAGCTGCCCCCCTCTAAGAATAACATCTATGGTACACCTAGGGGTAGTGTTATATAACTCATATTCTTCATCTTCCAACCATATAGGGAGATCATGATCAATGGAAGGTTGGGCTGGAGGATATAACACTAGCTGTTTAGACAAAGGTCCATTTTTGATATTCGTGTTTTTGTCCCGACAACTAATATAAGCAGCTGCAATGGCTAACCAAGGTCTCCCTAAGATGAGAGGGTAACCATTAAACTTGGTTTTTGTTTGCAGGACCAAGAAATCTATAGGATACTCCCAAGAGTCAATGGTAACCATAACATCCTCAAAAATTTCTTCTGGAGTTACTGTGGACCGATCTGCAAGCTGCAGAACTGATGTGGCTTTCCTCAAAGTCCCTTGGAGATTAAGTTTCAACATAGTTTCCTTAGTCATGACATTGATGGAAACCCCTAGATCAATCAGACTGTTGGGGACTATGAAACCATCTATATGCAAATCAACAGCTAGACTACCAGGGTCCAGGTACCTTGGAAATATCACCCTCCCCAGCATTAGGTTAGACAGTTGTCCTACCACATTGATGGTGGGGGTATCTCTCTTCCTTCTCCCAGGTTTCTTGAAGAACTTTTCTTTGATGAGCCTATTGTATATAGGGACATCCTTAATGGCCTGGAGAAGTGGTATATTTACACACAAATTTTCTAATACTCCTAAGAGCTCAGTCTCCTATGGGGTGTGCTGACTAGGGTGGATCAAGCACTCAGGAAAAGGAGGTTGTTGGATCTGAGTGTTACCTTCTTCATTTTCCTCCTCAACCTCTACAGGTGGAGATGGAGGATGGTTGACTGGGAGTACTCTTTCCAACTTAATATTAACCTACTGTATCTCCACAGCATAAGCTCGAGCGGATGTTTCTCCATTGGGAGCTTGTTGTGCCTGTATGTTGTTCGGGTTCAGATTGGGTTGTGCAAGTATTTGAGGTAGTCTAGGTGGAGTAGCATGAGTAAGCTTAGGTTGATGTTGGGGTGCAGGCATTAGAGAAATTGGTTGATTTTTTTGAGGCCTCCACCCTTGGCATGGATTGTACCACTGAGGTTGTTGTCTAACATACTGTTGGAATGGTTGTTTTACTAGGTGATGATGATATGAAGGATTGTAAGGCCAAATAGGAGGTGTAGACCAGGATGAAGGATTGGGGGTGTACCAAGTTTTCATGGGTGTGCTCTGATTTCTGTGAGAATAAGAGTAAGTTTCACCTGGCATACCTTGTTGATATGGGCTAGGGCCTTGAGGCCTTCTCTGTTTGATGAAATAGAGTTTCTCTAACATTGCTTCCCCACCTTGATATATTTCCTTAAGTCCAGGTAAGGAGGGACACTTTTCTGTGGCATGATTCTCATCATAGACTAAGCAAACCTCGATGACATACAGTGGACATTCATTTCTTTGGTGCTTCCGGGTACATCTAGGACAAAATATGGCCATGTCTCTCTCTGCCTCCTCTTGCTTCCTTTTGACCTGCATTGTGTCCATTTGCAAAGCAAGGGTGTGCAGCATGTCACTCTTGAAGTCCTCTAGCATATTTCCAATCTCATGTTTGATGGAGGTGGAAGAGGAAGGGGTATTAGATGTACTTTGGCTAGCTCTACGCTTCTTCCTAAATTCCCTCGAATAGTTCCGGAAGAAAGTTTTGATTATTTCATAGGGTTGTTGGTAGATATATCCTCCTGGTAGCATATTCTAGGTCTCCATTAGGGGAATTTTGAGGTCTAAAATGGTCCTCATAAGGTAATTATAAAATAATAGTGGACATAATAAAATAATATTTGATTACATCATCAAATTTTAGATGGAAAAAATGAAAAACTACTTTTTCAACTTATCTCCCAAATTTTCTACTCAATTTTCGAGCAGGAGTACTCGTTGGATGAAAATTTTAATTCCTCATCAAAGGAGTACCCATGTTGCATACTTTCGATGTAACCTGCAACACGAAAAATAAGAAATACATGAAAAACGTGATGAGGAATTAAATTTTCCATAGAAAGTATGCAACATGGGTACTCCTTGGATGAGGAATTAAATTTACATCAAACGAGTACTCTTGCTCGAAATTTGAGTAAAAACTTTGAGAGATAAGTTGAAAATACGAGTTGAAAAAATAGTTTTATTATTTTATTATTTTTTAATCTTTTCACACTTTTACTTAAAAAATGGTGAATCATCCCCCATGGTTGACATCATCATCTTGAATCCTATTGGTTCTTATAAATTTTATTTTGGTTGTACATTTTTCTTAGGAGGCCCATTTTAGACCTCAAAATTCCTCTAATGTATCATCTCTTCTCTGATCCCTCGAGCAAGTACAAGTTTAAGTGGGTCAAGATCAAGAGTACAATTGGCTCTCTTATAGTTCAATTGAAACCTCTCTTCATAGTCCTCTAAGGATTCATCCAGCCCTAGAGTCATCCTAAAGATCTCATCCTTAGTTTCCTTAGACCTACAATAGTCTTTGTATTTGCTGCTAAAGGTCTCTTCCATCTATGCCCAGGTAGTGATGCTATCCCCAGGTAGACCCATGAACTAGCGCAAGGTAGCATCCTTAAGTGTGGATTGGAATAGCTTCAATTTATAATCATCAGAGGTGTATTCATAAGTCCTACAAACAACAACAAATTCAAACATGAATGTGTCAGGATCCTTAGAGGTAAGTCCATGGAAATGTGGAAGAGTTGTGGGGCTAATGTTTTTCATCTTAGTTTCCCCATCTGCCTCTCTTATGGGAAAGACTCTCTGGATCCTAGCCATGGTTAAGATAGGTGAAGCAAGTCCCTCAGTTAAAACAAGGTCTTCTTCTTCTTCCCCAATAGGATCCTCAAAATATTCAAAAGGCTCTCCTATAGAGGGTTCAATCTCACTGCCACTGAAGAAGAGTGAAGGGTGGCTAGGAGGTGATGTTGGGGTGTTAGGTAAGATTTTTCTTTGAGTATTCCTACTCCTATGAGGCATGAAAATCAAATATTTTTGTATTTTTCAATATTTATGAAATGACATGAAAATAAAGGAAAGAAAAAAATAATACTAAAACAAAATCAAAGCATCTACTATACACCTCCCTAACAACAACGCCAATAAGTGATGAGCCGTGGTATTGCACCAAGAGTGCTGCAACTCCCAGGGGCTGCCCTACTTTACTTTATCAACCCGGGGTTCGTACAAACTTGGAGGTGACAGTGCTATATACACAGCAGATGCATTTTGTTCATGTCCTCGTCTTCTGCTTTATGAAAGGGTTCTATTTATTAAACTATGATAAAAAATGAAAAGTAAATTGTTGGAAGCAAATGACAAAAAGGAAACTAACTTAATTTGTAGAAAGGAAATGATGGAAATGAAACTAATTTAATGTGTAGAAAGGAAATGACAGAGCGGAAACTAATTTAATCTGCAAAAGGAAATGATTGGAAAGAAACTAAACTAAGTGGCACCTAGCTAGCCCAATCGGCTAAACACACCCTAATTATCCTTTGATATATTTAGCATGCTATCATACTTCTAACCATGCAACTATTCATGATAAACTAAACTTGACAAAGTGTGGCTTGAATTTTGGAGGAAAATGGACTAAAGGTGCTAATGGAGGGCTCAACACATGAAACAAGGCTTAGAGGTGGAAAGAGTGGGTTTAAACCTTAGTGAATCTTTATTATGGTGCAAAAATGCTTTGGAGCATAATAATTTGAAAAGTGTGATGGCGAAATTGCGATGGAGGATGGAAGTGCGATATGCGATATGTGATATCGCAATTGCAATATCGGAAATTTAGGGGAGTAGCGAAAGTGTTGTTTGGGAGCGGGAGAGAAATGAAAAATGCAATGGGGAAAAAACTGTTAAGTGTGAAATGCAACGGGATCAAAACTATGAGGTGTGAAATGTGATATCACAATCGCAATATCGCAAAGTTGGAGAGATAACGGAAGTGTTTTTTAGAAAAAGGTTGCGAAGTGTGAAATATGATGGGTGACGTGGTGGTGGGACCGGCGGCAGAGTGCAATGACAATATCGCAATCGGCGTCGGGAGTGGTAAGTCTTAAAATAAAAGGGAAAAAGTTACGAAATGCGATTTACGATGGGGTAAAAACTGCTATTTGTGATTTGTGATGTGGCAGAGTATAGAGAATACCGCAATCAACATCACGAGCAGTAAGTCTTAAACGAAAAGGGAAAAGGTTGCGAAGTGCTATTTGTGAAAAGGTCAAAGGTTGTGATCAGTCAAATGACGTGGCGGTGGGACCATGGTGGAGTGTGATGACAATATCGCAATCCGCAGATATGAGAGGTAAGTCTTAAAAGGAAAAAGGAAAAATATGCAAAGTGCGGTGTGCAATGTGGCGGAGTTATCGCAATCGGCATTGGAATGGTAAGTCTTAAAGGAAACCAATAGAAACTACGATTTTCGATTTTCAATTTCATAATATCGCAATATCGCAAGCTTGGCGGAGAAGCGATAGTGTAGTCGGGAGGAGAGTGCGAAGTGCGAACTACGATAGCAGGAATTTCGAGGAGCAAAGGCGGAGGTCAAACTTTAAAGTGTTTGGAGAGTTTTCTAGTTAAAATGGTTGCAATAGCTGTGCAAAGCGAAAAGAAAGGATAGAAGGTGAAATTTAAGGTTTTGGGGGAGTTTTTGAGAATTAAAAAGGGTGTGGTAGCTGCGATAAGAAAAGGAAGGAATAGAAGGCGTAACCACTATGCATAGAGGTGTAATACAGTGTACCAAAGCGTAACAGCAGAGATGGAAGGAAAATGGAATATGAAGCGGGAGGTGTTGGTGAACATTTCTGGGACTGTTGAGACTTATTCCTGTAATCAAACATGTTGATTCATGTACGAAAATAGACAAAATGTGTGGTAAAAATAGTGAACAGAGAATAGTTTTTTTAGGTCTATGGGAAGGTTCGCCCTCCCCGAGCTCTATGAGAGAGATGAGTAGGGGGTCTTGATCCACAATTTTTTTTGGTTTTTCTCCTTTATTCTATTACTCACAAGAAAATGACCTACAATAGCACACTAAAATAAAAACTAAACAACAGCTTGAAACATAAACAAAATTATTAGAAGTGGAACTAATGAAATGACATAAAGCAGAGAAAAAATATAGCAGAGAGGCTGAGGCACATGGATTGGGCCCTAACCCATGAGCCTAGCTCCCTGAAACTTAAATCAGTAAGATGAAATCATTCTGCTCATTTCATAAAAGAATAGCCTCATACATTTCTGAAATTTTGATCACTGAGTAAAATAATAAAAAACTTAATAGCTTGCAACAAAGTTCTAACCCTTCCTAGCTCTAAATTTGCTCTATTTATTCTATAGGGAAGCTACCAACAACTCCCTAGAAAATATTTGTTGAGTCCACATGACTCCAAGTAAAAACATTGAGTTCACTCCTCTTTGAGTTGCTTGGCTACCTCTGGAACTCGAATTGCTGGAGAGAATCCTTGGGGATCCTTTGGTTTCCTTTCCAATTCAAATTGCTGGAGAGAATCTTTGGGATCCTTTGGATGCCTTTGGAATTCAAATTACTAGAGAGAATCTTTGGGATCCTTTGGCTCCCTTTGATAGTTAAGGAGGGTGGACAATCCTCCTATAATTTCTCCTTGTTGTCTCCTCCAAGTCTTGATGATAAAATCCTTATAAAAATTCTAGCAATTCTTGATTTTTTGCACTCAACCTCATATTAGGCACTCAGAGTATTTTCTCCTTAATCACCACCTATACTAGCATCATAAAACCAAATAATAATAAAAATGCAAGAAAAAGCGATCTAAGAAGGAAAAAAGGTGACCATTAACCCCTCCAAATATGTCTAATGATGGAGCTCATCACCTGTTATCTTGGAGATCTCTGACATTTAGATAAGTGGAGAGGATTCATGAGAAGGGAATTAGATTGTAAGATTGACCGTATATTGGAGCTTCGATGGTATCTCGTGAGTCAAACAATTTTCCAACAAGTCGAGGGAGTCTAAATTGGTGCAGCTAAAAATGAAAGGAAATTTTTTTCCACCGAGGAAAAATCTCATGACGCTAAGCTTGAAAACCCTCTCATTATTGCAGGTCGCACCTTCGAGCTCTGAGATGGTTATGTTTTTGATCTTTTATCTGATCCATTGTCACACCTTCGAGCTCTAAGATGGTGACATTGCAAGGTTTTTGATCTTGTCTCTGGTCCACTACGTGAGATTGGGTCCATAAACCTGGCACCCTATCGGGTTAAGGGGAATTATCGGTATTTGGCAAATAAATCTCGATAGAGAAATTAAATGCTAGAGACATTGGCTATCATACATATTTGTTTTCCTTCATGAATGTATCAAAGTCGTTGGTCCTCCAAAAGGATAATTCTTCCCATTCTTTCCTCCAAAACCAAGGTTCATTAGTGTTGTCATATATGCTAAATAAACCCCTTCACTATCTCCCCCATATGGAAATCCAAGCTGTCAAATACAAATGTGAAGCTCAATCTCTCCATCATCAAGGGTTATATGGCATGCCTTGTAACTTTGCAAACAATATTATTTTCAATGTATTGCTAGATGGTGGTATGATGCATATATCTCATTTAATTTTTCTCGCTCACCTTATTACCAAGATATGTGGGACTCTATTACTAAAGGAAAGGGCTTCAAAGTCCCTACTATGCATGACTTGAGGGGAGCTCATTTCAAAAAATAGATTTACTACTTTGATTATTAATCAAATATAAAACCAATAATAATGTGTTATTTAAAGCTTAATTTGATATAATCATGTAAATTATGTATTAAATGAAATAAATATATTCATTGGTACAATTCTCATAGAAATTGATAAAACTAAACACATTTATCCATTATTACACAATAAACCATACTTAAATATTTTTAATTACATATTTATAATCATTAATAAAAAATTAAATAAAATTCATACCTAAAAAATTAACAAAATTTCATAATACAATTAAAAATCAACCAAGGTTCATATCAAACAATTAATAAAAGTTCATACACCATTAAAAAATTAATTAAGGTTCATATCTAAATTAAAAAAGGTTCATACAATACTCCCCGATGGGGATTAGATCTGATCAACACATGGAAGGTGTCTCACATGAGTAAATACAAGTGGAGCGAGGGTGAGGGACAATACTCTTGTTCCCTTCACCATAACGCATGTAGCGGGAGAGGTACTGGCTTCACGTTGGCAATTTGTGTGAAAAATAACTACGCATTCGAGTTTGAAGGTGGTGAAAGGATAAGGTGAGGGAAGATGAGGGAGGCCGACATTCAAATCCTCACTCTGGTTTGGTGCTGGTCATTGCAGTGGCCTTCAGAGAGGAAGCGTAAACGTTGCAGGAAGGTTTACGAAGGGAGTGGCTTGTGTGTGCTTGTTGTGGAAATTTTTTGGTTCGGTGTGTTCAACCGGTCTCTATTGCTCAGTTTCTTAGACATTATGTGTGTCTGGGTTGAGGATAGGAAGTTGAATGGAAGTGAACTCACTCGATTCCATTTTTCTTAGATTTTGGTGAGCCTGTTTTTTCATGCTAAGAGAGGAAGCTAGAATACCACTCTAGGAAACCTCGAGGGAGGTGGCAGAAAACTATTTTATTTTCCCAATTTCATGCCCTTTAGCATGGGTGCGATGGTGTTTGGTGGATTGGTGTGTGGTCTCTGTGTGGAGACTTCAGAGGTTGTTCGTTGCCCTCGAGGAAGTTATACCCACATCGCTTCGACTACTTTGTCATCATTTTTTGTTCAAATTCTTGTGTTGGTTTGGTGGGTGATGGTATTTGGTTTTCCTGGTGTTGGAGGCCTTTACCTGGTAGTGGGAGGTGGCTTTGTGCTTCCCTGCAGTGATGGGCGACAACATTTGGCCCCTTTGTTGGTAGTGTTTGTTTTCTATGTTGGGGGGTCTAGTCTCAGGACTTTGCACACTGCGGGGTTCCTCGACCTTGGTGAATTATGAATTCCCCAGTGCGGTGTGGGATTTCTCTCTCCCTTGTCATCCATGACCCTTTGGGGGTGGCAGATATGGAAATAATCATGGTGGCTCCAAACCAGGGTGGCAAGACTATGGGGCGTGCATGACTTGCTAGTGTGGGTGTGCATGGGGGTTGTGGAGGATGTAAGCGGGGGGATAGTATGGGTGAGGGTTCAAGGGTTCAAAAGGAGAGTCGTCGAGGCGGAGGATCCCATGGTGGCAAGGTGAATCATGGGTCTGATTGATCTAAGGTAAATGAGGGGCAGTGGAGAACTATCGTGCACTTATCAACAACCTGATGGAAAGATTGGACACAACTGCGAGAGTCTTTCGTGAGGAGCATGGAGACCAGATGGCAACATTGGAACGAATGCACTATTTACAGTGCTAATTCTAGGAGAGACTTGTAGTTGTTTGGTGAGGCAAAAAATCAACTCAATGAGACTATATAAATGTTGGAGACTTGGTTGGCACACTTTGAAGGGCACATTCAATGTGACTTCTACCCTCCACTGCCTCCAGGAACAGCCTCACATAAACCTGCATCCATCACGTTGGACGACTAGTATGCTATTTGGTGTTCTTTATGTTTTATATGTGTTTTGGTGCCTCTGGCCCAACCATTTATGGACAATGTCCCTAGTCTCTCTTTTCTATTTTTGTCATCTGGTGCAAGTTTTGGTCAACAAACCCGGTCGAGGTGAGACCACATGTTTGTAGGCGGCTATATGTACTCCTTTGTTCCTACATGAATAGAGCATTTACTTACAAAAAAACAAAGGTTCATACATCATTAAAAATTTAATTAAAGTTTAAACTTAAATTAATAAAGGTTCATACCTATTTACTAAAGAGGTCTATAAATATATATTTTAGGTTTGTCTATTTAGTATTTATAAAATATAAATATGACAATTTAATACTATATTTAAATGAACTCATACGTTTAACGTAAGAAATGTTATATTTATCTATTTATTAAATGTAAATATGAAGATTTAACCTTATATTTAAAACAACTCACACTTTTAACATAAATCAATGAAGTTTCAAAATTAAACTTTATGGCCAAAGATTAAATATAAATATTAATATTAATTTGACTATCAAAATATTACCTTTACTAAAATTATAATGAAGGCATTAGTGTAAAGTTGATAGATGATACATGCAATTATGTTAATTGTAGGTGAATCCATCTACAGTGTTAAACTTTAGAGACAAAAGGGTATTCAGAATTTTAACGCTGTAAAGTCAAAGACCCCTTTTTCTCTAAATGTTAATACTGCATATGGATTCAAAGACACCTATAGTGAAATCTAACACTTTGGTACCAAAATTACAATTTTCCATTTATGGAGTGACACAATTAAAAATTATTGACATAAATGAATAATTCATGTACTTGTTGTAACTGTTATTTGGTCATATTTTTATTCTTGGACTATAATAGTTAGTTACATTAATCATTATTAATTTTTTCACTTATTATCTAGTCATATATTTTAATACTAGACTAAATTAGTCATTTAATTTAGTCGATTTTAGTTTAGTCACTTATTATCTAGTCATATATTTTATCCCTAGACTAAATTAGTCATTTAAGTTAGTCTCTTTTAGTTTAATCACCTATTATCTAGAAGTATATTTGATTCCTGGACTAAATTAGTCATTTAAGTTAGTCATTTTTAGTTTGGTCACTTAAAATTGTTTAAATTTAGTAGTAATTCACTTAAAATAATTGTGGTGACTAATGTTTTTAGTCACCTAGTAATTAATTTCATCATTTTTTACTAGTGATTTTTCTCATTATTCGATAGACCATAACTAGAGCTCATAGTACCTGATCGCAGAACCACGAGAAACAAAGTGATCAAGGCTTCATCATGTTCAAACCAAGCCCACTAATTCCACGCCTTAGAAAAAAGTCATTTTCAGTCACAACACATATGCCCTCTCTTATTGCTTTACATTCAAATTATTTTAAATATGTTTGTATGAAAGATATGCTTTTACTTGGGGTATTGGTTGCAGGTATTACAAACATGCCAAATCACCATGTGTCCCAGCCAAAAAAGGTACAAGATCAAGTATCATTTTACCCCTAGAATGATAGGCTCCCCATAACCTTGCATATCCTGACATCATTTCTTCAAAGAAATCGACCCTAGGTTTCATTCACTCGACCATGTTTATCATCACCCCACCATGCACATGATAAACACCCTTGCAGGTCAGTAGATATTTACCCTCCATGTCATCCATCACCCATGTAGAGCATACACCAAAGGTCTAGAGCCATGGCCATAAAACCCCAAGCCCGTGAATCACTTCATCTTCATTCATCCATCATACATCAAGTCAAGTTTTACCCATTTCATGTTAAAACCCTTTTCCTGGGCTACCATTCTCACAAGCATATCATAAAAATGCACCACTGTGCCTTACATTTGGCCTATCACACCCCCATCAACATAGCCCATATGCAACATTTTTCATCCGCTTCATAACCCCCGCATCAAGACCAACCAATGGGGCCCACACCCTCAACAAAACGCATTCCTCACATCATGGTGAAGGATTATTTCATGTTTATAGGGGCACCATTCTCCGTGCTTGTACATCTAAACCCATTTTATATTATTTTGGCAACTGTACAAAGATTTTTTAGGAGTGCACTCCCACCCATCCATTTACATTTCTCACCTCACAGCAGTCCCTAATCACCCTTTCTCAGATCTACACATTATTTTACCACACCCAACCATGACACTCATGGCAACCATACACCCACCCTGGATGTCCTACCGACCCCAAGGATTTCCTCACCAGAAATTGTTATGACTGTTGCCACTCGCATTTACAGCTCCGACCTCGGGCCACTTAACTACCATCATTAGTTATAATCATTTATCATCATCATTCCTAGTTAACCCATCGCACCATGCCCTGCTACATAAAAAACCCTGGTCCCTTGCATCAGTACTCATTTTGGTCGGTTTATGCTTCCTTCCCGTTGACTACAACAAACATTTTCCAAGAAGGAGGTGGTACCTTGGACGAATCCTCATCCCAATAGAGGCATCCCCAGATGGCACTATGGGAATCATCATTTCCCATTTATGTAATTGATCCTCTTGAGTTCGACTTCAATATAAGTTTTCATGTCAATATGGTATCGCACTTCATAACTGTTGCACTCTATCAGAATTTGTCGAAGACCCGTGACTTGATAAGAATCTCTTTCAGCAATGCTTACTTGCGAAGGTCCCCAACAGTAAAAAACCCATGCATATAATTAGCACTCGTTCTAAACAAATGGACCATATCACTATTATGCATGTGGGCACCATATTCAACCTTCTTTTAAGGAAAAATGCCCCTAAGGGCGTCAGCAACCATTGTCACCAACCAGTAGCAGGCCA
Source organism: Pinus albicaulis (assembly GCA_034641835.2). Lineage (NCBI taxonomy): Eukaryota > Viridiplantae > Streptophyta > Pinopsida > Pinales > Pinaceae > Pinus > Pinus albicaulis. The sequence continues at coordinate 1,206,474,210 of CM076584.1, forward strand.
CTACCAAAAGTGGCATAAACAAAACCAATATTTGTCATATAAGATTAACTAGTCCAAACATCACGTGCATGGGACATGCCCACCTTGTAAGAATATTTTATTAATTATATATCTTGCATGTTTCCAACAAATTATGGTGTCTTTTTTACTCAAGGCAAGGGGTCTCTCAACTCAGTTCCAAATAAATTTACTCTCTCTCTCTCTCTCTCTCTCTCTCTCAAAAGGATCACACAAAAAATAAACCACAATATATTTCGGCTATGCAGTTCTTCCTAGACCTTATATATTAGGGGGGAAACTGTTAACACTGGAAAATCATACGGGAAAAATATATTAGAAAGTGTCAAGAAGAAGGTACAGATAAAGGTTTCCAGAGAAGAAATACATTAGGAAGAGCCAAAAATTTAATTCTTCCTAAGGTCAAAAGACAAAATTTATGGACCAGGCACACGCAACACTGACTCTGTGCACACAGTGCAACTTTTTATTTGATAGACGTGCACAGCGTGGCTATCCCTTTGATAGTGACGCAGTCTTGGGGATGACAGAATATCACCATCTGAGACGACTTGGCACACTTGGTTAAAAATATTCCCACTCAACCTAACCAAGTACAGTTGCCTTTGAGCCACCTTGAGGCCTTAATGCAACACACAAAGGAATCATACCCCCACTCTTGTGTCACCGTCCATGTTGGTCCAAGAGAAGGAGGGAAAATTTGAAAATGGTCCATAAAAGCCAGCCTGGGGAAGAAGAAGAGGAGACACATTGTTATGTTGGTCAAATTTCCCCATAGCAAACCAGCTTGTGTTGTCTAGTAGCAGGATGATTGGAAGGACTCAGTTTTTTCCCACCCAACATCTCAATCCAAGAGAGAGGAGTTCACCACATGTTCGTCGATCTACCATCCTTTGAGAGGGAAGAGAGGCTTGTTGGAAACTTGAGGGGAAGAGACCCCCTTGTCTTGGATATTGGAGCTTCGTAGCTTGAAGGATCCACTACAAGAGATTTTGCATTCTATCTTCTATTACCACCAACACCTAATAAAGGGAGAAACTCTACATTTTAATTTATTAATGTGTTTTCTCTATTGAGCATGTATCTTGTGCATGTTGTTTTGTTTTTTATTTATTTTTTATGTAGCATGCAATGTTTCCTTTCTAACTTAGATTATTACATATTGAACTTGTTCCACTAACATTTAACAAACCATTTTGTCTTGTGAGTCTTATGTAGGTAAGGAGCCTACCTACCAAGCAAAGTGTATTTCGTACACCAATGCACCGAATACACTACCACAATAAGATTTAATATATTATAAAACATATTAATATATTTTAATATCATAAAATGAATATATATATATATATATATATATATATATATATATATATATATATATATATATAATATATATATATTAAATTTAAGATTTTATGATTAGATAATATATTAATATATAAAGATATTTTAATAGTATAAAATTAATATTAATATTCATATATATTATATATCAATCTATATCCATATTAATTCTAAATATATCAGGCAACGAGAGGAGTCAAATCTCTCAGGGTGCAAACCTATTTTTTAGAGTAAAACTTGAGGATAAGTTTGCACCTAGAGAGATTTGATCTCTATTAGCCCTTGATAGATCCTAAGCTTAAGATGCATCTACATTGGTTTTAATAATTTTCTAAATGATTTAAGTTATCACATACTAATTTTAGAGTTTCGGTCATTAATAATAATGGTAATTTTATAGAATTTTTTAAAAGATTTAAATAAAATTTATGTGGTTTTTTTATATGAGAATTATTTTTTTATGAATTATTTATAAATTAACTTATATATTAAATTAACAAAGTTGATTTTTTGAAAATTTTTATTTTATATATATATATATATATATATATATATATATATATATATATATATATATATATAAAAGTTTTTATAATATTATCTTCATGGGGTAAAGTGTTTTTTAATATATAGATGCACTTTTGATTATGTAGTTTTAATTAATTCTCACATCATTTTAGATACTAAATTAATAGAGGTTAATACAAAATGAAATTGGTGATGGAAATGTAGTACACAATTAATCTAAATGTGTAAAATGAATTATTTTGTCCTATTATAGCTAGGAGAAAGATTAATTAAATATATAAAACATTAATAATTGGTTCATGATCGTGATTCCAAAAAAGTCAACTATTATACAAAAGCAGGAACACCTAAACATGAACCATAAATTGAAGAAGAGTAGTTTATAACAATTAGCTATTCGTAACCACCTATTTACTAGTGCGTAACTAAAAGTATTAGAAAAAAAACTTAAATGCAATACGATAAAGTTTTTTTAATAACATTTGGTACATGAATAATAAAGCCTTATGGTGGTACAAATGACATAACTAACATTGGGAGTATTTTACACAAGGTTATTTGTTTCTTATCAAAAAATGGACTCGAGGGATTCTCTACAATCAATTTTCTTAAACAATTCTCAAGTTACAAAAAAGAAAGAGCACTTGATATGAGGTGCTTTTGGAAATATGAAGTATATAGGTTGCAACTACTTCTTAGGACTTCTTTCATTCCATTTAGTATTTACAACCCCTTAGACATCTTTTGTTTTTTTCTTTTCCTAAAATCTTATAAAATTGCACATTATTTTCAAGAGATTACAATTTATTTTGTTCTTTATTTTCAATATAAGCCATCCAATTTTTATCTTGGGAAATGATTCCTAACACCCACCAAAATATATGTTGCCTTATAGAGAAATCATATATAGATGCTTCTCTAGTCATAGGGTCAATCTCTCTCTTAAGTGTACTAAACAAGGAATTGATAAAATGTGTACCTCTATATGCTCCATGTATGTGTTATTATAATGCATGTTTAGTGAATTGATGCTTCTCCATTCATAGGTCCCATCTCTTTCTTAAGTGTACTAAACAAGGAATTGATAAAATTTGTACCCCTATATGCTTCATCTATTTGTTTTTCTAATACATCTTTAGTGAATTAAGAGATGGTTCCAATTACAATTCCCTTGGAATTGATGTGATCTTCTAATCCTACCAAAATTTTATGTATGGGCTTTAGTGCATCCATACATTAATTTTGCATAGACAAAACTATTTAATCATGTTTTCAACAATCGTTTGTAGGCATGTTCAATTTCCTATTTATGTAGATATATCCTTTTCCAACATTTTTTATAATTTATGGTAATTGGATCAAAATATGTCATTGAGTTGGTCCTCCTTTTTTATCAAGTTCAATATTTTTGGAGGTGTTATTTTATTTTGAAGTGGAATCCCTAGCTTCTCTTGAAACTCAAAGATGCGGAATCTAAACTTTGGGATAGTAGTGTATAAATTTATAAACACAATAATGTATTTCTGGATCCTCCTGATCTAACAATTTAATCTTATGTTAAATACAGAATCCTTCCACTTAATTATTTGTGAAAATTAAATCGCCAATTTCAAAACACATATGAAGCAAAATCAATCGCAAATAACAAGATGTTTTACCAGGAAATATTAGAGCTAAAAAACCCAACTATCATATATTATGTATATCAATGGTACATGTAAAAATCTCATACAAAACTCAGCTCATAGAGCTCTCAGTAAAATATACAATCGTCACACACTGTCATGCAGAAATATTCATATCTATGCACCAATTTCTTCCCTCCTGGCAGCCTACCTCCACTGCGCAATCCCTGATGAAGAAGAACCCTGAATGAATTCGACCTTGCCTTGCCTTTACTGCGCAATCCTCATAAGCATCTCCAATGTGTGTGTAGATGCATTGAATGCATCACTATAGTCACAACTGATAGTCCATCTCATCCTTTCACCTATCTCTCCACTGGGTCTCCACTGGATCTGACATGCAAGTAGTTAACTGTTGTATTTCTTCAGTTTCAAGTAAGACACTACTTGTAAATTAATTAAATAATTAATTCACTTATATTTCACTAGTGCATGTTCAGTTACAACTAGTACAACTGAGTTTAACTCACTTAACTGAGTTAAACTAAATAACAACTCACATAACTACTCTTCCAACTCTGTTACAACTTGCCATTGTCAGTTATAATGAATTTCTCCATGCATGAGTCACCAACCACCCTAGGAATTGCGTAATTCCTTCAGCCCACTGATGTGCCACATCTATTGACTGAAATAAAGTGCTTCAAGAGAATAAGTTATTATTTATTGTCTGATTATTATTAAGGGCTAATAATAATCGACATGCATTCTATTTTTAGATTAGCGATCTATAAATAGACTTTGCCCATCTTCTAAAAATAGAAATTCATCCAAAGATAGAATTTTATCAACCATCTATAATCAGCATCCTGCTAATTTTAGAATATGCTCACCATTTTAAAAATAAACATACACCTAAAAATAGCCTATGTGGGCCCCACCAAGTTTAGGTGATTATTTTTCACTAGGATCGAGGAATGATGTTTCTAGATGCCAATTTCACTGTTTCTTGTTGCAATATTCAACACTCCTTCTCAACAAGAAAGGTATGTCTTTGCATGCGCCTTGCAACTCCATGCATCTTCCCTGCAATACTTGCATGCAACACTTCCGAAACTGAATAGCCTCCAAACAACTCAATCAGTATAATGCATCTATCATCAAATTCTCCTAACTTCTACTTAGCTACTGCACATGTCTTCAGGAACCAATGCACTGTTGAACTCTACACCCATGCACTCTGCACTTGCTGTCAAATTTGATCCGCACTCTAGTATCTGACACTGTCACTTTGATCTAACTGCATCAATCCAACTGATCATGCTACTGTTGTTCTGTGGGCACCTCGTAGCTAGGTTCAATTCATGAGACCCACACCATCTCAATGAACCTTGCCCAGAAATCTCTTCTTGGCATTACTCATGCATATCGCCCCACCTCTCACCTGGTGGTATAGCTGCATGCACTCCCTCTTCCCATCTGGCTCAAAATTTCTCTGCATGAGTAGTTTCTCCCACTCCATGATCCTCATCCTGTGGTTACTCCACATCCCGAGGTTCAGTCTTACCTGCATGCAAATCCTGCTCCCTCTCAAGCTTCAATTGCATGTCTTCCTCGTACTTCCCAACAGTAGGAAGTTGCATAGAAATCCCATCTACTTCAAGTATTTAGAGATTCTTAACTCGAATCCCAACCTTCTTGGCTTGCCCTGTTGCTTTGTGTCGCAGGAAAACTTTTCCTTCACTAAAGACAACATCATAGCCTCTATCCTCTAACATTGTGACTGAGATTAAATTCTTCTTTAAACCTGGAACATGCACAACATATTTTAAATGAAATATTTTACCTGACACCATTTTAAAGGTAATGGTACCAATGCCTGTCGCACTGTATTGTCCATCGTCACCCAACTCAACATGCATCTGGAGATCTTTCTCCACCAAGTCACGGAACAATTTCTCATCTCCCGTCATGTGAAAGGAAGAACCACTATCAAAGTACCACCCCGATCCCAATCCACTAGACACCATGCATGCGATCAATGAGAATTGAAGCTCAAATTGTGAGGCAAGATCCTCACCAACTGCAGCTCCAGCAACCATCTTGTTCTTCTTCTTATGTGGATAAATTTGTGGCAATATGTCCAAACTCGTGACAGTGAAAGCACTTCACTTTGGACATGTTGTGCTCCTTAGCATCTTCTCCGCCCTCAGATCTAGAATGGAATTTCTTCCCCTTCTTCTTCTTCGCCTTGGAAACCAAAGCACAATCCTCTTCATCATCATGCTTTAATGAAGATCCATCCCTGGTGGTTCGCCTTATCTCCTCCTACACTAGATCTGACCACAGTCGCTCCCAATCTGGCAGTTTCTCCCGTCCATTGACAGAGTCTTGATAATTGTGCCAACTCTTTGGAAGCCCAAGGAGAGCCAAGCTCACTAAGTCATCATCCGCAACACTGACTCCTACACTCCCAAGCTCATCCCTGCATTGGACAAACTTTGTCAAGTATATTGGAATAGTGTCGTTCTTCTCCATCTTGATTTTTCTGAGTTTAACCTTCAACGCCAATTTCCTATGGTCACTACTGCTTTGGAAAAGATCTGTCAAAGCCTTCCACATTGCAAATGGAGTGGCTTTCCCATGAAGGCTTGACACAATATGGTCTTTCACACCTTCCAACAGAATCCTCCTCACCCTTGCTACTTTCTTTTGCCATGCGTCAAGTACTGCAGCATCCACCGAAGTGGGCTTAAGAACATCGCTATCAATGAACTCCTTCAAGCCATTATCTTCAATCACCACCTCCATCCTGTCCTTCCAGGCTATGTAGTTCGAGCTGCCCTCGAGTGCATACTCCAACTGCAACCCATTGAAAGCCATTTCAATGTATACTCAACTATCGCGCCAATAAATTCTTGCTACAAATTTGAATTGTCCACCAGAACAAAACTCAGCATCGCTTCAATATTGCAATCTCCAGTGATTAACATTGCTCTGATACCATGTAGAAATTTATAAAGATAATAATGTATTTCCAAATCCTCTTGATCTAACAAGTTAACCTTATGTTAAATACATAATCCTTCCACTTAATTATTTGCGGAAATTAAATCTCCAATTGCAAAACACATACGAAGAAAAATCAATCGCACATAACAAGATGTTTTACCGGGAAAGCTTACAGCTAAAAACCCCAACTATCATATATTATGTATATTAATGGAACATGTAACAATCTCATATAAAGCTTAGCTCATAGAGATCTCAGTACAATATACAATTGTCACACACTGTCATGCATAAATTTTCATATCTGTGCACCAATTTCTTGCCTACTAACAGCCTGCCTCCACTGCGCAATCCCTAATGAAGAAGAACCATGAATTAATTCGACCTTGCCTTGCCTTTACTGCACAATTCTCATAAGCATCTCCAATGTGTGTGTAGATGCATTGAATGCATCACTATAGTCACAACTGATAGTCCATCTCACCCTTTCACCTATCTCTCCACTGGGTCTCCACTGGATCTGACATGAAAGTAGTTAACTGTTGTATTTCTTTAGTTGCAAGTAAGAAACTACTTCTGAATTAATTAAATAATTAATTCACTCATCTTTCACTAGTGTATGTTCAGTTACAACTAGTACAACTGAGTTAAACTAAATAACAACTCACATAACTACTCTTCCAACTCTATTACAACTTTCCATTGTCATTTATAACGAATTTCTCCATGCATGAGTCACCAACCACCCTAGGAATTGCGTAATTCCTTCAGCCCATTGATGTGCCACATCTGTTCACTGAAATAAAGTACTCCAAGAGAATAAGTTACTATTTATTGTCTGATTATTATTAAGGGCTGATAATAATGGACATGCATTCTATTTTTAGATTAGCGATCTATAAATAGACTTCGCCCATCTTCTAAAAATAGAAATTCATCCAAAGATAGAATTTTCTCAACCATCTAGAATTATTATCTTGCTAATTTTAGAATATGCTCACCATTCTAAAAATAAACATACACCTAAAAATAGCCTATGTGGGCCCCACCTAGTTTAGGTGATTATTTTTCACAACAATCAAGGAATGATGTTTCTAGATGCAACTTTCACTGTTTCTTGTTGCAATCTTCAACAAGTAGTTGTATCAATTTTATAACATTTTACTTCATTGTCAACGTCTTAGATCCTTTCATTATATTCTTTGATCTCCTAAGCCATGTCTATAATATTTTTCTGCAAGGCTTGAAAGAATGTTACTCCAAGAAAGGCCATCACTAGAAGAACCCTTATAATGTACACTACAAATGGGGCTTCCATACTTATCATGAACATAGGAACACCTAGTTATTTGAATCCTTCATGTGAATATTTTATGATATTTCATCCCTTCTTTTCAAAATAAAAAACATCTAGTCTAGCCATGTTATCTAACTTGGAAGGGGTGAATTCACCCAATTCAATTTCTTAAAGTGGGAAATGGCCTCTTGAAATGGTGGTTTTGCGAGTTCCAATGGAAATTTTTGAAATGATAGTGTCCATTAGGTCTATGTCTTGTGCGTCCTCTTCTTCCGTCTTTTCTTCCTCTTCATTCCTAATCATTGTTTCTTCTTCTTCTTCTTCTTCTTCTTCTTTCAATTTCTCTTTTTCCTCTTCTTTCATGAGGCTTTCTTCTTTTTCTTATCTCATCTTTTCTTCTTCCTCTTCTCTTTGTTTATGTTGTTTCTCCATCAATTTCTTACTTATATCTTCCTCTTGTCTCTTTTTTCTTCTTCCTAATGTTGAAGCCTTAATAATTTCATCTCTTTTTTTCTTTTCTCCTCCTCTAGTACCTATTGAAGTGTTACTACTTCAACGTCTTCCTCCAATATTTCCTTTCCCATTACTACCTTGGCTATTCCCTTTCTAACCTTTCTCTTTCCCACCTTTCTCTAATTTTTCTCTTTCGGCTTAAATCCACTCCCCATTTTGAAAAGGATTGTTGATCATTTTTTCTATCAAGCAAAAATATACCATCATTTAGAAAAAGTATTTTGAGGAACAAGAAATACTCTCCTTGTTTTCACAAACGTGGAACTCCTCTTTCAATATATGGAAGATTATCATGTGTGTATTTGATGAATTTAGGGGACAAGTGCTACTCTCATATTGCATATTTTATTATTAATAATATGAATTAAGTGTGTGTGTGTGTGTGAAGGTATTTTCATCTTCAAGTTAAACTATGGCGTTACAAGATGAAATAAAAATAAAATGGATAAGTCACTGAAGAATTTTAAATGATTGTTGCAATAATATCAAATAAATGTGTAAAGCTTCATATGTACTAGAAGCTTTATATATTTAATTAATCTTTCTCCTAGCTATAATAGGAGAAAATAATCCATTTTACACATTTAGATTAATTGTGTACTACATTTTAGTCACCAATTTCATTTTTTATTGACTAAATATTGGAAGACTAAAATTTCTATCAATTTAATATCTAAAACGATTTGAGGTTTAATTAAAACTACATAAAATACTTTACCCATCAACATATTATTAAAACTACATAAAATACTTTACCCATCAACATATTATTAAAACTACATAAAATACTTTACCCATCAGTTTAATTCGATTTTCACGGATCTTCTTATTCCTTTGCATATTGATTAAATTTGATTTTTTTTTAATTAAGAAATAATGAATAAGATGTAAATAGAAGTGCAGGTGAATGTAATTTTGGTAGAGAAATTGCAAAAATGTTTATTAAATTTGACATAGATTATTGTGTTTTATTGTGTTTTTTTTCATTATGGTTGATTTTTATTAAATATATTAAATTTTACATAGAATGGTGTGTTTGTTTAATTATTGTTGAATTTTTATAAAATATAGAATAGTGTGTCTGTTTTATACAATCCGCTGAGCCGGCTAGAGCAGGGCGGGAGAGCATCCGATTTACACATTACATTACATCTATACATTTCCCAATCAAATTAACAATATCACATAAATTATTATACAAAATTGTTATGAAAATCACGCATTACAATACTCAACTGAAGTATACTGAATTATATTTAATTTATTTACAAATTCTATATCTTTAACCATAAAGTAAAGGCAAATTTAATTACTAACTTTACACTAGAGCCATCCAATACTCAACTGAGATTTACTGAATTATATTTAATTTATTTACAAATTCTATATCTTTAAACATAGAGTAACGGCAAATTTAATTACTAACTTTACCCTAGAGCCCTCTGATGTTGAAATTCGGAATCTAATGAAATTTTCTATATAATAATTCTTATAATTTTTCCAGTTTATATTACTGAAAATTTGATAACATAATACAATCTAACTCAGCATTACTTAATTCGGAATCTAATGAAAGTTTCTATATGATAATCCTTATCATTTTTCCAGTTTATATTACTGAAAATTTGATAACATAATACAATCTAACTCAGCATTACTTAATTCTTACAGATCTCATATAAGTTATTGCTATATTATTTAGAAATTCTCTATTTTTAATAATTATGAAGTAAAGCCAATTCAATTATTTACCTAACCCTCAATGACATCATATAAGTTATCTCTATACTATTTAGAAATTCTCTATTTTTAATAATTACGAGTATGAAATAAAGTAAATTTACTTGTCATCCATTAATTGTTAACTTTTACTCCATATCCATTTAATACTCATACTCATAATCAAATTGTAAAATTTAGTCCGTATTCATTAAATACATACCAAATGTTGGAAATTCCAATCTCATAATTTTTTTTCTGGGCAGCAGTTGCTGCAGATTTTCCAGCTTAAATTTCTAAAACATGGTAGGTTCTACTGCATGAAGATCCTAGACAATACAAATGAATTGAACTCAGTTGTTGGTTGCGCTCAAAATGGTAACCACTTCCCTCATTGTTGGCCTCTTTTGAGGTGCGTCTGAGGTGCAAGCGATACCCAAATTCAGAAGCTTAACGGTCTCATCTTCAATCGAGTACTCGCTGGACGCACTTCGTTCTAGAAGGTGAGCAGCAACAGCGCTCAATGGGTTGCTATCGCCAATGGCGTTCAGCACCCACTGTCTAAGTGTGGTCGTCCCGTCACATAGTGGGCTTCTGCCACTCACCATTTCGAGGAGGACGATTCCGTAGCTATATACATCAGCCTTTGAGGTGATTCTCGAACAACCTGCATACTCTGAAACAGACAAGACATGATTGAACTTTCATCATCAGAATGACAATGCAAAACACAAGTAACAGGGCCTGCAATTTTGTGTTACCTGGTGCCATGTAACCGATGGAGCCCCTAATGTTGGAAGTACTGAAACCCTTGCTGACGTCGCCATATTTCAAGATTCTTGAGAGCCCAAAGTCAGCAATAGCAGGTTTTTGGTCGAAATCGAGCAAGATGTTGGAAGGCTTGAGATCACAGTGAAGGATAGGTTGTAAACCCTCTTCGTGAAGATACAGCAATCCATTCGCGACGCCCAGTGCAATACTGACGACACTTTCGCAGTCGAGTGTTCTCTCTTGTATTTGCGTGGCCAAGGTTCCATTGGGCATCATCTTCATGACCAGTGAAGTCATTCCAGGACTATTGCAATAACCCAACACTCGAACTAGGTTTCGGTGTCGCGTCATGCCTAATACCCGCATTTCAGCGATTAGATTACCCTGGAATGACTCCACGCTTGAATCGCCTTTGAATCTCTTAATGGCAACCTCTTTTCCATCAGGAAGGCAGCCTTTATAGACTGTTGCTGTTCTCCCAGAACCAATTATATTCTCTGGACTGAATCTTCCAGTTGCCTCGGAGAGCTCGGCTGTGGTCATCGATTTTATGGGGTTGGCCTTCTCTGTCATTCCAGCAGATGTCGGAGGATTTCCCTTGTTCGACCTCGCTCGGGTACGGATAGCACAGAATAATAGTGCTGCCGTGATGACGCCGCCAAAAGCCACGGCAGAGAAGATGATGGATAATTTCTTGCCTTTGCTAAGTCCCGAGGATGAGGAAGGGCCCGGAGCTGGTGCAGGGCAAGGTATACCGAGGATCGGCCCGCATAAACCTACGTTTCCAAGAAAAGAAGCGGCCGTAAGATTTCGGAAGACGCCCTTCTCTGGAATTGGGCCGGACAGAGTGTTGTAGGACAAATTCAGCGAAAGAAGAGTAGCCATGTCGCCTAGGTAAGGTGGAATGTTACCAGAGAACTCATTGTCGGAAAGATCCAAATCGGTAAGAGTGACCATGGATCGAAGCCATAGGGGAAGTTGTCCCTCAAATCGGTTGCCGGAAAGGTTGAGATGCAGAACCTCCACGCAGCTTCCCATACTGCTGGGAATCTCACCACTCAGCATATTCCCTGCAAAGTCTATGTTGGTAACAAGCATCATGCCTCCGATCTCGACGGGAATTCTGCCTGTAAGCATATTATTCGCCATAGAAAATGATTGAACTATATGCCTTAAATTCGCAACACCAGGAGGTATGTTACCTCTAAGCCGATTGTAGCCGAGATTCAAGTCCTGCAGACCAGTGCAGTTGGAGAGGCTGTCTGGTATTGTACCGCTCAGCTGATTGTGGTCGAGATACAGGCTGACAAGCTGAGTCAAGCCGCGTCCTAGCTCTTCTGGTATAGGCCCACTCAGCCGATTTCTGTGCAACCAAAGCTGGGCCAAGCTGGAGCAGTTGCCTAGCTGTGCAGGAATCCATCCGCTCAAATTGTTGCCTTGTGCCTGGAATCTGGTGACTGATTTTAAACGGCCATAATCAGTGGGTATACTACCTGTCAGCGAATTGTCTCGCAGCTGCATGTACTGGACGTTGGTAAGATTGCCCAGCTCCGGCGGAAGGGAGCCCGTGAGGAAATTGGATCTTATCACAAAATTATCAACATTGGAGAGCTGTCCAAGAGATCTGGGGATTCTGCCCGTCAGAGAGTTACCGTAAAGGGCGAACACTTTGAGTGTCGTAATGTTCCCGAGAGCGCTAGGCATGGGACCCTGGAAGTTGGCCAGTTCTATGTAAAGTCTTTCCAAGTATCGTAATTTGCCCAATTCTGCAGGGATTCCACCGGACATGCGGTTGTTTCCAATCATCAATACCCTCAATTGAGTGCAGTTGGAAGGAATCGATCTGGGAATCGTTCCAGTGAGGTCGTTAACATCTAAACACAGGTTTTGCAATCTAGACAACAAACCTAACTCTGGAGGTATGGTTCCATTTAGTAAAAGATTCAAACACAAATCTAGGACAGTAAGCTTTGTGCAATTAGATAGAGCCAGTGGAATCGGACCTTCAAAGTTGTTCTGGCGGAGGTTGAGATGGTGGAGATTGGACAGCGAGGCAAGTCGAGGAGGAACGAGGCCGGTGAGGTTGTTAAACGAGAAGTCAAGATAGTGAATAGCAGTGGAATTGAAGAGGTTGGTGGGAAGGGTGCCAGTGATATGGTTATGGGCAAGCGAGAGAGTTGACAGTGAGGAATTGGATCCTGATCGAAATAGGGAAGAAGGGATGGAGCCCCAGAAGCTATTGTAGGAGAGGTTGAGCGATGCCAAGAGGTGGAGGTCGCTCAATTCCGGTGGGATTGAACCGGAGAGGCTCCTGTTTTGCAGATCCAAGGCCACTACGTTCCGTCCCTTCTCTTGGTCGCAGGTGACACCAGTCCAATTGCAGAAGTTGTTGATGGATGGTTCAACCCAGTCATCCAGTGACACATAATTGTAAGTTTGTTTGATTGCCATGAGGAGTTGAGCATCGCGTGGAACGTTTGTGCAGTTTGCTTTCATTACGCATATAGATACTGAAATCGTTGTCAGCGCCAAACACAAACACAGGAGTGGAGCATTCATATAATTCCTCTGGCATCTCATGATGAAAAGATTTTCTAATTACAACTTTGAATACACGATCTTTATGAACAAATTCATATGCAGACAGTATCAAATAGTGATGAACATTTTTCTGCAATCGCCGAACTAGTTAACAATAACCATGAATGGCATAAGCAAAGAAAATGAGGAATGAAAACAGTGGAGCTGCGGGAGGCCATAGCCCATATATAAATTCTTTTTAAATATTAAAATTTTAGACAACTGACTTCACATCAGAGAAAGATGAGGTCATAAAAATCACATAAAAGGTCATTCAAAATCTCATAAAGGAATACACAAAACATTTCCAATACAAGAATAGAAACATCATTACTGCAATCATCTAGAAGAGGGTTGCTGAGATTTTGACTGGAAAACGTTTCAAGTACATGCATCTCTGGATAGGTTTGATTTCAATGCAGACAATGGTGTGGACCCACCGGAAGAAACTGTGGCGTGACTTACAGTGGTGTGGACCCACCGGGACCCACCAGAAGACACTGTGACGTGATTTCACTTCTGAGTAGTCTTTTGTGCGATTTTTTTAAGGTTTTTACCGTAATTTTTTTGGTTTAATTTCTCTAAAATTCTATCAATGAAAATAGAAGTTTGATGGGTAATCTTGTACAATTTAAGTGCTCTGGAGTTTTTTAAGGTGTGGAATCTATATATAAAATAGAAAAATAAATTTAAATAACAGAAATCAAGATTTTACTCAAATTTTTTCACCAAATTCCAACACTTAAAACTCCAAAAAATCACACTAAAACAATCCAGGAATTTAACTGCTCTCCTTCTTCCATGCGTAACCCTATCGATATTCAATATAGAATAGCAAGCTTAGACAAAAATCTATATGAAATTCATGCCCATTTCCGCTAAAGATGACCATCAAAATTCTCTCATTCAGGCCCCATTACACAAACCACACATAGAGCATTTCTTGTATTCTAATACAAGAATACAAAGATCATTACAATCATGAAGAGGATTGTAGTTGAGACTTTGAGTAAAGTTGATTGAACACGTTTCAAGTCCATACATATCTCCGGCGAGCCTTATTTCAGCTGTCATAGGCCCATTAATGCGGCCCCGGGAGCTGATGCAGGCCGCACGATGATCGTGTGCTTTAATCCGACGGCCTGCATCAGCTGGCTGGGCCGCATTAATGGGCCTATGGCAGCTGAAATAAGGCTCGCCTTATTTCAGCTGCCATAGGCCCATTAATGCGGCCAAGGGTGCTGATGCACGCCGCACGATGATCGTGTGCTTTAATCCGACGGCCTGCATCAGCTGCCTGGGCCGCATTAATGGGCCTATGGCAGCTGAAATAAGGCTCGCCCATATCTCCTTGGGTTTGATTTCAACGCATGATGCACGAAAAGAGTTACAAAGAAATTGTGGGTGACTTAACTTCACTCTCCGAATTCAAAGTTGATAGGCGCCACCCATCACTATTTCATATCAAAAGTCACATCTCAACAAGTTTGTCGATCGGAAGACTTAACTTCACTCTGAGTATCATGATGCCGAATTCAAAGGTGATAGGCGCGACCCATCACTATTTCATATCAAAAGTCACATCTCAAAACTTTGTCGATCAGAAGACTTCCACCACGTGGTCATGATAAAGAGAAGATATGAACATATCATGGAATTTTTACTCCTTTTAAGTGTTTGACCATAACCCATTTTAGGACAAACTTGACTTTCATTCAGTTGGACATTGAGATCTATTTCTTTTGGAATCCGTGGGCATACTTCGTCGGTCTTTTTTTTCATGGTTTTTGTTTTATACGGATTTTGAGACATTTTTTTTTTTTCATGGTTTTTGTTTTATACAGATTTTTTGACATACTAATGTTGTAAAATTAAAAAGAAATAATGTTGTTTTTTTAAATAAATATAATTTAGACTTTTGGAAAAAGGTAACTGTAAAAAATAATAATAAAAATATTATTGATTTTCATGTTTAAAAGATTAAATATATTTTTTTAAATAATAATAAAAAAACATATAAAAATATTTATTCATTAATTATATATTATTAGTCAAACAACTCGAATTAAAATGTCTAAATGATGCTATAGTTTGAGTAAATCAAGTATGAAGAAACGCTGGTCCACATGGAAACCTCCTTTACATTATTACTTTTTAATTTTCCTCATGTCTACATTAGAGCTTGATAACGAGATTTGTTGAATAGGTAGTGCAATAATGATATATGAAATCTGATGGTAATTACAAATTGTTAGTGAATTTTAGTAATTGTATACAGCAAAAGGATCTATTTATTAGTAAATATGGAGTTTTACAAATGGTAAAGTTGGATGGTGTAGGACAATGGAAATTTATGGGACAATTATCTAAGGTTGGTAGTTGAGATTTTGATTAAAGTTTATTTGGGAGTTAGCGTGCTTTTCAATAGATACTAGGGTTGGCTACAATGGAGTAAACTCATGAGAAGAAACTATGAGGTGATTTGGCTTCATTCACATTATCATGCCAAGTAATAGACACAACAAAATTACATTTTGTATTAAATGAAGATATCTTTTTATGCTTAGATATCACAAGTTTGTTGATCACTACACTTCTACCACATTCTTCTGGTAAATAGAATATATCGATACATCATGGAATTTATATCAAGGACTGGTGGATAATAACCCATTTCACAACCAACTTGACTTCCAATTCTAGTAGTTTGACTTCAACATTGAAACATTGAAATCTAATTTTGTTTTGGAATTTCTTGCCATTTGTTATTTTTGTTTTATGCTGAATTTTTTTTTTTAATATATAATGAAGAGATATAGGAAAGTTGTAAAATTAAAACAGTAAAAGTGATTTTTTAAAATTAGACATAATCTACACATTAAAATTTGGGAAAAAATAATTATCAAAATTAATGATATTAAAATATTATTGTTTTTTTTATGTTTGAAAGGTAAATAATTATTGTAATAATAATAATAGAAATACAAAAATATAGAAAATTACTAATGAGTATAAATTAACAATCTGAACATGGAAGTTTGAATGATCATATACTTGGAAAAAAAAAATCAAGTGCGAAGAACATCTGCCAAGAAATGCCAACAACTTGACCTTCTTTTCAATGTTATGTGCAACCATGTACAATAAATACATGAAACCCTAAGACAATGTTGAAAGATGAAAACGTCCTTTAAGATATTTTTTTTTTCCACAAGTTTACATTAGCTTGTTCAACTACAAGAGCTTGCAATATAAAGATAAGGAGATTGGTTGAAGAGGTAGTCCAATAGTGATATACTAAACCCTATAATAGTGGAGAAGGATTGCAAAGTGTTAGATGACTAATTAGATTGTGTACACTAGAAAGACTTATTTATTAGGAAACGTGGAGTTTCACAAACCATAGAGTTAGATGGTGTACCTAAGGTTCTAATTGTCACGTGAAAATGGAAATATATTATAGCCAAAAAAAAAAATATGTAACCCACCTCAATGACTCACCGACATTGATATTTCCCTAAATGATGTGTTGCTTGGGTCTCCTTTGCCTTCAACTCTAAGTGGTGGATCATTTTCAATACACCTTATTATAGTTATTTTGCATATACACTATAGTCCCACTTAGATTTATGGATGCAAATGTAGTGATGCTATAATTTTGGCTCAAGCCTCCTCATCGTTATACATCTACAAACACATAATTTTTTATCAATGCATGATCTTAGATTTTTCTTTCTAGAAATCGCACTAGCATATATGATAGACGATAATGATTCTACAATAGAAACGATTCCACATGAATAGTGAGAGTTGACTTCTCTTTGTTAATGGCTTGAAAAGGTAACAAGAGTGGAGTATTCATATTCCTTTTCCATATCATAATTGAAATATTTTATATTTACGACTTCGAATACAAATATTTTATGAACAAATCCATATGCAAAGAATATCAAATGGAGATTAATGTTTTTGCTACAACCGCTGAACGAGTTAAAGAGGAGCAAAATATCAAGAAAAATGATGAATGGTATAAGAAAATAAAATGTAAACATTGTGTCGGAGGGAGGTGATAGTAAATATAGAAATTCTTGTTACATGTGAAAAGAAAGCTTAGAAAAAAATGTTTGTGAAATTCAGGCCCAAGTCAGCTAAAGATGAGAATCAAAAATCTCATTGTGGCCCCATTCAATGGGCATACACAAAACCTGAAGTGTACATTTCCATTTCAAGAAGAAACATATCATTGCAATCATCTAAATGGCGGTCATTGAGAGTTTGACTAAATTTCTATGGGGAAGACACCTCTAGTTGGGTTTGGTTTCAATGCATCATGCATGAAATGAGATCCAATGGTGTGAACGTAGAAAATACCATTCATGCCCCATTCAATGGGCATAAAAAAACCTAAACTATAAAGTTCCATTTCAAGAATAGTTAGATCATTACAATCATCTAAAGGTTTGTTGTTGAGATTTTGACTAAAATTTATGGGGAAGACACCTCTCGTTGGGTTTGGTTTCAATGAATCATGCATGAAAATATTTCCAATGGAGTGGACATAGAGGAAGGAATTGTGGAGGTGGGTTGGAATTTGGAAATCGACTTATTAGTCAAATTTGATGGTTTTCACACTTCCTCAACCCATTTTCTCAATTTTAATTTCAAGGAAAATTCTTAACGTTTTTGTAATTTTTTAAACCCGATTATAATTTCTTGTCAAATTCCATCCCTGTTGTGGGGTGACTCGAAGAGTTCCAATGGAGTGAACACATCAGAAGGAATTGTGGGGTGACTTAACTTGAATCAAAGTGCTCCAATGGAGTGGAAAAACGAGAAGGAAGTTTGGGATGACTTGACTTCACTCTCCATATCATGTAGAATTCAAAGGTGATAGGCTCAAGATAAATAAAATATCTCAATATATCATGGAATTTATGGCACGAGAAGGAATTGTAGGGTGACTTGACTTCACTCTCGGTAACATGTAGAATTCAAAGGTGATAGGCTCAAGATAAATAAAATATAGCAATATATCATGGAATTCATATAATGGCGTGTTTGAAAATAAGGCATTACATGACAAACTTGACCTGAACTTCTAGTAGTTTATTGATGATCTGAAATGATTGTATTAGTTTTGTTGTGCTAAGTGTCTTTTTAGTTTAAAAACATGTGCATACTTGTCTCATTAGTTTGCTTAAGGATTGAGTATTTTTTCCATGAATTATAAATGATTTTAGGTGAATTAGAAGCATAAAAAAAGCTTAAATAACACTGAACAGATGTGTAAAATATAGAAATAATTCACCACATGAGATTTATACAGAAGACATGATGAAGCAGTTCACCCCTCTTGGGCTACATCTATTGGTCCAACTCCTGATGGCATGTCAATATTTCATTATGCTCAAAATTTTGCAAATACATGTAGTTACAGTGCTCTAATGGTTGTTTTATTTGCACCAATAGCGCCATAATGCTCCAATTAGTAAAAAACTACTCTTCATTCACTCAGAATGGGCTAAAATTGAGTCTCCTACTCTTTTGCCCAGTTTCACCAAGAAAAACTCCACTTAACTGGAGTTAAAATAGTAAATTACCGCCACAAATAGCATGCTTCTAAACTGCCGCCAGATTTAACTATGGCAATAAGTGTTAGCAGTTGGGGTGGTCACATGCGCACCCCAAACCCGTGGCCTAACCGTGTAATGGTCGGTGGAACCCATGACATTTAACTTTGGTGATAAGGGTTGAACTCCAGTTGAACCTGACCACGTGGAGACATTGGCAACAAACATTTGTCATGTGACAACTGTTGCGAAAACGGTTTAACGTTGCAGTTTATCGTTGTCAGGTTTAGCACTAACTATGCGGTTGGAGTTAACATTTGTTTTCCATGTGAATACGCTGCGGGCACCACTGGTGGTTTGGGACTGTCGGCGGTTCCCAACCCCCCATACACCATTCCACTCAACCATAATACAAACCCACAATCGTTAATAGTTAAGAATCAATGTGCAGTGCGGATGGTAAGACATGCGTGTGTTGGGCAAGAGGTCCGGGGGTCGATTCCTGCGGCCTCCAACAAAATTTTATCACTCCATTTCAGGGAAACATGGCAGCCTTAGGGCTAGCCATGTGGCACCCTATAATTGGTCCTCCAAACCCGTACCTTCCAATAAGAAGCTGACACTTTTCAACCTATGGTTGGTTCTGAGGAAGGAATATTCCTCAAAATATTCCCTTTTGTTGATTGTGCATCCACCCATTTACTGACTGTGCATCCCAGTCAAACCTGATCAAACTATTGTAATTTTACCTATTTGGAATTTCGATCAGAACGCCATTATCCCTTATACGACATCCATTTTTCAAACCATTCATAGCACCAAAATTAGGAAGACAATATCTATGCAACCATCCTAGTTTCAACCCAATCCTTTAACTTTGAATTTTGAGCAAAATTTATGAACTCCTGACCATTCCTCCCCATTGGGAGCTTTTGGATCCCAAAAGACTTGATTACCTATTCAGTAGATGAGGGTACAACTCCCTCACCTTTCCAACCTCCATCCATTTTTCCTTTCTTGGTTTATTGCCTTTGATCCTAATTCGAAGGCTGTCAACACTTCCCCTCTTGGATGCTCTTTCCCTCCTGTCAAGAATTGTATCTTCTTTAAGCTCATACAGAAATTCTAGCAAGAAATATTCAATAGAAGGTAGTTGAACATCAATTCTTTGATCATCCATCAAAGGTGGCTCATACAAGTGTAAGTTTTCAACATTAACAACTGAATACATTTGCATGTAAGAAGGCAAGTCAAGTTGGAATGCATTATTACCAACTTGTTTTATGATCTTGAAAGGACCATATCGAATGGGTTTGAGATTTTTACCTTCCCCTTGCATCCTTTCTTTGCTAATGTGCAACCATACCTCATCTCCCTCTTGAAACTTGTGATCAACTCGATGTTTTTCATGCCTCTCTTTGTATTTTCTTTGACTTTTCTCAATCTGTTCTTGAACTTGATGTATAATATGAATTTGCTCAATGAAATTTCGAGCCTTATCAATGTCACTATGGCCATCAATTGCAACATCCTTCCCAAATATGAATTGTAATGGTGATTTTGGCAAATACCCAAAGCATACTTCAAAAGGTGAGGTTTGTGTAGAAGAGTGCTTTGCCCAGTTGTAAGTGTGCTGAACGTAATGCAATTGTTCATCCCACAACTTAGGATGTTTGCTGCAATATCCTCTCAATATATGCACAACGGTTCTATTCACCACCTCGTTTTGTCCATCTATTTGTGGATGAAAAGTGGCACTCTTTTTCAGCTTTGTGTCCATCGTTCTCCGTAGATTTGACCAAAAATTCCCAATGAACTTGGAATCCCTGTCACTAACAATAGAAGTAGGCAATCCATAATGAACCCAAACATTTTGAAAATAAAGTTCAACAGTTTTTTCAACAGTAATGGTTTTCTTACGTGGCATACGTATACACATTTTACTGAATCTATCCACAACTACATAAACATAATCACGTTTCTTTCTTGACATAGGTAGACCTCCAACAAAGTCCATGAAGACACTCTCCCATGGCCTTGATGGAACCGGTAGTGGCGTGTACAACCCAAGCTTCCTATTACTAGGCTTACTTGTTGCACACATATAACAACTTCTTATAAAACATGACACACTATCTATCATGTGAGGCCAATCACAGTACCTCTGTAGATGCACCATCGTTTTGCTTACCCCAAAGTGTCCAGCAATAAGAGATGAATGAGCTTCTCTGATGACACTTAGCCTCTCTCCTTGTGGAATACACAACTTGCCCAAATGAAACAACAAATTGTTATGCATGTGATAATGTTTTTCTTCAACTTGATTCCCTTCACTCAAATTAGCATACACATCTTGAAGATCAATGTCATGTGCATATTTTTCTATGTAACTCTCATGTACAACAGAATCATTTTTGAGTAAAGTAGAAGCACTAATGATTGGCCTTGAAAGCATATCTAAAAATTTATTGAAAATACCTTTCTTGTACCTTATAACCAAGTGAAATTGTTGAAAAAATCCCATCCACCTAAAATGTCTTGATTGCTGCAAGTACTGTAATGGTTGGTGATCGGTATGTACAATAGTCTCTTTACCAATTAAGTAGTGTTTCCACTTCTTGAAACTTTGTACCAACGCATATAGTTCTTTGTAATATGTAGGATAATTAGTCACAACACCATTAAAAGTTTCAGAATGAAAATCAATAGGCTTACCATGCTTCCAAAGAAATGTGCCCATGGCATAATCACTAGCATCAGTTTGTATCTCGAATGGTTGTCTCAAATTTGGTAATGCAAGGACTGGAGCTTAACTGATCTTGTCTTTTAAAGCTTCGAAATCTTGTTGTTGTTTTCCTCCCCATTGGAAGCCTTTCTTCACATTTGTCACCACATGCATAGGAGTTGCTATGGAAAAAAAGTAGCAATAAACTTTCTCCAATATTGAGCTGCACCGAAGAAACTTCTTACCTCGGTTACTGTTTTGGGTGTGGGCCAATTCACATTGGATTGCACTTTAGAAGGATCAATTCTCAATTCTCCTCCTCCCACAATATGTCCCAAATAGACCAAAGAAGTCTTTCCAAACTCACACTTTGACATCTTAAGAAACAATTTCTCTTTCTTCAAAATATCAAGCACTCTATTCACATGCAAGACATGATATTCTCTTGTTTTTCTAAAAATTATAATGTCATCTAAGTAGACAATAAAAAATTCATCAAGGAATGGACGCAAAACACTATCCATAACACGCATGAAAGTTGCTGGTGCATTACACAAACCAAAAGGAATAACTAGCCACTCAAAGAGTCCTTGTTTGGTTTTGAATGCAGTTTTCCATATATAAATTTCTGCAATTCTTACTTGATGATATCCACTTCGTAAATCTAACTTAGTGAAAAACTTTTCCTCTTTCATCTGATCAAGCAAATCATATATTCTTGGGAGTGGGTAACAATTTTTTACAGTAATCTTCTTCAAAGCTCGAAAACCTACACAAATGTGCCAAGTCCCATATTTCTTTGGTATCAAGACTATGGGTGAACTGCATGGTGAGGTGCTTGGCCTTATGATTCCTTTGTCCAACATCTCTTTGATTTGCCTCTTTATTTCAACATTCTCCATTATCGACATGTGATACATACCGATGTTTAGAAGAGGACAATCTTGCTGCAACTGAATCTCATGTTGAATCTCTCTTTTTGGTGGCAATCTTGTTTCCTCCTGAAACATCTCATGATGTGAATTAACTACATCATATAAATCTGATTTCAAATTAGGATCATATCCCTCAAATGATTCATGATCAATATCAGCTTTAGGCTTAATCATAAGAAGAACAAAATTCTTACTTGAATTTACCATCCTCTTTAACTATCCATCATTTACCATAGCAATGTTTGTCTTCTTGTGATGTGCTCTTATAATGAACTCCTTGTCATCTTTGAATAAATGATACATGTTCTCATGGCGATAGAAGATCACTTTCCCGTCATACAAGTAAGGACTCCCTAATACAATACGAGTGATGTCAAACGGAACCACATCTAATTCAACTATGTCAACAAAATTTGCATTGATTTCAAACTGCAATATACATTTCTTTGAAACCTGTAAATTTGCTTCCTTACAAATCCAACCCAATGGATATGGTTTTGGATGTGGTATGGTCTCAAGGTTAAGTTTCTTAACCAAGTATTCAAAGATTAATTTTTCTTGTGACCCACTGTCAAACAATGTGTCAATCTTGGTATGCTTGGATATGACCCTCACATGAAACATTTCTATTCTTTCTTCTTCATTTGGAGTGTTTATGTGAATGTTTGATGTACTGGTATTGGGTTTAGTTTCAATTTATTTTCCCTTCATTTTCTTCAATCCCATGATGTAATCTTAGATTCATCACCTAAATCAGATCCTAAATCATGTTGAGCTGTAGCAGCAGCTTTTTGTTTCCCTTTGTTATTGGGTTTCTTGGGCCTCATTTTAGGATGTAATTTCCAACAATGAGTTCCATCATGGCCTTCTTTTGAACAATGTTTACAAACCACTTTTTCTCCCTCTTTCTTAATAGATGCATTCTTTTTTTTTTTACCTTTTGAGGTCTTTTCATTGGCTTTACCCTTACAAGTTTTCTTCCTACCCCCTTCAGAAATGTTCTTCCCTCTAGCTTCTAGATGTGTGGCTTGAACACATACTTCATCTAGACTGGTGGGGTTAAACATGAGAATAATATGTTTTAGGTAGCTATGTAAGCCTCCTATGTACTTGAGAAAAGTATCTTGGCTTTGCAAATCTACCCCTAATAAGAGAGCTCTTCTCCTAAAATTTTGGGTGTATTCTTGTACATTTTGTCCCTTTAATTTCCTAAAGTTATGTCAGTTCATGATGGCTTTCTGCATATCAGCTAATGGATAAAACTGTTGTTTTATAGTGGTAATGAAATCTGACCATGATAGAATAATCTTATCATGTTTCTTGATTTCCTCCTTTAACTTGGCTTCCCACCAAACAAGTGTTGCACCTTCCATTCTCAAAGAAGCTAATTGAATTTTGGTATCATCATCTTCAAGGTTCTCTATTCTCAAATAGACCTCCAATTTCCTAATCCAATTATCAAGCTTGTCTGCATTTACTTCACCATTAAACATAGGAAATTCAAACTTAACATCAAGTTTTAAAAAGGTACTTTTACCAGTGTTCTTAGACTTGTGTGGTTGATCTACTGAAGTAGAAGTAGAGGATGATGATGATGACGAAGATGAGGGTGAAGATGGTGGCTCTCCATTCTCTCCATTTCCTCCATTTCCCTTCTTTGACTTATCTTCATCATGTTAACCTCCTGAATATCCTTCTCCTTCCTTGTGAAGTTTAGATCCTTCTCCTTCCAGTCTTTGATTTCTTTCTTGATAAATAATTCTAACCATCTCAGTCATGTCAAGGAATGCTTTCTTGAACACTCTTTCTTCCTCCTTAGGGTCAACTTCTTCATGGATTTCTCCTTCCTCACGAGGCATGCTTAATCTAGCTTCAACTTCTTTAGGAGGTGAACTAGGTGGTGGAGATTGTGGCAATATTGCTCTCCTTTTCTTTGGATCTTCCTGAGACCCTTCTGCTTCCACCAATTTTCCTTCTCCTCTTTTGCGCTTGAGCCTTGTAAGCATATAAAACTTGCAAACAGTTAAACAATTATTTGCACTAAACAACACCAAAGAATAAACTCTAGCTCTGATGCCAACTTGATCTGAAATGACTATATTAGTTTTGTTGTGTTAAGTGTATTTTCAGTTTAAAACATGTGCATACTTGTCTCATTAGTTTTCTTAAGGATTGAGTATTTTTTCCATGAATTATAGAATATTTTAGGTGAATTAGAAGCACAAAACAAGCTTAAATAACACTGAACAACAGTGTAAAATAGAGAAATAAGTCACCACATGAGATTTACACAGCAAGCATGATGAAGCACTTTACCCCTCCTGTGCTACATCTGCTAGTCTAGCTCCCAATGGCATGTCCATCTTTCATTATGCTCAAATTTTGCAAAAACGTGTAGTTACAATGCTCTAATGGTTATTTTCTCTGCACCAGTGGCTCCAAAATGCTCCAATTAGTCAAAAATGACTCTTCATTCACTCAGAATGGGAAAAAATTGAGTCTCCTACTCTTTTTCCCAGTTTCACCTAGAAAAGCTCCACTAAAAGTGGAGAACTCCACTTAACTGGAGTTAAAATAGTAAATTACTGCCACAAATAGTGCGCTTCTAAAATGCTGTTGGATTTAACTGCGGCAATAAGTGTTAGTGGTTGGGGTGGCCACATGCACACCCCAAACCTGCATCCTAACCTTAACGGTTGGCATAACCCGCGACATTTAACTTTGGTGATGAGGGTTGAACTTCGATTGAACCTGACTGGGCAGAGACGTTGGCAATAAACGTTTTTCATGTGACAACTGTTGTGGAAAAGGTTTAACATTGCAACTTATTTCCGTCGGGTTTGACACTAACTGCACGGTTTGAGTTAACATTTGTTTGCCATGTGAATATGCTATGGGGACCACTGGCAGCTTAGGACAGCTGATGGTTCCTAAACCCCCATACACCATTCCACTCGACCATAATACAAACCCACAACCGTTAATAGTTAAGAATCAACGTGTAGTGCGGATGGTAAGGCATGCGTGTGCTTGACAAGAGGTTTGGGGGTTGATTCTTGTAGCCTCCAACAAAATTTTATCACTCCATTTCAAGGACATGTGGTAGCCTTAAGGCTGGCCACGTGGCACCCTATAATTAGTCCTCCAAACCCGTACCTTCCAATAAGAAGCTGAAACTTGTCAAACTGTATTTGGTTCTGAGGAAGGAATATTCCTCAGAATATTCCCTTTTATTAACTGTGCATCCACCCATTTTTTGACTGTGCATCCCAGTCAAACATGGTCAAAATGTCACAATTTTACCTGTTTGGCATTTCGATTATAATGCAATATCTCCCTCATACGACCTCGATTTTTCGAATCGTTCATGGCACAAGAATCAGGAAGACAAGATCTATGCCACCATCCTAGTTTCAACCCAATCCTGTAACTTCGAATTTTGAGCAAAATTTACGAACTCCTGATCAATTGAATTGGACACTAAGATCTCTTTCTTTTGGACTTCCTTACCATAATTTGTTCGTGATTTTTTTAATGGCTTTTGTTTTATTTGGGTTTTTTTTTTTTTTCAAATACATAATTAGGAGATATAAGAATGTTGTAAAGCTAAAAAATAAAAAATGATAAAAAAAGATATGATTTAAAAATATATATATATATATAATTTACTGAAGAAACCTTCACCTAATAAAAACACATGTGTGAAAACAGAAACTGAGTAAGAAAAAAATGATGCAAACACATGACACCGTTATTTTTGGACAAATGTCCCCAGAAAAACCGAATGTGGGAAAACTAGTGCAACATATCTAAGGGTTTATATATTATGCAGAAATTTTATGAATAAAAATATGGGGTGCCTTTCTAGCAATCCCTGTAGATAATCTGACTGAAAAAGAGTTAGTGAGATAAATCTCACAATGAAATCTGGCAACCCAACTGACCAACAAACCTCGAATGATAAGCCATCCACTGTGGTGCGTAATATCTACGTCACTCAATCTGGGGACTGTGTGGCTTCTGCGTAGCTAGTATTCGCTTGGATGGATCTGCCCTTCTTTCCCCTTCTGGTCTCACACCCCAAATTTCAGACACTGGATCTAGTTGACCCTCAGTTGAATTATGGATTCCCTCAAGGTTGCAGTGCTACATGTTAGCCACTGATAAATTCTGTTATACCAAGAAGTGGTTAATTTTTCTCTTCAAAACTTCAAGAGATAATTCCCTTTGAAAACCTATCATCTTTGAATTTTTTATGAAGATAACTAATCTTTTAGTTAATTTTCACTGCTGTTTCCCTTTTTATCCTAAAAAAACCCGTTGTTCACCAAAAGAAAGACTCCTTAAAACTCCATTTTTCATCATTATACTTCTCCATTTCCTTCTCCATTTCGTCCATAAAACCCTTTCATTTTACCTCTGATTTCCTCAATTTCCCCTTTAAAACCTTGTGAAATCCCTTTATAAGGTTTAAAAACGCCTTTTTCCCCTTCTACCGAAAGCCAAAAAAGCCTTGAAAAACCTTCATTTTGACCTAAAAAACCCATTTTTCTATCAAGGCCTTAAGCCCCTTTGGCCTTAGCCCCAGCTCCTTTTCTCCGCATAAGACCCGGAGCCGTAACTCAGAGCTAACCCCCATCGCGCAATCACAATCGGGGTTTTCTTATTTTCTTATTTTCTTGTTTACTTTCAAAAAATCCGATGTGATTAAGCCTTTTTTCCTTTAAAACCCCCGATCTCCTCGCCTTCTTCATAAAACCATAGCCCCGCAACCAGGCGCTAAAGGGCTTAAAACTATTTCCCGAACCTGACTTTCCTTTGTATTTTCGTAAAACCCGAATTTCCTTTGTTTTTTATAAAATCCGACGATATGTTGTAAAACAAATCTGGGTCGTTGATCTCTGATCAACGGCCATTGGCTCATTGCATCACAAATCCGCATGGGTCCTCCCTTTCTTTGTGTCTTTCAAAATTTCGATGCGATCAAACCTCAGCCGTCGATCATCTTTCTGATTCAACAGTCAATACATAATCGCATTACAAATTTCCCTTTCCACTTTTCCCTTTTGCCTCTTCCGATACCGATCCTGCAATTTAATCCCAACCGTTGAATCCACAAGAACCAACGGCTCAGATTTAATCATGCTCCGTCCTAAACCTTTCATCATCACGCCTGCCGATTAAATCTCCAACGTCGATCTCTGATATCGATCCAATGGTCAGTGCTTAATCACGCATCGAAAAAACAAAATCCCTGAAGCTTTGGCCCCTTTCCTTTTCTCCGATGCGATTGAATCTTGACCGTCCATTCCACCAGATCTGACATTCCACACTCAATCGCATCAGCACATTTCATTGTTGCTTTACCCTTTGTCCTTTGTCGATGCGATCTTATGATCAAATCTCCGCCGTTGATCATTCTTAGATCCAACGGCCCACATTCATCCTTTCTTCCGCCCATATATAAAAGGTGGGCCCCTTTTTCTCCTTGTTTCTCCACCAATTTCCTTTGAAACCTTACCATTCCTGTATACTTTTGTTTCTCGACAATAAGGTTTTAAAGTGAATCTTGACCGTCGATCTTCGAAGATCTAAGGCCATCGGGCCTAATTTTTCCGCCCTTTCCATTTCCTTTCATTTCCTCTCCTTTTTCAATTATAACCATTTATCAAAGGAATTTAACGATCGGATAGCCTATTTCACCCTCCACTGCGCACCAATTTTGCTGACGTCACCTAGTCCCTAGATACCCTTTTCACCCTGGAGCTCTTCATCTATCGCACTCAACCCGCACCATTAGATTTGGATCATCCAATCCAACGGACTAGAATCCATATTGCATAAATTTTGAGCCCTTCCCATAGTGCACAACTTTTACGCAATATGGGTGGTTTTGTAAATCCACGTGTCAAGTGTAGACCTATATCACGTTTTTTTGACCAAAATCTAAAACCGCTTCAGAGCTGTGCGAAAAAAGCTGCCGGTTTTTCGCTATACCACTCCTCCCTCTGCAATGTAACTCTAGATTAGGTCCTGGCTGTCGATCTCTGAGATCGGACAATCTCAAATTAACCTTACCACCAATTCATTTGCCCTCCATCATTCCTCCAAACGACCTCATTGAATGATCTCAACCGTAGATCTCCGTTCTTTGATCTAATCCAATGGCCCTTATTCAATATCATGCCCAAACTCCTATTTACACCTGGTTAGCTTCTCTGTCGGGTTTTTCCTCCTTTTTCTGCTGTATCCACTTTCTTCCTCCGCATCGCTCCAAAACGCTTCCACCAACCCTCCTAAGAAATTTAAACCATGAATTCGCAGGATTTAAATAATGTTTATGCGTTTTTATGCAGGTTTAGATGAAGTTAAAGTTAAATCCTCCCGTAGATTTTTTCACTGGTATTGGCCAAGGATGATGATCCTTACGGCCTCCTGATACATATGAAAGGGTTTCAAAGGGATAATTAAACGTTTTTAGGGAATCAATAATTCATGATTATCAGTTTTCTAAGAAAAAACTCCAATGAATCCTTTGGACACCTGCAAACAGCAAAACACAGTCAGCGTCAATTATAAAAGCGTATCAGTGTCGAAGATGAAGATTATGGCTTAATCAAGCCTAAACACAGATCCAAAAATAAATCACTGTGTTTATAGAGAAATATCACTTGAAGGACAACTCAGAGCCACATGAAAGGGGTGAATTGATTTCCCAGCTACTATATTGCCACCTCGCAGCTTTTTGCCTCAAAGGAATACCCAGATCAAATCTCAGTCCGAAACATTAAGGCCAAAGACAACTGAATAGTTATTACAAGCGAAAAAAATATCCCAACTGTCAGTAGAAGCTATTATAAAGATAAGAAGAGCCTCAAAGTCAATCTTTTTTATCCATTAAGCCTAAAAATCAGAAGCTGAGTAAACGAAATAGAGTTGTAATTCGATGCATTCTTGCCTTATACCTTGCATGGTTTTCAAGGCTAGGAGTTGCATTTAGTGTAGAATTTATTACACTTCAATCCTAAAATTATTCCACCTCCTCATTTCTTCTATAAATACTTCTAAAGAAGATGAGATACAGGTTGGTTGATTACTAGTTGTAATACTGAAAACTCTTTGAAATAATACATAGTTTGTTGAACTTGAAGAAGAAATTGAAGTCTTGGAAGCTTGATGGTGTTGTGACATGCTTGTTCTTGAGAAGGATCTATCATTGGATCCCTGAGCTTGGCTGTTGGTGATGTATTCTGAACTGTTTGTTGTTTTTCCTGTTTTCATTATGTTTCATAATTTTTTACTACAGTAGGATAAAAAGTTTAGGATAAGAAATTACTCCTAGAAGCACCTTAGACCTGTTTATCCTTCACTGTTCTATTTTTTCTTCTGCTGAGGTATTGTAGAGTCTTCAATATTTCTCTTTAGTCCTCATGCTTGTTTATTTATCTAACAGTTCAAATAGTTGGTTTCAGCATGATTTATGGTTTTCCCTGCTTGTCTGCTGCCACTTGAAAACTATTTTTGAAGTCTCCCTTTGAAGTACCATTGTTTGTAGTTTGCCAAAGAGGTTTGTTTTGATCATACCCTTTTTTCCTGCTAGAATAGTTGTTTCAAAGGTCTTTATAGTTGTAATCATGGATGTTTAGGAGTTCCCTCTTCTATGCCTGCAATTATGAGTGAATATTTCATGTTTTCTAATTCCTTTGAAATAAAATCTTTGAGGAAATAGGGAGTTCCCTAAAGCTTAGATTTCATTTTAAAAATTTGTTTTGAAGTCATTACTTGCTTAAAGTGTGGTTTGTAGAATTCATGGTTAGCCCTGTCTATCAAATGCCTCTCTATGTTCAAGTTATGTTTTCAAGTTCCCTTTGTTGAGAATTAAACCTCTCTTTTCAAAATCATTAATGTTCACCTCATTCACAAAACTAAAGGATCCTATGGCCAAGTTAGATTTGCCCTTTGATATCCCATATCCATTTGTGAGCCTGCTACTAACTTCATTTTGACTCCATTTCCCAATAAATCAGATATTTCCTCTTTCTACCTATCTTTCCTAGACCTTTCATGTTCTGCAGTATCAATTCAACCAAACAAACAAATCAAACAACACTTGTACTTCATAACTAGTCTAAAATCAATACTTAAAAGCAAATAAGACATGCCTTTGCAAACAATTTGAGAGATCCCTCTCTGAGAACAGGAGGACTAGATCCTGGAACTCTAAAGATTGGTTTTGATGTTGCCTTGTCTTTTGGTTAGCCAATCTATCAAAACACAGGACTCCAACATAATGGCGATCACGGTGGGACCCTGAGTACAATCCTTAAAACAAAACACCCACTGTCCAGTATAGTATAAGTAGCTCTCTTTAAGAACTATCAAAGAAAATGGTAATTATGATAGGACTTATTTGAATCAGTGACAAACTAAGTAACCCTTAGGATTCTCACAGAGCCTTATCAAACCTTGAAGGAATTAGCTAGCTCAACCATAAGAGTAGACTCTATTTGTTTGAGCACCTTAGCTAAGTGTTAAGATCAAACATAGGACACGCTCATAACCATAGAAATGCAGAAAACCCCAAAAATATTTTAGATTGGCTTCATAATAAACATGGTGGTGGAACCATACAACATTTTACCTTCACAAAAGCTAAAAAGATTCCACCTGGCGACTCCACTAGCCCCAGTAGGCCTATTACTCATCTAGGTCTACAGATCTCTTCAGGACTGTGTTAACCAGCCTTGAGGAAGTTTAGAAGCCTAGTCCCATATTAGATAAGACATTGTGAGAGGTAATATTTTCAAAATAGTCCTAAAAAACTTCAGCCTCTCTCATTTTTGAAAAGCAGTCTGGCTTCACATAGGATCAACACTAGAGCCTATCCGGACCCAAACCCTCCAGAGATAGTTGATAATCCTGAAAGCATACTTAGGAAGTCTCCTAAGGTCCAAGTTTCAACTATTATCAGACCACTCCATTGAGCTAGTTCTATTCCTAAAAACCTTGCAGCTCTACAAGATCCACAAGTTGAATTAGCAAACCCATTCAAAACTAGGTCACTTGAGGATATAGATCAGATATATTGTGAGTATCCACCTTCATCTCTAGATAGAGGTGAACATCCTAGTAGCAGAGAAAATACTCCACCTGATTTGAATTTCCTTCATAATTTTGGTTTCTCTCATCTTAGATCCGCTCAACAATATATTGCTGGTCCATCCACTTCTGTTATCCATACACCCACTGTTCAAACTACACAATTCCATCAACCTCCTCCACTTGTAAACCCCCCACTTTTTCCGCAGCCTCCTATCATGGCAACATGGTATGCTCCCCTAGTCCTTCCTTTACCTCTAGTCAATCTTCCACAAGACTATCATTCCAAGATACCATTGTATGATGCCAGTGGTGCTACTGCCGCTTCACAACATGTGGACAAGATAAATGACTATTTTGACAGAAATGAGATTGACGATGAATGTCAAACTTAGATTATTTGCTCAAAGTTTAGGGGGAGAAGCAAGAAAATGGTTCAAAGGCTTAACCCCTAATAGTATCAATGACCTTCAAGCCCTCCATCAATTATTCCTAAACAAGTGGGAAGTCAAGAAAAACCCTCTCCAAATACTTTCAGATTATAATAACCTCAAAATAAACACTGAGGAAAGTGTTCAAATTACTGCACTAGATTCAATAGTGTATATAATGCCTTACCCCCAAAATTAAAAGCTCCACAAGGTTCAGCCTTGAACAAATTCCCTGAAGGATTTGATCTTGAAATGGCTTATCAGCTGAGAGAAAGAGACCCTTTGACTTTAGAGGATATGTAGAAAGGAGCCTTAGCTGTGGAAGTGAATTTGATGGAGAAAAGAGAAAGGATGAGGAATGAGAAGAAAGTATCATTTAGGGAGGAATCTGCGCCTATTGAAGATTGCAACAAGAAATAGTGAAGGAGGCATCCTGAAACATCTTTCCTAATCCTAGTTGGAAAGTGATCACTAGGTGATTTTTGTTGCAAAGTCTATTTTTAGACATATGGATCATGGTCTATGAGTTGCAGGATGCTATTTATGGATGATTGATCGAGTTGGTAAAAATATATGGACCTCTATTTTTAGACATTGGGCGGTTTCTATTTTTAGACTGTCGGGCTAAAAATAGAACAGTCAAATATTATTAACCCTTAATAATATTTAGACTATAAGCATTATCTTATCCTCTTGGAGCACTTCAGTTTGATGCTTGGATGTGGCACATGCAGCTGACAGAAGGAAATACGCTTTTCCTAAGGGTTAGTTGAGCTATTGCATGGTTGACTTCAGTTAGGACTCAAGTGGCAGAGTTTGGTGGAGTTGATGAGATAGTTGGTGGAGTTGTGTTCGGTTTAACTTAGTTGAACTAGTTGTATTTAGTCTAACTGATAAATACACTAGTGATGAGTGGTGTGAATTAATTATTAATTAATTCACTAATTATTAACTCATTATTCAACTAAAGAACACATCAGTTAACAGCAGTGCATGGACAGTTTGGTGGAGACCAGTGTTAGAGGTGGGTGAAAGGGTGGAGTCTACTATCAGTTGTGACTATAGTGTGCATGAGATTTGCACAATAATTGGAGGAGATTGCCAATGAGGATTGCGCAGTTAAAGCCAAGGGAATTCGAATTCATTCCATCCATTCTCTCATCTTGGATTGCGCAGTAGAGGCAGGCAAACAGTGGAGGAGTGTTGAACCCGTGACTTGTTCAAAACTGAGCTAGTTTGTGTGTAACTTTTGGAGACAGTACTGAGTACTTGTGAGGAGTATTGTACTGAGATTGTTACATGTTCTCTTCTATTATAATATACAAAATAGCTGGGGGTTTTCAGCTATAATCTTTCCCCATTACATATTGTGTTTATGTGCGCATGCGACTGTTTCTATTTCCGCATATTGATGATCAATTGTAGAAGAGGTTATGTGTTATGCATGAAGCTTAAATAGTGTGTAACCAGGATAATCTCGGAGAATAATTCAGCAAATTATTCAAATTTCTACATGGTATTAGAGCGAGAATTGATCATCGGATCTATTACAGTGATTACAATTTATTTCGGTAGACAGAGTCTATAATCGGGCCAGGTAGCCTCTGGATCCATCCTTTCTTTGAAAGG
Source organism: Pinus albicaulis (assembly GCA_034641835.2). NCBI lineage: Eukaryota > Viridiplantae > Streptophyta > Pinopsida > Pinales > Pinaceae > Pinus > Pinus albicaulis. Next base: position 1,206,508,009 of record CM076584.1, read on the forward strand.
TGACATATCCAGTAAACGCCCCTACAGTCGATCTCTGTGCTAGAAATACTTTGTTCTCACGGGTTTTAGATCGAGAAGCAGTTGGAGTTTTGAGCTTGGAATTCGAATTTTGCAGCAGTTTGTTTTCTTGGTGCCGGAGTGGAAATGTCTTTCAACGGATTGCGATTGGAATATGCCCTTAAGGGCAGTTCAAATTATGTTGCACGGAAGGACCGGATGGAGGTGGTATTAGATGATAACGGGCTGAAGGAGTTCATAGATGCTAAAGTTCCAAAGCCTAGCGATGCAGCCTTGGTTGAGGCTTGGCAAAAGAAGACAGCAAGGTGTCAAAGGATTCTGTTGGAGGGCGTGAAGGATCACATTGTATCCAGCCTGCATTGAAAAGATTCTCCATACTTGATGTGGAAAGCGTTGACAGAATTGTTCCAAAGCAACAACGACCAGAGGAAGTTGGCGCTCAAGGATAAACTCAGGAAAATAAAGATGGAGAAGAATGACACTATTCCGGTATACTTGACCAAGTTTGTCCACTGCAGGGATGAGCTTGGGAGTGTAGGAGTTAGTGTGGATGATGAGGAGCTGGTGAGCTTGGCTCTCCTCGGACTTCCGAAAAGTTGGCATGCATATCAGGACAGTGTCAATGGTCGGGAAAATTTTCCAGGATGGGAAAGACTGTGGTCTGATCTTGTGCAAGAGGAGATCCGACGGAGTACCAGAGATGGATATTCATCAAAGATATCTGATGAAGAAGACTATGCTTTGGCTGCCAAAGCAAGGAAGGGGAAGGGCAAGGAGAAGGCTTCTCAATCCGGTGTGGATGGTAAAAAGTGTGACATGTCCAAAGTGAAGTGTTTTCACTGTCACGATCATGGACATTACGCCACAAATTGTCCATAGAAGAAGAAGAACAAGCAGGCTATTGGAGCTGCAGCTGGTGAGGCTCTTGCCTCGCAATTTGAGTTGGACTTCTCATTGATCGCATGCATGGTGTCTAGTGCATTGGGATCGGGGTGGTATTTTGATAGTGGCGCTTCCTTTCACATGGCGGGAGATGTGAATCTTTTCAGTGACTTGGCGGAGAAAAATCTCCAGATGCATGTTGAGTTGGGCAACAATGGATGATACAATGTGACCAACATTGGTACCATAACCTTTCAGAGGGAGTTAGGTAAACTCATTCTTTTACAAGATGTATTGCATGTACCAGGTTTAACAAAGAATTTGATCTCAGTCGCAATGTTAGAGGATAAAGGGTATGAAGTTGTCTTTAGAGAAGGGAAATTTTTCCTTCGGCACAAGGCAACGGGACAAGTCAAGAAGGTTGGGATTCGAGCAAAGAATCTCTACAGACTTGAAGTAGATGGGATGTCTACGGAGCTTCCTATTGTTGGGAAGCGGGAGAAAGACATGCAACTGATGCTTGAGAGGGAGCAAGTTTTGCATGCAGGTGATAGTGAACCTCGGGATGTGGAGCAGCCACAAGAGGATCATGGAGTGGAAGAAACCACTCATGCAGAGAAATTTCATGCCAGATGGGCAGAGGGAGTGCATGCAGCTATACCACTAGGTGAGAGGTGGGGCGACATGCATGATTAATCCCAAGAGGAGATTTCTGGGCATGATTCATGGAGATGGTGTGGATCTCATGAATTGAACCTGGATACGAGGTGCCCATAGAGCAACAGTAGCGTGATCAGTTGGATTGATGCAGGCAGATCAAAGTGATAGTGTCGGATACTGGAGCGCGGATCAGAGTTGACAGCAAGTGCAGAGTGCATGGGTGCAGAGTTCAACAACGCAGTGGTTCCTGAAGACATGTGCAGTTGGTACCAGCAGAAGTTGAAGACTTTGATGATAGATGCATGGAGTTGCATGGCGCATCAGACTGATTGAGTTGTTTGGAGGCCTTTCTGTTTTGGAGATATTGCATGCAAAGGGTGCATGGTGCATGCATGGATTTGCATGGTGCATGCATGAGTTTGCATGGCGCATGCAAAGGGTGCATGGCGAATGCATGGCGCTTGTGAAGGTTGTAGGGAAAATGCATGGAGTTGCATGTCGCATGCAAAGACAGTCCTTTCTTGTTGAGAGGTAGTGTTGAAGATTGCAACAAGAAATAGTGAAGGAGGCATCCTGAAACATCTTTCCTGATCCTAGTTGGAAAGTGATCACCTAAACTAGGTGGGGGCCACACAAGTGATTTTTGTCGCAAAGTCTATTTTTAGACATATGGATCATGGTCTATGAGTTGCGGGATGCTATTTATGGATGATTGGTCAAGTTGGTAAAAATAGATGGACCTCTATTTTTAGACATTGGGCGGTTTCTATTTTTAGACTGCCGGGCTAAAAATAGAACAGTCAAATATTATTAACCCTTAATAATATTTAGACTATAAACATTATCTTATCTTCTTGGAGCACTTCAGTTTGATGCTTGGATGTGGCACATGCAGCTGACAGAAGGAAATACGCTTTTCCTAAGGGTTAGTTGAGCTATTGCATGGTTGACTTCAGTTAGAACTCATGTGGCAGAGTTTGGTGGAGTTGATGAGACAGTTGGTGGAGTTGTGTTCAGTTTAACTTAGTTGAACTAGTTGTATTTAGTCTAACTGATAAATACAATAGTGATGAGTGGTGTGAATTAATTATTAATTAATTCACTAATTATTAACTCATAATTCAACTAAAGAACACATCAGTTAACTGCAATGCATGGACAGTTCAGTGGAGACCAGTGTTAGAGGTGGGTGAAAGGGTGAGTGTGACTATCAGTTATGACTACAACTGTGCATGAGATTTGCACACAAATTGATTGAGATTGCCAATGAGGATTGCACAGTTAAAGCCAAGGGGATTCGAACTTGGATCTAATTCATTCTCATCTTGGATTGCGCAGTAGAGGCAGGCAAACAGTGGAGGAGATTTGAACCTGTGACTTGTTCAGATCTGAGCTAGTTTGTGTGTAACTTTTGGAGATATTACTAAGTACTTGTGAGGAGTATTGTACTATGATTTTTACATGATTCTCTATCATTATAATATACAGATAGTTGGGGGTTTTCAGCTGTAAGCTTTCCCCATTACATATTGTGTTTATGTGCGCATGCGACTGTTTCTATTTCCGCATATTGATGATCAATTGTAGAAGAGGTTATGTGTTATACATGAAGCTTAAATAGTGTGTAACCAGGATAATCTCGGAGAATAATTCAGAAAATTATTCAAATTTCTATAGCGCCCTCCACCTCTAGCTCTAAAATGGAAAGGATGATGGAGGAAATGATGAAGGAGATGAGCATAATTAAGAGAGTGAAAGCTAGTCAAAACCAATCAGCTCTCCAAAATAGAAATCAATCTCAAAATCAAAATCATAATTTCAGAAGAAACCAACCTCAGAATAGACCAAGAGACCCTGATCAGGAGATCATACCTCCTTTTCATCAAAAGTATGTAGGTGAGGTCGAAGAAACAATTGAACAAATAGAGGAAGATGATATAAACCTGTTGGGAATAGACAATGATTCTTTTAATGTCCATTACAATAGGAAACAAGGTCTATACACACCCTATGATGATGGAAGAATGGAAAATGAAAATTACTATCAAGAGTTGGAAAATGTCATTATAGAGACTCCAAAATAATATGACCTTAGGAGTAAAAAGAATCACGAAACTCCCAAAACTAAAAGCTCTGAAAACTCTAAAAAAGGTAGCCCCATGAACAAACCCAAAGTTACAAAACAAAAAGATAAAATGGTGGTTGTAAATTCTGATCAAAACAAAGAGAAAGGCACTCAAATTAATGAAAAACAGAGTGCAAATCTTAGCAGCATTAGTACTTCATCTAGTGCTCCTATTAAAACAATTTTGACCAATGTAAATAGAGGAAATCAACAATCTGATTTTGCTGATAGAATGGTGATTAACAAGGCTGAAACAAACATTGTAAAAAATGAGATGTCTTTTAGTTTGGAACAGGAAATTGCCAAGATTAAAATCCCTGTTCCTCTCACTGAATTAGTCACCCAAGATGTATATAGATCACAAATTTTGAAATATTTCAACATAGAAGAAAATAATGACACTTTCAACCTCAATGATGACCAACCAGAGCTCTTATTTGGTCTTGAGATTGAAGGAAGATACCAAGAAGGGCCAGTTCCTCATTTTTATGTTAGTTTGATAATTCATGAAAAATTTTTACACAATGCTATGCATGACACGAGGGCCTCTCATAACTTAATGCCCAAAGTAGTAATGGGGAGTTTAGGCCTTGAAATCACCAAACCATACAAATATCTATACTCCTTTGACTCCAGTAGAGTGAAATGTTTAGGTTTGATCAAAGAACTTTGTGTGAACTTAGCACAAATTCCAGCCAAGTGTTTAGTGATGGATATTTTAGTGGCTGATGTACCTCCCAAATATGGTATGGTGTTATCAAGATCATGGGGGGCTAAGTTACAAGGAACAATGCAAATGGATATGACATATGCAACCATCCCTATTTTTAATCAAACCAGAAGACTTTATAGGGAATCTCATATGCAATTCATGGTGAGCAACATAGATAAACCAAAAAAATTTCCAATCTATTCCATTCAATCAAGTTTAGATTCCTTTATATTGTACAATGAAGACCCAATCACTCAACAAGAAGAGGAAAACAAAGAGGAAATCAGTTTACCAGAACAATCAAAACTTGCCTCAAATCAGATACAAAACATTGGCAATCAACAGAAACAAGAAAATGAAAATGAGACAGAGATACTTTGGACAATAAACTTTGATGGTTCTTGTAATCAAACAAGTGCAGGGGTAGGTGTATGGATTCAGAATACAAACCAGGGTTATTCATATAAACTAGATTTTCCATGCACTAACAATATTGTTGAATATGAAGCCCTTCTCCTTGGCTTACAATTGCTTAAACAATTACAAGCACAGAAAATATTAGTCTTAGGAGACTCTGAACTTATCATAAGACAAATCAAAGGAGAATATTTAGCTAAAAACCCAAGACTTAGAGAATATCGAAATGCTGCCCTTGATTTATTAAATACCTTTGAGAAATGTGATCTCATTTTCATTCCAAGAGTTCAAAATCATCTAGCAAATGAACTTGCTTTCACTGCCAGCAATTTCCCAGTACCTCAGGTAAATGAAAATCTTAACATAAAGGTTAGAAACAGGCCTACAGTGCCTGATAATGAGGATCACTGGCAAGTTTTCGATACTAACAAACACATAGATGATTTCCTGAAATCAGAAAATGATTTTTCCATAACAGAATTAGAAACCAGCCATAAAGAAAACTGTTTGGATAATCAACAAATCCCAGAAATAGAAATGACATATTATGTTGATATAAATCAATGTGACAATCTTTTTGAAGCAGAATTATTTAACAACGCAGTCCAGAAAGACTTGGAAGTTTTACAATGCAAGAATGATACAATTCCAAGAGGTCTCACACCTTTAGAAAACCTTTTTGACTTTAATGATGTAGCCAAAGAACCAAGAATGGAGCCTATGGAAACAGATGTAGAAGAACATAACATAGGCAGCCTAGCAGAACCCAAGATGATCAAACTATCTAGCACACTCCCGACTCACATAAAACTTCAATACATAGAGTTGTTCAAAGAATTTAGAGATGTGTTTGCTTGGGAATACAAGGATCTGAAATCTTATGACACCAGCATCATTCAACACAAAATTCCTCTTAAGGAATATCAGAAACCTTTCTAACAAAAACTAAGGAGAATAAACCTTGTTTTATTACCTTTATTCAAGAAAGAAATTGAAGAGATGTATGATGCAGGGATTATAGTACCCATTAGATATTCAGAGTGGGTTTCAAACTTAGTTTCTATTAGGAAGAAAATAGGGGAAATCAGGCTCTGTATTGACCTCAGAAATCTAAATAGAGCCTTCCTAAAGGACAACTACCCCTTACCCAAGATGGACCATATACATCAAAGAGTAGTTGGGTCAAAAAGAATATCACTGTTGGATGGGTTCTCAGGTTACAACCAAGTGTTAGTGCTCCCAACTGATCAACACAAAACTGATTTTACCACACCTTGGGGCACCTTTATGTATGTCAAAATGCCATTTGGTTTGATGAATGTAGGGGCCACCTTCCAAAGGGCCATGGACATAGCCTTCTCAGAGGATATTGGCTATTTTATAATCATTTACCTTGATGAAATAACTGTTTTCTCAAAGACTGATGAAGAACACTTGATTCATTTAAGAAAAGTTTTTGAGAAGTGTAGGAAATTTGGCTTATCTTTGAATCCCAAGAAGACACTCTTTCGTCTCCAAGAAGGCAAGCTTCTTGGCCACATAATTTCAGAAGAGGGAATCAAAGTAGACCCTAAAAGGATCGATGGCATACTGAAAATCAGCCATCCAAGAAGCCTCAAAGAATTACAATATTTCATTGGGAAGATAAATTTTTTGAGGAGGTTTATCCCCAACCTTGCTGAGCTATTAAGGAACTTGAAAAACATGCTTAAGAAATAGGTAGGTGTGAAATGGACTACACAAGCTAAACAATCATTTGAACTAGTTAAACAAGCCCTCACTCAAACACCAGTCTTGATTAGTCCAGATTCCACCAAATACTTTTATATCTTTTATTTTTCATCAGAACATACAATAGCTACAGTATTACTTCAAAAGAATGATTTGGGTCAAGAAAAACCAATATCATTTTTTAGTAGGGCCTTAAGAGATGCTCCTCTCAAATATAACATCATGGAGAAGCAAGACTTAACATTAGTGAAAGCATTAAAGGACTTTAGAGTCTACATTTTACACTCTCACATAATCGCTTTTGTTCCACATACTATTGTCAAGGATATTCTAAGTCAAGACCCTGATGATAAAAGGGGAAAATGGATTTCCACTAGTCTTGAATATGACTTAGAAATCAGGCCCACCAAACTGATTAAAGGGCAAGGATTAGAAAAACTCATGGCTGAGTCGAACTTCCAAGCACTAGATATGAACATGGTGGATGTGTTGGAAGAAACAGAAGAATTCACTGCCCCTTTCATTGAAGAAACATTTATGAATTCTCCTTGGTATGCTGATATCATTTATGTACTTTTATATTTAAATACCCCCCCTTCTTTGTCCAAAAATAAAGCTAGATCTTTGAAACAGAAAGCTTTAAATTTTTGCATATTAGATGGGGTATTATATTGGAAGAATGCTGTTGGAATTTTTCTTAAATGTTTACTTGAGGATGATGCAAGAAAAATCATGCGTGAGCTGCATGAAGGAGAATGTGGAGGACACCTCTACTGGAAGACCACAACAAATAAAATCCTTAGATCTGGTCACTATTGGCCCACCATTTTCTCAGATACTCAAAATTTAGTCATGTCTTTCCATAAGTGTCAAATTTTTGATGGCAAAATAAAACTCCTTCCCTTACCCTTACATCCCATCAGTGTTGAGGCACCCTTTCAACAATGGGGCTTAGACTTCATTGGGGAAATTCACCCATCTTCATCAGCCCAACATAAGTGGATCCTCACTACTACTGATTATTTTACCAAGTGGATAGAGGCCATACCTTCTAGCAATGCTAATGAATGTTTCATTATCAAGTTCCTCGAAACAAACATCTTATCCAGATTTGGTTGTACCAGAAAAACCATAACAGATAATGCTGCTGCTTTCAAGTCTAAAAGAATGGTTGATTTCTGTTACAAATACCATATCACCTTGGGCCATTCTACTTCCTATTATCCTCGAGGAAATGGATTAGCTGAATCCTCCAACAAGAGCCTCATCAATATCATTAAAAAGCTGTTGGAGCAGAATCAGAAATCATGGCAAAGTAAGTTGGTTCATGCCTTACAGGCTGATAGATTAACTACAAAAAAGTCAATAAATATGTCCCCCTATCAGCTGGTTTATGGCATGGATGCAGTCTTCCCAACATCATTAGGAGTTCCAGTCATGAAACTCCTTCAAGAAGTGCAAATTGAAGAGAATGATATGCAGAGAAGAATCAACCAAACAATTCACTTACAGCAGACCAGAGAAGAAGTCTATGAAAGAACTCAACTAGTCCAAGAAAATATCAAGAAGCTATTTGATAAAAGGACTAAGGCAAACAATTTCCAAGTTGGAGATCTTGTTCTTAAATGGGATTCAAGAAGGGAAGAGAAGGGAAAACATGGAAAGTTTGAGAACTTGTGGAAAGGACCCTATATTATTCATGCTGAGAGAGATCACAATGCATTTTTCCCGAAATAATTGAATGGAGAAGATCTGTATGGAGGTCCTGTCAATGGAAGGATGCTCAAACATTACTTCTGTCAAGAGTCATGAGTTTCAAAGATTTTTATTTTTCCATTGTAGATATCATAGTCTGAACATTGCATTCAAAGTTAGAAAAATAAAAATACAAAAACAATAGAAAAGAGAAAAGAGGGCAGATCGTAAAACAAGAAAGGTACAAACCCATACCAAAAAAGAGAGACAAAATCTGAAAGTGTGCAAGCTCAAATGCCACTCCTAAAAACACACTTCTAGTTAGTCATATAACCTAATCATGACTAATTAGTTGTTCAATTTACTGCTGATAGGTTAGTGAATTAGATCCGCCAAACATCATAATCTTGACTTATCAGTAAGGTAGATTAGTTTAGAAGAAAGAAGGTTCAAACATGCTCAAAACTTGAACCTATGAGATTGATGAAAAAATGGTTCTAATAGGCTTAAAACTTGAACCTGAAAGAGAGAAAAGACAACTCAAATAAATTCAAAATCAGAGCTGAAGAAGATAATGAAGGAAGTTTTAATTTTCAGATCTTAAGACTTCACATTTTGTTTTAAATTTTCTGCCAATTTTAGTCTATGTGCAGCTTGTTTTTATGCCATAGATTAGCAACATGTTAGACTATTCAATCCTGGCTTGTTTGCTTTTAAATTTCTATTTTTGAATTTAGAGAATAAAAGTTTGTCAGACAATCTAATCCTGACAGACAATAGTTAAGTAGAGAAGCTTATGAACTCAACTGTTTAAACTGAGTTCATGGAGGAATAAGATTAGACTTAGATTAGTTTTTTTTTTTCAAAAGAATAAAATGTTGTTGAAGACAGTTTTCCAGTCTAAATGCAATTTGAAAAAGAAGAAAAAATGTTAGGATCATTAGGAATGGGTAGGTAGACATGTTGTTTTGATATAATTCCATTGTTTTAAATTACTGCAGAGATCGCCAAAAAGAAAGGTTGATGCCCAATGGATTAAGGCATTGGTTTAATGAAAGCCAGAGATTTGTAGCTGAGGTTCTAGACACCTAAAGAACCAGTTGTCTTCCCCAAGTGGAGCCACTGTTAGCCACTGATAAATTCTGTTATACCAAGAAGTGGCAAATTTTGTTCTTCAAAACTTCAAGAGATAATTCCCTTTGAAAACCTATCATCTTTGAAGTTTTTATGAAGATAACTAATATTTTAGTTAATCTTCACTGTTGTTTCCCTTTTTATCCTAAAAAAACCTGTTGTTCACCAAAATAAAGACTGCTTAAAAGCTCCATTTTTCATCATTATACTTTCCATTTCCTTCTCCATTTCATCCATAAAACCCTTTCATTTTACCTCTCATTTCCTCAATTTCCCCTTTAAAACCTTGTGAAATCCCTTTATAAGGTTTAAAAACCCCTTTTTCCCCTTCTATCGAAAGCCAAAAAAGCCTTGAAAAACCTTCATTTTGGCCTAAAAAACCCATTTTTCTATTAAGGCCTTAATCCCTTTTGGCCTTAGCCCTAACGCCTTTTCTCCACATAAGACCCGGAACCGTAACCCGGAGCTAACCCCCATTGCGCAATCGTAATCGAGGTTTTCTTATTTTATTATTTGCCTGTTTACTTTCAAAAAATATGATGCGATTAAGCCTTTTTTTATTTTAAAACCCCGATCTCCTCGCCTTCTTCATAAAACCATATCCCCGCAACTGGATGCTAAAGGGCTTAAAACTCTTTCCCGAACCCGACTTTCCTTTGTATTTTAGTAAAACCCAAATTTTATTTGTTTTTTATAAAACCTGACGATATGTTGTAAACAAAATCTGGGCCGTTGATCTCTGCAGATCAACGGCCATCGGCTCATCGCATCGCAAATCCACATGGGTCCTCCCTTTCTTTGTGCCTTTCAAAATTCTGATGCAATCAAACCTTAGCCATCGATCATCTTTCTGATCCAACGGTCAATAAATAATCGCATCGCAAATTTCCCTTTCCACTTTTCCCTTTTACCTCTTTCGATACTGATCCTGCGATTTAATCCCAACCATTGAATCCACAAGAAACAACTGCTCAGATTTAATAGTGCTCTGTCCTCAACCTTTCATCATTGCGCCTGCCGATTAAATCTCCACCTTCGATCTCTGAAATCGATCCAATGGTCGGCGCTTAATCACGCATCGAAAAATCAAAATCCCCAGAGCTTTGGCCCCTTTCCTTTTCTCCGATGCGATTGAATATTGACCATCCATTCCACCAGATCCAACGGTTCATGCTCAATCGCATCGGCACATTTCATTGTTGCTTTGCCCTTTGTCCTCCGCTGATGTGATCCTGTGATAAAATCTCTACCGTTGATCATTCTTAGATCCAACGCTCACATTCATCCTTCCTTCCACCCTTATATAAAACGTGGGCTCCTTTTTCTCCTCGTTTCTCCACCGATTTCCTTTGAAACCTTACCATTCCTATATATTTTTGTTTCTCGACAATAAGGTTTTAAAGTGAATCTTTACCGTCGATCTTCGAAGATCTAAGGCCATCGGGCCTAATTTTTCCACCCTTTCCATTTCCTTTCATTTCCACTCCTTTTTCGATTATAACCATTTATCAAAGGAATTTAATGATCAGATAGCCCATTTCACCCTCCACTACGTGCCAATTTTGCTGACGTCACCTAGACCCCGCATACCCTTTTCACCCCGTAGCTCTTCATCTATCTCGCTCAACCCACACCGTTAGATCTGGATCATCCAATCCAACGACCTAGAATCCATATCGTGTAAATTTTGAGCCCTTCCCATAGTGCACAACTTTTACACGATATGAGTGGTTTTGTAAATCCACGTGTCAGGTGCTGACCTATATCGCGTTTTTTCAACCAAAATCTAAAACCGCCTTAGATCTGCGTGAAAACTGCTGCTGATTTTCTGCTATACCACTCCTCCCTCTGCAATGTAACTCTAGATTAGATCCTGGCCATCGATGTCTGAGATCGGATGGCCCTGATTTAACCTTACCACCAATTTGTTTTCCCTCCATCATTCCTCCAAATGACCTCATTGAATTATCTTAACCGTAGATCTCCGTTCTTTGATCTAATCCAACGTCCCTTATTCAATATCATGCCCAAACTCCTATTTACACCTGGTTAACTGCTCTGCCAGGTTTTTCCTCCTTTTTCCACTACATCCACTTTCTTCCTCCGCATCGCTCCGAAACGCTTCCACCAACCCTCCTAAGTAGTTTAAATCATGAATTCACAGGATTTAAATAATGTTTATGTGTTTTTATTCAGGTTTAGATGAAGTTAAAGTTAAATCCTCCCGCAGATGTTGTCATTGTTATTGGCCAAGGATGACGATCCTTACGACCTCCTGATACATATGAAAGGGTTTCAAAGGGATAATTAAACATTTTTAGGGAATTGATAAGTCATGATTATCGGTTTTCTAAGAAAAAACTCAAATGAATCCTCTACGCACCTGCAAACAGCAAAACACAGTCAGCATCAATTATAAAAGCGTATCAATGTCGAAGATGAAGATTATGGCTTAATCAAGCCTAAACATAGATCCAAAAATAAATCACTGTGTTTATAGAGAAATATCAATTGAATGACACCTCAGAGCCACATCAAAGGGGTGAATTGATTTCCCAGCTACTATATGCCACCTCGTAGCTTTTTGCCTCAAAGGAATACCCAGATCAAATCTCAGTCAGAAGCATTAAGGTCAAAGACAGCTGAAAAATTATTACAAGCAAAAAAAATATCCCAACTGTCAGTAGAAGTTATTATAAAGATAAGAAGAGCCTTAAAGTCAATCTTTTTTATCCATTAAGCCTAAAAATCATAAACTAAGTAAATGAAACAGAGTTGTAATTAGATGCATTCCTACCTTATACCTTGCATGGATTTCAAGGCTAGGAGTTGCATTTAGTGTAGAATTTATTACATTTCAATCCTAAAATTCTTCCACCTCCTCATTTCTTCTATAAATACTTCTGAAGAAGATGAGATACAGGTTGGTTGATTACTAGTTGTAATACTGAAAACTCTCTGAAATAATACATAGTCTGTTGAAGTTGAAGAAGAAATTGAAGTCTTGGAAGCTTGATGATGTTGTGACATGCTTGCTCTTGAGAAGGCTCTATCATTGGATCCCTGAGCTTGGCTGTTGGTGATGTATTCTGAATTGTCTATTGTTTTTCCTGTTTTTATTATGTTTCATAATTTCTTACTACAGTAGGATAAAAATTTTAGGCTAAGAAATTACTCCTGGAAGCAACTTAGACCTGTTTATCCTTCAGTGTTCTATGTTTTCTTCTACTGTGGTATTTTAGAGTGTTCAATATTTATATTTAGTCCTCATGCTTGTTTATTTCTCTAACAGTTCAAATAGTTGGTTTCAACATGATTTATGGTTTTCCCTGCTTGTCTGCTACCACTTGAAAACTGTTTTTGAAGTCTCCCTTTGAAGTACCATTATTTGTAGTTTGCCAAAGAGGTTTTTATTTATCATACCCTTTGTTCCTACTAGAATAGTTGTTTCAAAGGTATTTATAGTTGTAATCATGGATGATTAGGAGTTCCCTCTGCTATGCCTGCAATTATCAGTGAATCTTTCATGTTTTCTAATTCCTTTGAAATAAAATCGTTGAGGAAATAGGGAGTTCCACCAATCTTAGATTTTGTTTTAAAAAGTTGTCTTGAAGTCATTATTTGCTTAAAGTGTGGTTTGTAGAATTCATGGTTAGCCCTGTCTATCAAATTCCTCTTTATGTTCAAGTTATGTTTTCAAGTTCCCTTTGTTGAGAATTAAACCTCTCTTTTCAAAATCATTAATGTTCACCTCATTCACAAAACTAAAGCATCCTATGGCCAAGTTATATTTGCGCTTTGATATCCCATATCCATTTGTGAGCCTGTTACTAACTTCATTTTGACTCCATTGCCCAATGAATCAGATATTTCCTCTTTCTATCTATCTTTCCTAGACCTTTCATGTTCTGCAGTATCAATTCAACCAAACAAACAAATCAAACAACACTTGTACTTCATAACTAGTCTAAAATCAATACTTAAAAGCAAACAAGACTTACCTTTGCAAACAATTTGAGAGATACCTCTCTGAGAACAGGAGGACTAGATCCTAGAACTCTGAAGATTGGTTCTGATGTTGCCTTGTATTTTGGTTAGCCAATCTATCAAAACACAGGACTCCAACACTGCCTCTGCTTGGGACTGCACTACCTCTGCATAGCTTCTATGTTGCCTTTGCTGATATGCTCTTTGTCTTCTTTGCGTTGTATTCCTGGCTGAGGAAAATATCCAACTAGAATTACTATGCCCCTCACTGCAATCAAGAATCACTTAGATCTTATTTTCATTTGAGCAATGCTCTGTCAAAAAAAATTCAATCTCTAGATCATGTCAGTGTACTTTACAAATGACCCTCAAGTCTTCTTTTATAGCCTTCTCGTTGAAAAATCCATGTTCCAGATTATATCTATAATCAACGGCTAAGATTAAATTAGAATTGATATGATGTTTCTAGAAGTTTCATCGAAAGTTTACATTAATACTGATTAATTATTTTAATCTCCTAAGTTAGACTTAGGGTCCTCATTAAAAATAATTAATTTTTCTTATAAAATTGTTTATGGGTGGAATTTCCCCAAACGATTTCTAGGTTATTTGTTTAAATGCATGTGTATAAGCCTCTCCCCAAAATTTGGGGCTTCGAGCACATCTTATGCTACCAAAATTCAGAATTCCCTCTTAGCGAGGAATGACCTCAAACAGATATGCCCTACTCCACACTGCTCTGACTCTGAAGCATCTCTCTCTACGCTGATGATGTATTACATACTGCCCATCAATCACTTCGTTGCTGCTGCATTGTACTGCTATTGAACCTACCATGATAAACACTGCATTCGTACTACAACTCCCTCTCAAATGTTGCATCTTCTGCTAGCACTCCCATTGTTAACTCTCCAATGCAATTCAACTACTGAGAGAAGCAACTGAAAAACATCCATGAATTTGAACAAGTGTTCAGGATGGACCTTAGTGCTGAAAACATTGACTACTGATATCTACTACAATGTCCCTCTGATGCATTGTGATGTTGCTGCTATGCATTACGTTGTTGCTACTCTGCACTAAGTTGTTGCTGCTTTGCATTGCGTTGTTGTTGATCTACACTGCGTTGTTGTTGCTCTGCACTGTGTTGCATTGCTGCAACCATGATCTGCAATGCTCATAGGTTTGCAATGCTAACCACTGTGATTGTCATCTCTGCACTCCTTTGCATCAACTGAGAACTCCTCCAGTCTCCTACTGCTTGTTTTGGGCACCCATAGAAAGGTTGTGACCTAATCAGTGGACTCCTCCAAGATCCTACCCAACTGAAGTTTTGCTGAACTAAAACTCAATGTCGCCCCATCTCCCTCCTAGATATGTGTGAGCACTCATGGCGTACTTATATTTATCAATCTTCATAGTTGCAGCCTTCAGATCATGCTTCATATCCTTGTCCTTATACTTCAAAGGACACTAGGAAGCGTAGTGACCAAGTTCACCACACTTGAAGCACTTGATCTTCGGGATGTCTTTCTTATGTCTTCGTTGCTCCCATTGCCCTTTCGATGCAAGGGTTGCATATTCCTCCTCCCACTTCACCTTCAATCCACTACCACTACTGCCATCAAGTTTGCACTTGACCAAGTCTCTCCTCATCTCTTCTTGCTGAAGAGCAGCCCACATCTCCACCCAACATGTCAATATTTCTCTGGACAAATACTTTCCAATCATCAGTGACTGCATTAATTCTAGTATCACCATCACTGTAAAATAAGGGGTAGACCCTACTGCTACAATTTGGTCATGAATCTCTTGAAGTCTCGACATGAACATATCAATGTGTTCCCCTTTCCGCATCTATGCCATCCTTAGTTGCTACTCAAGGTACATCTTTTGCTTCTCAGAATATCCCTCATACAACGTGGCCAAGGCTTTCCACATCTGTCTGGCAGTATCTTTGCAAGCTATATGGGACACAATGTGATCCTTGACTCCATCAAGGATTATCCTTTTCGCCTTGGCCATATCAGCCTTGTACTACTTCAACTAATCTAGATCTATAGATACAACTACCGTGTTCAACACAAAGAGCTTGAGATCATATTTTTCTAAAGGACAATTGATCCTTGCCTTCCAGGTCACGTAGTTAGAGGCTCCCTCCAACCAGTACTAATCTCAAAGCCCATGAGATACCATGGCCATAAAATTTGTCAAATATGCTCCTCTTCTTCCCCATTTGCGTCGAACTGGACATGGATCTCGTAGGTCTACTTCCTAGATCTGTTGCTTAGATCTTGGAAGAACTGAAATTCCCCAGTTAGGAATCTCCTACAAGAGAAAATTCCCTCACTGTGTTTCTTCTTCTTCTTCTGACACTTTATGCCCAGAAAAATCAAGATCTGCCTACAAAAATTGCATCCCACCAGCTTTGCACTGCTCCCTCTAACTTGGTAAAATTTTGACAGGAGATATTACATCTCCGTCGACTCACTCAGAGAGATATCTTCCCAGAAATTCAGCCCTCCTGGCCTGGACTGCAGAATCCCTATGGTGATTCAAAATGCTTCTTTCTGTAGCTTTTTAGCCTCCATCACACGTTGGATCTACTCTTTCTATTTCATAATGCAAGCTCTGATACCATGTAAAAATTCCAAGATCTAGATCTGGAATCCCTAATGCAAAGACTGAACTACTTCTCATACTTGCAAATATGATTTAACAAGTTATTATGAGATTACTTCTTACAATATCAAAGTAGTTACTGAAGCATCCTTCACCTATTAAAAATAAATTTGTGAAAGAAAAAACTAAACAAGAAATAATAATGCAAACACAGGACACCATTATTTTTGGACAAATGTCCTAGAAAAACCCAATGCGGGAAAATCAGTGCAACATATCTAATCGTATACATTATGTAGTAATTTTTTGAATACAAATATGGGGTACCTTTATGGAAATCCCTACAGATAATTTGAGGGAAAAAGTGTTAGTGAGAGAAATATCACACTAAAATCTGGAAACTCGACTAACCAACAAACCCCAAACGACAAGCCCTCCACTACGCTTTGCATTCTCTGCATCACTCTGTGTGGGGACTGTATGGATTCTACATAGTTCTTCTTCGACTGGCTAGATATGTTGCTCTGAACCCTTCCGGTCTCACACCCTAGTTTCCCGGCACTGGATTTGGGTGGCCCTCAGGTGAATTACGGATTCCCTCAAGGTTGTAGCATTGCCTCTACGTGGGACTGCACTGTTACGCTACCTCTATTGATATGGTCTTTTTATTCTCTGCAATGTATTCCCAACTCAGGAAAATATCCAACCGAAATTACTTTGCCCCTCACTGCAATCAAGAATCACTTAAATCTTATTTTCATTAGAGCACTGCTCCGTTAGAAAAAATAAATCTCTAGATCCTCTTGGTGTACTTTACAAATGACCCTCAAGTCTTGCTTTATATCCTTCTCATTGAAAAATAAAAATTCGAGATTATATCTCCAATCAACGACTAAGATTAAATTAGAATAGATCTACTTTTTCTGGAAGTTTCATCCATAGTTTGCATTAATAATGATTAACTATTTTAATCTCCAAAGTTAGACTTAAGGTCCTCATTAAAAATAATTATTATTTCTTATAAAACTATTTCTCGGTGGAATTTCCCAAGACGATTTCTAGGTTATTTGTAATGCATGCATCTAAGCCTCTCCACAAAATTTTGGGCTTAGAGAACATCCTATGCTACTAAAAATCAACAAAAACATCCTTTAAGATTATTATTGTTTATTTTTCCTTAAGTCTATATTATCTTGTTCAACTATAATAGCTTGTACTAGTCTAAGGGTAAGGATATTTGTCGAATATGTGGTCCAATAGTGATATATGAAACCCTATAGAACTAGATAAGTATTTTTAAAGTGCTATAGAACCTATTTTATTGTGTTAAACAAAGGAACCTATTTATTAAAAAACACAGAGTTTCTCAAACCCTAGAGTTGGATGGTGTACCGAAGGTTCTATATTTTATGTTTGACAACGGAAATCTACGGGACAATATCCTTATAACAAGAACATAAAGATGTTAGTCACCTCAATGACTCATTGGCATTGATATTTACCCAAATGATGTGTTCCTTTGGTCTCCTTCACTTTCAACTCTAAGTGGTTGATCATTTTCAATGAACCTTATCATATATGTCTATATATACAATATAACCTCTCTTAGATATATGAGAGCAAGTGTAATCATGCCCTCATTTGGGCTCAAATCTCCTCATCATTATGCCTCTACAAAAATTTCCTTTTATTGGTGCATGATCCTAGCTTATCTTTCTAGAGATCAAACTAGCATATGATAGATGGAAAGGGTTCTCCAATAGAAAGGATGTCACATGAATACCTATAATTGAATTTTCTTTATTAATGGTTGGGAGAGGATACATGGAATAAAATATGGTGTATGAGGAGGAAACTATGGATTTCACTAATGATCCTTTGGAAGGTCAAAGGATCTATTCCAATAGTGTTTTAGGTCAATTACAAAAGACACTTTAAGAATCTCCACCTGGGGTCAACACCACTAGAGGAGGTCACCATGGAGATTTTTATTTTGTTAGTGTAGTAGCTAGGAAAATAGGGTGTGAGTACCTTAGAATAGTTGTAATAAGGGGATATGGTTCTATTCAACATTAAAATCGAGGACCATAAATGAAAATGTGGTTCACCTTATGCAAGGAGTAATGAGCCTAATCTTCTATATTGATCAAACCTAAATGATTCATCAAACAAGTATGCTAGTTTATCACACTCAAGGTATGAATTGGTAGCCATGTTGAATGAAGTTTGTAACAAGTTTGTTTTCCTTTGTAATTGTGATATTGTTTGGTGAGATAGTTTTTCTAGTTCTAGTTTTGTTGGTAATGTGCTGGATTTGAAGCTTTTAAGAAACAACACACTCTTTGATTCATAGCTTCTATGCATTAGTATTAGGATGGATCTAGAAATACAAAGAGACATTAATGCATCAAGAAGATAGAGGAGGCCATCTGCCTAAACTAATGTGGTTAAACAAAACTTATGATATTATGGGAATGGAAGACCAAGTGGTCGTAGGACATTTTTAGGGAAGATAATAAGTATAGAGGAATTGGAGAATTGGACCAAGAAAATTTTGGAAAAAATGGTGGGGGACTCTCCATCTACCCTTATTTTCATAAGAATATGTTTGATTTGGATTTTCATGATGACTAAAGATGTAGAAATTATCACATTACGTACCTATTATGAAGAAAAAACATTTTCCATAGAATGTAGGTACTATTTCATGGCATGAATATTTGTAGGGATCATAATATTAGAAGTTGAATTAACCTATTACATATCAATATATATTATGAGGGAATCCCATTCAATTCTATATTCTAGAACTATTATGGCCACCTTGTTGTAAAAAACAATTAACTAAGTATGTGGAATATTTGGCTACAAGGAAGCATCTAATAGGCTTGGAGAAATTGGAACTAGAAATAACCTAGATTATGTGTAGGAAAGAGGATGTATGGATTGAATAAATGTTGGATTGTCTTTGAATATGAACCTATGATAGAATATGTTTCAGTATAAATCACTAGAAAAGTAAAATAACCTAAAGTGGACATAATGTGCAGCACCCTCCTCCGAAATTTACCCAAGCTAACCGGTCCACTAGGGTAAACATGTGGCGAGAGGCTACTATGATGTGATTCAAATACCCATGTATAGTTAAGGAAGTGGAATCAACATAAATAAACCAAAATAACCTTCCACACATGCTACAAACCTTCAGGATCTAGCCAACCCTTCCAGGTGGCCAATCTCTGAGACAACTTGACATTTCACTGATTTGGGTCCTCAGTCACTCCCATGACAAGTCATGCACAACCTGAATTTTCACTGATATGGGCCCTCAACCACTCTCATGAGAAGCCATGCATGATACTGAGGCCTTATAGTCACTCCCAGATAAAGGCATGTCAATTAATATGGAATTTTCCAGGAAGTTTTGTGCCAGCAACCCCAGATTCTGAGCCACTTTTTAGGGCTAGGTCTCATGCATATGCCCATAGTTTCATGAAAATTATAGGAATGAATAATAACAATGGAATAAGGATTATAATTCAATCTTTGGTATAAATACTTGATCTAGAACCTAATATCCATGAGAGGAATTTCGTCAAGCATATCACAAAAATATGTAATCAATAGGCCATACCAACATATATGAGCGTAGGGGTCTCATACTTATCTGAGGTCCTTAAGGAAGCATTGGTGTCTTATCACAATAACTAAATTATCATTTAATAGGTCATATATTCATTGTTCATTTAGTTTCTAATCAAAACATGATAATATCGATACATCAAGTATGTCATAATACATACTCATAACCAATATATAACCAACAGAAATAAAAGGGATATAGAAACCATAAAAACAACATATTAACAAGTAAATTTACACATGAAATACCAAGGAGAATGATCTCTTATTAATGAATGAATAAGCCAACCAAGTGTGGGACTTCAACGAACCACCCGACGATATATTGGGTTGAACGAAATATTTCTTTCATCCAATCACCCCCATGCCATATTCCAAGAATGAATGTGGGACTCACAATAAAACCAATCCAAGTTTCCTCATGCTTTATCGTAATCCCCACTGGATCACCAGGCCCTAAACAAGCATGGATGCCTCCATATTTTTCCTTCCTCCTAGTCTTTATGATTTACCATATATCATGTCATTCACCGATTAAGGATACCTAGGCCTAATTGAGACTCCACCCTTTAGGATTTATTGTATATCCCGCAATTCACCGATTGAGGATTCCTAGGCCTGATTGAGAGCACATACCTCTAGGATTTAACATATATCCCGTCATTCACCTGTCTATGATTCCTAGGCCTACCGAGATACAGTACAAAATTTTTCTTTACTGCAAACCTACCTTCTTTGATCCATGGATTCCTAGGCCTTATGTTATTTCTTTCAGAGACCACCCCACTCAGTTTTGAAACCATCTAGTAATCCAACTTAACCAAATAAAAGGAATCCCATCACACCATGGCTATTTGGAAATGGAAAGGAAACGCTAAATAACATTATCACATCTGGAAAAACCCATTTCAATGACAACAAGAGAACCAAATACAAGCATGAATATACCATGAATGCCAAATCTAGCAAGGAAATCACACATGCAAATCGATACATGCAATTAATCTCATTGTAGTTTCTTTATCTTTCTCTTCCTTGCTTGATGCTTTTTTCCCTTTGCTTCCTTTGTCCTTTCTTTTATTTTCTTGATCCAATGCTAGAATGCTCCAAGAATTATCTAAATTTCCAAGAGTGTGAGAGAGAGAGAGAATAGAGAGAGAGATCTAAAAATGAACTGGAAAAATATACCAACTAATCCTCAAAAGCATTTTTATTAATGAGGCCTATATTTATTCATTTTCCATTATTTCCTTCAATTTTCTCCTCACATGAAATTTATAAAGTTTCAAATTACTTTTCTCCTAATTTCCTTTATTTTCATTAATAAAACGCCACTTAATTCCTCTTTCCTCTCCAAACCCTTTGTCATTTCCTTTTCTAATTTCTTTTAGCCATAATAAACCAAATGAACAACCAATAGAATGTTTTTCCAAACATTTAGCTTGGAATATATGTCCCATGACCTTGGTCTTATTTTTCTTTTATTAACTTTATTACCTGGATTTTTTACCAGGGATGTTACAGAACCCTCCCCCTTGTGGGAACAACATCCTTGGTGTTCAATGAAACATACAACCAACAAAACCATTGAAAACCAAAACATACTACCCATGGAGCTTTATAACATAACTCATTGCATTATTTACAATGACATATAGTTGAACACATGCCAATCATATTATTTACTGGAGGTTTATACCACTTCTCATTCTGGTATTTACAATAACAACCACATTTTCTCAACCAAAAAATAACCATACTCTTTATGGAGCTTTATAAATCTATCTCAATATGGTATTTACAATAATATACAAATACACATGTACATTTTCTCAACCCACAAATAAAAGGATATGATACCTGCATCAACAACAATGGAATCTAGAGGCACGCATCTCAACCCTCAAAAGTAGTACCAAGATTCACCTCCTTCCCAGGAAGTCTAGAATCCACTGCCAAAGCCAAGCTTGCATCGAATGTTGAATACTATAATCCTGCGCCACTTGTCCTCTTGGTGAATATTTACCGACTCACTGTTACAGGCCACACTTGTAATGTGCATCTAATTCCACCTCGAAATGCTAATGACCAAAAAAAATATATTCCCCAACCTTCCCTTCTCTTCTACATAGTCCCTCGGGAAATATAGTCATCATCTTCTATGTATTCACTCACCTTCCAAGTTCCTCGGCATCCCCTTTCTCAGGAGATCCATCCCTTTGCAAGGCTTCCTCACATTGGAAGGTCAAACAACTAAGACATATACCTGGCTCAAAACCATCATACCGATCATAACATGTTCATGGAAATCAATGGAAACTATTGGGTACCAATGTCCCACAATGGCCCTCCTCCCTAAATGCTTTACCAACATACTACTGCTTGTTCCAATTCCTTTCACTGGTGCTGCTAATTCTTGCAATTAGTTTCAACCACCAAACCAGGAATTTTCACACTTTCCTGTATCAAGCACATAATTTCTATTACAGTTAAAATAAATTATAATAAATTCACATCATACCTCATCGGTGGCCCATCAATAAGGCACACTTGCAATTATTTTCACTTCCTATCACAACAAGTCAAACTATATGTTTGATCAAATCATCATGTATAAACATATCACATCAAGTTATCTCAAAACACAACCTTCATAATCATAATTAGAGATGACATGTAACCATCATAAATCAAAATCATATATCACATACATTATTAAAATTGAAATAAAATATTGATACTTATCCTTTAATCTATGTTTAGCTTCTCCCTTTATCCTCTGTCCTTTCTGTACACACACCAGATCGGTTGCCACACCCGACAAACACCAGTGAATTTTATTCAACCACATACACATACACATATTGTGCATAACACACATACAACAACACATGGCATAAAACACCATACAATACGTGCACATACACTTGACATACAACACAACACATACACTTGCACCCTGTGTATGACACATCGTATACACCTACATGCGGTGTAAAACACAACAAAATACATACACCTACACCCATTGTACAACAAAATACATATGCATACGCAGAGGAAAATTCAACCAATACACATGTCACGGTACCACGACTACGCAATGCACATACACAATATGACACGTACACAAAACAACATGCACACATTATCACATGTGCACCACATATTATGTACAACATGCACACAATACCACATGTATAAAAATATCTCATGCATAACATGTACAAAATAACACCTGTAAAAAACACCGCCTACAAAACATGCATACAACACTACCTACAGAACATGTACACAACACCACACGTGTAACTCCTCCTCCCATATTTACCTTCTTTCACTAGTTTACCTGGAGTAAACATGAGTTGAGAGTCACTATGCTAAGACTTGACCTCCTATATGATCTTAAAGAAATAGATTCAACCACTTAATACCTTAATGACTTCCCTCGGGTGCTACAAGACCTCTAGGAGCAACCCAACCCCTCTAGGTGTCCAACCCCTGAGGTAACTCTATTTTTTTTACTGAAATGGAGCCTCAGTCACTCCCTTTCGAAGGCATGCAAGCGACTATAACCCTTCGGCTGCTCCCATAGGCCTTCCTGCCAGCGATTGTGGACTTTTACAGTCAGTTCTGTGTTAGCGATCCCAAGTTATGAGCCACTTTTTCAGGGCCAGGACTCATGCCTCTTCCAAAAATAATGAATGACATAGAAACAAAGCTTATAAACCAAAAATTGAACTAGGGCTTAACCTGAAATCTTCCAACTGGGACCT
The DNA here is from genome assembly GCA_034641835.2 of Pinus albicaulis. Classification (NCBI taxonomy): domain Eukaryota; kingdom Viridiplantae; phylum Streptophyta; class Pinopsida; order Pinales; family Pinaceae; genus Pinus; species Pinus albicaulis. The sequence continues at coordinate 1,206,531,410 of CM076584.1, forward strand.
AAATTTCTTCAAACACTTGGTAAACACACAACCTACAGGTGATAGCGCCACAGGCCATAGGTCTACAACTTAACAAATAAATAGACACATAATACCAAAATCAAATGCACATCCAATTACTAAAATGATTAATCAATAAAAAATATTTATTGATAACTTGATCAATGCTTGGCCATTAGTCCTCACACTCACACACACTCTTCTACATGCCTTAAGAGCTCCCCTATTTATGCAAATGGATTAGAACCCAAGGGGTTCTAGATCCCTAAACTAACTCCCAAATATATCTCCTAATCCCTAACATCTCTCATCTAATATCTAAAATCTCTATTTCAATCCCTTATCCTTAATTAATCCATGATCTTCTCAATATTCCATAATCCTCCTGAATCTTCTCCTAATTATAATAATTCCAATTCTCTTCTAAAAACCATAGGAAAAATACATTAATTAATTAAATCCTAACTTACAAACTAACTCATTTAGTAAATGACTAACCCAGGGTAGATGCCCCTGCCTCTGATTCCCAAGGTAAAAGGAAAACATGGTCTCATGACCACCAGTCTTCATAAAATGTTAAGAACCCTCCCGGATCCCAAACTTTAATTTGTAGTAAAGTAGTTCTTTATCATGTTGTTGATGTTCTGTGTTTCTAGGAGTGTGATGTAGCTGTCCCTTATCCTTGCTGATGTATGCTTCTTTCCTTTGTGTTATATGTTTTTTCTCCATGAATTCACTAGGATACCACACATCTAACACTCTTTGCCTCTTCTCCTAGAATTCCTCTTCATTTCTGCCACTTTGATGCTACATTTTCTTCATTGAAATCTCGTCCTCATCCTCTAAGGAATTGTTGCAGTCCATCATTATTTCATTTTCTTTACAACTATTCTTTGGATTGTTCAACCAATCCTCTAAAAAATATATTTCTGCAGCAATATCCTCCATATCTATGCATTTGTAGACTTTCATAGGTTCCTCCAATGGTTCTTGAGCTTCCTTAATTTCCAACTTAGTCTTTGTTTCTTGCAATTATCCACTACCTGCGAGCTCAAAACAAGTATTAGTTTCAAAATCATGAGACCTGGACATCTCACTTATGGCTTCTTGCATCCCTTCCTTATGTAGCATACAATCCTTCAAGTTGTCCACTAACTCTTCCTCTTCCATATCCATACGTTCATCATCATTGTCACCCAACAACGATCCTTGTTCAGGTGCAAAAATATATATCTTTTTCTGGAAATTTATTTTGCGCTTCAATCTTCATTCCATAAATTTTTTAACTGGCCATTTAATTGTTCTTTTCATGCCTTTGTGTTTTTAGTATCTCTAGCAACACGTCCAACTGTGTCTTTAATTCAACAATTTATCTCTCGTCACCATTAATTCCAACCACTGTGGCATAATTGTTGTGCCATTTTTCTCGATCCAGCATCTTCATCGTATGTTGTGAACATCACCTTGTTCACTGTAACCTACAACCAATTTGTCTCCTCTAAACTTGGTGAATGGATCTCTTCACTTGAACATTTCTTTCTTAGCATTCCTTGCTCCTCTTTTCTGCAAACAACAACTTCAGTATTTCTTGTCTTACAATGGCCAAACTCTGGGGTGTCGGCCTCCGCCCATCATGCACACAATTAAATTCAAGGACCCAAACCTTTGACTTGATTTAAGACTCTTTGACTTCAGAATTGACATCAACTATTCATTAAGAGATGCTCAACTTGTGCAAGGACTTTAATTGACTTGAAAAACTCAGTTAACTGACCTGTTTTTTTAATTTTGAAAAAAATATTCTCAGAAAAACAATTGAAGTTGACCTTAACATAATGTACTAGACTCCTTTTACTTCATGACATATAGACCTTTAATTCAACTTTGATACTAGTACATTAATTATCCCATGTCTTTTATCATAAAAATCCACTTCAAAGAACCTCAAATAAAATATAATTTAGTGAACACTTATTTGCTCTCCTTAAATCATACTCTAACCTTAAAACTATGACTTTAGACAAAAGGCTTCACTTTATTTCCTTCCTTAAACTTTCATTAAATTTTAATGAAAGCGTTTATCACTCCAAATTTCCATAATTCCCAATTCCCATTTCACCTTAACATGTTAATCTTCTTAAAATATCCATAAAGTGCTTTTACATACCATATCCTTTACTTTATGATTCCTTTAAAATATTTTAATGAACTTAATAAAATCACTTTAAAGTGATCCATGATTGGTTTTTAAAGGATTTAAAAGAATAAAACTGTTTTAAAAATTTCACAAGCATAAGTTTATGGTTGCCATGCTCAATATGGAGACATATGGGGTTACACATGCCATCTATCATCGCTTTTGACTACACCATGACATTGAAATCATAAATGTTGCTCAGTTCAAGTGGCTTATTACCTTCACATATTAAGGCCATTTCGAAACAAACATCGGCTACAAATTTCGATGTAAAGGGACCATCTCAAGTTGATCTAATCTCTAGTCAGCACTTTCCTCCTCAGCTAGCCTATGATCGACACTTCATTAAAATCTCATGCATTAGTACAACAAAGAAATTTTCCTATTCAAAACTTGCCTAGAACTATTTTATTCAGCACATTAGTCAGATTATCATCTAACACCAAAAATTAAAGAGGTGAAATTGGCAGAGGACGATGTGCTTCTGGACGCCATGTGGAACCAAAGCTTAATCAAATCGTCACCATTGCTACAGTCGGTCTTTCATTTTACTGTTTTGCAGCCAATTATTGAAATCTCAAGTCATTAGCGAAGAGCGAAGACCTCTATAGACAACTCCTTTAGATTCAAACAAATGACAAGGAATTTTCAAATAGCTAACACCAGACCAACTAGGTCATGCAATGGTCCTCGTGCATAGAAGCCAGGTTAGGAAGTGATCCTCGTGCATAGATACACAAGAGAATCGGATCAACAACGCTATCCAATAGCTCTTCCAACTCCCTCTCCTCCAAAACTGCACGAATTTACACTACATAGATTTGAGGCAAGATCTGACACACAAGGCCTCCACTGAATTTGTGTTGCATTGAACAGATTTTATCTACGCATGAAAACAAAAAAAATCACTGTAGAAATAAATTCACTCAACCATACTAATATATGTACAGAGAACAAAAATTCAGAGCTCTTCCATCTTTCTCGACCCTCTTGAGAGAGTCAAGCTCAACCTTGCACTCTGATACCAAATGACAGCGCCACAGGCCATAGGTATACAACTTAAAAAATAAATAGACACATAATACCGAAATAAAATGCACATACAATTACTGAAATTATTATTCAATAAAAAATATTTACAAAGAACTTAACCAATGTTTGACCATCAATCCTCACACTCACACACACTCTTCTACATGCCTCAAGAGCTCACCTATTTATACAAATGGATTATAACCCAAGGTAGGTTCTATATCCCTAAACTAAATCCCAAATATCTCTCCTAATCCCAAACATCTCTCATCTAATCTCTAAAATCTCTCTTTCAATCCCTTGTACTTAAATAATCCATGATCTTCTCAAGCTTCCATAACCCTGTCGAATCTTCTCCTAATTACAATAATTCCAATTCTCTCCTTAAAACCATAGGAAAAATACATTAATTAATTAAATCCTAACTTAAAAGCCTAACTCATTTAGTAAATGACTAACCCAGGGTATATGCTCTTGCATCAATAGGTCATGAATGAAAATATGAAAATAAGGATTTGGAAACTTATCTGAGGTCTAACAAGAAGGACCAATTCCTTCTCACAATAGTTGTCATGATACCAATTAGATCTTGCATTCATTATTCATTTAGTTCAAACAAAACATGAAGAGAGCCATGACTAGGATCTGCCATAAATCCATGCTTATAACCAGAATATAACCAGATAAATAACAACGAGAGAACACAAATTAAGTCCATATAATAACAAGTACATTTACTCATAAAAAGCAAGATAAACTTAGCTTTTATTAAACATAGGAAAAATCCAACTAGGTCTGGGACTTCCGTGTATGACCCAACCATAGATTGGGTTGAACCAAATCTTTCTTTCAGCCAATCACCCACGTGCCATATTCTAAGCATGAATGTGGGATCTCATGGGATAAACCAATACAAAAGCAACCAAGGGAATGCATAAGTAAAACCACCTCCACCCTCACCATACAATGATCTCACCTAAACCAGTGTTGAGATCAAAAAACCAAATCTACCTTGGATTCCTTAGAATTCTTTGCCATCCCTTGAGTAATTTTCCTATCTCCACCCACCTGTTGAGGGATTCTTGAAGAAAACCATCTCCACCCCCAAACTTTGGCATTTTCCTGAGACCACCTCACCCGTATCCAAATATTTTTGCAAACCAAAGCTCAAACCAAGAAATAATCCCATCACACCATGGCTATCTAGAAATGGCAAGGCAAGGCTTAAATCCACTGTCGAAACCTAGAAAAATCTATGCCAATGATAACAAAGAACCAAATACCAGCATGCATATATCATGCATGTCAAAACCAACTAGGAAATCATACATGTAACCTGTTAACTGCAAGTATTCCTGCTGAAGTTGATTGATCCAATTTTTCCTTTCTTTAACCTTGCTTTTCTTTGCTTTTGTTTTCCTTCCTTGTCCTTCCTTTTCTTTCTTGCTTTCCTTCTCCTCTTGGTGCTCTTCACCTCTCTCAAACCAATTCCAAAATTGAATTGACAAAATTCTACCAACTGATGCTCTAAGGTCTATTTTATTATTGATGCCTCTAATTTCTTCATTTTCCTCTATTTTCCATCAATTTCCTCCTCACGTGGAACCTATGACCTTTCACCTTCTTTTTCTACTATTTTCCTTTATTTTCATAAAATAAATGCTAAAAATACCTTTTTTCCTTTTCAAAGTTGTTTCCATTGCCTTTGCCAATTTAAAGATAAGATTCAATATTTGAAGAGGTACAATTGGTGATATTGTTTGAATGGAAATTTGATTAAGAGGCTTTTATGGTGATGTACTGCTAGTATAGTTGGTGATTTGTATAGTAATTAAAGATTGTTGAAGGTGTTTGTATGGTGGTTTTTGTGACTAGTTGAGGTAAGAAATTTATTTCTTTACGAAAGCAAATGGATTGCTTATTTGAGTTTGAAAATGGATGAAAGATGAATCAACAAGGCTACGAAGTGGTAGATTTCATTCTAGGGGCAAGATTCCCTTTCAGTAGTGGTTGATAAATGAGCAAGGGAAATAGTCCCTTTCAGAAGTGGTTGATAAATAAGTAGGAGGAGTCCCTTTTAGTGAAATTTACTAAACGTGTAGGGGCAAGAGTTCATTTCAGTGAAAATTGATAAATGAGTAGGGGAAAGATTCCGTTTCAGTGAAAAATAATAAACGAGAAGGGATAGAAGTTCCTTTTAGTAGCAGCTAATAAACCTGCAAGTATTAGTTTATAGGGAAATGATGTAATCAAGTTGAAGCTTGTATTTGACAAAGAAATAAAATGAAGATTGATGTATCACATATATCTTGCACATGTGTATTAAAATGGTTATGATTTTGTGTTTTAAATCATTAAGATATGTTGTTGATTACATGAGTAGTGACCAAAGAGATAGAAAATTATAAATTATCAAGAGTTGTATATTTTGGTCACATGACTCATTCAACCACCCCCCCCCCCCCCCCACCCCGCCCCGCTCTCAATAGTGTCCCATTTTCCATTGTTTCTAACAAATAATTGATTTATTCAAACTTCAATGATTGTATTTAATTAACCATTTATGACAAGTAAATATTTTTGTTGAATTTTTTGCAAGGTTGGGGCGACCTATGCATATCCAAATGCAAGATATCTAAATGATGAAATAAGGCAATCACAAATCTCAACTTTTAGCTTAAATAATTTTGGTATGGTTTATTATCTTGCTTGGTTTCCTTTCTCCTATGCATAATTATACCACATATTTGACATTCCTATTTTCTCCTTATGATGGTAGACTTGGGATTTCTTGGATGTGGAAATACTTACTTGAAGCACCCTTCATAAATTGAAAATGAGCTTGGACATGCTTCAGATTTAATGTTTGGAAACTTGTTTTGAACTTCAACTTAATTAGCATCTAGAATATCATGTTTGGTTGTATAAGATTTAGTATAGGGATGGATATTAACATGTTATAAAGTAGTAATGTTCAAATCCATTGATTTTGTTTTTCAATAACTTCAAATTTTAAAAGATATGTTATTTTTTCTTCATAAAATCTGGGAAAAAACCTACAATACATTCTAAGGCGAAATCAAATTTAAGAAGAAAACGTTATATGATCAATATCTTAGTAGGGGATAACATGGATCTTATTATCAGTACTGATTTCTGATTTGTTAGTGGTTTGCAAAGATGGCTTCCTTTTTTATGGTCTGAACAAATTTCAAAGTTATTTCTTGGAAGAATCGCTTATAATCATGATTTCCTTAAGTATCCAAAGGTGCAATGAAAGAATTTATTATTGATCTATGGTGGAATCCCCTATACAGCTAATCCCACAGGAGGATTTCTCGGAAGACCAAAGAGAGTGCGCTATAGAAACACTCGGGATGACGTAGCTACAAGAATATGTGGTGAAATAGTCTACACAGTAGGCAAGAGTATGCACATTGATTGGTAGAGTTTAACACATTGAGCCATATCAAATTCAGAGGTTTTCCCCAGAAAGTTTCAATAGACGTGCGAGTGTGGAAGCCTGAGATGACGCAAGACATACTTGAAGGTCATTCCACAGATCATTAAAGGTGCAACGCAAGTCTATAAAGGCTCTAGATGAGTCAAAGGCAGGCTAGTGTGGAAAATGTGTACAAAAGCAAAGCCCAATGGTATTTCAATAAGGAAAACATGGAAAAGCAGGTGGAGTATTAAATAAATTGGCCAAGACCCTTATAAGTTAATGAAGGAAATTGGTGTGAAACTAAGGCTTGGGACCCTTTCTCTCTCCTCTCTAATAGGATGTGTGGCATAATTTTAGTGGAAGTGATGAGATCGACAAGATGTCAGTACAAAGGACATGTGGTAGGAAAATTTTGTGTCCTTGGGTGCCTTAGTGGCTCAAATTCAAGTGACACATGTCACACTCTAGAGGCACCATGTGGCATTGATGATGTTAGCATGATGTCATCTCAGAGACTTTATCCAAGAAGGTTTATTAAAGAGAACAAAGGTGGAACCTCTAGGCTCATGGTGCACATGAAGGTATGGAAAACCCACTAGACATGTAATCCTGGAAGGGAGCTAAAATAATAAGCACTAGGACAAGGTTTTGTATGCAGTGTTGTGACCAAGTGTAGTAGAATGTTTACAATTTTATATTACCCCTTGGGGCTATAGGTTAATGGGATCGTGGAGATATATATTTAATCACTTGGACCTTATACAAAGGCTTAAGTATGAATGAGTCGACAACATTAACCTTGTCGTTTAGTTAACTTTATTGTTTAGCAGAGCACTAAAGACAAAGGCCCTTGGGTCTATATTAAAGTGCTTGGGCCCGAGATAAAGTTATATGGTAGCATGTTTGGAGTTAATGACACATATTGTATTTGGCAGCTTAATTTTCCCATCATATACCATATATGCATAAATTAGTTGACAACTTGGAACTTGAAAGTTATGGAAAACATAACAAGAGTGATAAAAATCTTGATAACCATGCCTGAATGATTTAGTAGAGAAATAGAGGCATTAATATATTTAGTGGCAGAGTTAGAGGTTAAGCCAAATTTGGAGATTTTCCAAAATTATAAAAGCTCAACTAAATCTTGTAACAAAATTTTAGAATAGTAAAATTGAGCAGTTCAACTCAATTTTTCTTGTAGAAACATGTAAGGAGAGTTTGATGACTTAAAGAGAACATTCAAAAAACGTATTTGGAATACGATAAAGTAAAAAAAAAATACAAGAATCATGCAAGAATTGAAGAGCAAGTTATCTAAACTTAAATTCCAAAATATCAGCCCAAATTTATTTATAAGCATAATCAGTTGAGAAACTTTGTGTGTAGTGCAAAATTGTGCAAGAGTGTAGGTGTGAGTGAGAGGTTGTTGGTGCAAATTGATGCATAATGTGAGTATGCATCAAGGGTGAACCAGAGATCAGATTTTATATTTGCAGAGGTGAAATTGGTGATATTGTTTGAATGGTGTTTTGATTAAGAGGATTTTATGGTGATGCTATTGGTATAGTTGGTGATTTGTTGAGTAATTAGAGATTGTTGAACCTATTTATATGGTGTTTTGGTGAGTAGTCGAGGTAATAAATTTAGTTATTTATGAAATGAAATGGATTATTGATTTGAGTTTGAAAATGGATGAAATATAAATCAAAAGGGCTACCAAGTGGTAGCTTTCATTCTAGGGGCAGGAGTCCCTTTCCGCAGCGGTTAATAAACAAGCAAGGGAAAGATTCCCTTTCAAAAGGGGTTGATAAACGAGTAGGGAAAATAGTCCCTTTCAAATAAAATTTGTTAAATGAGTAGGAGAAAGAGTCTCTTTCGGTGAAAGTTGATAAATGAGTAGGGTAAAGTGTCCCTTTCAATGAAAACTAATAAACTAGAAGGCATAGAAGTTCCTTTTAGTACCAGTTGATAAACCTACAAATAGTAGCATGTGGGGAAATGATGTAATCAAGTTGAAGCTTGTAATTGACAAAGAAATAATATGAACATTGATGTATCACATATATATTTCAAATGTGTATGAAAATGGTTATGATGTTGTGTTTTACATCATTAAGTTGTGTTTTTTATTACATGAGTAAGTACAAAAGTGATTGAAAGGTATAAATTGTAAAGAGTTATATATTTTTGTCACACTACTCATTCACCCTTACCCTCTCAGTAATGTCCTAGTTTCTATTGTTTCTAACAAAGAATTGATTTGTTCAAACTTCAATGGTTGTATTTATTTTCCCATTTTTGACAAGTAAATATTGTTGTTGAATTTGTTGCAAGGTTGGGGTGACCTATGCATATCCAAATTCAAGATAGCTATATGAGGGCATAAGGGCATAAGGCATTGCCAGATCTCAACTTTCAACGTAAATAATTTTGGTACGCCTTATTATCTTGCTTGGTTTCCTTTCCCATATGCATAATTGTACCACATATTTGACATTCCTATTTTCTTGTTATGATGGTAAAGGGATTTCTTCGATGTGGCAAATACTTTCTTGAAGTACCCTTCATAAATTGAAAATGAGCTTGGACATGTTACGAATTTAATGTTTGGAAACTTGTTTTGAACTTCAATTTTATTACCATATAGCATATCGTGTTTGACTATACTAGCCTAGATCCATCTAACTCCGTATCTATCATGCGTCGAGAGGGATCAAATCTCTCGAGGTGCAAACCTTTCCTCAAGTTTTGCACTAAAAAATAGGTTTGCAACTCGAGAGATTTGATCCCTCTCGGTGCATGATAGATCCATAGTTAGATGGATCTAGGTTGGTTTCAGTCGTGTGCTGCCAAGGAAAATCTATCGAAGATATGATTAATTTTAGCAATAATATGTAAATATATCAAATATTAATATAATCATTTTAAATATGCTAATTATTTATGAGATTAACTTGGTCATTTTAATTTTAAATTTTCTTAGTTACCTCAGTTCGTTGAGATGATAAATATTGTTAATAACTATAATGATAAAAAATGATGAAATAATTTTTTTGAATGCAAAGTGACAATAATAGTGTTGAAAGGTAGAAAATGTGAATAATAAGAATATACTCATGTTACAAATAGTCTTCATTGTGATCAATCTCAAACTATTTTCTTCCACTATTCTTATTGCCACCTTTGGTAGTTTTGTTATCTTTTCATATCGATTATATGAAAAAGAAAATTTAAATCGTAAACCATTTAAATCTTTAGCTCGAGCTGTTGTAGTAAACATGATCCCTTGTCTCTCTTTCTCTCCAATATTAATAGGTTAAATTACTATAACACAAAAATCAATGTACATTGTCAATAACGTTTTGTTCTTACACTAAATTCAATGCATATTGCTAATCCAATCACTTCAAAATTAATGTACCATCATATATTCAATTACATCAAATCATAAATGAACATATACATTGAAATCAATGCATTTAATGCAATCAATCAAATAAGATTAGAAAATAACTTCTATATTGAAATCAATGCACCTAATGGAAGCAATCAAATAAGATTAGAAACCAACATCTACACTGAAATCAATGCATTTAGTGCAAAAAATAAAATAGGATTAGAAATAATCTACATTGAAATCAATGCATCTAGTGCAAGCAATCAAATATAATTATAAATCGACGTCTAAATTGAAATCAACATATCCAGTGCAAGCAATCAAATAGTATTATAAATCACCACCTACACTGAAATCAATGCATCTAGTGCAAGTAATCAAATATCATTAGAAATAAATATCTACACTAAAATCAATGCATCTAGTGCAAATAATCAATTAGGACTATAAATCACCATCTCCACTTAAATCAATCCATATAATGAAAGAAATATTCTTCCCTCTCTCCACCCTCCATCCATATCTATATCCCCCTCCATCTCTTGTTTTTTGTCTCTCTATCTCACCCCCGTAAACACACATGCTCTTGCACTCCATATATATCATTCTCTTTGTCAATCACCCCCTCTTCCCATCTCTCTCTTCTTCTCTTTCTTCACCTTCCATCTATATCTCTATCTTCCCCTTCTCTCCCTCTCCCCCGCTAATATCTCTCTTTCCTCCTTTTGTCCTCTCTCCCTCTCTCTCCATCTTCCTTATCACTCACTCTCTCTCTCTAGAAACAAACATCTACATTGAAATCAATGCATTTTCTCAAAGAAATCAAATAGGATTAGAAATCACCATATACATTGAAATTAATGCATTTAGTGCAAACAATCAAATAGGATTAGAAATCATCTACATTGAAATCAATTCATCTAGTGCAAGTAATCAAATATAATTATAAATTGGCATATAAATTGAAATCAACACATCCAATGCAAGCAATCAAATTGTATTAGAAATCACCACCTACACTGAAATCAATGCATCTAGTGCAAGTAATCAAATATCATTAGAAATAAATATATACACTAAAATTGATGCATTTAGTGCGAATAATCAAATAGGATTAGAAATCACCATCTCCACTTATATCAATCCATATAGTGCGAGAAATATTCCCCCCTCCATCCATATCTATAACCCTCTCCATCTATTCTTTTTTGTCTCTCTATCTCACCCTCCTAAACACACACGCTCTCGCACTCCATATATATCAATCTCTTTGTCAATCACCCCCTCTCCCCATCTCTCTCTTCTTCCCTCTCTTCACCTTCCATCTATATCTATATCGGGGGGAAAATTTTAAGGATGGAAAATTATTTTGAGGTTTAAAAAAATGGCGAATCTCACTAGTCCCTAGTGTGAAAAATATAAAATATTTATGGATGTATTTGTAAAATTATTCAAATTTATAATGATATTATATATATTGTCTATATAATGTTGGCGATTTTTAAGGTAAAATGATTTTATATTGTAAAATTTGGGCGAATCACTTTTATAAAAAAATGGAAATTGGTGAATCCTTTTTTTTGAAAAACCATGGAAAATTAGCCCACTTGCGAATATTAGCCCCTAAAATTTTCCATGATCTCTATCTTCCCCTTCTCTCCCTCTCCCCCGCTAATATCTCTCTTTCCTCCTTTTGTCCTCTCTTCCTCGCTCTCCATCTTCCTTATCACTCTCTCTCTCTCTCTAAAAACCAACATCTACACTGAAATCAATGCATTTATTCAAAGAAATCAAATAGGATTAGAAATCACCATCTCCACTAAAATCAATGCATTTAGTGGAAACAATCAAATAGGATTAGAAATCATCTACATTGAAATCAATTCATCTAGTGTAAGTAATCAAATATAATTATAAATCGACATCTAAATTGAAATCAACAAATTCAGTGCAAGCAATCAAATTGTATTAGAAAGCGCCACCTACACTGAAATCAATGCATCTAGTGCAAGTAATAAAATATCATTAGAAATAAATATCTACACTAAAATCGATAGTGAAAATAATAAAATAGGATTATAAATCACCATCTCCACTTATATCAATCCATCTAGTGTGAGAAATATTCTTCCCTCTCTCCACCCTCCATCCATATCTATATTCCCCCTCCATCTCTTATTTTTTGTCTCTCTATCTCACCCCCATAAACACGCACACTCTTGCACTCCATATATATCAATCTCTTTGTCAATCCCTCCTCTCCCCATCTCTCTCTTCTTCCCTCTCTACACCTTCCATCTATATCTCTATCTTCCCCTCCTCTCCCTCTCCCCCGCTAATATCTCTCCATCTTCCTTTCACTCAGTCTCTCTCTCCACCTTTCTCTCTCTATGTCTTTCTTCTTACCTCCCTCTCCCTCCCCCTCCAATTCCATCTCTCTTTCTCTCCCTCTCTCCACTCTCTCACATCCTCTCTCTTCCTTCCTCTCTTTCCCTTTCTCTCCCATCTATCTCTCCCTCTCTCTCTCTCTCTTCACCCACCAACTATGTTACTATATCCTCCCCTCTCTCCTTATATCTCCTTCTCCCCCCCTTATCTCCATCTCTCCTTATTTGTCTGTTTATCTCTGCCCCAAACATACATGCTCTCTCTCTATCTCTCCCTTGTCACTCCTTCTCTCTCTCCACTTCTCACTCTCTATATTTCTTATTTCCTACATCTCTCCCCCTCTAACTCCATCTCTCTATCGATCCCTCTCTCCTCCTCTCTCTCTTCCTTCCTCTCTCTCTCTCTCTCTCTCTCTCCAATACTCTCTCTCCCCCACCAGTCTCCTCCTCTCTCTCATCCTTCCTCTCTCTCCCTTTCTCTCCTACCTCCCTCTCTCTTTTCCCTCCAATCCTCTCTCATCCCCCATCTCCCTTTCTTTCTCTCTCTCTTTCCACCCCTCTCTCTCTCCAACTACATTACTATATCCCTCCCTCTCTCTTTCTCTCTTCTTCTCTCCCCCCTTCTTTCCATACATCTTAATTTGTCTCTTTATCTCACCCCCAAACATATATACACTCTCTCTCCATCTGTCCCTTATCTCTCTCTCTCTCTCTCTCTCTCTCTCTCTCTCTCTATTTCTTCTTAGTTATGTAAACTAGTGAACATAAATATTCATAAATATAAAGCAGATTATGGAGTAAATATGAAAAGAGGTTTTATTTACTTACCATACCTCTAGTTTATTTATATTTTTATTTATTTACCATACCTCTTTTATTTACTATGGTATTTGGCCCATAGGCTTGTTATATAATTAGATAAATATAATGAGTAAATATAAATGCGTTAAAAAGCAGATTATGGAGTAAATATAAATGGAGCAAATACCATTGTATTACGCTCCTCAAATTCATGGTATATGAGAAGACACTCAACGACATAATACAACACCTGCTTAAAACATATTTCAAGCTAGTTACTAAGTGATAGTAGGTCAATTTTTTTTATCAATTCAGCCTTAATTTTTTACGATTTAATTTTGTAAATTTTGATTAATTTACTATAATTTTCGGATTAATATTTTCATTTAATTATAATTATGAAAATAATTATTAAACAATGAATACAAATTTTTATTTAAATTGAATTTATTTACGCCATCCAAATATTCTTGGTCTCTCCTTCGAATCACAAATCGATCGTGGCTTCTCAAGCATCATTTAGAATAAAAAATAAACATGGAGTAGAGGGTTTTGTGGTTGATTCACCCTGCAAAGAGGAGTTGAGGAGGTACTCTAAATATTCATTGGCTGTGTGTTGTGCTCCAATTCTTCCTCCTCTTGTAAATAATATTAAAGAGACAGCCGAATTTACGATCACTTATTCCTACAGTTTATTGTACGAACGGATTTGTTTTCTCTGCAATTTTCACCGCAATCTTAGTGAGGGCTCGGTTATGAATTTGCATTGGGTCTCTGCTTTGATTCGTAGATCTCTAATGCTAACACCAATCTCCGTGGCACTTGATATATTTCCAAAAATTCTATGTCTTGAACCCTAATCTATGATGCAGTTAATAAATTTTGCACTTTTATATCACAATTATAAGAAGATTTGAAGTCTGGCATTGGCTCCACAACACTTAATACAACTATGACAGATTTTGGCTCACATCAAGTTTTTCTTAACTTCAAATTTTGGACAGCATCGGAAAGATTTATAATATGATTGTTAAAATTTATTTGTTAAGCCGACACTTAATTTTATTTTTTTTAATTTAAAACTTAAGCCAACATTTTGTATGAAGACGTGACATACCTGACATCGGAGTCAAACTGGGCTGTAGATGCGCCTCTCGGCGCAACAAGATTTAGTTGAGGGATGTATATTGACATGTTATAAAGCAGTGATGTTCAAATTCAATGAATTTTTCTTTCAATAGCTTCAAAGTTTAAAAAATAATTTATTTTTGCTTCATAAAATCTAGGAATGCATGTACAATACATTCTAATGCCAAATTGAATTTAAGAAGAAAAAGTTGGATGATTAATCTTTTAGTAGGGGATAACATTGATCTTACTATCAATACTAATTTTTGATTTGTTATTGGTTTGGAAAGATGGCTTCGTTTGTTACAGATTGAACAGATTTCAAATTTATTTCTAGGAAGAATCATTATAATCAATATTTCCTCGAATATCCATAGATTACTCAACAGTGGTTATAGCTAATGAGATGATTTTTATGTTATTGAGTTAGGAAGAAATAGAAATAAGAAACAAATCATATACAACGAGAGAAGCCATATTCAACTATGAGTAAGAGTGAATATTCATTAAGCCAGTATCTCACAACTAAACTGATAGCCAACACATTCTTTTGAATCAAAGATCCTATCTGCACAGGAAACCCACTTATAGGATCTACAATATGACTTTGTTAGAAAATCAACGCCTATGGAGGAGATTCCGACAATTGAGGTTAAACATGGGTGGAAGAAATGAACAAAAATCACATTCCTAGAAAATGAAATGAGCAACTAAATGTTGTTCCCATTGATCTTGTGTTTGCGATTGAAGAGAAGCCTTAGAGTGTTTACAAGAGGGATGGGAATGAGCTAGTATTTACATAAAATTTATCGCTTATATAAGCCCTCATATGTTGTACGGTGAACTTGACTACTTTGGGAGGGATAAATCTAAGAATTCCAATTATTGAGGTTTTAAATTTGGAGACTGAAAAGGTAGTTCCAAAGGAAGGAGTGCCCATTGGAATGGATGGAAAGGAAAATCTTGAATCAAATTTGATATTACATTTCCAACCCAGCTAATTGTTGAGAAAAAACTTGGTTTAAAGAGTCTTCTTGGATGTTATAAACTATGTTGCTTAATAATTTTAATGCCTAACTTGCATTTGTTATTTTTTTCTATAATTTGAAGAATCAATGAAAATATTTGAAAGACAAGGAATGTCATCAATCAAAGTATGGGTTTGACATACTTCTCCCATAAGAGCACCATTGGCGTAGACTTCACTGTTGTGCAGGCACTAGAACTCTACTATCCGGCACTAGAACTCTATTATCCCTAATGCTTTGATTGTAGAATTATCATTGGTTAGACAATGCATTGGCTTCAAATTTAAGTTAGCCTAAGATTGTACATTACTGCACATCAATATTTATAATTAAACTAGTATTTTTTGCTTTAGTATGACAATGTGTATTATTGGAGATGGGGAAGCAATATTCATATAGTGATGTCCTTTGTTTAAATTGGAATTTTTTAAGACACAAATTGAAAAAAGAAAGTTGTTGTTAAAATGGAAGTGTTTTTATTTCTTCTGTTACGTTCGGTTTCTCTTTATAAATTTATTTTAAATAGACATTAAATTATTTAAAATATAAATATATTGTCTTTTTTTGAGTGAATATTAATACAATTTTCATGGTACCTATAAAATAAGTTTTATTTTTTTTTAAATTTACATAAAAATATTTAATTATATAAGATTGATTAGTTTTATTGGAGCTTTTATTAGTACATATCAAGGAATAAGTTTAGTAATATATTTCACTGTTGACCACTATTAGTGTAGTATTAACCAATACAAGCTATAATGTTTAACTTCAAAATTTTATTTATTTTTTTAAATTATTGAAAATTTTATATTTCAAACATTTGATTGGACCATAACTTTGAAAGTCTTATTCCAGCCTTTGTGGATAAATGTCTCATAATTTTTTGCAATAATTTATAGATGTAGTTGCAATATCTATGACATGATTTTTAAATATTTGTGCAATGATGTTTCATTGTTATGCTTCATTGGAAAGCCAATTAAAATTAAAATTCTTGAAAATAACTCATACTCATATATATAAGCTATTTATCATCAGTTACTAAATAAATATACCAGTACCATAATTTAAGAAAATATTTGCATAAAAAATGAATAGGAATTCTTCAATGCTTTAACAAGTAGGAGTAAAAGTGTTAATGTGTAAACTTAGTGTGTAATTACTAACTAACGAAAAATCATGCAAATCCTTACGCTTATTTTCATGTTTGAACATAAAATTTGTTGTTTATTTTATATAATGTTTTTAGGGATATAAAAAATAATAATATTTTGTTCATATATTTAAAATAACTTGACAGACAAAAGAACCTTCTAAATTCAACATGTCTACTACATGGCTAGTTGATGCAGTTACATCCAACAATCCTTATCTTACAATTTTAGAATCTAAACAATTGCCCTTAATGTTTAGATGTAAATTTTGATTTTGTTTTTGTCCTTGTGTTTTCAACTATTAAATTCATTTAATATCATTATCATTGCAAACATTGGATGCTCCATTGATAGTAAGTAATGATATGAGTATTCCATTATGGGTTTTTGAGTTTTATTCTAAAAAAATCTTATAAACATCTTGGGTTCTTTCATTGAAATATATACATAGTGCTTTATAGTGTTTCTTGTGTTGTTTTAATCTCCCAATGTTTCTTTGTAATACAACAGGTTTCTATATTTTATATTCTTTCATATATGGTTTAGGGTTATTTTGGTTCGTAATCCATTTGATATTTTCAGCTACAAGCAACATTTTATCACATTTTTTCTTCCTATACCCATATGTGTACTCTCTCATGGTGTTTGTGACTTCAAGAGATCTAGAATAGTGCAACAACTGTAAATCTTGTAATGCTATCATAGCATATGTGTACTCTTATGGTGTTTGTGACTTCAAGAGATCTGGAATATTGCAACAACTATAGATCTTGTAACTCTATCATGCTCTACCAAAGAATTTTGATATTTAATCAGGTTGTTAAGTAGATGTGTTTAACTAGCATGGTAAAAGCTAGAATAATTTAGGGTTTGATAATTCCTTATATGCATATGTCTATTTTCTTGGGCTATTTCATAAAGATAAATTTTATTAGAAGAAAAATACTTTTCATTTTCTTGGGCTATAATGTCTGTGCAAACAGTAGCGTTGCCTTGGGTGAATTGGTACCCATACTTTTTGATCTATTACATCTGTGACATATTTGATATATTTAAAAATAATTTTCTTAATTTTTTTAAGAAACATTGAACACAACTGTTAAATATTAGGTTCCAAATGATTTGATACCATGGCTATTTACAAGAATTTTCTCCTTTTCAAGATATTCCATTCCAAATTAATTGATGCCAAAGCTTTACAAGAGAAAGCATTGTTACAGTTTGATTACAATGGGTTTGAATAATTAGGTTTATTACAATGGGTTTGAATCCTTATGCTTATGTAATGATGATTAAAATTTGAATCTTTACATTTACTGAGTGCAGAGTCAAATACAAATGAGTATGGCTATTGAGTTTGTTTGTTTGTTTGTTTTTTTTCTTTTCTTTTTAGATACACCATTATTAGATTTCACTTGTCTCAGCATTGATTAAAACCAAATATAATATGCTTTTTATAGAATAATGCATGACCAAATTGAGAACTCTAGTTGAAACAACTTTTTCTTTTAAAATAGAGAACTACCAAAATGAATAATACTAGAATATCAAATCTCAAGTTGCACAACCATGAAGTATTTTTGAAATAAATGAGGCAATTGGATTTAAGAACATTAATTATCCAGTTAAAATATTCCTAAATCAAAGTAAAACCATGGTAAACATTAGAGAAAGGGTGGAATTTTAGCCTAAATATAATTTTTTCCTGTTTTGGTTTTAACTTTTATTTCACTACTTTTTTACCCAACCATGGTAAACATTAGGGGCAAATAGTTGTTCAAGTCTTTTGTCAAATTGCAGGATAGAGATGGCTGATGCTGTTGATCAAAATGATTCTAGGTTGCTCCTCTTAAGATCGAGTTAACACTTTTTCATATTTATATTTATGTTTTCATTTCGAAGCTTTCATGGTCATCCGTCATTGATGTTATTATTTTGGTGTTGCAACTATTTTTCATTGTCAAACTTGATAGAAAAATCATATAAAATTAGAATTCTTAAAAATAATTCATACTTACTTTTATTTACCTAATAAATAAATAAAAACCAGATCGAAATAATACTACTATATAAATGTCCAAATTTGATAATGGTTACTGGCTACCAAAAAAATAATGAAATCCTGATGCCTTAATAAGTAATTAATTTTTCTATTTTATATCAATTTCCAATTAACATCTACTTAAGTGGCGTTATTGTGCACTTATTATTAATAATGCTAATTTGTCAATTTTACTGGATGAACTCTTACCATAACCACTAATAATGTTGATATGATTAATAGTCTTACAGTATCATTTAGTTGGCTACATGCACAAATGCACAAAATTCAACTCTTAGAAGACTCTTATTAAAACAAATATTTACGATTTTAAAAACGCTGGGAATGGAAAGTAAGCACGCTTAACACTAACATTTGGACGCTCATTTGCTTCTGGTCCTTGTAACGCAACTCACGGGATCACGAGTCTTTAGTTTGGAGTGTTCCGTTTGGAGTGTTCGGTTGACGCTTGACTCGCATAGAAATATTGGATTGATAGGTGGACACGAGCCTCTAAGCTCCTTGTAACGCAACTAACGGGATCACGAGTGTTTAGTTTGGAGTGTTCGGTTGCAGCCAAATGGTGGGCGAAGACCCTTCACATCGAAATTGAGATCAATAAGAAATTCCAAAGTACTGTTTAGAAATAGAAAAATGGTTTGGCAGCAAGCGTAGGTTAGTTGGTGAGGCTTACTGTTCCAATTTCTGATGATTTTTTTCCAACAATTGTGTCCATAAATTAACATAGGAATTGCATAAGCGACAGAACAAAATTCCGACGCTTCATGCAATTCCTCTATGTCCAGTCTTTTGTCTCATGGAATTATGTATAATGAGTGAGTCTCGTAGGAATAATTTCAATCTATAGTGTCTGAATGTTTGCTGCGTTGCAATCAATTTCTCAAATTTGTTAATTTCCACAAGGAGTGCAGATTGAAGAATGATTTCCACAATGCGTGGGCTTCTCGTGGTAACTTTCTTTACACACATAATGTACTTTGTTATGCCGATAGGCGTGTCCCTATCGGAAGTAGGCTCTTTTGTGATTATGCTAATTAATCTTTTTGATCTGATGGTGTAGATTGAAAGATGCCGGTATGTTCTGGTGGTTGCCACTAAATCAATGGATGAAATTCAAAAAAGTAACATATTAAAAATTTACTGTGCCATTTGTTGACCGCCACGTATCAAGATTAACCAGTGATGGTTCAAACTAAAATGCCACCTATTTGATTGTTCAAATTCTCAATTAAACGTACGCGCGCCACCTATCAAATTAGGGTGAAGTGGGTAAATGAACGTGGGCGGATGGAGAAAACGTGGCAGCTCATCCTCAAAGGTGGAGCGCGGAATGGGCCTTTTATCTTTGCTTGGACCAACAGGCAGTGCAGACGTTAGATCCGCGGATTCCTCGGCCGTTTTAGTTAATTAGTGGTCCACCCTTCGTTTATTGATAGGGCAGCGGGCTATTTCTATTAATCAAATTGCATTAATTTTTATTTTGGTCGACGTTCTCATGCAACATTTGTTTTAATCGTAATTCTGAATTGTTCTTTTTGTTTATTAGGAATTTAATGTATAAACTTATTCAAATTTGTTTTGATTTTAAATCCTAAATTGAACAAATCTTTTCAAACTATATAAAGTGTGAATAATGCAACCATAAGATACATGTATCCAAAATTGGTATTTTTGTTATTAGTTATATAAGTGTGAATAATGCAACGATAAGATACATGTATCCAAAAATGGTAAAATAATTTTTGTTAATAGTTAAAGTCCAAAACCGTCAATGACGTTTCAATTATCACCCACATAAACTATAATGGTTACATGCGATAATGAAATTTATATATCAACATGCAATTTCATGATCCTGTACCCCACTTGGAGGCTGATCCGATTCTTTTGGTATGGTGGTGGGCGAGTGGGACGAGAAGCGGAATTAAAGATCGAGCTCATCCACTGTCATGACGATTAAGTTGCCCACTTCGCCACTACTTCAGTTGGCCTTCTCCTCTTGTGCGTTAGTTAATAAAAAATGTGAAAGGCCCGCGTTGATGCGTTCGGGATTACTGTGTGTTGTTTTTTTTTGTTACAGAGTATCGTGGGGCGCAGGCTACGAATAGGAAGAACGACTCTAGGGTCTGGCTCAAGGGTGATTCTGAAGGGAACACTCCATCCCGTCTCTGACTCTCAGTGTGCAAGCGATTATCACAGGTATTTCCTCTTCATTTACTTTAATATTTTAGATTAATGCAATGCGATATCTTGAATGCTATCTGTGTGAATGCTGTCTGTGTGAACTCATTGATATAGCATCTAGCCCAAAGTAATGAATCAATAAGAATGCAGTTAAGTTAGTCACAACATTCTTGGTTTAAAAATTGTAATATGTACCCATACTTAGCTAGTAACTCCATCTAAATAAACACACAACTCATTATATTCCCAAAAACTTAAATAAATTCTTACATAACCAGACATGCGAGGCCATGGCCCGTGATCGAAGGCAGCACGAGCTGCTTTTACAACCAAATCCACATCTTCTTTCTGAGCCTCTGATACACGCGTTATAGCTTCCTCTGTTCGAGGATCTCAAATGTTTTTCCTGCAACATGATTCAGTGACCCGTACAAATAACTAATCTAAAACTGAGAGTCAAGAAGAAATCTGATCCCATGCCAGATAAATATAATTCATTCTTAATTTTGAGGATTAGTTTAACTGATAAGTTCGCATTATTCAAAAAACTTCTCACTGGTCAAGACTCTGCTAATAAACCAACTGAACCAACTAACTCAAACTAATCCTTGGGTGGATTTGCCCAGATATATCTTCAAGAAAATAATTAGATAAAATAAAATAATTAATTTCACATGTACCTGAAACTGAATCTACAAACTCTCCATTGATGAACAAATTCGTATATTTCACCTGTGGCAGAACTGTGCTTGATTCAGACAAAAGGGGTGCCATATCTTTGCAGAGAAATATGTGAAAGTGTCTGAGAAAGTTGGAGGATACGATCCCTGTGCACAGAAAATATTTTGAAGACCCTTAAAACTTGGCAAGTGAGGTCTGCTATAAATTGGGCTGAAGATTTTATTAACATTTTACAAATTTTAGTGGGGAAGATGGTTTCTCAGGCGGATAATGCTGGAACAGGCACACAGGTCCCGAATAACGAGGAGGAGGTTGAAGAAAGTTTTATAAAATATTTTATTAACATTTGACAAATTTTAGTTGAGTTGCTACCTTCTCCACGATATTCAGGACCCGTTCCAGTAGTTTCCGCTTGAGAAAGCATCTCCCCCAAACTAAAATTTGTAAAATGTTAATAAAATATTTTATATTTTAACATTTTAATTTGAGAAAGCATCTTCCCCAGACTAAAATTTGTAAAATGTTAATAAAATATTTTATATTCTAACATTTTAATAAAATATTTTATAAAACTTTCTTCAACGCTTATTATTCGGGACCCGCCTTCTTGTTCCAGCAGTTTCGCCTGAAAAACCATCTTCTGGTCTCGTCAACTTTTGAACATAACTTACACATTTAAAAATTGTAATCTTTCATAAATTGTATCTTTGAAATAAAGAATACGATGATGAGAAAAAATTATTAAAACTATGCAAAATAAATGAAAGAATTGAAATGGTGATCAAATCTAAAACTCCTTTACGGATGATGGGAGAAAAATATAGCTATTTTTTTTTAAATGTAGTTTTGATTATTATATAGTTTTATTTTCATAATTATAGGTTTGGTTTAAATTTTTTTTTTTTTAAATGTTGCTTTGATTATTATAGGTTCTTTTTTCATAATTTTATGTTTGATTTAAAAATTTGAAAAAATGTAATGAAGTTATTAGGGTTATTGAGCTAATTAAAAAATTATAAGTATCATTGGAAAGGTATGCATAAATAATTTAAATAATTTAGAAGTGGATAAATTAATTGATTAATCATAAATACACAACTACTTTCTTAAATGGATAATAAGGGTCTAAAATGATAGGAATTTACCTATTGCGAACAAAAGAATTAATTGATTTCAAGTGATACCAAAAATACAAATCCTAAAAACTAGCTCAAAAGTGAAATGATCTATTATTCTACTTGCTTGTTCACAAGCTTATCATTGTAATGTGTATTCATAGGATTCAAACCATGACACCAACCACTCAAAAACTGCATTTTTAAAACACTAAACCCTTGTGGATTCAACATACATGGTGATTAACTTAGGTCTATGCCTATGTTTACTATTGTTGACTATGTTTGAGAACAGTAAAATATTGTAATAAAATTTGCAAAATATGACGTTTGGATTGACTATGGTAGATTTTGTTGTCTATATTTAACTATGCTTGACATTTGTTAACTATGATTGCTTCATGTACATATAATTTCCGAAAAATGATGCCTAAGTCAACTATTGTTAACTATAATTGGCTTTTATTGACTATGGTTAACTTTAGTTGGCTATGGTTGATTATTGTTGAGTTTTGTTACTTATATTTTTTTTTTGACAAAGGTTATATTTTGTTGGTTGTTTTTTAATATTATAAATATCATTTCTAAAACATGTTCCCATGTTGACTTTTGTTGGATATGGTTCACTAATCTATTTTTTATTTGGAAAAGATGATGCTCATGTTGACTAGAGTTTAGTTTTCTTTGGATTTGTAAGGGATATAGTAAGGGGGCTGACCTACTATTAATATTAAAATTAATATTGATATTGTTAAATATATAATAATAATTTTATTGTTATTATAAAAAATACACTAATATTATTGTATTTCAATTATAATTAATAATACTAATAATAACTAAAATTGCCATAAATTAAATAAATCTATATTAATTATAATATTAAAATAATATTAATAAATATTTAATAGTAAAAAATAATATAAATATAAAAATAATTAATACAATAAATAATTATTATCATTAGAAAAAAATAATAATAGTGATTAATCTATATTATTATAGTTAGTTTATTGTTTTATTATAATCAACTTAATATTAATTATTATTACTGCAAATATTATATAATTATTTAGTAATTTTTCCAAGTTCACTATAATTTTGGCATCTTAAAAGGCTAGGAAGGTGAGTATTACAACAAATATTATGATGTAAAAGATGTAATATTAAACTCATAGTAATCAATATATAATAATAATATTACAAAAATAACTACTTTAATAAATTATTCTTATTTTAAATTATTTATATTATTATTATTATTTTGCAATAATAGTAGTAGTAGTAGTTATGGTATATTATTTAATTATTTAAGAAATTTTTTTTAATTGAATAATTTTTAAATTATGGTATATTATTTAATTCAATATATTATTAATTATTATATATTACTATTATTGTTAATTATTTAATAATGTTATTAATTGATAACAGCAATAATATTAAATTAATAACCATATTTTTAATATATTTTGGGAAAAAATAATATAGATTACACCTCCCATCTTGGAGGAGGAACTTGTTGTTCTTGTCGGTCATATCATTTTATACATTATGTATATGTGCATGTTACTATATTTGTAGATGGAAAATTGCTTTTCTATATTGCTTATTCTATTCAGCATTAATTGAAAGTTGTTTTGTTGATATCACATCTGTTTTCTTTTATGTTAGGTGATTTCCTTGTTTTATCATGGATCCAGCTATTTGGAGTTGTATTGCATTTGAAATTCTTGAGATTGTTTTCCTTTGGCTCCCTTTATCAGTTGTGATAAAGTTTAGCACTGTTTGTCAGCAATGGAAGACTATTTTTCAAAATCCTTGTTTCTTATTGTGTTGCAAGCATATATGTACAAATGAATTTAGATTTATGGTTCCTTTCGTCAATGATGAAGACAATTATTTTTCTACTGAATACCTTAATCAAAATGGGCAGATATCTCGTTTTCATTTGCGATTCATAGATTCAAGATACAAGGTGGAGTCTACTATTGGACCAATGGTGGTTTTATCCTTACCAACAAAATTATCCCATTCACGAAACTATTTTGTGATGAATCAATTTACAAAGTCCTTAAAAAACATTGGGCGAATACGAATTGGAGACTGGGGATTATTTTTGTTATTGGAGAATGTCAGTAGAAACAAATATGGCTGGGTTGTTCTAAAACATATCTATGATAGAATTCAGTCTAAATTTTATGTTTACAGTAGTCTTTATAGGGTTTGGCGAAGGGCTGATCTTCCATTTGGTGGCACTTCACCCCCTCAAAATGGAGTGTTTTATAAAATTAAATTGTTTTGGCTCTACCTCGACACAGAGTATGAAGATTATCCTCGATATGGGTATACAATCTACTAGTTTGATGTGATAAAAAATGAATGGGGATTTTCATTTGTCCCAATCGGTGACGTTCGGTGTATGTCATTGGCAGTATGCAAGAATGAGTTGATATGTCTTATCAATGATGGCTCCACTTTTGTTTGGTCAATTGAAGAAATAGATAATTTTCAATTTGGTCACCCATGTATTGAACGAAGAACTGATTACTTTGAGGATGATTGGGGCTTTAGATGGAAGTTGTTGGAAGAAATGTCTATAGATATAAATATGAAATGTGTTGGTTATCTTCCCTTTCGAACAGTCCACGGTGTGGTTCTTATGTGCAAATGCAGTGAAGTTCCTTTCGTATTATATGACATGATGGCTGGCCTTTGCTTCCCAGTAGATATTGATAATTCAACTAATCAACAAATGAATGGATTTTTGTCTCCAACGTTGCAGGATTGCAACGATTTGATCAAGTCTGGAAATGTCTTTGCAATTGCTCCGCGTATGGATTCTATAGATGAGATTCCACCACTAGATGTGGACATGGAGTCTTAGGTTATTAGCCATTTTGTATTCTCTCTGTCATCGTGGAAAATATTTCCCTTTTTTTTTTACTTTGCATACTTTTGGGTATGTATGCTAAGACTATGGATATTTATATGGCTCCATTCTGAGGGGGTGTCTTCTATATGTGTATGTAGCGGATGCTGGATATTAAAATCAATTGCAATTTGCTCAAAAAATATTTTATTTTTTTGTCCCATTTAGTCCTCTTAATTGCATTTTAATGTGTTTGGATGTTATCCATTTCTCTCTGTTTCTATAATTGTAATTACTATGACTTATTCTATACATGGTGTTTCCATCAGTTTTTTGTCATTGATTCTCAAACAATGTTATATCTTTAGGTTTTTTTGATGGTATATAGTTCCAAATATTTAGATATATTTAAAATTCATATAATTCTTTAGAATTTTGTTCCATTTATATGGGTTTCCCATTACAGTTATAATATGATACGAGAAATTTAATCCTTTTTTGTTTTGGCCATTTGAAAAAATCGATTTTTCTTTTCAGCCATTTGGGTAGAAAAAAATGTGTTCCTTTTTCATCCTTTTCTGTTAATTTATATTGGATATATTATATCTGTTCCATGTTTACTCTTCTATAACAAATATTTTTTTTTTCGTTGTAGACATGTCATCTGAAGGTACAAGCAAACGTATAATAAAAAGGAATAAGTCGCCTGCATCGTGTGACAAGTCTAATGAAAGTCGTCATTTACGATGTCAACAAAATAAGGACACAATAAATGAGCATAGGAGAGCTAAATATTGTAGAAGAACGACTGAAACAACTCTTCAAAAGGATTTTATGGTTCCTCCTAGGTATCATACTATGGATGATATCATGGAAAGAACATTTCCGCTTGGTAGTTCATTGGCAGAAAATGCTCCTCGTCAGCATAATTTTGTTTTTCAACGCTCTCCTGAAAATTATCATAATATTGAGGAAACATCTCGCAATAGGGAGGAACATCATATTCATAACGTGGATCCAAATGTTCACCCTAACCCTTCTGTCTCTGCAATTGCATCTTGTGAGAAAGTCCAAAGGTTGCAAAATATCCATGGTGTAGGGAATGATGATATTGCATGTGATGACTTGGATGATAGTTTGATTGGCCATTTGTTTGATAAATTGTATCCAGCTGGTCGAAACATCGTCTCTTCCAATCTCCCTTCTGAAAATAATGTTGTCCGACGAACAGAAACAATCATCCCTGATAGCAGTTCGCATGGAAAAATGGAGGTAATCCAATGATATCTTTACATTTGATGCAATAGTGATTGTTTTATTACATTCCTCTATTTACATTTCTTTAGTGATAAGGTATTTTATTCTCTTGGAGTAGGATACACCTCATTTTAATAGAGGTCTAGAAATTTTCTCCCCGCGTCTTCCATCTCTTTATATGAGATTTGAATATGAAGCACATCATAGCCTTCCACTACATTCTCCTCGAGAATCAAATCGGAAAACTAATGTCAATGTTCAGTGTGTTTGATTTTATTTTTCTTTATTTGAATTTTTGTTGCATATTTTGTTTTTCTTCAAACAGGACACAACTCATTTCAATAGAGGCATACAAATTAACTTCATAGATGTTCTTTCTACTGATTTTATAATTGAAGAGGAACCATCGCGTAGTGTTCATCCAGATCGCCAACAAAATGTAAATGTTGAATGCATTTGATATTTTCCTCCTTTTTTTCATTTATTGTTAATTGTAAAATTAGTAATCGATATTTTTTCGACATTTATTTTTATAGCATATTTTAAGTCGTTTTAACAGGAAAAAACTAATTTGAATGGAGGCGTCGAAAATAACTCGCCAAATTTTCAATCTACTGATGTTAGAAGTGAAGAGCAACCATCTCGTACACTTCATCGACATCGCCAAACAAATGTAAATATTGAATTAATTTATTAATTTTTTCCATTTTTTCAATTCTAATTATTTGGACATTCAATTTTTTTAAAAATTATGCTAAAGAAACCTTTGCAAACTCTCAATTTCTAGAAATGCAGACCACAGATTTCGAAACCCCATGTCGTAGATTTGTTCCACATGTTTCAAATTTGGGGAGGGAGTCTCGTGGTGCTGAAAATCAAATAAATCTTAGAAGAAATTATACTCTTCCACATCATTTTCCACATGCTCCAACCAATACAAATCATATTTATTTTGATGAAAATATGATTGCAGTGCATAAAAGATTTCTAGAAAAGCTAAATAGCTTGTCAGTTGTCCGAATGTGCCACATCTGCAAAGAATCATATCCTGGAATCCACGTTTTGAGAGATGTTGAAGGACCTGTTTGCAGACGATGTAAGAGTGAAGGAGGTTCACATCTTTTTTGTGGCTATAATAACATGCATCCTGGCGAGAAACCTCATATTTTCAGAGTTCTTACTCAAGTTGAAGAAATGTTAATAGCACGTGAAAATCCTATTTTGCAAGTGACACATGCTCGAGGTGGAAAATATAAGTATAGCAGACACAAAATTAGCTTTCCCCAAGATATTTCAACAATTGCACAAATTCTTCCACGCCGTGTTGAAGATCTTAAATTTCTAATTCTGAGGAGACATGGTGCTCAATCTAAATATTATGAATGTTATGTAAAAATATCCCGCGTTATGGATGCATTGTGTTTCAAAATTGAACGTGATCAATATTATCGAGATGTTGTAATTGACTATGATTCAGTGAATGCTCTGCCCGAAAGATCAACATATGTCTCCTCTAGGCTTAAATTTGTTGATTGTGACATTGCAGAATCTGAGTTCAGTGCAGCTAATAATGAAGGGTTTCCTCTTAACCATTTTCCCTCTCATCCTTCATCTTTTATTGCTTGCCTACCCAATGAACGGAGAGAAGTGGAAGAAATTAGAGCATTTCTTGATAATGTTGATTCTTCAGATGTTGATGAAATGGATTGGCCCAGTATTGGAACGTCTCCAGTGAATGAATATAATACTGAGGGGTTATTAGATATGGCATTCCCCACATTGTTCCCCACTGGTGCTGCTGATTGGTTGCAACCACGCATTTGTACTATTGAACTTCATGAGTATGCATTGCATCTTCTTAGATACTATGATCAGAGGTTTGGAAGCCATCCTCGCTTTCGATATTTCCTGTTGAACATGATAATGAGGCATCGTAGCCAAGCAACTGCTTCAGTTTTTGTGAAGAAAAATTTACATGATAACTCACCGACAACAATTGATGAGTTGCGTCGGCAACTTTCTGATTTACCAAATAATAAGTTGGCTGAGCATCTTATGCGGTTTGGGTCTTGTCTAAGAGGTACAAGGGCATACTGGACTAAATGTCGAGCTGAATTGACTGACATGATTACTCAGTTGGGATGTCCATCTTTGTTCTTTACTTTGAGTGCAGCTGACACAAAGTGGCCAGAGCTGCATAGCCTCATGCCTGCACCGTCGCATTCTCATTCCTTAAATGAGCATCGTATGAAGGTTGAAAATGTTATCCAGTACCCTCATATTGTTGCCACATTTATGCACCATAGATTCAATATATTTTGAGAGGAAGTTATCCAAAAATATCTTAAAGCTAAAGACTTCTGGTACAGGTCTGTTTTCTTGAATTTATTTTCTATTCATTGTCAATTTCTTATTGATTTTCCATTCATATTTTTCATATTAGCTCTGTGTTCATTTTTTCTAGATATGAGTGGCAACATAGAGGTTCAGCACATATCCATGGTTTCCTATGGTTGCAAGGAGCTCCTGACATGGAAAGACTTGATTGGTCAAATGATTGTGATTTGCAACATGCAAAGAGATTCTTTGAAAATTATGTAACTGCATGGAATCCACATGAAATACATCATCGCAATATAATGGTTCCAAGAAGTCTCAATGATGACCCTTGCCTATTGAATACTGATCATATTTTCTCTTGCAATCCTCATAATGATTATGAAGAATTGTTGAACCGTGTCCAAAGGCACACAAAGTGTAGTGTAGATTCTTGTTTGCGCAAAAAGGGCACTATTCTCGCTTTTCGGTACAATGCCCCATGGGATCTTTCTGAGGAATCAAGATTGTTCATAGATGATCAAGGAAGAAAAAAATATGAACCAGCAAGAAATGATGATAGGCTCAATGTACATAACATTGACCTTCTAACAATGTGGCATGCAAATGTTGATTTCCAACCAGTGCTTTCTCGGCATGCTGTCCTGAAATATATTGCTAAGTATGCATCAAAAGCAGAGAGAAGGTCTGAAAGCTATCATGATATGTTAACTAGAATTTCAAATTCTTTTGCCTCTGAGGATCATGCTTTATGTGCTTACAGGAGGTTTCTTGCAGAAACAATCATTGAACGTGACATTGGAGCACAAGAAACATGTCATATGTTGCTTAAGATGCCTCTTGTTGTGTGTAGTCGACAATTTGTTTCCTTAAATGTTGGAAGAAAGGTGTTCAAGAAAATTTCAAGGGATGTCCTGCACTATTCATCTGAAAATACATTTGTTCAAAATTATTAGAAGAGACCTTCTTTCCTTGAACATCTTTCTTTGATATAAACAGCAAGATCTTGGACCTATGAGAGCAGCCGTAAAAAAGATCCATGGAGGCCTAGAGATGCTCAGGCGATTGTTCGGGTCTGGCCACGGTTTTATTTTGTTCCTGGTGAGGATTCAGAGGAATTTGAAACCTTTTGCTGGTCAGAATTGCTCTTGTACAAGCCATTTCATGACATTTCTGCAGAGATTGGGCTTTCAACTGAAATTATTGTTGAAAACTGGAGGAATTTCTGATATCGAGCTTGGCATGTTGATCGAAATCAATCAATTGATGAAAATATTGAAGATGGAGAAGATGGTGATTTTGCTAACCAGGAAATGAATCTTGAAGATGATTTTCAAGAGTGACAACTTTTCTCTCACTTGGTTCCACGAAATAGTGTCAATGTTTCTGATCTTCACACCCTTGGTCGAAGGGATTTTGATATATCCTTTGACTGGCAAGGTACAAATATTTCTGATGATGTGGCCAAAGAAGCTATTAATTTTATAAGGAATGCAATATCAAGGGGTGATGTTGGTGACCTTTCAAATAGAACAATTGTCTCTCCATATTCATTGGCAGAAAAACAACGACTTGATTTTGAAATCGTTTTAAGGCATTCTGCTGAATATGAGATTCGTGAAGCTCTTCTTATGATTATTCAAGGCACTGCAGGCACTGGCAACTCTTTCCTTATCCATTTTATTTCTGAGGCTCTTTCTAATCTGTCAAGTAATGGAAAAAGTCCTTTGCTTCTTCTTGCTCCAATAGGAATAGCTGCTTTCAAAATACATGCAAAAACAATACACTCTGCTTTGAAAATACCAATTAGAGATATGAAACCAATACAGGGTCAATCATTGGCACTATTACAAGAGGAAATGAGGCACATTTGATATATATTGATTGATGAAATGAGCTTTTTAGGATCAATGTTGTTCATGCAAATAGATGCTCAACTACGAGAAGCATTTCCAGATAAAAAGAATTGTCCTTTTGGTGGTAGATCCATGATCCTTGTGGGTGACCTTGGCCAGCTACCTCCTGTGAGAGATAAGCCTTTGTATGCAGGTAATACAGCAGGGAAAGTATTATGGAAAAAATTCAACACTGTTGTCACTCTTTACACAATATTTCGCCAACAAGGGAGCAATCAGAAACAATCTTGTTTTCGTCGAGTCCTCAATAACATAAGAAACGCAGAACCTGTTCTTGATGATTGGGAGTTTCTTATGTCGCGGGTTGATATCAGGTTGCATCCTGGAGAAAGGGATTTATTTAATGCAGCAGTTCACATGTTTCCAACAAATAATTTGGTCTCCTTCCATAACAAACATATGTTGAAATCATTAAATTCTCCAATTGCATGATGTATTGCTGTGTATTCAAGGCGTTCAGAAATCAGTGGTGTCGATGATGATCAACTGGACCGTGAAGTTTTGTTGTGTCGTGGCCAGCGTGTTATGTTGACATGTAATTTGTGGGTTGAACCTGGTTTGGTGAATGGTGCACTTGGGTATGTGAAGGAAATATTTTATATGCCCAAATCTAAGCCACTTGAGCTTCCAATGTTCACAATTGTTATTTTTGATAAGTATGTTGGTGTTCCATTTGATGCAAGCAATCCAAACATTGTACCTATCACACCAATGATAAGAGGAAATCGAAAACAAATTCCTTTAAAGATGGCATGGGCTCTTACAATTCACAAGTCACAAGGTTTGACTTTAGAGCGAGCATCAATTGATATCGGGAATAGAGAACAACAAGGCCTAACCTTCACAGCCATATCAAGAATGAAATCAATAGATGGTTTACGCATTGCACCGCCTTTCTCTTATCAGCGTTATGCCAAGATGAATAATAGTGCGTGTGTTACAATTAGGAAGAAAGAAGAGGAGAGATTAAAGTCCATATCGTTATGATATGCAACTATTAATATAATAATAATGCTTTTGATATATTAATGACATGTCTACATTCATCAAATTCATAGTAGTATTTTGGATTGTTGTTTACTTTGTTTTTTCTGTTGTTTAATTTTCTTGTTTTTATAATGTCATTTTTTGTTATTTTTCTTACAATGGACCATTCACAGGTAGAAAACTAGTTACATGAGCCAGCCATTAAAAATCAAGATAGAATTCCTTATCACTGTCACATGTTTGTCTCAATGTTTAAATGAAATCCCTTGGGTTCACCAATTCCTTTTGGTTTATAATTTGTTGGGTAATGGTTGTCCCTTGGGTTCACCAATTCCTTTGGTTTATAATATTAAACCCTTGGGTTTATTAGTTTTTTTGGTTTATAATATGAATAATCGATCAATATCATCCATGATCAAATGACACATTATAAAAAACATTGTCTCAATATGAAAATCACCCATGGCCAACCATGGTCATATTTGGTCCAACGTCCCATTGTGACAACAATTGTCTCAATGTTTAAATCAATTCCCTTGGGTTCACCAATTCCTTTTGGTTTATAATTTGTTGGGTAATGGTTGTCACTTGGGTTCACCAATTCCTTTGGTTTATAATATTAAACCCTTGGGTTTATTAGTTCTTTTGGTTTATAATATGAATAATTGATCAATGTCATCCATGATCAAATGTGACATTCTGACAAATATTGTCTCAATATGAAAATCTCCCATGGCCAACCCTGCTAATAGTTGGTCCAACGTCGCATTGTGACAAAAATTCTCTCAATGTTTAAATCAATTCCCTTCGGTTCACCAATTTCTTTTGGTTTATAATTTGTTGGGTGATGGTTGTCCCTTGGGTTCACCAATTCCTTTGGTTTATAATATTAAACCCTTGGGTTTATTAGTTCTTTTGGTTTATAATATGAATAATCGATCAATGTCATCCATGATCAAATGTCACATTCTGACAAAGATTGTCTCAATAAGGAAATCACCCATGGCCAACCTTGGTCATACTTGGTCCAACTTTGCATTGTGACAACAATTGTCTCAATGTTTAAATCAATTCCCTTGGGTTCACCAATTCCTTTGGTTTATAATTTTTTGGGTAATGGTTTTCCCTTGGGTTCACCAATTGATTTGGTTTATAATATTAAACCCTTGGGTTTATTAGTTTTTTTGGTTTATAATATGAATAATCGATCAATGTCATCCATGATCAAATGTCACATTCTGAAAAACATTGTAACAATATGAAAATTTCCCATGGCCAACCATGGTCATACTTGGCTCAACTTCGCATTGCGACAACAGTTTTCTGAATGTTTAAATCAATTCCCTTTGGTTCACCAATTCCTTTGGTTTATAATTTTTTGGGTTATGATTTTACCTTGGGTTCACCACTTGCTTTGGTTTATAATATTAAACCCTTG
The DNA here is from genome assembly GCA_034641835.2 of Pinus albicaulis. Classification (NCBI taxonomy): domain Eukaryota; kingdom Viridiplantae; phylum Streptophyta; class Pinopsida; order Pinales; family Pinaceae; genus Pinus; species Pinus albicaulis. Next base: position 1,206,564,834 of record CM076584.1, read on the forward strand.
TGTTTATTAGTTTTTTTGGTTTATAATATGAATAATCGATCAATGTCATCGATGATCAAATGACACATTATGAGAAACATTGTCTCAATATGAAAATCACCCATGGCCAACCATGGTCATAGTTGGTCCAACGTCGCATTGTGACAACAATTGTCTTAATGTTTAAATCAATTCCCTTGGGTTCACCAATTCCTTTTGGTTTATAATTTGTTGGGTAATGGTTGTCCCTTGGGTTCACCAATTCCTTTGGTTTATAATATTAAACCCTTGGTTTTATTAGTTTTTTTGGTTTATAATATGAATAATCGTTCAATGTCATCTATGATCAAATGACACATTCTGACAAACATTGTCTCAATATGAAAATCACCCATGGCCAACCATGGTCATAGTTGGTCCAACGTCGCATTGTGACAACAATTGTCTCAATGTTTAAATCAATTCCCTTGGGTTCACCAATTCCTTGTGGTTTATAATTTGTTGGGTAATGGTTCTCCCTTGGGTTCACCAATTCCTTTGGTTTATAATATTAAACCCTTGGGTTTATTAATTCTTTTGGTTTATAATATGAATAATTGATCAATGTCATCCATGATCAAATGTGACATTCTGACAAATATTGTCTCAATATGAAAATCTCCCATGGCCAACCCTGCTCATATTTGCTCCAACGTCGCATTGTGACAACAATTCTCTCAATGTTTAAATCAATTCTCTTGGGTTCATCAATTTATTTTGGTTTATAATTTTTTGGGTGATGGTTGTCCCTTGGGTTCACCAATTCCTTTGGTTTATAATATTAAACCCTTGGGTTTATTAGTTCTTTTGGTTTATAATATGAATAATCGATCAATGTCATCCATGATCAAATGTCACATTCTGACAAATATTGTCTTAATACGAAAATCACCCATGACCAACCTTAGTCATAGTTGGTCCAACGTCGCTTTGTGACAACAATTGTCTCAATGTTTAAATCAATTGCCTTGGGTTCACCAATTCCTTTGGTTTATAATTTTTTGGGTAATGGTTTTCCCTTGGGTTCACCAATTGATTTGGTTTATAGTATTAAACTCTTAGGTTTATAATGTTAATCACACATTCGGTTTATTACTCTCTTGAGTTTAAAATACTATTTCTCAGGGTTTGTTAATTTCTTAGATTTTTCAGTTTAAAATATTAATTCTTAGCGTTTATTAGTCTTTATTGTTTATAATATTCATCCGTTAGGTTTATGATATTTATCCCTTGGGTTCGTTTATTCCTTTGCTTTATAAGATTAAACCCTTGGGTCGATTAGTTCTTTTTTTTTATAATGTTAATAATCTCGTTCGTTTATTAATATCTTATGTTTAAAATATTGATTCTTATGGATTATTAATTTATTAGGTTTTTTAGTTTAAAATATCAATTCTTACGGTTTATTAATCTCTTGTGTTTTTAATATTGATCCCTTATGTTTATAATATTTATCCTTTGGGTTCACCAATTCCTATGGTTTATAATATTTAAACCTTTGGTTTATGATGATATTGGGTTTGTATTATTAATTATCCCTTGGGTTTATTAATATCTTCACTTTAAAATATTAATTGTTAGGGTTTATTAATCTCTTAGGTTTTTTGTTTTTAAATATTGTTTCATATGGTTTATTACTCTCTTGAGTTTAATATTATTAATATATTAATATATATTATAAATAAATATTCAAATATTTATTAATAATGATTATTAGTAATATTATAATATTATTAATATATAATATATATTATTATAATATTATTAATATATTATTAGTTCTTTTGGTTTATTAATAATATAACCATCTATAATATTAATATATAAATAAATATTAAAATATTAAATATTATTTTTATTATTTTTATATTAAAAAATATTATTAATATATAGTATATATATTTCAAGTTAATTTATAGTATGTATATAGTTAATATTATTAATATTATTAATAGATATTTTTAATATATATTATTAATACTTATTATAATATTAAAAATATATATAAAATATTTTTGTGTATATTAATAATATTATAATATTACTAATATTCATTATAAATAAATATTAAAATATTTATTAATATATTATTAATATATTAATATATATTATAAATAAATATTCAAATATTTGTTAATAATGATTATTAGTAATATTATAATATTATTAATATTATTAATATATTATTAGTTCTTTTGGTTTATTAATAATATAACCATCTATAATATTAATATATAAATAAATATTAAAATATTAAATATTATTTTTATAATTTTTATATTAAAAGATATTATTAATATATATTATATATATTTCAAGTTAATTTATAGTATGTATATAGTTAACATTATTAATATATTAATAAATATTTTTAATATATATTATTAATACTTATTATAATATTAAAAATATATATAAAATATTTTTGTATATATTAATAATATTATAATATTACTAATATTCATTATAAATAAATATTCAAATATTTATTAATAATGATTATTTGTAATATTATAATATTATTAATATATATTATTAATAAATATTCAAATATTTATTAATAATGATTATTAGTAATATTATAATATTTTAATATTTATTAATAATGATTATTAGTAATATTATCATATTATTAATAATATAACCAACTGTGATATAATATATATTATTAATATATTATTAGTTCTTTTGGTTTATTAATAATATAACCATCTATGATATATTAAATTATTATATATTATTAATATTATTTTTATATTAATATATATTATTAATACTTATTATAATATTATTAATATATATAAAATATTTTTGTGATTTTAATCATAATTAATATATTTCATATATTAATATTCTTATTAATATATAATATATATTTTTCAAGTTAATATAATAAATTTATTATATATAATATTTATTTATTGATATATAAATTAATGTGATAGGTAGTGGATATAGGTATATCGGCTTATATCAGTCACACTGGTAAATGTGGTTGTAAATCTATTTTATATACGCCTATCGACGTATATCAACCACAATAGTAAATATAATGTGGTTGTGCTAGTATGTTACTCTAACCGTATATTGAATTGTGAAGTGAAATATTGAATTTTCAAGAATCGAGATTAGTCTAGTTAAATTCCTTACAATCAAATCAAAGTAATATTATGGCGCGGGCTTCTTGTTATCAGGGATTGTTTGGAGTCATGATCCTGATGGAGGTAAGTCCCATCACCGCAGTGTCAGTCCTAAATGTAGTTGTAGAGACGCAGTTAAACTTTTGGAAAGAAAAACTTCCGAGTGTTCAAATACCGGAAACAGTGGTAGCGAGCACGTCTCCGCTCACACAAGAGGAGTTGAAGACGTTCGCTAAAATGATCAAGGATGGAAGCTTGCGTTTCCATGCAAATAAATTTTGTAACTCTGCCAATTTACTGTGTTATGAATCTGTAGATTTGGTCCCCCCACGATTAACGTCATTTGTTCACAATGGTAACTTTCAATTAAATGATATTAACAATATATTTTTCCCAGCTAAGGAGTTGAGGGAAGGGGGACAAATAACATTACCAGAGTTTTACAGTCCCTGGAAGGCATTTTTGCCCCATAATTTGTCACAGATGATACCTTTTTCCACCATAGCGCTTTCAGATGTTCTCTCTTCCTTTGGCATCTCGGAGAAATCAAATATGGCGATCAACATGAACATGACTCTGATTGCTTGCGAGGCTAAGCCCCAACAAGGTGAAGTTAAGGCATGCACCACATCGATTAAGGGAATGATAGAGTTTGTGATTTCTACCTTGGGATCTTCTGATAACATAGAGCTTGTTTTTCACCATGCGCACACAGCCGACTCTGGTAAGAAAGCAAGGGTAACGAAAGTCGTTGAAAGACAATCTGGCCATTCAAAGCGGCCTCCACTGGCCTGCCACCGCTTTGTGTATCCATATGGGGTGTTCTTCTGTCATTCCATCAATGGAACATTGACTTATACGTTGGAACTTGAGGTGTTGGAGAGCAATGGAAAGACCTACAATGCCACTGCTCTATGCCACCCTAACAGTCAGAGCAAGGAATCAGTTTATTGTCACCTGTTTTCGGGCGACAGTCTTCTATGGCTCACCAAGGAGAAACATGATTAGCTATTCATCGAGCTTATGGGAAGCTTGCAGAAATAAGTCTTTGGCTGACTGCGGCTGGGCTTCCATTTTAAAATAAAATATTGTGCTCTGTGATATGAATCGTAATATTAAGAATAAGTAGAGTTCTACGCAAGGGAGTTTATTATTACTCCGATATACGGTATTGTTAACTTTCAGTAAGTAATATTAATATATGTCTTGTATCCATATAAAATTTTGTTGGTTGTGCGGCTTCCCTTGAAATCCTAACTTCATCTAGATTTCGGTATATATAGCCGATTACTAAATCACAACAGTATAACAAAGAAGTAAGACATGAGAGGCTATTTGCGAGAGTGCATATGAAAGCGATTTCCTGTCTATGTTTCAGTGCACTATGAATGGGTTCTTTTCATCTTTATATAAAGAACATCTTAAGGATTCAGGATCACCCTGGATTCCAATCATGTACCCATCATTCTAACAGATAAAATCAGCTCCGAAGTAAATAAAAAACATAAGGCCCAAAATGCAAGATATTTTCATTGAAAATTAGAGTAAAAAGCCATTGTCAAAAAACTAAAAATTGATCCGATTAGAATCCGAGTTGCATCCATCCTTGGATATTCGGTCAATAGCATTGTTTTGGTTCTAGTAGATGTGCGAAATGGAAACGATGTGGAGCATTTTCATCAACACCTTCATCTTGTTTTTCCAAGGTTCAAGAGCCAGGGAGTTTAAGGATCCTTTGTCAATTGCCTGATTGATGACAGATTTAGAGTCTCTGAAGATACTAAGATAACTAAGGCCGAGCTAAGAGGCACAAAACAAGATTCCCCATAGAGCAAGTAATTCGGCACGAGTGTTAGCACCAATGCCACTGTTCTAGTGAAATCTGTAGGAGGACTTAGGTCCAAGGAAAATGGCCATACCGCATCCACATAGGCCAAAAGAGGATGCCCCATCAAAAAAACCCATTGGATAAGAAGACCATAACTTACGAGGAGGAGGGGGACTTTTAGGGGCAGGGGGGAGAGATGATAAAAAATCTAAATAGAAAAAAATGATTTTGCTACATGTCCTCTATAAATCAAGTGTCACATGATCGAAAATTTGAGCATTCCTAGATCATCAAATCCCCCAAATTACAAAGAATTCCAATGTCATGTGAGATTTGTGGTCATTTATCCATCTGCCAAGGCATGTGGCAATATATGAGCGGTCCCAATCTGCAGGAAGATTTATTGAGCGAAGAACACAAGTCCATACCAAAGTGGAAAAGGGGCAGTGAATAAATATGTGATCAATATCCTCTCTGAATGATTGACAAAGGCAACATTTTCACAAACCCTGATATCCCTTATTGCTTGAGTTTTCCCAAATCAGAATCCAGTTATGAACCACCAACTAGGAGAAACACTTTAGTTTTAGAGGGAAATTCCAATTCTAAGATTAGGAAAGCCACGACAAAAACAAAATTTGCCTATGGGGCAGGGATATAATCTAATATTCCTCATGAACAATAACCTCACCCTATTGTGAGCCACCGAACCAAGTTAATTTATCTTCTTGTGGAGAGAGAAAAATCTCATATAGCTTGGGATTCGAAATGTATAGATTCCATTCTGGGATCAAGGGAAGTGGAATCTCAAGCTCAGATGCATCTTTCCAATGGGTGTATGAGGATGATGAGAGATAAATATTACTATATATTTAACCACAAAAATTCTTTGATTATGAAGAAAGGAGATGAGGGGAGGAGATAATAAATGTGAACTTGTCATGCCTAAGAGAGAGTCCGGGCATATCTCTCAGATGACATCCCATCTGAGATTCCCAAAAAACTAATGTTTGTATAGAATAACACTGCGCCAAGGGTGGGAGATGTTGGGATGGACCAGAGCACCAACACAAATCCAACCAATGAGATCCTTGTCCTGAAGATATTTAGCCTTAATAATTTGATTCCAAAGGACACCACTGCGAGCAGGTCGCCAAAATATTTTTAGGAGCAAGGAAGGGTTGAAAAGTGAAATATCTTAAAGGCCCCAGCCACCTTGATTGACAGGGATGTTAAGCATCTCCAAACTGGGAAGATGGAACTTATGAATTGGATGACGGCCTTCCCATAAGAAACTTGAAACAATGGAATTGATTTTGTGAAAAACTCCATTTGGGAGATTGTAAATATGCATCCAGAAAATAGGAATATTATGGAGGACATTTGATAAGAATTAGGCGTCCCCCATAGAAAAATCCATGGGTGAGTCCACATTTTTAGTCGCTTTCCAATTTTGTGTATAATCCAATCCCAATCTTGGTTTCTATATCCATTCAATTTCAAGAAGAAACCTAGGTACTTAAATATCTCACATAGGAATGTGAATTTAACCTTGAAAATATGAGAAATCTAATATGTCTGATCTGCATCAGGTTCACCCTTGATCAGGATGGACTTGGACTAGTTCATACAGAGGCCCGGGGCTGATCCAAAATAATCTATAATATCAAAAAATGCATGACATTCCATAGGATCATATTTCCCTATAGCAATAATATCGTCCAAAAACAACAGATGGGAGATGGGAACCTTGTCTACAAAGCCTACATCTCGTTATGAGTCCTCCATGTTGGCCATCAAAAGTTTTTTTATGCTGAGCCCATCAATACTAATGAAGAACACAAGAGGGGACAATGCACAACCCTGGAAAAGTCCCCTGGAGGCTGAGAAGAACTCTGTGGGAAGACCATTGATCATGATTACAAAGAAGGCCAACTTGATGTAGTGTTTTATCCATCTGATCATTGTGGATCCAATACCAATTTTCTGAAAAATCATCCATAAGAGTTCCCAATCAACACAATCAAAATCTTTTGAGATATCAATCTTCATAAGACAGGCATACAAGTGGCAAGTCTTGATGGAATGTGTACATTCCTTAGCAATTGTGACAACATCATGAATCTTTCTGTGCTCTAAGAAATCAAATTGTTCAGCAGAGATGTGTCTCGACAAGAAGGGTTTGAGTCAATTTGCAATCCTTTTGGATAGCGAGATGAATGTGGTGTTTCTGGCACTAGAGACCCATCCAATACTACGAGATTCTTCCACAAAAATCATAAGCTCATCAATCATGATGTCCTGAAAATGTGTGAAAGGTTCCATGAGAGGATATTTGCAAGGGTGCATATGAAAGTGATTTCTTGTGTATGTTTCAGTGTGGTATGAATGGGTTATTTTCATTATTTATATAAAGAACATCTCAAGGATTCGAGATCATCCTCTATTATATAGAGAACATCTCATCGAGATCACTCTAGATTCCAACCATTTACACATCATCCTAACAAATTATATCAACAAGAATTGGATTCAAAAAAGCTAATAGGAGGTTCATGACAAGATATTGTATCTAAGATATACAAGATATTGTATCTAGTGGACTCAAGATACCTCTAAGGTGGCCTTGACATTGTGTAATGGTTATTTCTTGTTCTAGAGTCTATAAGGTGTTTGTCATCCCTAAGATGGCACAGTAGGAATTGTACTCATTCTTGAAGCCCCAAAACTAGAGAGAGAATGTGTCACATAGGGTGACATAGGGCACACAGAGCATGGATTTTTGACATGGATGTATTTTGAGTCACTTATCGAGGCTTCCCCTCTGAATTTGGACTTTATTAGTATTTTTCGAAGATCCTTAGCCCTTTCCACACCTTTCTATGTCATTAATTTCTCCAAAAGATGATGATGCCATTCTACTAGAGGATATTGATCTATTTTGTTCTGAGTTATGAGGTTTTATTGTAGCCTATTGTCTGGTAAGAAACTCAATGTCAAACTTGTTTTAGGGATTGTAGGCTTAATTAGATGTAAACATGAAGGAACAAACCTCATATAAATAGAGGATCCCTCCACTTATTTTATCATCAGCATTGATGGACTGAGTATTGCAACAATAATTTTGCAACTCCTAATAACCTCATCTTTAATTATCAACCTAGGATTCATAAAATATAAATGGGGGTTTAAACTATGTGTAGCAGGCACCATCTAATTCCTTTTCTAATCCTCATGTAGGTGAGAGATGTTGTAATGTAGATTAGATGAACCAAAATCTTGTTAATGTTCCAAGCTAACTATGTTATAGGAAAGTGAAGCTACAAAATCAATTTGTAGAAATGAAATGGAACACACCTATGTGTATTGTAGGAAATGGAAAGCACATTTTCGTTGAAAGTAAAAGACTTGGAAAGTAAACCTAAAATCAATGTTGCATAAGTTAAAAACATCAGTTAGAAAGCACATAGTAAAAGAACCTAAAGGAAACTTGAAGCGATCTCTACTCTTCCAAAATCCATCTGAAAAATGATATAATATTATAAGGGAAATAAATCAAGTGTTTATTGCTAAATTAATTAAGAAAATGGGATGCTTTTTTGCTACTAAAAGATTCCCTCTTTTGCTAAAAGAAAAACCAATAAGAAAATCTAAGCTGAGAGAGGGGTTATGAATGACAGGACATAATATTATTTAGCTAGTAGAAGAATGGAATAAATAAGTATGTGTTTTATCACTATTAAATTGGGTTATTTTCACAATATGTAATCATAATCTTGACTGCATAGTAAAACAAGAAATTGCATAAATTGTAATAGAAAATGAAATGAAATGGAAATGGACTTGAAAATGCAATGATAAGAAATATAAGTGATCCAATAAGTTGTTAGATTGTATAAATGACATGCATGGAAATTGATATCATAAAAATACATACTTAATCAAGCATAAATATATTAAACTATAATTTCCATAAATGATGATCCAAAAGCTAAACAAAGAAAATGAAAAGCATGAAGATTATAGTATTGGAAATATAAGAGGGATTTGAATCTCCTAGGGTGGGCCCATCCCAAGGATGCTCGAAGTCGTTGAGGAGGAACCAAGCTATAAAATAAAAAGGGTAATTTCTTCCATTAACTTAGATTCTATTTTACATCATGAAATATAATGTTGTCAAAATTACTGAGAAATGTTCAAAGCCTGAGATTATTTCAAATCTATTCCTTTCTTAGCCTTAAGGGTCAACTCAAATATCCTATTTATACATTAGGTGGGGGATCAACCTCCTTGAGAGGAGGGTTTCATTTACACCAAATATTAGGAAGGAGGGTTCTTGCCCCATATATAAATCAATATAGTAGGATTAGGCACTAAATGCCTTGAGCTAGCCGAGTTTGAGTCTTCCTACATCAAGGAGCAAGTCCTAGAATATCTCCAATTCTAGATTCTTCGGAATCTACTCAAAATAAATATAAATCCCACAAAAAAATCATATTAAGGAATATAAAGCATTAAAAACACATTGAATCCTCTAGGAACTCATTAAGCTAGAAAAGTATACCATTAGGTGCAAAAAGTGGAGTCAAAACATTGTTTTATGTGCATAGGATTGGATTGATGGACCTTATGATTTACCCATTTTGGAGGCTCGTCATACCCCTTACTGGAATTGGTGTTCACCCTTAAGAAACTCAAATCCCTCTCTTATTTTGTCCTATTTATGTATTTATCTAATTGTCAATTTAATATCACAAAATGAACTTGTTGTGACTATCCCTTCTAGATAGAACCCTTCATTGTCCTCTGTCGCTTTCCACATTTGAGATTCATATTCTTGAATTTGATGCTCCTTTATTCCTAGCATTAGAGGTGGGTTAATTCTAATTCCAAACCATTGAAAGCCTCTAAATTATCCTATTATAAAGAGGAGTACTTTATAATGTTTCTTGGAGTCTATCAGGAGAGTGATACTCCCTCATTTTCATGATATAACATAAGACTTTCCATATCCTCTAGCACACATGTGAAATCTCTTCTCCCCAAAGTGTAAATGTATCCTCAAAGTGTAGGACATATTCTTCTTTCCTTTGTTTCCAAATGGATTCTATCTCTGCGCCTTGTACAAGAATGACATAGAATTGAGAAAGCACTAAAGGATATGGGAATTTTGGTCTATTCCAAAATGGAACCTTTAAGTCTTCCTCATGGCCTTTTTCACTTCTTCTACTCTAATCTCCTCATGCCTTAACCAAGATGTTAATGCAAACAACTATGAATCTTGCAAGTAAGGATTGTCGTCCCAAATAAGAATTTCAGAGAGGGTAAGGTTATGCATATAAGATTCAAGAAATTTTGTTTTTGCAACACCTTCCTCCTACATATACCCAAGTAATCATCCAACTGGGGTAAACATGTGACGATAGGATACTATGATAGGATTCAAATACCCATGTACATTTAAGGAAGTATAACCGACACAACACAACCAATGTGACCTTCTACATATCCTACAAAACCTCCAGGAGCTAACCCACCCTTCCAAGTGACCAAACCCTGAGGGAACTAAAAATTTCATTGTATTAAACCCCTAGTCTCTCCCTTGCTAAGGCCTCCATGTGACTGAGAGCCACAGTCTCTCCCATTGGCTTGCCTGCATGCAAGTGTAGCCTTTTTACACCAGTGTTATGCCAATGTCTGCGATATTTAAGGCTAATTTCTAGGGTTAGGACCCAGTCACTTCCCAGAAGTCCATGAAAATTCCAAAAGTGAAAATTAACATAGAAACAATGATACAAATGAAAACGCTTGAAAAAAGAATTGAAGGGACCCCTACTAAAAATGACATACATTTCGCAAACATGTCACAAATATGAATTCTACAAGTCATAATAACATATCTGATAATAAGGGTCTCATACTTATATGAGAATTGCTAGAAGAATTTATGCCTTATCACATTAGTTCATTATTATCTATTAGGTCATATATTCATCGTTCATTCATTTATAAATAAAATCATGATGAGAACCATACAACATTATTTTCATAAAATATACTCATAACCAAAATATACAAAACAAAACTAATAAAGATACAATAGCCATAAATGCCACATATGAGCCAGTACATTTTCATATAAAATACCAAGGAAATGAAATCTTATTATTGAATGCAAAATCCAACTAGGTTTGGGCCTTCCACATTCCATCGGATCATAGATTGGATGAACCAAAATTATCTGTAGCCAATCACCATTGTGCCATATTCCAAGCATGAATGTGGGAATCAAAATAAAAAAAATCAACCAAGGGCTTCCCGAGCTAAAGCACCTCACCCTCATCAATAGAGCCAGGCTTTAATACAATCCTCACTGGATCACTAGGCTATAAACAAGCATGGATGCCACCATATTTCTCCACCTACACCGTGAGGAATTTTCATGTCTCCTAGCCTTTAGGATTTACCACAATCCATAGTTTGATCCAGGGATCACTAGGCCATAATCGAGACACCACCCTCCAGGATTTACCATATATCCCACCATTCATTAGCCAAGGATTCCTAGGCCTAATCAAGGGAAACTACCTCTAGGTTTTACTGTATATCCCTCCATTCACCAGTCGAGGATTCCTAGCCCCACCAAGGCACACAATACTTGGCTTTACCGCAACCCATTTTCCAATTTAGGGGTTACTAGGCTAGTGGCTTTACCTCAGTCCATAGTCTGATTCAGGGATGTCTGGTCCATGTGTTCTTTCATTCAGAGATCCACCTCACTCAGATTCCAATCCCTACCACAATCCAGCTCATCTAAAACATGAGAAGCCCATCAAACCATAGCTATCTAGAATGGAAAGGAAAGGTTGAATAACGCTGTCACACATAGAGAAACCCATGCCAATGATAGAAATAGAACCAAGAACACGCATGCATAACCACACATGCCAAATCTAGCAAGGAAATCACACATGCAAATTGATTCATGCAATTAAACCCATTGTAGATGCTTGATCCTTATCTTCCTTGGTTGATATTTTCTTCCTCTTTGCCTTGTTTTCCTTTCTTGACCCAATGTTGAAGTTCTTTGATAAAAATATAAGTGTCAAATAGTATGAGAGAGTGAGAATAGGGAGAAAACTCCCAAACTGAACTAAAAAAAGGTTACACTGAAAAAGGTAACAATTGATACTCATAAGACTTTTATTAATGAGGCCTCTCTTTTCTTTATTTTCCATTATTTTCCTTCATTTTACTCCTTACATGCAAGTTGTGACCTTTCACCTTCATTTTCTCCTAATTTCCATGGTTTTCATGAATAAAATGCCAATTAATGCCTCTTTCCTTTCCAAAGCCAAGTTTTCCATTGCCATTTCCAATTTCCTTAGCCATAATAAACCAAATGAACACCCACACTAGGATGTTTTTCCTAACATTCATCTTGGAATAATTTTCCCATAACCGTGGTTATTATTTTTCCTTTATTAACTTTTGTTACATTGAATTTTCACCAGGGTTGTTACAATTTTTTCCTCCATGTTATACTCTTGGAAGTAGCCTATAAAGTGCTTATTCTCTTCCAACTACATGGTTCCTCTTTGATCCATATGATTGGTTTGGAATATGTACCATTTCTCCTTTAGGAAAATTGAATATGATTTTGATTGCTACCTAAAGTTGACGACCTCTAAAGAAAGGTGTGTCATAGTCCCTAGTGATGTTTCCAATGCTATAATGTGGGCGTCTTTTTTTATCAGCAATCCTTGAGTTTGCTACAATTGACTACTTATATATTATTTATTTCTCAAGTTGTTCTCTTATGTTGGCTTCCTCTTCTATTTTTAGGAAAGAAATACCCCCCTTTATTTGTTGACTTTATCCTCAATGCTAGTAAGATCGCCACCACCTTTTCTTGGGGAATCATTTTCCACATCTAGGATTCTACCTTGTATTTCTCCACTTCAATCATTAGGTGGGGTAATAGATATATAATCATCAACCATCCTAATGTTCGCGCAAAATGATGATTATCCCTTAATGTCCAAGAAAAGAAGGAAGGTGGCTTCCTCAATATAGACTACTCTAATACATTTTGTTCCTGCTACCATTTCTCTTCAGGGGTAGGTGTTTCCTCGATTGCAATAGGAGTGGCAAGAGGAGGTTAAGGCTTTCCACTAGATCTAGTTCTACTGATTTTTTTTTTTTGAGTACACAATTGGTTGGATAGGCTTTCTTACTTCTGGTTTCGGAGGGGTAATCAATCATGCTAAGGTTACTTCTATCTCATTTTTATCCTCCCCCAATGTAGAGTTATTCTTTTATTTTGAGGGGCTAACTACTACCATCCCCCTCCCATTTTTTTTAATCATCTTTGTAGGTCTACTTAGTTCTTCTTATGCTTCCAAAAAGGCATTTCTATCCATGTCTACAAAATTGGCCCAAGAAAAGGGATGGTATAAGCCTTCTAATGAAAAAATTACAATTAATTTAATGAAGCCATGATGGGAAAAATTCTTTTTTCATTCCCTCCCTCTCTTTATTGTTCATCTCCTTTAAATATTGTAGGAGAAAGAATGGGATTCTTACTAAATCAGATTTTTTTTGGTGGGATTGGAATCTCAATGGATATAGAAGCTTAAATTGGTAAGCATATTATACGTTCAACCTGCACTCATAAGAGATGTAATAGATGATATTGTTATTAATTCAAAGAATAATAAGAGAGAAATGAATAAACATAGAAACTACATTCAAACCATGTACACCATGATTTATCTGGAAAACCCCAATTGGGGAAAAACCAACCAACAATAGATCTATTATTGTCTTTGGCTAAAACATGGCTAAGCTGGCCAACAACCTGAGCTCTCACCTCTCAATGATGGCTATCTACAATAGAGAATTATCTATCCTTTTAATGGCTTCAACTACATGTAATACCATGAGCTTACTACCGTGGGTCACCAATATCGGGTGTCCAAAACCATAACTATTAACACAACCTCAACTCCATGACAAGGTCAAGTTTATCTAACAATCCCCACTTTAAACTTGACATTGGGTTTTCCTTGGCCAAATAAACCATAACTGTTTACACAACCTCAACTACATGGCAAGGTCAAGTTTATCTAACAATCCCCACTTTAAACTTGACTTTGGGTTTTCCTATGCCAAATCTAGCCAAACCACCAAGTGAGTTAGCCGCCACCACTCACCTCTAGGCCCTACCAAGTCAATGTCAAGGTATTTAAGAATATCATATGTTGTCCTAACTCAACATGTTTCCACATGCTCCCCTACATCACCTAGGTCTATATCCAAACTTTACCAGTAATTATTTACCAAGATACATATGCCTTATCAAGTCTTGTAGTCATATACCTATTTACATATAAAAAATAAAATACATTATTATTTTTTCTTTGTTATTATCATCTCTTGAACCTAAGAAACTTGCTTTCTTTCTTTCTTGCTTTCAAAACCTTGTGCATATTACGTCATGAGACTGTTATCCCACTATCTAACCCTTCTATTGTTAACTTATAATTCCCTTTCTCATAACCCAAGAAATTATTGGGTTTCACCATCATAAAAAAATTAATGTATTCTAGCAGTCAATCTTAAATAGAAAGGTTAGCTATCCCTTATAGCCAAACTGTAGGCTGACTTCTTCTGCTTCATTATAATTATCGTAAATTCCATGCCTTCCGCCTTAACTAACCTCTCTTTATTTTCCACAGGCATCACAAGTGTGCACAAGCAATCGAACAAATTCTCCACCATTTCCTCTTCGTCCCGAGACTTGTAGAGCGCGACGGCCTGGAGCATGGTGTCAACTTTGTCCATCTGCCCAAGGCATCACTGGCTCGCGCCGTTGCTCTACAACAGGATGGCCAAGATATCTGTGGCACATTTCTCGTTGTTGTCAAACTCGCAGGGCTTGATTCTCGTCAGGAGCCAGCTCAAGAGCTTTGTTTTCTCACAGATAGACTTTGACACCATGGGGCAGACCTCAATCATATTTTTAATCATGGCCAAGGTATACTCAACTGACTCATCAGGGTCTCCCTAGTCAAGCCAGGCGACGTTCTGGACAAGGAACTCCAGGGTGTTTTTCTCCACCAGGGCGCCCACAAGCACCTGAGCCGCCTCATCGAAATCATCCACCACATCCTCAACTTCCTTTCTTTTTCTGACGAGAAAATTAAATATAACATACCAACAACACATATTCTATATACCCAAGCCTTGGAAAATATTTCAGGCTTCATTTTATTCTTGCTCCTCATCGAACCATTGCTCCACTAGCCCTACTGGTTTGTGCAACGAGATATTGCTTCGACCAACATTGTTACTTTGTGCATCACTTCATTGATGGGAACAATTCCATGAGAATATCTAGCTCTTTCATGTTTTTCTCACCAAGTTTTTATACCACTTGTTATTCATTCAAAGAATAATAAGACATAAATAAATAAATATAATCAGCAATAATCAACAATGGATTTATTATTGTTTTTGGCTAAAATACAGCCAAACTGACCACAAACCTAAAGTGAAACCTAAGCTTTCTCTTGAAATATTAAAGTCATCTGCGTGTCTTTGAGCAGAAGAAAAAGAGTACAAAGGCAGAAATAAAGGATATTGAGTGCACAACACTCTGTATTTAAGAAGAATTGAAAAATCCGTAAGGATGAGTTTAATTTTTATGGTCCGCAGCCACGGATAGCAGAAGAATTAATTTTGAAGTATGGGCGAAGTCATTTCTGCAGAAGAATGGATATTTTTGTAAGTTTAAACTACGGAGGAGCAGACTCATTTAAAAATAGTCATTTCGGGCTTTAAAGCCCTCAACAACCAGAAATGAATGAAATTGCTTAAAACAGGTGGAATTTCTTTAATTTTTGAAAAGAGGCAAGACAAGTGGTCCCCACCACTTGAGCGCAAATCGCAGATCGCAGTTTTGAATTATAAGTGTCTTGTTGCTGAGGAGTTTCGCAATGCGATGCGATCCAATTGCAAATCGCAATCGCAATATGAGTTAATCACAAGTTTTGTTTTGCCGCCAATTGAAAACCGCGATGCGATCGTGCGATGCGATTGCGCCATCGCACATCGCACATCGCAATGTCGCATATCACAATTTTTTGTTGTTCCGCCGTGTTTGTTTGCGATGCGATCGCGCGACCGCGCCATTGCATATCGCAAATCGCAAAATAGCCGACTGCGGCGTGGTCCCCACTCGTACGTCGCGCTATATTAAATTTTTATGTTGCGAAAAGGGTTTTTCCTTTGTATTTCGGTTTATTTATTTGTTTTAAGTTTCAAAAAGTTTTTTTGGGTTTTATTCCCGCCGCACCATATATATAAAGAGGAAAAGGGCCGAGAGCCATTGTATTGTAGTATTTGTATTGTATTGTATTGTATTGTTGTAATCGTTATGTGTGAGAGCCCGCAGGAAAGAAAAGCATAGTAAGAAGAATAGAGCACTGTTTGTGCGTTCTTGAGAGACAGAGAGTTGTATTTTGGAGCACTGTGTCTGTAGCAGTATTATTTTGTGAATCCCTCCACAGAGGAAGACATTTTTTAATAGTTTTTAAGTTCTGTTAATGAAATAGAAGAAAGCATTTTCATGCCATGTCTGTCTGAAAGCGAATTTTTGTTTTAACTTCTCTATGTTGTAGAGGGGAGTTTATTCTCTCCATTTCTGTTGTTTTGGAATTATCAATATTTCAACATGGTATCGGAGCTATTTTAGGCTCTTTGAAGGTTTCAAAGAAGCTGAAAAAGAATAAGACTTGTTGAAGCGTTTTCTCCAACAATGTGAAAGCTCAACAGAAGTCAAAGTTCAGGTATTTCTCAAAGATAACAGAGCAGTTGTTTATTTTTTGTAAGAGTTTGTTCTTTCAAAGAAGGAAAGACAACTTGTTTAAGTTAAGAGTTCAGTTTAAAAGAAATGGTTGGACCAAGTGCAGGAATGAGTATTGGAAATACATAGCTTCCACAATTTAATGGGAAGAACTATGATTATTTGGCCTGTTTGTCTCACAAGACTTATGGGAGTTTGTAGAATATGGTTTTGTCGAACCAGCTGATGAGCAGGCTTTTAATGCCTTAACTCAAGCAGAGAAGGATATATTGAAGAACAATAGGAAGAAGGACTCTAAAGCCCTCTTCTATTTGTATCAAGCAGTAAATGAGAGTGTGTTTCCAAGGATAGCAGCAACTAAGAAATCCAAGGATGCATGGGAAACTCTGAAAGTAGCCTATCAAGGTATGGAGAAAGTTAAGACAACAAAACTTCAGTTGCTGAGGAGAGATTTTGAAACTCTTTGCATGAAAGAGTCAGACAATGTAGACATATTTTTTACACATGTGATTTGGATTGTAAATTAGATAAGGTCCCATGGAGAAACTCTTGAAGAAAGAAGGATTGTGGAAAAACTTTTGAGATGCTTACCCTCAAAGTTTGATGTTATTGTTACCACCATAGAAGAGACCAAAGATATCTCAAAGTTCACAGTGGATGAACTTCATGTCTCACTGATAACTCATGAAAAGAGATTGAGTAGAGATGGACATTCATCTCTTGAGCACGCCTTCAAGACCCAGATGCCTTTAGGAAGAGGAAGAGGTCAAGGCAAAGGAAGAGGAAGAGGCAGAAGCCAGAACAGAGGTGGAAGGAGCAGCCCTTCACATTCACATGGAAGGAGCAACAGTCAAAATCAGAGCCATGACCAATGCAACAGCGAGCAAGGTGGACGTCAACACCAACATACTCATGGAAAAAGGTATGACAAATCCAATGTCCAATGTCATTATTGCAAGAAATATGGGCATTATGCCAATGAATGTAGAAAGAAGAAAAATGACATGAAGAATAAGCAAAATGCTAATGTAGCAAAAGAAGAAAAGAACCCAAGTAATGTGTTGTTAGCATGTAATGTAGCACAAGATAGAGATGATAATGTTTGGTTCTTAGATTCAGGATGTAGTAATCATATGACTGGCAACAGAGCAATGTTTGCCAATCTAGATGAAGAATTAAAATCTGAAGTGACTACAGGGACTGATATTAAGATCTTTGTCAAAGGAAAAGGCAGAGTTAGTATTCAAGCCATAAATGGTGAGCAGAAATTTGATCCTGATGTGTACTATGTTCCTGGTTTGAAATGTAATATTTTGAGCGTTGGGCAGCTCATAAACAAAGGTTACAATGTAATTTTCAAATATGATGTGTGCACAATTAAAGATATACCTCCAAGCAAGAAAATCATTGCTGAAATACAAATAACCAGCAATAGAATGTTTCCACTCAAGCTCAACACTGACTTGAAGGGAAAAGGAAAGAGCATAGCAGCTGTGACACAAGAAGCCTTTCAGAAGGAAGAAAAAGATGAAAATTGGTTATGGCACCTGAGATTTGGACATCTCAATTTCATAGGATTAAATTTGCTGCACAGAAAAGGAATGGTGAGAGGTTTGCCATTGATTTAGAAGCCTAACAGCCTATGTGAAGGCTGTATCTTGGGAAAGAAACACAGAGAAAATTTTCCTTCAGGGAAAAGCATAAGGGCTAAAGCACCCTTAGAGATAATTCACTCAGATTTATGTGGGCCGATGCAAACAACATCAGTTTTAGGCAACATTTACATGCTGACCTTCATAGATGATTTCAGAAGAAAAGTGTGGGTTTATTTTCTGAAATATAAGAGTGAAGTATTTCAGAAATTCTACCATTTTAAAGCTCTTGTAGAGAAACAGAGCGGGCATTATATTAAAGTTCTCAGAACCTCTAGAGGAGGAGAATATATCTCAAAGGAATTTCTGCGTTTTTGCAGAGAGAATGGCATACACAAGCAGTTTACCACAAGGTACACACCGCAACATAATGGAGCTGTTTAAAGGAAGAATCGAACCATAATGGAAATGGTGAGAAGTATGCTAAAGGAAAAACACTTGCCGAATGAATATTGGGTAGAAGCAGCAAACTGTGTTGTGTATATTTTGAATAGATGCCCTACAAAAGCTGTGATGAACAAAGTTCCAGAAGAAGCGTGGAGTGGAAAAAAACAAGGAGTCACCCACATGAGAGTTTTTGGATGTGTGGCATATGCACACATTCCAGACAAGTTGAGAAAGAAGTTGGACATTAAGGGGGAGAAGTGCATTTTCCTTGGATATTGTGAGGATTCCAAAGGATACATATTGTATAACCCATCCACAAAGAGGTTTGTAATAAGCAGAGATGTGAAATTTATTGAAGATGAAGCATGGGATGGAAGCATTGAGAAAACAGTCAATGTTAAAAACTGTTTGTCTCATGATGAAGATGAAGGAGATGTGGTTGAAATTAACAACCCATCCGTAGCACAACCTCCACCAACACAAGGACAGCAAGGGACGCCTCAAGCGGCAGCGAGAACACCCTTGAGAAGAAGCGGGAGTGCATCACCGAGCACACCACATGGAGCAGATTCAAGTGCTTCTTCAAGCACGACTACACCAAGTGAAAGAGGAATAAAGTTCAGAAATCTTAATGAAATCTATGAACAGGGAGCAGCGAATGAAGGTATGAATTCCTTACTTTCTTTGTATTGTCAAGTTGATGATCCTATTCATTTTGAAGATGCTATTAAAGATAGAAAATGGATAGAAGCTATGGATGATGAAATTTATGCCATAGAGAAGAACAAAACATGGGAGCTGGTTGATCTCCCAAAAGGTAAAGATGTCATTGGAGTTAAATGGGTCTATAAGACCAACAGTAATGCTGAAAGAAAAATAGAGAGACACAAGGCCAGACTTGTTGTCAAGGGATATAAGCAGAAGCATGCGATAGATTATGAAGAAACTTTTGCACCAGTTGCAATAATGGAGACAGTAAGAGCAGTGTTGTAAATAGCAGCACAAAACAAATGGAAAGTATACCAAATGGATGTAAAATCTGCATTTTTAAATGGAGTTTTAATGGAAAAGGTATATGTGGAACAACCTATCGGATATGAGAAGAAAGGCCAAGAGCATAAGGTCTGCAGATTGAAGAAAGCTCTTTATGGGCAGAAGCAAGCACCAAGAGCGTGGTACAATAGAATAGACTCCTATCTACTGGAAAATGGATTTGAGAAGTGTGAGGGAGAACCCACCCTCTACATCAAAGAAAAGGATGGTAAAATGCTCATTGTTGTTTTATATGTTGATGATTTAATATTTACAGGTAATGATGATTACCTTATTGGAAATTTTAAAATAGTCATGAAAGATGAATTTGAAATGACTGACATGGATTTGTTGAGATAATTCTTAGGAATAGAAGTAGAACAAAATGAAAAAGGGATTTTTATTTCTCAAGCAAATTATGTGAATCAAGTCTTGGAAATATTTAATATGGAGGAGTGCAAAGCTGCAATTACTCCCACAGTAATGGGATTGAAGTTGAGTAAAGATGACAGCAGCAAGGATTTTGATCCAAGTTTGTATAAAAGCATAGTTGGCAGCCTCATGTATTTGACTGCAACTACGCTGGATATTATGCATGCCGTTAGCTTAATTTCCAGATTTATGGAGAAGCCAAAAGAAGCACATTGGCAAGCAGCAAAGAGAATTCTGAGGTATGTTAAAGGAACTAAAATATTTGGTATTTTATATACTACTTTAGAAAATTCAGAACTATTTGGATACACTGACAGTGATTGGGCTGGAAGTGTAGATGATTGGAAGAGCACTTCCGGTTATGTTTTTCATATGGGTTCAAGAGCCATTTCATGGGCTTCTAAGAAATAGCCTATTGTAGCATTATCTACAGCAGAGGCAGAATATGTGGCAGCTACATTAGCAACGTGTCAAGAAATTTGGATGAGAAGAATGTTGAGAATTTTATGTTAAGAACAGGTAAAAGGGACAGTGATTTATTGTGACAATAGCTTAGTTATTGCATTGTCAAAGAATTCAGTGTTTCATAAAATAACAAAACACATAGATACAAAGTTTCATTATATCAAAGAATTGGTGAACAATGGAGCAATTGTTTTACAGCATTGTAAAATAGAGGAGCAATATGCAGATATTTTAACAAAGCCATTGGGGTAGAAGACCTTTGAATTTTTAAGAAAATGTTTGGGTATTATTGATAACCCAGTAGCTGACTTTAAGGGGGAGTGTTGAAATATTTAAGTCATCTACGTGTCTTTGAGCAGAAGAAAAAGAGTACAAAGGCAACAACAGAGGAGATTGAGTGCACAACACTCTATATTTAAGAAGAATTGAAAAATCCGTAAGGATGAATTTAATGTTTATGGGCCGCAGCCACGAATAGCAGAAGAATTAATTTTGAAGTATGGGCGAATTCATTTCTGCAGAAGAATGGAGATTTTCGTAAGTTTAAACTACGGAGGATCAGACTCATTTAAAAACAGTCATTTCGGGCTTTAAAGCCCTCAAGAACCAGAAATGAATGAAACTGCTTAAAATAGGTAGAATTTCTTTAATTTTTGAAATGAGGCAAGACAAGTGGTCCCCACCACTTGAGCGCAAATCGCAGATCGCAATTTTGAATTATAAGTGTCTTGTTGATGAGGAGTTTCGCGATGCAATGCGATCCAATCGCAAATCGCAATCGCAATATGAGTTAATCGCAAGTTTTGTTTTACCGCTGGTTGAAAACCGCGATGCGATCGTGCGATGCGATCGTGCCATCACACATCGCACATCGCAATGTCGCATATCGCAAAGTTTCGTTGTTCCGCTGTGTTTGTTTGCAATGCGATCGTGCGACCGTGCCATCGCATATCGCAAATCGCAAAATAGCCGACTGCGACGTGGTCGCCACTCGTACGTCGCGCTATATTAAAGTTTTATGTTGCGAAAAGGGTTTTTCGTTTGTATTTCGATTTATTTCTTTTTTTTAAGTTTTATAAAGGTTTTTTGGGTTTTATTCCTACCACGCCATATATAAAGAGGAAAAGGGCCGAAAGCCATTGTATTGTAGTATTTGTATTGTATTGTATTTTATTGTTGTAATCGTTGTGTGTGAGAGCCCGCAGGCAAGAAAAGCACAGTAAGAATAACAAAGCACCGTTTGTGCATTCTTGAGAGACAAAGAGTTGTATTTTGGAGTACTGCGTCTGTAGCAATCTTATTTTGTGAATCCCTCCACAGAGGAAGACATTTTGTAATAGTTTTTAAGTTCTGTTAATGAAATAGAAGAAAGCATTTTCATGCCATCTCTGTCTGAAAGCGAATTTTTGTTTTAACTTCTCTATGTTGTAGAGGGGATTTTATTCTCTCCATTTCTGTTGTTTTGGAATTATCAATATTTCAACACTTTCATTGCTCAATTATAGCTAACTACAATAGAGAATACTTTAATACTTTAATAGCTTCAACTATATGTAATACCCTGAGATTACTACCATGGATCACCAATACCTGGTACCCAAATCATTATTGTTAACACAAGCTCAACTCCATAACAAGGTCAAGTTTATCTAACAGATATTATAGCCTACCTCACCCCCATTGTTCAAGTAAGAATTTTGTCTTTCATTTTTTTCCTCGCGACTTCTCATCTTGTAGGAAAAACTTCTTCTTTGTCGTGATGGCCTTATACCTCTCTTCCCTATCCCATAAAGTCCTTTGGGATGGTTTGTAATTCTACTCACGTAGAAATCATTGAATTAAATCGCTAGACTCATAATTATAGTGAAAAAATCATGCCCGTCACGGTATTTAAAATTCATTTAAATTTCCTTTGCCACTTTATTATCAAAACATCCAAGCTTTTCAAAGAACTCCAACCAATGGAAATTTCCAAACATGGAAATAACTCTAGTGTGTTGGTGGATCTTGATTGTGTTAGCGCGTCGTTTTTTTTCTAAAGTAGGAAGAGAAGAAATATAATTTCCCTCTTATAGGTTTCCCATAATCATATCAGAGCCAATATAACTTAGAGAAAATACCCAGTTTGACACACAACAATTTTTTTTATGCAGAATGCATAATTTTTTTGGGAAGATGACTAATAGGAAATTAAAGATATTTTTGGCACCAACCTTTCAACACATCTAAACGATTTTATTTCTTGTAGTGGGAAATCTTGTAGCATTTTACAGAAGCTTATAGCATTCCATGCTTCAATCTTATAGTATCCCATAACAATCCTGTTGCAACTTGTAGTAACCTTGTAACTGCATGTGATTCACTTGTAGCTATTTTTTGTGGTATGAACCTCATCGATGAAGATATTAAACCACTATTCCCTTAAAATTTAGGTGATTACAAAGATGTTTCATGGTTATGGGGTGGTAAGAGGATGGGACTCAATGCGCAACGTTGTTTATCCCATAAACCACCCAAGATTTTGAGGTGATTATAAGATGGACACACCATCTCATTATATTTCAACCATTACATGATTAAAAAATGACCACCTTTTTCTAGTGAGACAAAGAGATAATGTCTTACTTGACTACATCATGTGGGAGGAAAAATTTAAGAAAAGTGGATGTTAGAAATGATGTTTAGATATTGGCTGCAAGCTTATGTAAACCACAAATTTTGCACATAAAGGAAATTTTCACTATGTTTAATATAAATTAAAAGATAGTTTGGGGTTCCAAACCATATTTTTAACTTTTGGAATCCTGATGTCAATGAATTCCATGGATGCAAGTGCTTCAAAGATTGGGTTGATGTTGCTTGTTTTGTACACCTCATATTGTTGTAGTCTATAGGGGATTATGTAGCTACTAAGGACTACTACGTCAATCTTGAGGTGGCTTCTAGATTTGTGGAGTTGTTGAAAAATATGGTTCCCTTATAGAGCTCCTTATATGGGCAGGTGTAAAAGCATGAGTCTACAATTCCTTTGCATCTTGTTATAGGACTATGTATTTTCATGTAGTAGGAACAAAGGAATTGTGAGCTTAGTAAAAAATATTCTTAGTTGATGTTGGTAACTTGATAATTAAGAAGGACGGGTGAAATGTGGATGGATAAGGTTTTAAGTTGTATGTGTTGAAAAAGTGAAGGAAATGGGTAGTTATATGGTGAAACAGAGCTAATAGAGTGAGACGAGCACATTGTAGAGCTTAAACATGGAAAGGATAATTATTGGGATCCTATTGGTGCTCTCCTTTAGATAATATAATAAAAAGAACTTCGAGCTATATCCTTTTACATAGATAGGTTTCTCTTGTAGTAGTTTTGGAATTTCCTATAGAACTTTAAGAATGCTTGAAGAAATCTATGATGATGACATGAAATAGGTGCTAGAATTTCCCCTTTATTTTTTATTTTTTGCAGTATGTTCATTTTTCTTGACCCAATTTCTATCTCTTCTTTTGTTGTAGAGGAAATTATTCTTGCACAAAATTCAATGTGAGAAATCATGAAAAGTCAATGTGTTTTTTCTTTTTCTTTTTTCTTCTTATCTCAAAGGCTACCTCATGGACGTTTTTAACAACTAGAGTCTATTATATGTTAGTGTGAGTTGTAGAAATAAATCAAGGATTATGCAACAATAAAAAGAAGTCTTTGAAGATGCACAAAGATGAAGAGACTTGAGCCAAAAATATGGCATCACTATATTTGAAACCATATATCAAAGCAAGACTATAATATATATGCAGGCGTAAATATAATAATGATCCACCACATAGATTTGATGGGGAAGGTGATCTAAGTAACACATCAATTGGGGAAATATCGATGTCAATGAGCCATTAAGGTGAGTAACGTCTTTGTCTACTTGTTATAAGAAGATTTCCCCATAGGTTTACATTGTGAAACATGAAAATTATAACCTTAGGTTTACCTAGAGTTTTTGAAACTCCATGTTTGTTATTAAATAGGTCCTTTTTGTTGTATATATTCTAAAATTTCCTCTATTACTTTATAATATTTCTCTATTCTTATAGGGTTTCTATTATCACTATTGGACTACCTCTTCAACAAATTTCCTTATCTTTAGAGTGAAAGATCTTATAGTTGAATAAGATAATGTATAATAGAGGATAATAAAAAATAATAATCTTAAAGAATTTTTTAAATGTCCAATAATATTAAGGGATTGTGAAGGAATTCTAAGGCATCCAAGCTCGGTTTGGTTTTATGATCTTGACACTAGTTTAGGTGAGATCACGGTATGGTGAGGGTGGAGGTGGTTTAACCTCTATATTCCCTTGGTTATTTTTGGATTGGTTTATCCCATGAGATCTCACATTCATGATTGGAATATGGCATGGGGGTGATTGGATGAAATAAATATTTGGTTCAACCCAATCTATGGTCGGGTGGTACATGGAAGTCCCAAAACTAGTGATATTTTACCTATGTTTAATAAGAGATAATTTTATCTTTCTTTTGATGACTAAATGTACTTGTTATAATGTGGATTTAATGGTTGTTCTCTCATTTTTATTTATCTAGTTATATGTTGGTTATAATCATGATTTTATGATAGTTCTTAGTCATGGCTCTCTTCATGTTTAACTTGTATTTGAATGAATAATGAATGAAATACCTAATTGGTGTCATGAAAACTATTTTGAGAAGGAAATGGTCCTTCTTGTTAGACCTTATATAAGCTTCCATATCCTTATGTTCAAATTTTCATTCATGACCTGTAGGTTGCATATTAACCAAGTGTTGAAAAACTTTATGTCCTGGTTGGGAGAGGTCAGGTCAAGTCTTGGTTCAAGTTTTGGTTTAGGAGCTTTGTTTCTATGTCATTCATCATTTTTGGAAGTTTCATTCAGTTCTCGATAGAGGCCTAGCCCCTAGCCTAAAAAAGTGGCTCTGAATTTAGGGTCGTTGGCGTAGAAATGACTAGAAAATTCCATAGTCACTAGTAGGCATGCCTATGCTAGTGAATGTAGGGATATAGTCACTTTCATGACTTGGAAAGGGAGCAATTGAGGCTCCAATTCAGTGAAAAAGAGAGTTATCTTAGGGGTTGGACACTTAGAGGGGACATGTTTCTCCTCAAGGTCCCGTAGCACCTGAGGGAAGTTATTAAGGTCTTAAGTGGTCGACTCCATTACCTTAAGGTCATATAGGAGGTTGAGTCTTATCATAGTGACTCTCAACTTATTTTTACACTGGGTAAACCGGTGAAAGCGAGTAAACGTGGGAGGAAGTGTTACACGTGTGGTGCTATGTACACATTGTGTAGGTGGTGTTATGTACATGTTGTGTAGGTGGTGTTGTGTACATGTGGTACTGTGCACATGTTATTAATGTCGTACTATTGTACATGTGGTGTTGTGTGCATGTCCTTCATGTTGTGTGGTGCACATGTGATATTGTGTGCATGTTGTACATGTTGTTTTGTGTACATGTGGTATTGTATATGTGCATTGTGTAGTCGTGGTATCATACCATGTGTATTTGTTGTGTTGTCCTCTGTGCATGTATATGTATTTTATTGTACACTCGGTATAAGTATATGTATTTTGTTGTGTTGTAAACCAGGTGTAGGTGTATGCGATGTGTCATACAACGGGTGCAAGTGTATGTGTTGTGTTTTATGTCAGGTTTATGTGCATGTACTGTATGGTGTTGTATGCTGAGTGTGGTTTTATGTATCTGATTCACACTATGTGTATGTGTATGTGGCTTAAGAAAAGGCATTGGATGTTTTTCAGGTGTGGAAATGGATCCAGTGTGTATGGAAAGGATAAAGGATAAAAGGAGAACATAAGGATCTATTAAAGGATAAATATCGGTATTTTATTTCTGTTTTAATTATGCATGTGATCTATGATTCTGATTTATGATGGTTACATGTGATCTATAATTTTGATTATGATGGTTGTGTTTTGAGCTAACTAGATGTGATATGTTTATTCATGATGATTTGATCAAGCATCTAGTTTGACTTGTTGTGATAGGAAGTGAACAGAATTGCAAGTGTACCTTATTGATGAGCCACTGATGAGGTATTATGTGAATTTATTTCAATTTATTTTTAATCTCATGGAAATTATGTGCTTGGTATAGGAAATCAAGAAAGTGGTTGATTAGGTGGTTGAAATTGACTACAAGAATGAGCAACACCAATGAAAGGAATTGGAAGAAGTAGTAGTATGTTGGTAAAGAATTTCGGGAGAAGATATTTATGGGACACTCGTACCCAATAGTGTCCTATTTATTTTTCATGAGAATGATATCACCGGGATATGATGGTTTTGAGGTAGGTATATTCCTTGGTTGTTTGACCTTCCAATGCGAGGAAGCCTTACCAAGGATGAATTTCTCGGGGAAAGCTAATGTCTGTGGAACTTGGAAGGTGAGTGAATGCACTGAGAGGGGGATAACTAGATTTCCTGAGGGACTGTGTAACAGAGAAGGGAAGGTCAGGGAATGGATTTTTTTTGGTAATTATAATTTCCAAATGGAATGAGATTTACATTGGGACTGTTCCCTCGAACAATGAGTTGTTAACTGTTCATTGAGAGGACAAGTGGCACGGGATTGTAGCTCTAGACATTGGATGCAAGTTTGACTTTGGAAGTGGATTCTGGACTCCTTGAGAAGGAGGTAAATCCATGTACTCCTTTTGAGGATAGAGATGTGAGCCTCGGATTCCCTTGTTGTTGATGTAGGTATCATATGCTTTTATTTGTTGGTTGAAAAAAATGTGCATATGTGTATATTATTTTAAATATTGTATCGAGTTGGATTTATAAAGATCCATAAAACAAATATGGTTATTTGTTGGTTGATAAAATGTGGTTTTTGTTGTAAATACCTTAATGATTTGTGTTATAATCTCTCGTAAATAGTATGATTTTCATTTTTGCGACAGGGATATCATTGTAAAATTTTCAACAAGTTGTGTTATAAAGCTCCATGGGAAGTATGTTTTGGGTTTAGACGGTTTTGCTAGTTGTTGGTGTCATCAAACACCGAGGAAAATGTTACCCCTAAGGGGGAGGGTTATGTAACAACCCCGGTAAGAAATTCGGGTGCAATAAATATAAGAAATTCAAAATAAGACCAAGTTCATCACACACGTATTCCAAGTTGAATGTTAGGAAAAACATCCTGGAGACTCGGGTGTTCATTTTCTTTATTATGGCTAAAGGAAATTGAAAAGGAAATGAAAAAGGCTTTGAAAATGTAAGAGGCATTAGTCGGCATTTTATTTATAAAAAATAAAGAAAATTATTAGAAAATGAATGTGAAATGTCAAGAGGAAATTAATGGAAAATGAATAAAATAGAGCCTCATTTTAAAAAAAGGATTTTTGAGGGACTAGTTGGTAGTTTTTGTCACATCGCTTTAGATATCTCTCTCTATTATATCTCTCTCACACACTCCTAGAAACTTAGATCATTATAACATTGGATCAAGAAAATAAATAAAAAAAGGAAAAAGAAGGAAAAGAGAAGCAAAAGATAAAGAAAGGAAGAGCAGGATCAAGTAGCTACAACAAGTTTACTTGCACATATCGATTTGCATGTATGATTTCCTCGCTATATTTGGCATTCATAGTACATCATGTGTGTATTTGGTTCTCTTGTTGTCATTGACATGGGTTTTTTCCAGAGTGACGAGTGTTCTTCATCCTTGCCTTGCCATTTTTAGATAGCCATGGTGTGATGGGTTCTCTTTTATTTGGTTAAACTAGATTAGCGGATGGTTTCGAAAATGAGTGGGGTGGTCTCCCCTGAAAGGAAGAGCATAAAGCCTAGGAATCCATGGATCTGTAGAAGGTGTGGATTTCGGTGAAGCTAACTAGTACCTCGCAGGCCTTCGAATTCTTGGCGAGCGGTGAATGGTCGTGTATACTTTAAATCCTAGAGGTGTGTGCCCTTGATTGAGGCCCGGGAATCCTCGACCAATGAATGGTGGGATATACGGTAAATCCTTGAGGGTGGAGTCTCAATTAGGCCTAGGATTCCTCGACCGATGAATGGTAGGATATACGAGTAAATCCTAGAGACTAGGAGGTAGGAAAATTCCTCATGGTGTAGGTCAAAAATCCAAAGGCATCCATGCTTGTTTAGGGGCATAGTGATCCGAGTGGGGATTGGGTAAAACAGGGAGGAAACATGGATTGGTTTTGTTGTGAGTCCCACATTCATGCTTGGAATATGGCACGGGGGTCATTGGGCTGAAAGATATATTTGGTCTAAATCCCCATGGTCAAGTGGTTCATGGAAGTCCTTGACTTGGTTAGATTATGCATTCATCAATAACAGATCCTTCTCCTTGGTATTTCATCGTGTAAATGTACTTATCCATATGTGGTTTTTTATGGCTACTATATCCTTGTTATTTTTTGTTGGTTATATGCTAGTTATGAGTATGTTTTATGACAAACTTGATATATGGCTCTTATCATGTTTTGATTAGAAAATGATATCCATAATTGATATATGGATATCCCAATGTTGTATTGTTCTTGGATGAATTTTAGCGAGAAAGTGTCGAAAGGAAAAAAGGTATGAGGCTCTAGACTTCCCTTTAACGTCCACTCAAGCCCGATGGTGGGGCGCACATGAAGAAATTCTAGGAGGTTAGATGGAGTTCCACAAATTGATAAGGTTAATGTTTGGTCAGGTGGACACAAGAATTACATAGAAGTATGCTGGATAGAAGGATCTCGTGAGACATTTAGCTCATTGGACCATAGCTTGGAGCGCCGAGCCTCAACATGAATGGGTTCACATGTTCTTTCATTCTTTGGAGATGATACCTCGAAAGCAATGGTATCTTGAAACAGAACTACACCATGGAGCAAACAGATTGGGATGGGATGGTACAAGGGTTTCTTTATTGACGTATAGCTTCAACCGATGGTTTGGAATACATTAATGAGTCTCTTCAAGAAGTAAAGGCAGGTGTATTCTAGATTAGTAAGGAACCCAAGACTACCGGGTACAACCTAATTGTGCCGTGCAAAGGGCATAGCCCATGAATGCTACAATCGAATGCGTGAGGATGGTGAAGAGGATCCATGTGATATTGACATTCGAAGGTCCACTAGAGCAAATGTACACAACGTAGCCGAAGGTCGCTACAACAAATATTGAGTCTCACATGCAAGAGTGTGTGAGAATATTTGGAAAATATTTCGGATGTCTGGTCCTCACCGTAGGAGGACCCACAAGTATAGAAGATTGAGACCCGAGGTGCACGAGAAAACGGGAGCAGCTAGATAAAATCAAGGTCACTACAAAGACATTGGCGCAAATTTAGAGGATTACCCTGTCTCCGAAAAGGGTAAAACTTACAGGAAACAGATTGCGAACTCCGCTGTCGGAAATAGTAGCTATTCATTGCCAAGATGAAGCCATGGGAAGATGAGGCCAATTATCTTTCTAAAACTATGGAGAAGAAGCTTAAAGAGCTATGCATAACTCGAGATGGGATTGGAACGTATAGGTAGGAAAGACCATCACGAAAACCATTTGCTCGATAAAGTTCGGGATTTTGAAAAGTAGTGCACCAACACGGTTTCTCCATTGAAGGACACCTTGAGTGGCATCAAAGTGAAGATAGATGGCGCACCACCATTGTGACTCGAGATGAGTTATAATTTTGTGTCGAGGGACTATTGGAGTTTGGATCCCCACGAAGTAAAGACTCTGTGCATTGAGGAGTGGAGCGTGCAACACAAAGTATCTTGTTGGTCTTAGGGCTTTGGGGGTGTGTCAAAGCCCCTTAATTATGTAACGAGATGGGACTTTTTGTGAACGTTGGAATCCACCCATGGTTTTGGACCATGGTATTGTAAAAGCTAAATCTATATAAAGAGTCTAGATAGAAATTTATAGATAGGATAGATAGAAGCTATGAATGATACATATTTTGCGATGCATTTGGATGTGAGACTCGATTTAGAGTCTCGTGTTTTGCTAGAGGAAAAGGCTCATGTAGATGTGTGCACGGAGACCTTAGGAAAGATTGTAGTTTGTGTGCATAGGCCCTTACATTTGTGTGCGAAGGGTAGAAAGTGAATGTAAGAGATAGATCTCGACATTAATGAAAGAAATGTTGAGAATATTTCGAGTTATAATGATGTGTTTGCTTTTTTTTACTCGTTTATGAATTTTTATGTTGAATAATGGTTTTGTTTTGTAATTGAATAACACGATGGGTCATTTACCATGTTTAATGCTTAAATAAGTAAGATTGCTTAGTCCGTTAGTAAGTTCAATAATTGTCTTGAACGACGCCAGTAATATTGATAGATTTGTCTTTGTGGAGATCTAATAAGAATGAAAAGCCCTAAATCCATTGTCGTATATCCCTCCGGATGCGAAAAACCTAGTTCTAACCTTCCCCTATAATGCCTCTGGGGGACCAACTCGTGGTTTTCAATACTAGTACCTACAATATCATAGTTTTCCCTCTCGAAAATGTGAGCCAAGTCGCAAGATACGGATCCCTAGAAAGTGTAAGCCGATGTGAGGAAGGGTAGAGTGTTTTTCCCGAGCCTCTGCACCTAACCTCAAAAAATGAACCACCGAAAAAGTAGAGTAGGGTTAGGCCACCAACCTGACAAATCGATCTGATATCGATTCCAATAGTCGGTTTGTTCGCATACGATCACAAAAATATTTAGGGCCTTCTCCTCCTCTCCAAATTCACCACAACTCCACTAGAAAATCAATCAAATTGAGGGAAATCACTCTATTAAAGAAAAACCCTAAATATTCATTCACCAATTGCGACCAAACCATAGCTCAGTTTGATGAACCGTCAAGACTGTTGAAAATCTTCGTCAAGCACTAAAATGGATATCCTTTTGTTTCGATAATTTGACACTTCAATTAGAAGACATTTTTCCAAGAAGGTTCACTTTTCCCGCCTCTCAAAATCAGATTTCTTCACTTGTGACTGCTGTACTTGGGGCACCAATTTTCCTTCATACTTGACAGCATGTGTGTCGATTTTTGTCATGAATAAACAAATATTTTTTCTCATGCTTTTATGGTCCCCACCGAGCCTATTTGGTGTGGCGTCCCCTCATCGAGTCACCCTTGTTCAGAGCATCGAGTTGAGTCACCATCGCATTCATGGAGTCCGCCTTCGAGTCCCTTTGCCTCATAGTTACGAGTATTCCATCCATTTTTTCCTCGTCCCTTTCTTGTGTCGCCAATTTTTGCCTCCAAATCATACCTGTCCTCCATCCCCCAAGAAATCGGAGTCAATCATTGTCATGTCATCCATGCTTTTTATGCTTTGACAATGGAAGTCGTCATTCCCTCTATTCAATATCCCCCCATTCCATCATCATCCCTCGTGTGTGAGTCCATGAGTCGATTTACTATGATCCCTCATGCCTTAGTTGAGGATTCCTCATTGCCTCACCTATGGAAAGACCTCCTCTCTTTCGACATTGGCACATTCATTCCGTAAGACCGGTCGAGATGGATGTGTACCTGGTTCCGCCTTCCATTCTTGTTTGGTGCCTCAGATCGAGCAAAAGGACTCATCATTACCCCTTGAATTGGTTGTTTCTCATCCTCTCATCTTTATCTCATTATCGATGATCGAGATTCATTCACTTGATGGTTCAATGATCCAACAGTATTGTGCCAATGATTCTCGGGTGTGTGTGAGATGTTTCAGACCTCATGAGGGGGTGGCCCTTGAAGTGTCCCCCTACATGCTCGAATGACCTCACCTTGTGCTACAACCTCAAATGCAGCTCTAGAAATTTGATGGGTTTCGGTTCCAAATCTAGCTTGTAGCGTCCATAGCATGCATGTATCACTCGGATGATCCATTCATATTTTCGAGTCCCTTTGTCCTATTTATCGTGGATTATTTGGTTGTTATTATGTCTAATGTACTCGTATATTATTTTATTCAGCTTCTGGTTATTTTCCTAGACGTAGTATATATATGGGATCCATTATATTTTTGTCCAGCCCATTTTTATGCCGAGCATGTCATGTACCATTTATCATGTACTTTTATTGATTAGTTTCATTTTGTTGGACATGCCATTATTCTTTGCACTTTGTCATCTCGCCGGGCATAGGTATGCCTCCCGACCACTTGAGAATAGGGTACCCAAGAATTAAAAGGATACTTATATCATTCATAGGTCTCTCCCCCTCGGTTATTGCCCTCTATCGATCTCCCTCTGTCTATGCATCTCTCTCTCTCTCTCTTTGACTCCCCTTTGGTGTCTAGTGATTGTGTTCTTGAAACGTACTTCGGTCATATGATTAGCCCCTAACGCTCACACGTTGAAATATGTTACACCAATTTTTTTGTCATCTAACCATTTACGATTAGATGGATCAAAGTACACCATGTAAGACCAATTTTACCATAGTAAAATTTCTTTCACTATAAGTAACAATTTAATAAACCATATTTTATTAAGTTATTTTCTGGTTCAAACAAGAAACCCCATGAGGAATAATTAAATAAATCCCTATTTATTTAATTTTCCTTTAGGAATAATCAATTAAACCACTATTTAAATAATATTCATGTTCATGTTTAACTCAATTATGATAAATAGTTAGATAAACAATTATTTTTCTCTAGGAATAATTAATTAAATCATTATTTAGTTATTATTCCTTGTTAAATTTGACTAAAACACCTAGAAAGAAGTAAAAAATGGGTATTTGTTAATTATTCCTTAACCGCATTTTTTGAAATGACAAAATAAATCATTTATTTGTTTATTATTTTTGACTAAAGGTATTTAACCAATTGAAATACCTTTTCCTCCAACATAATATAATAAAATATTCCAAGGACTTAGATCTAGATATTGGTTATAATATTTTATTATTCGCCATTATCGATGATAACTAAATATTTTGTCATAAATATGAGGTTTTCCATTCATTCACTAGTACATATGGTCAATTTTTTGACACTTTAGAAATCCGACAATGTTGACGTATCATCGGAATGTTCCCCAATTTTTCTCAATTTTTTTAATCGTGCTATGCAGTGTCGCTCTTGCGACCTCGATGGCGACATTGTCGCTCTCGTGACACTATGAAAAATCATCTCTATTGTGACCCACCCGGCTAAGGGTGTCGCAATAGCGACGAGTAATAGAAGACAATGTCGCTATAGCAACGCTCCATGTTATGTGAATCGGTATACCGACGTATATGAAAAGACCCTTGTGGAACGGTCACTCTTTGACAAAGTCAAAGTTGTCTTGGTCAAATAGCATCGCAATAGTGAAGGTTTATTTTAAATATATAGGACGCGTTGAAAAAGATGTTTTCCAACAAAATTTTGTTGTAATAACGACAAATTTTACTCGTAGTAGCTGAAAGTTCGAAAAGGGTATACAATATTTTGTCTTGTAAAAAAACATAATTATTATTTTTCTTTATAGGATAATTTGCATGAATGGAAGAAAACATTAGAGGTGGAAAACAAATTCAAGAGGGTGAAAGGGGTGATGGTAAATTTTATTTCCCTTTGCAAATAAATGTTGTTTGAGATGTAATGTTAGAGTTTTTAATAGCAACAACAACAAAACATTGTAAGAAATATAGGCACATTCATGGTGGATCGAATGACTATCATCCCATGGTAATTAATTAGCAATATATATATATATATATATATATATATATATATATATATATATATATATATATATATATATATATATATATATACTATATATATATATATATATATATATATATATATATATATATATATATATATATATATTATCATTATCTATCTTCTTTTGATTATATAGATTTTATATTATTTTTATATTTTTATATACGCACTAATGTTTAATGATTGTTTGTAAATTTTATAAAGGCATAGTTGCCCCCCCAACTTTTTTACAGTAACCTTCCACGCACTAAATAGTAGTAGATTAGATGATGTTGCACCACAAGAGAATTTTGCAAAGCAAATATTAGTACTTGAAATGATGTTGTTCAAGGTCAAGAACATGAAGTGAATGATGAAGATGATGTTAATGATCCCATGGCGGTAGATGATGACAATAATGACACAGCTTTGACAATGATGGGACAAATCAAATGCTCCAAGAATTGTATGGTGAGTCAGGTGATGATGGTGGAGATAGTGATGGTGTTTATGATGTACCTATGATTGAAACGTCAAATGAACTACTTTTCTAACACTCAAATGCAACTCTTTTCTCCACTACATTGTTGCTTGTGAACTTAAAGGTTATGAATAATTTGTTGAACATATGTATGACATAGATCCTAAGGTATGAAATATGTATATATATGATCACATATATGTAAATGTTGATTATTTTCCTTTTTTTTAGTTGTAATAAATGTGTAAAATAATAATTCAACACTTATATGTGATTAATAATCTCTACATTAACTAGTTTTTGTTTATGTTGTAGATTGTTGGGTGATTTTTTTGTTACCATCTCCAAATACTTTACCTCAAACATATTGAGATTTACATGATATTATGAAATCCTAGGGAATGGAATATAACATTATAGATTCATGTCCTAAAGATGATATTATATATCATGGAGAACATGCGTCGAAAACATAATTTCTAAAATGTGGTACCCGATGAATATCGAACCAATCAACTAATAAAAAAAGGTTTCTCAAAATGTTCTTTTTTTCATATTCCCATAATTCCACGTTTGCAGCGAATGTTCGTGTGTAAGATCATAGCAAAGTTTATGGATTACCATTCAAATAACATAAGTGGAGATGGTGTTCTTCAAATGCCTCAGATGGTTATGCATTTAGGGAAATTGAGGAAAAATATAATTTAGATTTTTGAAAATGAACCTCGTAATATCGGTCTTTGATTGGCGAAATTGATGGTGTTAATCCATTCGAAGAGCTTAGGTCTACTTACTCAATGTGGCCTATTTTCAGTTATCAAAAATAACATTCCTTCTTGGATGTCACTAAAGAGGGAGCACATAATGTTGACTATGATTATTCCGTGTATTTGATACATTATTTTTTCCAAATGTAACATTTTCATTTGTCTCGTTGTTTACATAATATCTTTTGTATTTATTTACTTACTTATATATACATATCACTGTAGTAATTATGTAATCGTAATTTTGCAGCAATTAGGTAAGTACCGGGTCAAAGATATGAATGTATATATCGAGCACTCTTATCGATGAGATAATAAAGTTATGGCATGGCATCACTATGTATGACATCACTAAACCAATCAAGTAGAAGAGATTTTCAATGTCGCGAAAATGCTTGCATGGACAATTCATGATGCCCCAGGGACTAACACATTTTTGTGGTATGTAATATTTCGTTGCACTTTAATATAGTATATAATTATTTAAATTAGATATACCATATTGCATGTTTTTAAAATTATCTCATTGTATAATTTTCATTTATCCATCTATTTTCGGTCTTCAAACAAAGGGTAGATTTGCATGTCCATTTTGTGGCCCTAAGATGAATTATCGTCATTCAGCTAGATTTAGGAAAGATGGTGTTTGATGATTATAGACACTTCCTCTCTAGGAACCATAAGTATCGTACTACTCGAAAAAACATCTTTTCAATGATGAAGAAGAAATTGGATTAAAACCATGAAGAATGACACCTCGGTTGTGGAAGTTGGAATATAAATCGAAATAATAATTGTCAAGGTACGTAATTTGCCTAGATATATATTTAATTGTTTATGTAACATTTTGATTTTTTTTTTTAATTATTGAAATTATTTTATTGTATTTGATAATTATTGTTTTGATTTATTTTATTATTTAATATCAATTTCATTGTCGTGAAGGTACTAATATTATACTTCCACCTTGAATGACATGTTATCATTCTCAATTCACAAGGTTGTCCTACTATGAGGACCTAAAAATATCTCATTTTTTTGATACAACACATATCGGGAAGAATGTGACAGAATGTTATGGCGAATCATAGAAGGTGTCCATGATAGAGATAAAATTGTCAAAATTTATGCTGACATTGAGAAATCGAATCATGAAATGAAAAGTGTGTTTGGCCGATAAAATAACAATGGAGGTCGAAATTATAATAAGATTCCATGGTTATTAACAGAGCGACAAAGAAATGATGTAAAAGAGGTCGTTAGAAGAATTAAATTTCCAACAGGTTTTTCTTCAAACGTAAATAATATCTTAACAAAGAAAGGTGACTTCAATGGGGTGAAAACACGTGATTGAAATACCTTTGTTAAGGTAATTTTCTTTGGTATACATTTTTGTATATTATTGCTTGAATATATCTTTTAATTTTTTATTAATTAATTAATTAATTTATTTTAATTTGGAAACCAATAACGATTCATTTTTTATTGTTATAGTATCTTCTAACTGTATCTCTCCCAAATGACCTCAAAAACAATGTCAAACAAGTTATATATGATCTTGGTAAATACATGAGGTAAGTAGTTTTGATTTATATGCAAAATCTCGCTACAATTTGTTGTTGTATTTAATAACATGATGTGTTAATTTACTTGTAATGTAATATATATTATGTTTCATTGAAATAACCTTGCGTAATGATTTACAAATGGTTTTCATTGAAAGAAATCCGTCAAGATGAAATAAAGTATTGGAAGAGAGAAATTCTTCAACTAATGTATGAAATGAAAAAGTATCTACCTCCAACATTTTTCAATGCACAAGAGCACTACTTGATACAAAAATTTGAGGAGATTAAAATGTGTGGTCCTGTACACACAAGGTCAATGTGGATGGTGGAGAGGCACTTGAAATTCTTGAAGGCTTTGGTTAGACAAAGAGCACGTCCTAAGGGTTCTATAATGGAGGGATATGTGGTATATGAATCCATAGTGTATATTAGTAAGTATCTTCATATATTAGTTGCGCCAGCTATGGATGCTGTGGATTTCATTTGGGATGTGAAATCCATCAAAAAATTTGAAGGGGAGCACCTGTTGGAAAAAGGTAGAATGAAGAAAGTGAGAGGTAAAAGATTTATTATGTATAATACATATAACGTTTCATTTTTTTGCATCATGTATATTATCATATTCATTCAAGTCTTATTCTTTCATCATTTATTAATTAATATAATTTACCATGGTTATAAGTTATATTTAATATTGGTGAATTATTGTTTTTTTATTCAGGTGCTCAAGATTATGAGGCACTACTTTTATACATTGCAAACAATCTCGAGTGGATGAGTGAATGGATTGAAAGATGTAAAGAAAGTTACAATGGTAAGTTATCATGGTAACTATTGTATGAATTGGTTAGAGAAGCTTATTGTAGTGGAGATGGAAATGTTACGAACAGGGAAATTGATTTAGCATATGGTTTGAAAGATAGAAAGGTAAGCAATTTTTTCACATATTTTATTTAGTGCTTATTTTATATTATATTTATAATGTGACAACAAGTTTGATTTTTCCGATAATTTTCAAGATGTGTAAATTATATGGTTAATTATTAATCGAGAATGCATCTTTTTCATGTTTGGCATATTGCAGTTGAGACACCACAAGGCTATGTGGTGAAATGGTCGTAAATTTCACATCAAACAGTTGGATGATAACAGGAAAAATTTTGATAGTGGGATAACTGTAATATTCCAGGTCACTAATGTTTCCTCCAGGAGTAAAAAATATCCTCGAGAATACGAAAATAGATATTATGGGTATTTAGATGATATAGTTGAGTGCGAATTTAATTCCTCCAAATTATTTTTGTTCTATGTCAAATGTTATAGGCTACGAATGAATGTACGTGATAATGAAAAATCTCTTATTACACATGACAATGGATTTCCAATGGTTAAAACATCGCAGTTTGAAGCAAGAAAAGTTCGCTATGTTTTTTCAAGCCAATGTGAATAGATCTTTTACTCAGAGGTTCCAGGTGAGAACAGATGGTCATTTTCTATTAGATATTATCCAAGAGGAAGGCCAATAATTATATTGTAGAGGAAGAAGATGATATTGATCAAGAAGAAGATGATGCAGTGGCAGATGAGCAGGAAGATGCATTAACAGACGAAGAAGATAGAGAAGATGAACCAGACGTAGGAGATGATGCAACAGTTATTGATGATGATGTCAATGAGGATATTCTTGAAAATGACATAATTAATGATGATGATGACATGGTTTATCGTTTCAAAACCATTTATGAATCAAATGTTGATATAGATGTCGATCAATTGGATGAAGATCAAGAAGATACATAAGAAGAAAGATACAGATGTTGTGTTCGAGTATGAGATGGCATGTTATAAATTTATATTTTAATATGTATGAATTATTGTCTTTAAATAATTTACTTATGTGGGTTTATTACATGTTTTTTATTATGTCAAACCAACAAATAATGGACATACTAGTGTACAGGCTAAACTAAAATTATGTTTTTATACAAACACATGATTTTTTTTTTTACCTTAATTAATTTTTGGTTTTTTCATATTCTATTTCATAGATTGGGTATTGGGGAAATGAGAGTGATGTGATGGGGATGGGAGGGGCCATATGAGCTTCCACCTTCACGTGGTTGGCCCTGATGAGTAGAGAATAAGTTATTCTTGAAACCAAGAGAAGCTCATTCATATTTATTTTCATCATCGTAAATATCATCATTGTTTTCAAATTATTACAGTGCCAAAATTGTTGAAATTGTTAGAAAACATTAGGTCACTTATGACCTGATATTGTCCTACACCATTATCTTTATAAGCCAAGAGTGACCTGTGAATGGGGCCAACGTTGAATTGTTTTCAATTGTTACTGTATGCACTAAACTTTGACATTGACAGACTCCTCTCATGCCTTGACGATATAGAAGTTAGGTTTCCAGACTCAAATATGACTTTCAAACCCGGTATTATAAATAGATCTTTAGTTGATCCTTTATTTGCATCGTTACTTAATCCTAATTAATTGAGTAGTGAGACATTAAAAATGCCTAATTAATCATGAAATTAAACAAAGATGGATATGACAAGGAAACCTATAAACCCATAACCCATTTAACCCCCTAAAACCTAAACCTCTAACCCCTTAACCCCTAACCCATTTAACCCCCTAAACCCCAAAAACCCTAACCCATTTAGCCCCCTAAATCCTAACCACATTAAACCCTAACTGCCCCTAACCACTAAAATCCTTAATTGCTAAATCCCCTAACCCCCTAAACCTGTAAACCCCTAACCCATTTAACCCCCTATACCCCTAAAACCCTAACCCATTTAACACCCTAAACCCTAAACCTCTAAACCCTTAACACATAACCCCTTAAACCCTAATTCCCAACCCCTAACCCATTTAACCCTCTAAACCCCTAAAACCCTAACCCCTTTAACCCCCTAAACCCTAAACCTCTAAACCCTTAAACCCCTAAACCACTAACACCTAAACCCCTAACTCCTTTAACCCCCTAAACCCTAAAAATCTAAACCCTTAAACCCCTAAACCACTAACACCTAAACCCATAACCCCTTAACCCATAAACCCCTAAACCACCCATAACCCATTAACACCTCAACCCTAACCCTGAAAATTCTTAACTGCTAAATACCCTAACCCGCAATCCCCCAATCCCTAATCCCTTAGCCACTAACACATTATTCCCCTAACCCCTAAATGCGCCTAAATCCCCTAAACCCTAACCCCCCAATCCCTAACCCCTTAACCACTAACTCATTATTCCCCTAACACTAATCCCTAATCCCTTAAACACTAACTCATTATTCCCCTAACCCCTAAATGTTCCTAAATCCCCTAACCCCTAAGCTCCCAATTCCTAACCCCTTAACCACTAAATCATTATTCCCCTAACCCCTAATCCCATATTCCCCTAACCCCTAACCCCCTAATCCATAATCCCTTAACCACTAACTCAACATTTCCCTAACCCTTATAATAGTCCTTAAAACCCATTGGGATTAGTCAATCCATATGAGAGCAGGTCTAGTTGGGACCTACGATTGGGTTAATTCCCCCTTGTTGGCAAAGTGGAATTTTTTCCATGTTAACAACCCTATAGTCCTTTATCCCTATAACATATAACTCACATTATTTTTAATTCATATGAACTTTATCATAAGCCCTAATTCCTCTACAACTTGTAAGACCAAATCCTTATAATCCCTGCCACGCTTAATACCTAAAGATTACAACCCTTATCCTCTAAAAGTATTTACCTCTCTAACATCTAATACATATAACCATTGACACCTGACAGCTATACTCATTAACACATATAAACCATAACCATAATACTATAACCATTATATCTCTTAACATTTTACCATCATAAACCCTAAACTTTATAACCTTTAATCCCTATCTCTTTTAAACCCTAAAAACCCTAATATAACCTTATAACCCATATTTCAAATAATCCCTTATATTTACAACCTTAGTCCTTATAATCCCTGCATTAAAACCCCTAACCTTGTAATCCATATTTCCAACAATGCTTAGCCTTCACAGCCCTTAGTCCTTATAATCCATGCATTATTACACCAAAAACTTATCCTTGTAACTACAACTATCACTTAATGACTATAACCCTACAATAATAAAATCCAAACCTCTTTAAATCCTTCCACATATAACATTATAACTCTCAGAAACTATATCCCATCATTAATATAAGTACCAATTATTAATATTTATATTTCCTATCTTCTATAATCTCAAGTTTCAACCCTTATAAAAAATAAAACTTGTACTACTGCTAACCTCCAACACCTATTATTACTAACTTTGGTAGCCCATATGAAGTGAGTAGTCTCAATAAATTTTAACCTCAATAATCCTCAATAACTAATACTTGGAAACACTAAATTTATTCCCCTAATAATTAATTTTCATAATCTTAAATGCCTATAAATACCAACCCTTATAATTCATATAATATTTAAATACTTACACATATATACCCCATTAAT
Source organism: Pinus albicaulis (assembly GCA_034641835.2). Taxonomy (NCBI): domain Eukaryota; kingdom Viridiplantae; phylum Streptophyta; class Pinopsida; order Pinales; family Pinaceae; genus Pinus; species Pinus albicaulis. Next base: position 1,206,606,713 of record CM076584.1, read on the forward strand.
AACCCATCCATTATCAGATTTATAACTCATAACCCCTCTCATCCCTCACCTAACCCATATAAAACCTAACTCATATATCCATTGACCCATATATCATTTCTAACCCTTTATCCATATAATCCATTTGTAATCCTTGTAACCCCCAACCGATATAACCACTAACCCATAGAACCTGTATATACCCTAAAATCTATAGTCTTGCCCCACGATATTAATAAATCATGAGAACTATCCCTTATTACTAATATGACCCTAAATATTAACCTTTATAAACTAAATTACTTCAAACTTATGACCCTTAATCTTTATCAACCTTGGTTTCTAGCTCATATAGATTGAGCTTCTATTTTATCAAACTGCAGAGCTACTAATTGCTAACCCCTATAATCCATAACCATAATAAAATTCAGAAAATACAACATCAAAATATCCCTAACCCATTTAACTTAAAAACCCAATAATATTTAACTTAAGTAATGTTAATAACTCCTAACCACTATAATCCTTATAACACCTAAATATTGGAGTCATTTCCATTATAAACGTTAACTACAAAACCCCGTCATCACTCACTTAGATATTGATTATTATGTTTTTCCTTTAAATTATAAATCTATAGAGTTATCCCTAAACCCAAAAACATTTAGTAATTCTATAAATCAAACCTTTTCACCATTTTAATCCATGAATTTTACAATTATTAGAACCCTAATGCATAACTCCTAACAAATGATTCATATCCTCAACAACCCCTATGATGCAGGAGCATCAAGACCTTTTTCCCATTTGTAAATATGGGGTTTGATTTATGAATATGGGGTGTGATGATTTTAAATATTTTATTAATTAATTTGAATTAAATAGGAGAAGGTGAGGATTTATGTAAATATCTTTTTAATACTGTAAAAGGATATGGGGAAATTTAATAAATTGAAGGATTTTAGGGATAAAACCTATCCTTTAGGGATATTGAGAAATTTAGGGGTTTGTTAAGGATTTTAAGGGATTGAGCATTTAATGTAATGATTTTTAGAAATTGTATAAATAGGAGGGCTTTTTGTGAGAGAAACCATGGGATATTGTGAGAGAGTGTGAGGCTGAAAGCAGGCTTGAACAGCAAGGCTGTAAGCCTTCAGCAATTGTAAGGGCCAAATGTCGAATATCAGGCCAAACAAAGGGTGTAAGTAATCTTGTTTTGATTTCAGATTATAAATATATATACATTTGGGGATTGACTGTGAAAGTTATAGTATTTTCTGGTTAAATGTATATGGTTGAGGAATTGATTATTGGAAAGATCAACTAAAGGAAACCTGCAATCAAAGAAATGGTGGGATCGATTTATGTGACCAAGTTAAAAAGATTGATCTTAATATAGAAATTGTTATCTATGCATGAGCTTATGAATGGTTTTGTTATATCGATCTGAATTCAATTAATAGTAAATGAAAAGAGGAGAGCACCAGTCTTTTAATACCTTCTAAGTCTGCAGTGTTAAGTTGTGTAACCCTGAGGGGTCGATAGCAGAAATTGCCATTCATTAATGCGTTGAGAGTGCTGTTGCGTTGAGTAGTATATATGTATTGAACCGTGAATGGGTCCAAAAGTCCGTTGGATGCGTAGTCTAATTGCAGAAATAGACTTTGGCAAATGCATGAAGCAACAAGATAGAGCCTTATTCATAACTGAATTCAATGTTTGAGTTTGTAATGAATTGCATGAAATGGATATTCAATTTGATATAGCATAGTCAAGTTTTATATATTCAGATTCGAGGAATTTAGAATAAAATATGGATACGAGTATTTAATTATTTAGGTTGATTTTGAGAAGCATGAGTGTAAGGTTGTATGGAGAATGGTTACAATGTGTGTCATACGTTATTTGCTATCATGACGTTGAATTGAATTGACATCCGTGGAAGAAAGGTAAAGTCTACTGCGCTTGTAGATTGAATACGATTTTTAATTGAGCGGTGGTTGGAGGCGATGTTGTTGTTGTATTGCTCTTGCTAATTGGTATTGAAACATAATTTAATTGCGAGATGAGGTATATTGTTAACAATCGGTTTTTGAATTTAAATTTAAATTGTGAAGTTAAAATTTAGCTGAGAGCTTATTGAAGAAATTAGGATCAGCGGTCTATGGAAATTGGACAAAAATTAAACCAATAAAACTTGAGAGCACAGACAATTGGCATCTTGAAAAGGTAAAAAAGGTCTTGACTTGTTGCATTATCCCATTTTGTCGCTTTAAAAGTCTGCAAAGTTAAATCATACTTGTATTGAACTGCGTTATGAATCTGAAACATAATTTATTAAAACCGCATTGTATAACCCAGAAATTGAAGGGGTTAATGGAATGAAAGGATCGATTGTGGAGGTGCATTGTGAAGGTCGATTTGATGCAATGTTATGAGATTTATACCAGTTTTCAGTTTGTATTATATGCTGGAAGCATTCCTAACTTATGAGTCAAATGATACTTGAGTGATTTCATTGTTATGCAAGAAACTGGCGTATTAATGGATAAGAGAAGAATTTCATATTTAAAGAATTTGTCCAGCTCGTTGAAAATGAAAAGGGCGCACATATAGATATAGTTGAATGGAGTAAGGCTGAATTATGGCTAGTTAACTGTTGAAAAGGTATTAATACATTTTAAATGAAGCATAGTTAATAGCCATAAATGGAATTCGAGAGGTACAATCTTATGAGCTTCAGAAATAAGAAGAGTTGAGATTTTAATAAAAGAAGATTGGGGTAATAATTGAAATGCATTCTCATAAGCACAGAGTTGAAATGATCCTGGGTATGGCAGGCTAGGCTCTAGGTCTGCATCAAATTTTTGGTATCAGAGCCGGAACGCTCTGTTGGAATGTTTATCTTCTGAATGATGACAAGAAGGTTTTTGTTAATTGAAATGTATTCTTGAACGTATTTTAAATGCAGCATATACAATTGCAAGTGAACAAAATGCAGGTAAAAAGAGATCAGATTCTAATCTGAAAGACAAGCAACCAAAGTACAGCTGAAGGAATGAAGAGTCATGCAGGTATTGTGTTTGGTTAATTTTGACTTGGGTTTTACTGACAAGAAACAGATTGAGGATTGATGGTTGCAGCAAAGAAGAAACTGAGCGAAGAAGGAATTGTTGCTAAAGTTTGCCACATCAAGCCAGAAGATTGGAAGAGAGAATCAGATTTTAAAATCTGATTGACAGTGAATTTTTGCAGAGGAAGCATAAGGATTGCTGGAACAGATTTGCAGGAGTGATGAGATTGAAGTACAGGTAAACGAAAAGACAAGATCAGACTGAGATCTTGAAGGTAAGGTGATCTGGGTTTATTTGAATTTGAAGATTGTAGTCTTTGCATTAAAGCAGAAGTATTTTTGCAACTCCCAAAAGGAAAATCCATAGAAGACATGTTTAAAATTGCTAACAGAAAACTGGTGAAAGCATAGGTGGCAGAACCTTGAAGAAATCTAATAGAGATTGGATAAGGAGGACAGTTGTGAACAGGCAGATGAGTTGAAGCCAGGAAGAGCAAAGAGAAGTGCTCAAAAGAGGTTTTGGAGAAGAGAACCAATTGCTTGCCAAAAGACCGAGTGAGGAGGGCTTGGTGAGGTAAGTGGTGGCAAGACAGGACTTGCTGCTGAAGAGGCTTTAGTACAACTCGTAGTAAAGTGAGTAAGGGGCTCATAGAGATGGGAAGGATGATGACTAGTGACAGTCATAACGGAGGTTCTGAAATAAACCACAGTAGAGGACAAAAGAAGAAGGATGCCAAGGCAATTGGCATACAGAGAAAGTTAAGAAAAGAGGAATATGAGAGGGAGAAGGCTGAAATAGCAGTTCAGCTTGAGGTGTTGATGGAGATGTTGCAAAGAAATGAGGTAAACCAGAAGCGTGGTTATGTTATGAGAAAGAAGTTGAGGTGGCAGAGACTACAAGAGAAGTGGAATTATCAGGTAAATATGCAGTTGATAAAGGAACTAAGGGAACTTGAACGGGTTATTGATGCCAGGCAGAGGATAGAGAAGCTCGAAACAGTTGAGCTACAGCAAAAGGAAGATGCTGAAGAAGATGTTGAAGTTTCCATATGTTACCCAGAGAGTGGACCATTACTTTCTGAAAGTGATGAAGAGCTGGAGGAGTTGAATCATATGAATGATTCAAAGCAGCGCAAAGATTTGATGACTGAAGCATCAAACAAGACGGTAAGGTCTTGTGATTTTAAAACTAATGATTGGTGTGTGATTGCAGGTTTGGAAGAAGATAGGCAGTGTTTTGAAGTTGACAAAGAAGTGGAAGAGTACCTTCCAGAAGATGAAAGTTTTGAAGCAGAGGCTGGGAAAGAATCAGTTCACTACAGTGGACAAATGCTGGAACACATCATTGAGATAGCTGATGAGAAGTGGAGACTAGCTGACAGTCTCAAGAGTTCTTTGAGTTTGGATCAGCATACTGATATGCTGACAGAAGAAGAGAAATCAACGCAACATACTGAAGTGTTGCTAAAGGGAAAAGAGGTACAGAGGCCTTATTTTTTTTATAATGATTGTCTTATGATTGAAGATGTTGTTGCAGACGCTAGAACATATTTGGCACATGTGGATAGTCAAATGAAAGAAGAAGAGGAAGAACATCTACTGAAGGATGTCCAGGATAGATTTCTGAAGAAGGATGACAAAGCAGTTGTCATAAATGATAATCAAGAAGAAATTGCAGATAAAATTGCAGGTGACAAGCAAAGGAATGTTGCAGAGGGAAAGGAAGATTGGGAGGCCGCAACATCCACAGTGACAGCAAGAGCAACATGGTTTATTGAAGATGTTGGAAACAATCAACAGAAAGAGGACATACTAGACAAAGAAATTGAGATGATAAGGAGGTTAATGGTAAAAACATCCCAGAGAAAGACAGCCGAAAGAAACAAAAGGAACAACAACAAGAGAATGACAGTGAAGGATTGCAAGAGCAGAGCAGGTGGAGCACTTCAACACAAAGTATGGAAACCTGGAAGACAACAGCAGATGACAACAGCAGTGAAGCAATCGACAAGCACGGAAGATTTACAAAATAAAATCTGGGATCCAGGAGGAAATATCCAGACTTATGACCAGGTGGTCATGAATTTTCTTACATGGGGAGTCTGATGCAGGAGCATCAAGACCTTTTTCCCATTTGTAAATATGGGGTTTGATTTATGAATATGGGGTGTGATGATTTTAAATATTTTATTAATTAATTTGAATTAAATAGGAGAAGGTGAGGATTTATGTAAATATCTTTTTATTAATAAAAGGATATGAGGAAATTTAATAAATTGAAGGATTTTAGGGATAAAAACCTATCCTTTAGGGATGTTGAGAGATTTAGGGGTTTGTTGAGGATTTTAAGAGATTGAGCATTTAATGTAATGGCTTTTAGAAATTGTATAAATAGGAGGGCTTTTTGTGAGAGAAACCGTGAGAGATTGTGAGAGAGTGTGAGGCTGAAAGCAGGCTTGAACATCAACGCTATAAGCCTTCAGCAATTGTAAGGGCCAAATGTTGAATATCAGGCCACGAACAAAGTCTGTAAGTAATCTTGTTTTGATTTCAGATTATAAATATATATACATTTGGGGATTGACTGTGAAAGTTATAGTATTTTCTGGTTAAATGTATATGGTTGAGGAATTGATTATTGGAAAAGATCAACTAAAGGAAACCTGCAATCAAAGAAATGGTGGGATCGATTTATGTGACCAAGTTAAAAAGATTGATCTTAATATAGAAATTGTTATCTATGCATGAGCTTATGAATGGTTTTGTTATATCGATCTGAATTCAATTAATAGTAAATGAAAAGAGGAGAGCACCAGTCTTTTAATACCTTCTAAGTCTGCAGTGTTAAGTTGTGTAACCCTGAGGGGTCGATAGCAGAAATTGCCATTCATTAATGCGTTGAGAGTGCTGTTGCGTTGAGTAGTATATATGTATTGAACCGTGAATGGGTCCAAAAGTCCATTGGATGCGTAGTCTAATTGCAGAAATAGACTTTGGCAAATGCATGAAGCAACAAGATAGAGCCTTATTCATAACTGAATTCAATGTTTGAGTTTGTAATGAATTGCATGAAATGGATATTCAATTTGATATAGCATAGTCAAGTTTTATATATTCAGATTCAAAAAGAGGAATGTTGAATAAGAAATATGGATCGAGGTTTAATTCTGTTATGAGTTGGATTGAGCGCTAGTGTACGAATGGGTATGGAGAATCGGTTACAATGTGTGTCATGATACTGCTATAAACAGCGTTGAATTGAATTGAAATCACGGTGGAAGAAAGTTGAGAATCCTGTAGATTGAGTGCGATTTTGATGAGCCGGTGGTCGCGGAAGCGATGTTGTTGTTTGACGCTGCTCACTATAATTGGTATTGAAACATAATTTAATTGCAGGCTGGAGGTATGTTATTGTTAACAATCAGTTTTTGAAATTAAATTTAAATTGCAGAGTTAAAATTTGAGCGTGGAAGCTTATTGAAGGAAATTGGGATGGCGGTCTATCCAATTCAGACAAAAGTCAACTAATAAAACTTGAGAACTCAGAACAATTGGCATGCTGAAAAGGTAAAAAGGTGCGACTTGGTAATTATCCCGGCCTGTCGCTTTAAAAGTCTGCAAAGTTAAATCATACTTGTATTGAACTGCGTTATGAATCTGAAACATAATTTATTAAAACCGCATTGTATAACCCAGAAATTGAAGGGGTTAATGGAATGAAAGGATCGATTGTGGAGGTGCATTGTGAAGGTCGATTTGATGCAATGTTATGAGATTTATACCAGTTTTCAGTTTGTATTATATGCTGGAAGCATTCCTAACTTATGAGTCAAATGATACTTGAGTGATTTCATTGTTATGCAAGAAACTGGCGTATTAATGGATAAGAGAAGAATTTCATATTTAAAGAATTTGTCCAGCTCGTTGAAAATGAAAAGGGCGCACATATAGATATAGTTGAATGGAGTAAGGCTGAATTATGGCTAGTTAATTGTTGAAAAGGTATTAATACATTTTAAATGAAGCATAGTTAATAGCCATAAATGGAATTCGAGAGGTACAATCATATGAGCTTCAGAAATAAGAAGAGTTGAGATTTTGATAAAAGAAGATTGGGGTAATAATTGAAATGCATTCTCATAAGCACAGAGTTGAAATGATCCTGGGTATGGCAGGCTAGGCTCTAGGTCTGCATCACCCTACCACTAGCCCATAGTACCCCTTAAACTTTACGCCGAAATACTAACCCCTATAGTTGCTATAACCTAATTCTTATGACCCTTAATGCCTATGACATAAAATCCCTTCAAACCCAAACACTTATCCCTTAAACATCCTAATCCTTAATACCTATAACTCTTGATCCTAATATCCTTAACCCCTAATGCATAATTTTTTTAACAATTAAATGGTTAAATATTAGGTAAGGTTTACTAGAGAAGAAAGTTCCTAACCCCCCCTTAACTCTTACCCTCTAGTGGGTTCAATGGTCCCCTTTAATCTTTAGTGTTCCACCTTCTGCAGCCAACCCTAACTTTTATTAATAATAATGTTACAAATCATACATCAATTATAATCCTTATAACCTTTATAACATATTGCATGAAACTGGGGAAACATGGGTATTACACTTGATATGTGAGTGGACAAAATCCTAACCATTTGTAACATCCTCGATACTTTCACTTTTCATTTTATCATATCCTTATGAATCCTTGTGTTGTTGATCTCATCTAATGATTTTTTCTCCATTCATTGGTCACGCCTTAGCTCCGCAGTAGTACTGGGGGAGATCTTAATCATTCACATCACTCTTAAAAACTTGGGCCTCCTCTTATTTTGACCCCCCATAATTTGTTGATAAATATTAATATTTTTTAATGGGAGTAATTGGGACTATTTGTGGAACTCTAACAATTTTGAGCCCATAATGAACTAAACCATCATGGGTACACATAATCCATTAATCATCAATTGCAAGGACAATCTAGGATATTTGTGACACTTTGGTGTTCTAGCCTCCCCCCATTATTTCCCACTTCTTGTGAGCCATTAAGGGTCATTGATATTCTTTCATGGGGGAAATATCCATTATCTCTGGCTTCTAAGGACATTTACCCCCATGAATAGACATGATCTTATGGTTCATTTTAGGTTGTTGATTCACTCTTTTTAGTGGAATTCATAGCCATCTGTAGCACTTTAGAATGCTTGCATAAAATAATGGATCTAACCCCATGGAAAATTTTTAGCCATAAATTCATCTATATATGGCCAATCTAGGTCATCAATATATTGGTTTTTCCACCAAAGTCCCACTCTTCACCCATAGGCCTTGGAAGCTAGTTTTCTCGAGGGATTTATATGAGGGTATCACCTCTACTAAAATGGGTGGTTCCATATATTAGAAATGCGAAGTTTATTGGGTTCAACATGAATTTATCAAAGAGGTTTATAAATATCTTAAGGCAAGGAAAAACTTGCAGGAATTTCCCCAAAAAGGAAAAAGGGAATTTCATTGAGAATTTTGCACGAAGGGTCTAAAATCCAAAAAAAATCAACGTGGGGTTTCCATAAGGGGACAACACCTATAAAGTCTCAATGAGAATGAGATTATTTCAATTCCATTCTTCATATAATATTTTTGTTATTATGAACAATGGAGGACTATGTTAATGGATTTTTTTATAAGCCCTATGTGGTCGAGGCCTTTGTCCATGCTCTTTATAATGACTAGGTGTGGAACTCTCTAGAAAGAATCATAATGTGGGTGTTTACATTTATATTTGAGGTACATACTTGATCCATAATTCCCTAACCTGTGTCCAATTCAATAAATCGACATGGATGTTAAGTAGTTTTGTGGAATTATATTGTTTTATCTTTGTTTGCGATTTCATTGTGCATAAATTATAAATATCGTGTAATACTTATATACTATAATTAATAACATAATACTAAAGAAATCAATCATAAACACAATAAAAAAAATGAATATTTTAATTTAGAATCCCATTTAAGAAAACCAACAGGAGATAGCCTTTGTTTGTATCTTTTATGTTAAGGAATTATTACAAATCAGAGCTATAAAATCTCTAACATAAAACTTTTTGTTTCCTTACTCCATGGGGTATATTTTGTAGTTTTCATTTTTCTATGAGATGATATTATTTCCACCATAGTATTTTTCCTCATTTTTAGTGTCCACCATAGGATGAAAAATGTTCTGATTTGTTGTTGTAGCTTTTATTTCTATTGTAAGTCTAACATAAACATATCGAACATGAATTTTGAATGGTTATCTATGTGAGCCAATTGTGTTTGCAATAAAGTTACCAAATATGGCCGTATCTGGGCACAGGGTGTACAAATATGGTATGGATATGGCCATACTTTCTATGTTTTATGGATATATATATATATATATATATATATATATAGGAAAAAAAGTTTAAAAAAAATAATAAACCCTATGATTACTTTAATTTGACATTGGAATTATCCATACAACTATGATTTTTTACTGCAAGTTTTCCTTTTAAAATTTGTTTTAATCCCATCCACCTGGCTAAAAATTTCTCTTATACAAGTGTAGAACAATTGAGTTTATTTAAATTATTATTATTATTATTATTATATTTTTAATGTTTCTGTAGTGACAAATTTATTTTAATTAGCCGAAAGTTTCCTATTTCAACTTAAGGTGGATGAGGATTTGTTGACATTTTTTTAATTTTTTTTAATTGATGACCTATATTGATTCTCAAGGGAATATGTTTAGCATATGATTTGTGTGAATGTTTATCAATGACTGTAGTGTGTTAGATATTTTGTTAGGTTGGCTTGAATTTTGATAAATTTAAAAAAAATTATGTATGCCCAAGGCCACCAATTTCCTAGGAATTTTCAAAGCATACATAACTTTAGAAAAACTGCCCTATATCCTGGTTGATAGAAAATATTCAACACTTATGTTTTTTATTAAAACATGAGATTCTTAAAGGTTAAGTAAAATCAAAATTAATAATAATATTTTTGTGCAATAGTTAATAATAATAAATTTTTTATTATTATATGTTTATCAATGATAAATACAAATGAAATCTTCCAACTATATATAATGTAATTATATTTTTTTATTATATATTTATCAATGATAAATACAAATGAAACTTTCCAACTATATATATACTTATACTAGTTATTATTTCTAAGGTCTATGTAGCGTGAAATAATAGTTTTTAGGTTTTGCAAAAGAACTAGGTTGTCATCGCTAGTCAATATTTTCATAACACCTAGTGAAAACACATATTGGAAAACAAGGCTTTTGATATAGTAGTGTAGGGCGAACGCCATTTGCTCTGCAAACACATATTGGAAAACAAGGTTTTTAATAGCAGTGCAAGGCGGACACCCTTTGCTCTGCATCAAATTCGGGCATTTATGCCATATCTTCACTTTTATCTCCTCCATTATAGATCTTGAAATAGGAATTTTAACATAGCTCCCTTTGCTCTGCAAAATCATATTAGAAAACAAGGATTTTGATAGCAGTGTCTAGTGGATATCCTTTGATCTACATCAAATTCGGGCATTTATGCCATATCTTCAATTTTCTCTCCTCCATTATAGCTCTCGAAATAGGAATTTTAACACATCTTGAAGAGAGAAAATGGGTAGGGTGAACCCAAGTGAGAGAGGACATAAGTTGATATAGTGAAACATGTGGTTTATAACAACGGAAATATTTTAGGGTCCTAGAAAACATAGAGGGTACAATCTCCTTCCTGGGGTGGGCATTAATGAGGTTCTTCGAGTTTTGGCGGAAGATGCTAGGTGGGTTGTTGAATCAGAGGACACCACCTATAGAATCTACAGCTAAATGAAAATGCAGAAATTGGAGTTTAGGGTACATGGCCACATTGAGACAAGGTCAAATTGTGCCCTATACAAGTAGCTTAAATCGTGGGGTTTTAAGATTACAATGAAATGAATAGGAATAGTCCACATCCCCATATGCTTTCTCAGGTAGTGACAGTGGCCTCCATGGAAGAATCTTATTTTATTGGTAGGGAATGTTAAAAAATGGCTTCTCCTCACTAGTGGCCTCCTGCTCCCATCCAGATTTCGATTCCTTCACTTGTTTAGCCATTGAATTCTGGCAGTGTTGGGATATTTTATTCATTCCCTTCTCTTTCTTCCAATGATCAAGGCAGGGCATTGAATCTTACAACCTCATTCGTCCCTAGTGGATACTTCTACTACAACAACATGACAACTACCAAATATCAATAACATGGCTCAATATTTTCCCGTAGTCGAACAGTAAGAGGTGGAGGGGGTTTTCAGGGGTTCATAGATGGTCAACACGGGCAACGTAGGCGGAGGAGATTTGAATGATTTTACATCAGCAATGGGGAATATAACGGGGCTCTCAAGTTTTAATTTGAGGACATTGAAACTTCCACCATTCGTAATGGTTGGAAGCATTCCTTTAGAGATTGAAGGCATGGTAGTTCTCAGGTTTAGTTCCTAGTATTGGACAGTTTTCTTACTTCAATGCAACTTTCTTTGTGGGTAATCCTGAGCTGTGTAGACCATATTTGGGACATTTCAATGACATATCTGCATCAAAGGAAGGGAATTCCATATCAAAGGTCCATTTTCTTCAACCTTCAAGCTACTTTTAGGCATAGGGCTTCTCATTTTCTCCATGGCCTTTGCAATTTCTGCTGTTATAAAAGAGAGGGAACTAAAAAAGGAAAAAATTTCAAGGCAATGGAAGTTGACTGCATTCCAGAGACTAGTATGATGATGTGCTTGAGAGGTTGAAGGCAGAAAACATTATAGGCAAAGGAGGATCAAGAATAGTATACTACGGTGTTATGCCTAGTGAAGAAGAATTTGCTATGAAAAAGCTTCCAGGTATAGGCATAAGTTCTTCACATGATCATGGTTTTGTTTATATAACAATAGTGTTTTGTATTATATGGACACCCCTCATGTTTATATGAGAGATTGTGTATTAATTTTAAAGAATAAAATCCATGTTTATGAGATGTATCAGTCAAGCATTCAGTAGTCAGTATAGTCTTATATTTTTATACAATATGTGATTTGCAATGTAGTTTTTAGTACTGATATGATAAAATATATACTATTGAATGTATACGTTGCAGATTATATGTTGTTTTTCACACATTGTCATGTTCTAAATCAAAATGCAATGCATTAAACATTTTTGTGTTTATCCAAACATAATCACCTAGTTCAACATAAAAATATAAACATATTACAAACATCATAAATATGGAATGATAATGAGATATAGTTAAAAAAATAGTTTTTTTTTTTAAATCATTTTTCCATTGTACATTTCTGAAGTGCCACTGCAAACTTTTGGCCTTCACATACACGTGTAAGATATGGTATTTTTTAACATAATAGAAATGTATCAATCTATCAAATTATATATATAAAAGCAATTGATTTCTCATTTGAGTCAGTCTATCAGCTGATTGGAGTCTTGGGCACTCCCTTTCCACCTATTACAATTAGTAAAATCTTATCAAAGTGTTTAACCACTAGGCCGCATTTATTATTTCTTATTTGAAGAATGCATATTATATTTCATTAATGCACATTACAAAATACATCAGCAGGGGAAGGCATAAGCATGCATATTACCGCTCCCTAAATGGGAAAAGAGCAATGACATGTCCACCTTCTCTACATGCCTTATATATATTTTATCTCTAATGATAGTATTAGAACCTTGAAAATACAATTCCTTGTTATTGAGTTGGCTTTATGCAACTTAGATTAATGCGAGGCTATTCAGTATCCTTTTAATGACAGTAAAAAATGTACCAAAATCCAAATGATGCCATCTTATGTTTTGTTGATTGAGTAGTGGGGAGCTATGATATTCAACTTGGTAACACATGGCATAACCATTTTAACATTAGGGAAAAATGAGATTGCAACCTTGCACCTCTCCCAAGCAAGAAAAATGTCTTTACCAATTCATCATGGGATAAATGAGGGAATCCTATAAATGTTAATCTGGAGCCTCATTTTGTTTCTACAGAGTACAAAATACAATGCATTTAACGTCTCTTTATATATATTTTTTGGAAGACTACTAGCCTCTTGAATTTCATGATGGCCTAATTTTACTTGCAAGACGACATATAGACCTTATTATTTGAACTCGTATTGGCCTGAAAAAATGAATATTATTTCCCACTTTTACTCGAACTTAGCAACTTCAGTATTTTGTAGTTATAATTTGAAATTTTGAGGCCAAATTACTTCAATTTTCATTAATATTAACTGTGAGTTGAGAATTGCAACACTTAAGAACTATATATAAACTTATTAAGTGATGATTTATGGGGTAAGGCATTTGGAGCATATGCAGACTCATCTAAATGAATTTCATATGTTCTTATTTTCTCAAACAATAATTGTTTAATAATCAAGTTACAATCAAAGAAAACATTTATCTATAGAAACACAGGTATAATCAGACTTTTTTCAATATGTAATGTTTTTATTATTTGTAATAGAAATATTATAGAGAAAATTTTGATAATGTTGGAATGGAATTCATATTTTCTTAAGAGATTGTTTATCAAAATCAACCTAACCACAGTGAAAATTTCATTTTTCCCTTCTTGAGGGATCATTTAACTGAGGATATGGAGCATGAATTCGTTCTTACTTCCATGGCCATCATATCATCATCATTGTTAAGATTATCACAAGATCATGTGAGTAGAACATGACAAAAAGTGAATCACAATCACCCCAAACAGTAATAAATACATTTCCATATGAGAAAATACACATTTGTGTATATGTCATTATAGACTACAGAATGATGCCATTTGTGTATATTCTCTTATGGAATATGAATATTCGTAGTACCCATGGCATAGTTTTAGCTTTTTGGCTAAAAATCTCAGATTCCTGTGTTGCTTCCGCCCCCCCCCCCCCCTAAATCTCAATCTATTGTTCTAGATTCTCAAAAATTTAGTAAACAATGCAAACCATCAATATAGTGTGGTGTTCTTAGCTTGACATGTTGTTATAGGTGCATTAAACTTCAAGAGTGTTCTTTAGCCATGGCATCATTTTGCAATCTCAATTTTTGAATTCTACTATGTATAATTATATCATGGTTTGTAGATAGCCCATCCTCATTAACTTGTTTTAAATTGTGTTATCTATGAGGATCTTGACATTTTTCTTCATTAACTAATCAGTTGCTGGCACAATAGTGCCCATATCTGCATGTCATGGGATGAGACCATAAATTGTTCATTTCTTTCTTATCATCATCAACTATCTAGACCTTGTATCGAACCCTTGTCCGGGACATTGTAGCTCCCCCTTTCCATCTGAGGTGTAGGAGCTCATTTTCTTCATGTTGCCATCTAGCTGAGTGCACATATGCATCAACTTTCTTGTATAGAGTCCATCTTGCTTTTCGATATATATTAATAGTCTTGAACTGTAACATTTATCATGAAAACATATGGATAAGATTATCAAGATATCAATAAATCAAATACTAACAGAGAGAACTAGTTTTTCTCTCGGTCTTGAACTTGCTCAGCAAGTTAGTACTTTAAATCATCATGAGGCCAATTCATTTTTTTATTTAATCAAGGTATCGACATTCTACAACAAGTCATGAGTTTCTACAACAAATCATCATGATCAAATATGTGTGTCAAGAGGATCTTCATTAACTTTCACAATTCTCACTCATATGCATCAATACAAAATTAGATAATGACTCCATCCTTTAAGTGGATAGTGAACTTCTACAACTATATCAACGAGATTTCTGTAAAAAACAACTATTAATGTGATAATATTGTTTTTCAAAGAGTTCATTGTTGACCACTTGTATAGCTACAAAAGTGTTTCCATTCAAAAAGACAGTTCTTCCATAGAAAACTATTGTTACGACCATTACAACTATAAAAGTATTTCCAAAACTTCTAAATTTGACTGCTACTATATCCATTATAGGTATATTAGTGCTTTCATTAACAACCAAGTCCTGCAATAAGTCTAATAATACAGAGTCTTCAAAAATGATATCATCAATATGATCACAATAAGACCAACAAATCCTACAACAATATTCGATGACAAACTTTTCTATCCTCTTCATATTACCAACAGTAGAGTAGTCACAAACCTCTAAGGCTTCTATCATTATCCATGGTCTCTTTTAATTCCATACTCAATTGAGAATCTATTCTACGAAAGCCATAGCATAAGCCTTGCAAAAAACTCAAAACGTATTTTATGTTATCAAAGTAAATGTAACTAACCTGGATAGATGTGAAGAGCAAAAACTACCATGAAAACCTGTTAAAGTCATAATAAAGGTCATTCTTATCTTCCTTCTTTGGATTCTTTTTAGCTTATTCACCTCAATAACATTAGCTTCATATCTCCCCTTTCTTTTTGTTTTCCTTCATGTTTCCCAGATTTTTGGGACAGTCCTTATAGTGACCAAACTTGTTGCATCCATAACATTAAAATTTTTGACATATCAAGATCCCCACTTGATTTATTATTGTGGTGATTGTTGAGCTTTCGGTGAGGTTCAAGCTTTCCAAATTTTCAAGACTTTATTTTGTACTTTGTTGCAAAGGCTTGAGATTCTTCAAGTTGGTGTTCTGACTCATATTTTTCCATTAGTCTTCATTATTCCAAAGAACATCGTGCCCACAAGTCATCAAGTGTAGGGGTTTCCTTTGTTGCATAGATGCTTCTTACAAAACTATTTCAATCTAGAGGGAGAGAGTTGAGTGCACATGTAACCAATTCTCCATCATCTACTACTTCTCCAAGTTATTGTAATTGATCTCTTACCTTAGAGATCTTCATGAAGTAGGAGGAGACCTCTAATTCTTTTCCAATTCTTTCCTTGTAGATTTGATTCCTTAGAGTTATTCTTTAACCAGTAGTGGAGGCAGAGTATAGATTTACTAATTTAACATAAATCTCCTTTGTGTGTTTAATCTTGAAACATATAAAATAAGGTTATCCTTTATCGATTCAAAGAGGATCCTCTGAGCTTATCCTCTATTATAATTATCAACATCTTGATCCTTATCTTGATTAGGTTGGGAACCTTTCCTAATACATAAGTCAAGACTTCATTTTTTTTTAGTGTCAATTCTATCTTCTTCTTCCAAGATTTGTAGTTGGATGATCCAAACAACTTATTGCTTTCCTTGAATACAAAACCCATAGAACTAGATTGAACCATAGAGAATATTATAGTACTTAATTGTCAAGATATATGATCCTTTTGAACATATTCCAACAATTTATTCAAGAATGGTTGTAGCCCTTGGAATATTTAAAACTATTGATTTAGGTTTCTTTAGAGACAAGGCTTCCATAGCGATAGAAAATTCTTTGTGTGATGATTCTTTATTAAGATTGATGATTTATACTTGCTTTAAACTCTCTCAAGAGTGCCAAAAAAAGATATCCTTCAATATATCTCTTCACCCTAGCTATGATTCCATGTTAGAATTCTCATGTAGTGAAGAGATTAGCTTATTACTTGTGTTTTGGACTTATTATTATTATATGCATAGCACTAAGAAATAACCCTGTCAATGGGGAAAACCCAAGGAATATTTTAATTTCTTCTTATATATATTCAGATCAAAGATACATCCAAGGTGTAAATCAAGACCTCAAAGATTCCTCAATACAAGTTCAGGCCCTTCCAAGATAGATTCAAGCCCTTTCAAGATGTCAAGAAAAAAAAACCTTCCTTTAGAATTCTCTTCTAACAATATATCCAGCTAATATCAAATCCTTCCAGCAAGTCTTCTTCAATAGGATGTGCAACAACAATTTTTTTTGGTAAGAGATAAACAAGGTTTTTCTTCAAGAGATAATAAGGTCTTACTACAATAATATCTTCTAGAAAAAAGGACTTCCTGCAACAACTCTTCTTTAAGTGATATCAATGAGATATGATAGATCCATAGATTCAAAACTCTAGAGTGAATGCGATATCCAGAATCCCAGAATATGAAAAATCCAGAACCCAGAAATCCAGAATATTCGAAATCTAGGAGCTACCTAGTTGAATGTGAAGTGCCCAGAAATATGTGAAGTTGTGAGAGCAAAGTGCGGTTCTTTAAATGACCTCGACCCATTCCGTTATAGCCTTTCTGGTGATAGTTTGGAGACGACTTAAGGCCGATTTTTCCATTAGGGTTAGGAGGTGTAATTGACCTTATTTTTCATCATTTTGACCCAAATTAAATTCTTTTTCTCAATCCAATGCCAATTCCTAATTTGATCTTGACTCTAGAATATGAAAATAATTTTTTTTTTCTTCATAATGATTTTATTTTGACCCTTATGGGTCTATAATAATGCAAATCAAGATAAACATCATATTTCCTTTTCTTTCTTTTACATAATTAAACAATAATTATGAAGACCAAACCTAGTTAGATTTCTAACACTTGGCATATTTCTTATTATTCTGTTCTGATATTAAATAATTGGCAGTGCTATTTATTTAGTGCACCATCCAATGTTGGCACAATGATTAGAGAAATATACAATCGGAAAATTGTTGATTACATTGGGCAGAAAGGGGTGAGTGTTTTTTAGGATTTCACAGTGATATCATATGTGAGTTATGGAAAAATTTATGGTTCTAGTACGGATGATAGCAACTCATATCATATTAATTGATTTATTTATTTTTCATTTTACACATGACCACAAACCTCAAGATTCATTTTCTATATTTTACAAAGGCACTAATAGTATCAACTTTCACAAACATTGCAGGGTGGCTTGCTATTGCTTTCACAGAGGATGAGACTGATGGGGAGATAAAATATTTGTCTGTTCCTTATGTCATGACTTATGTGACCAACTTGGTTAGAATATACAACAAGAACTAATTCTTCACACAATTTACATTTATGTCATATGGGGAGAACTGCCTTATTTGGAAGAGATGGATTTGCTGCTTAACTTCGCAAAAACAATGGTATCTTTCTAATCTCTATAAACATTATTTTTGAGATAAAAGTAGTGCAACACAAATAAATAAGGAAATGGTAATGATTATACTAACAAAATAAATTCTAATCAGATAAACTAAACCACAGGTAATATTTATTTTATCTAGTGTGTTCAATCTACCTGATTATTTTAGTGTAAACAAAATAGAATTTCTTTAGTAGTTAAATTTTGAAGTTTTTTGAATGGATTGAGGACCATAAAAAGTCAAGAGCTATGGATTTTTTATTGACATTATTTTGATAATATATAGAATTGATATAATTGTACCAAAACGGGTGAAACTTCATTGAAATGTTACAACTTAGAATTGAGTAGCAAGTCTTGTTGTGTAATTGATCTCCAACACTGGTCACAAGATTTGCTTGACATGTAGCATGTACATTAATGATAATTTTGGAGGAATTACATGTTAATTATATGCAACATATGTTTCTTCAATGATTTGTATTTATGCAATGAAAAAAAACAAAAATAGTTAGTTAACTAGAGGGATAGTTATTGCCATAGTCCTCTTTACTAATGAAGGTTGAATTGTAAGTGCATCGTTGTTGAAAATTGAAAACCATTTTCTTGCAAAGGGTCAAGTTTTTATATTATCTTTGACATGTTTGAATGTTGATGATTTTATTGTGTAATTTTGGAGAAATTTCATATTTAATATGTACAACTTATGTTTCTGTAAAAACTTGCATTCCTTCATTCAAAAAGAAACAATAGTATGGTTGCGAGAGACAGTTACATCCATAGGCCTCTTACTGATGAGAAAATGAATTGTAAGGGTAGCGTTGTTGAAAAATCAAAGCCAATCACAGAGGATCAACTTTTCTTATATGTTTTAGTTTTGAAAATATATGATTTTTTTTTGTACTTTAATGCTTTTTATGCTTAATCATATAAGAAATATTGAGATAAAATAGCTATATTGTGGCACAAATCATCCCATACTTCATAAATTACATTTATTTATATGATGCTTAAACCTTCTGTTTCAAAAATATTCAGAGCTCCACTGGCAAGGATCAATATTACACATTGGAAGATTTTTGTCATCTCTATTTGTGTTTGTGCTTGGACTAGGAATTGAGAGGTTTGTATTTTTGTCATCTCAATTTGTGTTTATGCTTTGACTAGGAATTGAGAGGTATTTTATGCTATATTATAGGGAATGTGGGTAAAATTTAGATCTAAAATTTATTAGTTGTAATCTGAGGTAATTTTAATTTCCAGTTCATAGATGTTTTTAAGTTGTGAGATATTAAGAGTTGCGAGTTCATGAAGAAAGTTTGGTGAAAAAATTCTTGACTCAAATAACGTGTTGTTAACAATGATTGTTGTTAAGATACCCATCCAACTCATCAAAAACTTTGAAAGGGACGTTGCACTAGTAGATGGTATTCCCTTGGAAAATTTACAGACATTGAGGGGGTTTGGTTGCATAATCTAGGAGGGTGAAATTCTAAGAGTCCCAACTCTTTGAACTTTTGAAGTCACGGATAATAAATGTGGAACATGGGGATTATAGTGTTGGATGGTCGAATCTGACTTTGGTTCCTCCTAGAGTTGATCCCTCTTTCTAGTTTGGAACTATAATCTCTGGTCCGTGAAGAGTAGGGCACACGAATATGGAATTTAAGGTAACTTGAGTTGGCATGGGTCAACTAATGTTCTTGTTTCTCCCATAAAAAAGGACAAGCAAGATTTATAAGGTGATCCTCCTAAAGGCCTCAGACTGGAATGCAGTACAAAGAGATGGAGATCTATTTATGAACACTCATCTCATGAAGAGGCTCAACTCTCCCAAATTTATAAGTCATGGATAATAAATGTGGAGAATGGGAATTATAGTGCTGGATGGAAAAACCTAACTTCAGTTCCTCCTAGAGTTGATTTCTCTTGCTGGTTTGGAAATATACTCTCTGGGTCGTGAAGATTAGGCCTCATGGATCTGAAATTTAAGATAACTTGGGTTGACATGGGTTGATCCCTCTTGTTTCTCCCATCAAAAAGGACAAGCAAGATTTATAAGGTGATCCTCCTGAAGGCCTCAGACTGAAATGCAGTACAAAGATATGGAGATCTTATTTGGAACACTCATCTCATGAAGAGAATAAAGCATCTTTGGATATTGTATTTTATAATAATGTAGTTTCAAGAGATTGGCATTTGTTAGGGTTTCACTAGTAATGAATGTAGCCATTTTGAGTTGGCACAGTTCCCAAGGTTTCTTTTCGACTATGAACAAAATAATTTATATGAATGTGATTTTGTTGGCTAACCAACGAGGCACTTGGTTTTCTATTCCTTGTAGGTGTACAAACATATAGTTGAACATAAAACCTAATTTTTCTATTTATTTTTTTGTTGTTTGAAAAAAAAATCAGGTTAAATAAATGTCACATGTTTATTTTATTTGGTATATTATATGTTTGGGATGTTTTTTTCAACATATTTTCTGGTTTAATTTTCCCATAATCCTGCATCAATTTGTTGGAACCAGATATATAAGTTGTGAACTCTCCACAATATGAGTGCCCCAAACATTTTTCAGGGTGCTATATTATATATAAATAATTAACAACAAATTTTAAACAACAAAGATTAAGATTTGACCAAAAAATATATCACGAAAGTCCGGCCAAAAAATTAAAAACGTATAATGATTAGACCCTGTCATTTTATTCCTTAAATTTCCATAGGTATTTTAGACTGATTATAAAATATATTTATGATCTTCATTATGGTCTTCCAAGGAGCCATATGAAAGCATGGATGTAAATGACTTGTAAAACCCTAGAGAACCCAGAAAGTTGCAACTCTGGGTATTTTCCACTCTCTCCAGCTAAAGCTAAAGTGGTGCCCCCCGCATTCTCGTGAGAACCCGTAAAAATATTTCAACATTAGCCGCTCGAATACCTCGGTATACATCTTAAATTCAATATCACCATGAATATCCTTGAAGACCAATCCATTTGTATGATAGAGATCAATCTCTGGCTTCCCATTAATTGTCTTAAACATTTTGTAAGTTGCAATATGTCCTGCTTCAAATGCATTTAAACATTTTGTAAGCCCCACGGTAGATTTTATTAAGGCATCATTTGGAAACGACCCATGTGGATGGCATTAATGCTTTTTTAGGCGTGGTAATGTGATTTAAAGGGCTCTTCCCACTAGATGTGATGTTTCAACTACATAAAATTTTCGAGTCAGATGTTATTACCAATCCCTTCCATATATGGTACACTATAAAGTAATCATAGGATGGTATCACATATGCTGGTTAAAGGACGATATTTTAGAATTTATAACGCCTTTTGTTTAGGGACTTATGGATATTTTGTAGTACCTATGGTCTTGTGGTTTTTCCCATAGCAAGTGCAGTTACTTTATAAGGAGAATAAATTCTCAGCAAAACTTTAGAAACTGAAAATAAGTTGAGTGATATTTTTTGGTTAATTATCTTTCACATGTGACCTATAAGTTAGAAGTAGTATGGATGAGCCATAGTGATTTTATCCAACTGGGGGCTAGAATTAGCCTGTAAAGAATTATGCTACTTCTTTTTTCCTCATAGGAGATTCTCCTTCTTTTGTGCAGGTCATCAGGTCATAAAGGTGCATGCACGTGATGCCAAGTTAATCGATTTGGATGTACCCAAACCTTTGTTTTGGAATAAATAGTATTCTTCGAGATATCTAATTTCAACGAATTATTTCTCGAGTTTGTAACACCATAAGTACATTGAGACAATCCATATTGTATATCTTGTTGAATAATTCATTTATTTGGTGTGTAGCATTTGAATGCAGGATCATTTGTTTTCAAGTGTTTTACCTCTCTCAGTGGCATCTAACTCCCTTGTAATTCAACCACCCCGGAGCTTGTTAGGTTATATTATGGATAATACTTTGATGGATTGCTATTGTATATTGCTTAATTGAACATTAATACCGAGACTTTCAATAAAATGAAAGGTTTGGTATTATTCAAATGTTTGTTGCTATTCTTCATACTTCTCATTCCATAAATAATGGATATGTGCAAATTTCGCATCCGGTGCCAGGAATTGAACCCACGAGTCTCCCTTTTACTTCATGTATCAAAAATACCATGCCAACATTTTTTTACTTCTCTTGAGAATTAATAAGTCAACAACTGTATACTCAAAATTCCATGGACTTGCACAAGTCAAACTCATTATGAGTGGTTGATTTAAAGTTTACTGTCCAACCAGAAAGTTACACAAT
Source organism: Pinus albicaulis (assembly GCA_034641835.2). NCBI lineage: Eukaryota > Viridiplantae > Streptophyta > Pinopsida > Pinales > Pinaceae > Pinus > Pinus albicaulis. The sequence continues at coordinate 1,206,629,111 of CM076584.1, forward strand.
TTGAATGGCTCTCGCCTAGCATTTTTCAACTTTTTTTGCCTCAGGTGTGGTTATCTCGCAATCTCAGTCCCAAGTGTATAGGCTTTAGACCGTTGTTGGAAGTTGTATGTGATTAGTGGGATTGTCCTTATTTACATTGCTTAGATGGTGGACCAGAAGAAATTTCTACTGATATTTAATTAATTATAATTTGTTGCTACTGAATGAAATATCTAAAAGATTCCATGACGCATTCCTTCTTCCAAAATGGTGGGAAAATGAGCTTTCCAATTTTAAGTATGTTTCGAATCTTTATGCTTCTTTGGCATAGGAAAACAATAACTTGCCAATGATGTCTCTAAAGATTTTGTATGTGAGTACCTATTGATTATTACTCAATTTAAGGAACAAATTCTATTCGTTGGAAAGAATTTTAATTGCCTTCTACAATTTTCCACCTTGGATTACCTCCAAGGAAAAATTCTATGTTAGATGGGTATTTTCACCCAGGTCAAGGGGTCCACAAAATTATCCCAAGTTCTTGTCTCCCATAATGTATTTTTGATGGGGACTTCATCTCATGAATCGAGACTAATCAGGATCTTCCCAGAAGGCGAGCGAGGATGGCAGACCAAAATAGGTACCCAAACCCTACTTTCAAGTGTGTTTGAGTACCTTGGGGTTGCATCCTTCACCCCCCAAGATTTTTTTTTCATTTAAAAAAGGCCCAAAAATGTAAGGTTAAAAACCTCCCATAAAAATCTAATCCTTCACTTACATGACACCTTCATTAACTCAAAACAACAAATGGCTTTTGATTTACTGTGAAGAAGAGAACAAGCCAACAATAAAGGGATTTTTTGTGCTTTTATTGCTGAAATTTTTTTGTACAACAATATATATTGTAGTGAAATGGACTACTTCCTTTAGTGATCGAAAGGAATTAGTCAATTTTGAAAGTAGTATGACATATGTACTTGCCACTTGCTTAAATTTTTAAGACATGAGATTCAAGGAATATTAATTTCAATTTTAATTTTCAATGCTAATGATCAAGTTGATTGTTCAGTGTTTTTCTAATCGTTGTATGATTGTGAAAAACTCCAATGAAACAATGTGCATGTTTTTTTTGTGACATGATGAAAATGATATTATTCAATGCATGGTAACTTATCTTCAAATCCTTTACTAAGAAAAATTTGGCAGAGGCTGAACACATTATGGAATTGATTATGTGGCCTTGTATGTTGCAAGAAAAATTGGGAACAAGTGAATTGAATTTGTGAATTAATTTCTCCAAAGATGATTGAATTAGGATTTGTTCAAGCAATTGTAAGCATTGAATACTTTTCTAAGAGAATTATGAATGGATAAGGTGCAAGTCACAAAATCGAAAATAAAATGGTTCAGTATGGGAATGAATATCGGGAAAATAACTCCTTATATGACGATTCAGACTCTGAGCTCTCTTATAACTTAGGGAATCTTGGAAAAGAAAACTTGGTTTATGATGCAAATATAGGAAAAAGCATTACAAAAGTGGATATGCAGGAAGAGTTTTAATATGACAGGACTAAAAAGAGAAAAATTGTTAAAGAAACTCCAACGGGTGAAGCCAACAACAACAACAATGAGAAATCACAGGATGAGCAACAGAATTTTGAAGTGATAGCTGAAGGGAAGTATGAATCCAGCCCGGAAAATGAATAGAATTGAACTTCCAACAGGGTATTTTTTGTGTTCTTATACTATATAGTCTATACACGTTCACTTATTTTCATTTCGACATTCTCTTACAAATCATAGGGCCTGCGATAATGACATTGAATTTGTGTTCCTCTCCTTATCAGAATAAAAATCTCACCTAACCATTATTTCAAGCAACCTAAGCCACCCAAAAATGGCACGAGTAGTGGAAATGCATTTCCTTTGATCATAAACTCAAGAGTGTAGAATCAGGGCACATATCCAAGAACAAAGATTACAACACAAAGTAGCAAGGGTAAATTTATAATTTCAATGAAAGGAAATGAAGCACGGGATGATAATGTTGAAATCCAATCACCTACTTCAAAGGGTTCACTTCACGGGCACGTCAGCATTGGAACTATAAGGAAAAAATGCACTATTCCATGACCCTTTCTCTAGCTACTGAAAAAATGGCTTCTTTAGGAATGAAACATTCTGGTGGTGAAATAGCTGGTGTTGAATCTAAGCGGTCAATCATGAATAATGTCATATGTCCATTCGTTGAACAATGATAGGTAATGGACTGCATGTTAACAATTAGACGTGGTTCTATCTTTCAGTTAATACACATAATTATGGAATATCGTGTAAAACGCAGCTAAGGAAAACTAACCCCTGAAGAAATGGTTAGTCATTTGTTGGTTTTTATTTATTGGTATTAATGCCACATGGTATATTTTTTATTGTGTTAGTTACTTGAACATGTTCCATATGCAATAAAATTTCTCATGATTGATGATTTTCATTTGGATTATAATTTCTTATACATTCAACTAAAAAATATGCTTCCTCATTGAAAGAGGATGGTTCCTCATTGAAAGTAGCATTACACTTGTATTTTCACAGAGATCCAATAGTGGACAACCAAATCATGTGCCATAAAAATTTGTAGTTTTCCCTAATCATCGAAGTGTGAGAAACTTTCCAAACAAGTGGGAAGTAAAAATGTAGTTAAATTCAACCTAAGACGATTCCTAAATGTCTTGGCGGACATGCACCTCCAAAATACAAGCTCAACTTTTTGATTTGTACCATAAAACATGCATGCGTAATTCATAACACCAACTACGTGAAGTCTAGTCTCGACAACGAAGCCTTTTTGGAGTCACCCCAGCATCTTGTTCTTGAAAAAACTTGAGATTTCCAAATAGATTGTCACATCCAAAAGACATTCTCAACCATTTAATTCCTACCAAAACAATTTTGTGCATCATTTGTTCATTAATTTTGTGAGCCTAGTCTAAAAAACCAAGCCTTGTTAGACCCACCCCAACACATTTTTATTCATAAAAGGTTGATATTTCCAAATAGATTGGCACCTCCTTGTCCTCCATGCTTCAATATCCTTTACCCTCCTCTTTTGTTCAATCATGGGGCAACTTTGAAGGTCATAAATCTCCTTCCCACTATTCCACATCCAATTCCTCTAGATAGGACATCACATAACCCATGGAGTTCCATCATAAAAAAGACAACTTAGGAAGGAATTTTGACCCTTGAGCTTGGTTAATATCATGCCAAGTATGCCATTTTTGGTGTTCATGGTTCTACAAAGAAATCCAATATAAAAGTCCTTTTTGGGCCAATATTTTACCAACAACCATAGTTGAGATAGAAGAGACAAGAGTAATAAATGTTCCTTGCTATTGAGAATTTGATCAATAGTTGTAACCTTCCTGGAAATCAAAAAATTAATATTACTCCATGCTTGATATTTTCCTTTGAACTTGACCATTATCATCTTGGATTGAATAGAAATAGAGAGCTTCATATCAAAGGGAATGCCCAAATATTGTATCATCTCCCTAGGTTTTATAAATGTTGTTACAAAAGAATAGGGTTTGAAAGTATGAAATTTAGAATTATTCTTCTTGAGGCTCACAAAAATAAATTTTCCACTAATATTTGATAAAATGAGCCATACGACATTTTAAGTATGAAGTTCCATTCAATCTTATCACAAGCCTTTCCAAAATCAATTTTCAGAAAATGGAAATTTGGCTAGTCACCTGAGCCAATTCAGTTATAATATCATATGGAATTAATCTTCCTTTAAGCATTGCAATTTACTCGTTTCTAATTATCATGGAAACCAATAACCTAGGATCTTGATTGATGCTTTGGCTAGGATTTTGTAGGAGAAATTAAGGAGAGTAACAAAATATCCTCACATATATTGTTGCTTTTGATAGTCGTCACACCTTTTGCATCTCTTTTTCATTTGAAGTATGATAATACTGCTCAATTAATTTGTAGCCAGATTAGAACATGTTGAATTCTCCACAGGATCAACATTTAAAATTCCTAAGACTATAGATGAGCAAACCAAACCTTCACGTGGTTAACCCTGTTTATTAGAGAATAACTTATTAGAGCGATTTAATCTTGGAACAAACCTCCCTCGATCCAACGTAGCAACAAAAAATTCACTGTTGGCTTAGTTGCTATTCTTTCAGATCGTGGGAGGTTGTTCCAAGTTTAGGCAACTCCAATATTTTTTTCTTGAAACAAAGAGGAGCTTATTCAGGTATGTTTTGACATTGTCAACATACGTTCTAACATTATCATAAGAATGCATCTTAGAATAAAAAATACTACAAATATTACTTTTATTTATTGTATAGATAATTATGGATGTTTAATGACAGCGCAGGTACAAATCCTCTTGCATCATGAGCAATAACAACTAGTTGCATATGTCAAAAAACACCCTCCTATACTAATTTATTATTTTAAAGTAAAATAAACATATTTACTGAAGAATAAAATTTGCACTATATTTATTTAGATGCTATTGCTAACACAGAAACCAAATAGTACTTATTAAGGCATCCCCTTGGATGTGGTTTTCAACAAAATCAATGAACTATTTTTAATTTATACATATGTTTAGTGTTTTTTTCATGTAAAATTTGCAGTGTAAATCAATGCTACCCCTAATTTGTTCAAGGTCACGTGAAATATTTAAAATAAACATAATTCACACAAAGGAATATTAAAAGGTATTTTTTTTAAATGAACATGCCCTTGATCTTATAAAAAACATACCAAATTCTTACTAGAGATACCTACGTAGGGGAATGGATGATCATCCACTTTGTAGGAACTCAACTTTCTTGGCATGATGCCACAGTTGATAAATGAGAACAGATCAATACCTTCCCAGTGAGTGCTAGGCTAGGATGCAAGATAGCTTAGACAGTTGTCTTGCATCCTAGCTCGCTTGGGAGGTTGTACATCTTCCTTTCTCCTTTATCATCTAATACTATCATGACATAAGCCAAATTTGAGTACCTTCTTAAAGTGGATGATCATCTCAGGGTTACTTCTGCCCCAAATTTTTTTTTCTAGGAGTTGCGTCGCAATTCCGATGGTTTTTTCCGTCGCTGGTATGACCCAAACGTCGCAAGGCTAAGACTAGTGTCGGGCTAGCGACGGATAAGGTGGCACTACGGACGGTTGTTTCTGTCACTAGTATGGCCTAACCATCGCAAATGTTATGCCCAGTGTCGAAACAATGACAACTATGGTGGCACTTCCGACGATTGTTTTTGTCGCTGATATAGCCCAACTGTCACAACAATGTTATGCCAACCGTTAGAATAACAACGACTATGGTGTCATTTCCAACAGTTGTTTCCGTCGTTGATATGGCCCAACTATCGCAACAATGTTATGCCAATTTTTGAAATAGCAACGACTGTCGAGGCACTTTCGATGGTTGTTTCCATTACTGGAGAAATAATAGAGTTGGATGCATGACGACATGTGCGACGCACAGGCCGTCAGTACTGCGGCACATTCTGGGAAGGCATCAGTTTCGTAATACCGATGTCTGCACATAATGTCTGAATAGCGACAATAAACAGTGTGACTCAAATATTGACTAAATTAAGACACATGTTGTGTCTAGTGTCGCTCTACTCACAGTTATACCAACAGGTGTAAGATTTTTAATATGAATATATAACTCATCAGTTACTAAGGACCTTAAAAGTGCAAGTGTATTTCGATCTCATGCTTTCTATTTAGCTCATTTTCTAGCATCAATGGGCTTAATGGAGCTTTTTCTCCATTAAAAATATCCTTCCATAAATCATTAAAGAACAATATAATCTGCACATGACTATGCCAATTCATGTAATTTTTGGATCTTTTCAATTTTTTTAATTCAAAAAATAGTTTCATTAGTTTTAACATGGTGAATCATTTATCAAATTCCCATGAACAAGAAATTGAATATTATAATGAAAAAGAAGAGACATGGTACACATTGCAAATGAGTTCTAGAAGGATTTGGCCTTGACCCACGTATAATCTCATGAAAAAAAAAATGATAAAGTATTACACTAACTCTTATCAGTGCTTGAAGTTGAGATTATAAGGTTTCATTATGGGTCAAAATTTCAAACTTTATGAAATAACAACCTTTAAAACACCAACATATCCCATTTAAATGAAAATTTTGTCCAAAACTTCAATTACAACATAAAAATGAACTTATCAACTCATAGCAAAGGCCCTTGAACTATGAAAACCTTACTAGGAAAAAGAAAAACAAATATATCATGACTGGAATTTACTTCTTTTTAAGCAAGCTCATAGGATTTGTTAGACCAGAGCATTGTCACAATTTGTTTCAACTTATCAAGTAGCACCAGACCTCATTTACAGATGAAATTGTTGATTGCTCAGAAAACTTGCAATCTCTGCAATTACCTTACCTTGAGGCAGAAGATGCACATTTTTCATGCTAATGCATATCTACTTCCCTACAATAAGGTAGAAACTATAACATGATAGCTTACCAAACAGAAAAAAAATCAAATTTTACAATTTGCAATATCATTACTTTGTAGGAAGTAGGTTTATGATTCATAATGCAGGTTGCCCACGCTCTGAATCGAAAATGCTTCTTGCCCCCAATTTTGAAGGCCTATTTAAGAATTAAGGATGGGTATATGAAAATAGTGGTGGTGAACAAGTACTTGGCGATCAAGCTGGGGGTGTTGAGGAGGTAACCCCCCCTCTCGCTACGTAGGCGATCCCCACTAGCCCAGCTAGAAGCCTAGCAACAAAACAAACAATGCTATGACGCAAGCTCCTGTTACGAAATGAAAGACTTGCGGATAAGAGCTCTTCCACCCGGATTCCAAATCAAGCTATGATCTCGAAGAAGAAGTGTCTCCGCCCTTCACCACTCGGGCAGTATCACAATCCTTCCACGATCTCCGCTTGACTGAACACCCGCACAATACGTAAGAGACGAACAGTACAGCAAGCATGGGGAAACTCAGAGGCACGTGAATCTGACATCTACGTTTAAAGAGGGCGCATTACTCTGCATTAGACATGATGGCAAAAAGCGAGTGGAACCATAATCATAGTCAGTCTATTGAAAGTGATAAACGAGCTGAAGTTGCAACCGAGTTTCGACATGCCGCAGCCTCTCCTTCGAACGGTCTCCGCTCGACCACGTGCCCTCGCAAAGCTCGCCAAGGAAAGGGAAACCTCTCCCGCAGTCTCGTAACAATGGTCTCCTCGCTTGAATGGGCCTTAAGGGAAAGAAGGGATTCTTACAAAGACAAAGGCACTCGGGAATAGGGAGATGTAAAGCTTCAACACTTCAAGACTAGCTTGCCATGGTTTTGAGTGTGCTTTTTATAGATGGGGAAGGAGGGGAGTTGGGATCCTATTATTATGGGATTGGCCCTATCAACAAGGAAGGTTCCATGGAGGTGGCAAAACCACTCCCTTCCATAGAACTCCCGCAGCCCAAACCTCCCAACTCAAGATAGGCAATGGTTTGTGAGTTTGCTCAACTCAACTTCCGCCATCCATATTTAAAAACAAGCCCTAAAATGGGTGGCGTGATTGTCGTCATGACAGAGCGCCAAGTGGCGCGACCTCTTTGCTGTGATTTCCCGACTGCGTGAGCACCGAACTGCCTACCCGCGCTCAATGCAAAAGAGCCGTTTTTCATGAGTTTTGCAAGGAGTTATCTCAAGGAAAATGAAGCTCATACTCGTAGGATGCATTGGCTGATGTTTTCAAGGCATGACACCGTTCACAAATACATAATGGGTCCTCCATTGTGGCGGACGAATGGTAGGGGGCGGTAGACAACACGTGTCGTATGCCCCCTAAAGCATGAGGCCCGAGAGAGAGAGGGGTGAACAGCTTTACGAGAACATGTCCAATCAAGGCTCGCCGTTCTGAACCCGCGCGTAAAAGATACAACCGATATCTCAAGTACATGATGTATATATATGGTATGGACGTTGTACTCATCCAACTAAAGATCAAACAAATGGACTACTTTGTATGGTCGGCAGCCTATCCAAACGAGCGAGCCATGTACGATAATGATAATAATCCACGAATCCGAAACCGGATTGCAATCGCACACAATCCAGGGTCTTGCGCTCCATCTCGACCCAAACGCGTACAAGTCTCGAGCATGTGAGTATGTGAGCCGACGTCGATACATGCATGAACGTCGTCCGATTACCAGCCAATGATGAAAGCTTCAAAAGACAGCACGCAAGAGAAACCACCAATAGCTGACAATGGTTCCTCAAGGTACTGGCTGTGTACATATCTGCTGCAGAATAAACGAGTTGACTGCCGAACACCCAGAGAATCATTCGATCGAAGTCAATGATGTAAACTTACTTACGTCGAATGCGACGAACCCGCCATCGAGGCATGCAAGCTCCAAGGTACCATCAGAGTCTCTGTGACCGGGCTCTTCCCCGGATAGCTGAGTTGAAGTCGACAGAAGTGACCTTGATCGAAGCGTGGGCGCATAATGATTCCCACATCATCGACACGAGACATGGAACATAATGTTTTGTTGTGAATCAGGCGTATGAGAAACAGAGGAAGGTTGATATTTGCAGTAGGCCAACTTCTCTTGAACATACGGCGAACTGCACACTGACAAATGGACTCCGGCGCATATTTGACATCACCGCATCGAAAGGCGTCATGGCTGACGAGGCAGTCGAAATGTGATGAGGGTGTCAAAAGAGAGTACCCAAACCCATGGAGGCAAAGTGAAGCAAATGAGATGACATGCAACAGCACACGACTGACAGCAGACAAGTGCCGAGAAGCTCAAGAGCGACAGATCGCCGTACAGCAAAGCGATCGTATGGTTCCATTTTTCACCATTTTTCGCGAGCACCCACAATTATTTTGAGAGACATAGCTTTGAAGATAGCACCATGCTTGTGATAGATAAGTCCGCCTCTTCGGCGAATCCATCCTAGTGCACATTAAACGAGTCCTAGGAAGGAGAAATCCCTGAGAACGCACATTTCGACGAAATCCCGATGTCACTCGTGTGCTTTGCAATCTGAGTTCGACAAAGGAAGAACTCGGCGTCTTTTTCATGTTTAGAGAGTTTGAAAAGACAAACTGAAAAGAAGACTTTATGCCATAGGTCCCTTTTCGTAAATAGTTCCCGTATCCGAAAAGGTAGAAAACAATATCCGAGAAAAAACCTCCTAGTCGCGATAGCTAGGTATTCCTTTTTCGTAATCGATCCATCCTGTACCAAAAAGGGTTAAACTTATATCGGGTGAATGTACGATTCGTGTCCATTTTAACGAGATCGAAACGATTAAAGGGCCTCAAGAATCTTTTCATATTTAGAGAGTCGAAAAAAGAGCTGAAAGATGACTCTAGAATGACTTTTTCGTGTATTTACCGAGTCCGAAAAAGTATAAAATACAACTCGTTTCCATCTTTAAGTCGCAAAAACCCGTTGTCGCACATACCAAGCAAGCGTAGTGAAATCCATTTTCGACATAACATATGCAAATATATGATAAAAATAATCTCTAAACTCATTTAACGTCGAAAAGTTATAAATATGTCAAATTGGTAAAAACAAAATTACTTTTTACTATTTACCTTGTGAGTACCGTTGGTCCATTTAGAGTAGAATCTTCCGTCTATGGATTGCGACTAATCCGTGCAACCATTCAGCCTTTCGTCTGCTGTAAGAGGCGCTCTCCTTTTGCTTCTTCCTTTCCATACATTTTTTAATGTTTTTCCTTTAGAAATCAGCTTTGTGTGGCCATTTTTAAAATTTTAGGTCGGCCCATCGGGCGTGGGTATCGGCAATCTTAATCAGCGCCACCGAGCTCTTTTTACTAAAGGGCTCGCGCCACCCTCGGCGCGACCGTTAGCAAAATAGCCGCGCTGGGCCGTCGAACCCAAATTTTTGCCTAAAATTCCGTATTTAAAACCAAATTCCTTGAAATTTGAAGCTCACCAAAGATCTAATCGGGGTTTTGCTCATATGAATGTAGATAACCACTCAAAATGGCAATTGAATGGAAGGAACGAGAACACTGAGATGAGGATGAAGAGGCCATGCAAAGCTGCTTGTATGAACGCTCTTAGAGATCGTGGTTTGAAAAGTTCTTCCTCACGCCATGTTTACGAGCTCGCCCGAGCTCCTCCCAATATCTAATCAAGACTGGGATGAAAATGAACAAAGTGTTCAAGCTACGAGACCAGGTGTTAGAATTGGAGGTCACCGACATTTATTTCATCATCGGATTGTCCTCGTTGTGGGTCCAATCTCGTATTGATCGGGAAGGCACTATCCGGGGAAAAGATGAAGAAGTAATGGCACGGTGTGCTCGAGGGGCACAGCATGTGATCGTAGAAGCAAGAAGGTATACATCTCTACCATCCCTGATCTAGCACCGAGAGTAGTACTCCATACCATTACGGCCAAGGATCGTTATGTGCACCGCATGAGGCTACAAAGACTCAACTCTTACCGGCCTCGTAATGCATGGGTCCCCTAATCGTATGATTGGGCAAATGCTCGTGACCATCAATATGAAAAGGCAAATTTCACAAAGTGCAAACAAGGGGAAACCGCGCTTAAAGGGTTCCATCTTGGTATCGTTCATTCGGAACGCATACCAACCTGGAAGCCAAGAGGCCCATGTGGCGATTCCGATACCACGAGAGCCGAGAATGGCTCGCCGGCGCGACCGATGCCCAGATCCGGAGGTGGCCACCGATGTCCCGGAAGCCGCAGTTCTTTAGGTGGCTACTTTGCGCCTAACCGATCGCGTGTGGAAGATTGGCCCTATTCGGGAACCGACGACAGAGACCCGATCTCCCACTACCGAAGGGGATGATCGGGACGAGGAGCTGGGTAAGACCTCAAATTTTTGATTTCATGTTTATATGTTTTTTTTTGTTAATACACATTCGTCTTAACACAATTATATATGCATGCATGTAGGGACTGAGAGACCACCGGATGTCTCCTATCTCCCGAGGACGCAACTCGCCCGAGATCCGTGAAGGTACTGTGAGAGAGGAACTGATCCAACCTCGAGGGGATTGCCCAAGGGATCCCGTACTATGCCCGACTATCGATGTACCGATGGAATACTCGCCACACCGTGGGAGTTCCGAACCGATCCACCGAACTCGAGGCGCCTAGTGCGTGCAAAAGTGACGTGCTATCATGAGCACCATGCGGATTAGTCTCTAGGGTTTATGCCACACCTATTTTTTGAGAGACACAAGAAGTCTCGTGGATGTATTAAGACAATTATGTATATTTTTTGAGTTTTGTGATGCACATCAGGCAAACATTCCGACACACATATATATATATACATATGACTATTTGGATGTGGATCTTTCTTTTTACATGTGATGATGTTTTCTATATGTCATGCAAATGTCTAATACAAATGTAATCTAATGTATCAGTTACGTAACAAACGACCCAATGCGAAATGTATCCACACAATGTATCTAATCACACATTTCATTTTTACGCAAGCTTAAAAGCACACATGAACACACACATATGCAAACTATGCTTTCTGAAGACGGGCATGCCCCCAGAATGATGTCTCAATCCGAGGTGTACATGCTCTAAGCTTCAAATTCATTGAAAATGGAGTGAAGGTTCAAAACAAAAAAGTCGAATTGAACATGCTCGTGTTTCATTATTTTAACGAGGTTGACACACTTAAAAGAACCGTCCTCAAACAACTCGTTTCATGTTTTAAGGAGCTTGACACAAATGGAGGAACTATGCTCCGAGAACCTTGTTTCATTTTTTAAAGAGCTTGGACCCGTGGAGTGGAACCGTGCTCTAACCGACTTACATCAAAATGAACAAGAAGGCTATGGCTTCCAAGAGTTCCACTCCCGATGGAAGGAAAACATCCCGGAAGTCGACCCAATGCCCCCGCACGTTATGCAAACGCATCACCGAGCATAGCACGGGTAAGTAGCCACATAGTTGACCCGCGGTGGAGCAGACACAACGGGTGGATAAAAACCCGAGGGGGTGATGGTGGACCGCTGCCACGTTAGGACCAAAGAACGAGTCGATCTATGGTCATGATCCGTCCTTCATGTGGAAAACACATCACGCGAAAGAGGGAGGAGACAAGCGCTCCCATGGCATAGGTGTAATCGCGCCCAGAGTGCGATTGAAATCCAAGGGGCCCGGAATGACCATCACGTCCATATGGACTCCGTTTGCCTCCCAAAGTAACCGGTAACCTTGGAAGGATCCCCAACGGTTGACTCGTCCTTCGTTAAAGTCGTACTCGCGTAACAAAAGCAAGTGGCGGCGAACCGAAAGCTTGCCAGGTAGTTGATGACAGTAATACTACCGCAGGCACCTTCATCTATAATGGTGCCGGGTACAACTGCATCAAGAGCATGTACCGTGATCTCGAAAGGCACATAAGACGAAGGCGAAACTCGAAATCGACTCCAATCAAAGGAGGCGACCGTACCACTTCCTGAGGCTACCATCGAAATGCGAAGGTCTTCCCCCGATGTTACGAAGAAGTAGCATGCTCCATAACCTCCATCTCGGCGGAGGGGTATCCTCCGAGCCTCCATCATGGAGGCTGAGGAGCAACTTCTTGAAACACATGGACGTAGGAGAATCTTTCTCCAAATCAAGAATCCGAAGAAATCAAGGACATGGGGTGTGTGAGATCCACTTACGTAAAAGACCCGGTGCGCCGCTGCATCGGCCGTTCAACCGACCCTACGACCAATGGTTGGTCACGGACGGATTCGTGAATTTGAATTTCGGGGAGTGGGATCGACCAAGGATGACTCGGACCAATCACGTGATCAAGAGGGTGGAAGATCGAAAGAAAGCCGGCGATAACCACCGGGGAGACGTGGTGTAGAAACAAATACGGTTGTCCAAGACTCGCTTGGCTTCATCCATATAAGGACAAAGGTGAATAGGGCGTGGTGCCCTTCACACAACTTGCTACGTGATCGGTGGATCTTACCTCGGCTTCTTAGGAGCCTTATCAACACCAGCGCTTGAAGATGTGCTCCCAACCTTGCTCCCCGAAGTCGAGCCAATGGTGGATTTACCTATCGAACTGCGTTCAAGCACCTCGGGAATGCCGTGCGCCTCGCGTATGGTCTCCCGTGCACAACATGCACCTGAACTTGACTTTCCGAGGAGGGGCTGGAAGGACTCGTCAAGAGGAGATTCCTCGTGACAAAAGAGGCCGTACATTTAGCCTCGCTTTATCTGAATTTCTTCTTCTTTTCTTTTTCTTCTTCTTCTTAGCCACCCGGTTACTTGAATCCACTTTCACCAGGCGAAGTAGAAGAGGAGGACGCGTAAACAGCGAAGAAGGGAGAGGTCCACCTTGGAATCAACATGAGGTTGTTCGTGGAGGAACCATCAACAAGAGGGAGACATTTGGGACAATGAGGTTGAGAACAACCAAACAAAGTAACCCAACAGTTTAACTCCAGAAGGGACAACGTCGCTATGTAAGGAGCACCAACATTTCCAAAAGGAGGGAAAATGACCAGGATTCCTTTCTCAGGATTCTCAAGTTGGTAAACCAAAAAAGTTGCCATCAAAACTCAAACCACACGCGGGCTGAAAACGAGTTAAGACACACGATCAAACTAAGCTACCAAGCAACGTCTAACAGGTGTGAAATCATGGGCGATTAATTTTACCACATCGGGAAAATAAGAAATTCTACCATTTCATGTTTTAAGAGTCGAGAAACGATAAAAAGATGACTCTATCTCTTTCGTAGTTGACACACCGTGGAAAGGACAAGCGCTTGACTCGTCTTTTCAAGCTAGTGGAGTCGTAAAAGACCAAAATGACCGCTCAGAAAAGCTAGGCACAAAGGGTGTACCAAATATCCGTGAACCGCAATATACACTCGGTTTCAAAAATGAGACAGAATCGACCAAGGACTTTCCCTCCGTACGTGCAGGTAGTCTCCCGAATGCCGGGTTCGGTGTATCACGGGTATAGGCGTGTACTCCGCTTCCCGTGGATAAAGGATTGAAAACTCATAGGGTCTCCTTATATACGCGACTAAGATTTTGTGGGAGAATAAGTCCGTACTAGCGCCGCCCAAAGCCAACAAAGCGAACGTACAACAAGCAGGTTTAACGACGCTCTAACACGTCTCTAGCCTAGACCTTCTAAATATGTTTCGTTAAGTTCCAATGTTGCCTTAGGTTAATCAATAAATTTACACTGATCTTCAATTAAGTTTCACTTCAGGCCCTATCGTATGTAGTGTCTCGAAAGACTCCTAAATGCAAGCTATATGTTAATAAAGGCAACATTTCGTTCGATGAAAAATAGTTAAATAAAAGTTGAGAGCTTAATACAAACGAAATGAACTAATACAAACAACAATGTTTCTAATGCAAATAATGCAATTGCACACTTTTCATTCAAACACTAATCACTAGCGATATGGAAAAAGACTGTAATTTGCACTAATTAACAAAAAAGCAAGAGAGATTTTTTTTTTGATTTTCAATGTTTAATGGCTAATGTGTACCGAAACAAAAGGAACAATTTGAGAAATGATATCCAAGAGAGCGAAACAAACAAAATTCACTCAACAATGCAATCAATCACCCTAAATCGACCCAAAGTCTCTCAAATCGAAGAAAGACTCAAAAGCTTCCGATGGACCGTGTGATTCAGGGTCCAAAGCAAGGGAAAACGAATTCCGAATGAAGGAACAAACAATCACTCAAAAGACGCAAAGAAAAATCAAAGACCGTTAAGAGAATGCGGAGAACCAATCAACAAGTTGTCGACAATCAAGACACCTAAACTCCCAAGGAGTGGTCGATACACCAAGCCACTAGATGCCCTTAGGCTCAAAACGTGAAATCGGTAGAAAGAAGCAAACAACCAAAGGACGAGGTGAATTCAGCTCAAAAAGACTCCAACACATCAGACAATGAAATCAAGAAGAGAAGCACTCGGTCAAGTCCGGTAGTAAGCAAAAACAATGCTAGCGAGTCGCCAATTTGTCAGGAGGTAAACTCTCCCCACGTGACAGAGGCGATCCCTACTAGCCCAAATAGGTCTAGCAACAAACAAACAATGCTATGACGCAAGCTCCTAATTACGAATGAAAGACTTGGGATAAAAGCCTACCCGGATTCCAACGCCATGATCCGAAGAAGAAGCGTCTCCGTCCTTCAGCCCCGGCGCATCACAATCCTTCCACGATCTCCGCGGATGAACACTCGTACATAGAAGAAACGAATGTGATACAAGCATAGGAACCGCATACGTAACTAAACACTCCGTCGAAAAGATATTACTCGCATTAACATGATGGAAAAACCTGAAAGTGGAACCATAATCATAGTCATCTATTAAGTAATAAACGAATAGAAGTTACAACCAAGTTCCCCGACGTCGGCAGCCTTCCTTCGAATCCAAGTTCCTGTCGTCCACGTTCTCGCAAAGCTCTTCGCCAAGGAAAGGGAAAACTTCCGCAGTCTCGTAACAATGGCTTCCCCGTTTGAATGGGCCTTAAGGAAAGAAGGATTCTTTGGCGAAAGACAAAGGCACTTCTGGGAATAGAGATGCAAAGCTTCAAAGACTTCAAGACTAGGCTGGCCATGGTTTTGAGCAGTTTTTATAGATGGGGAAGGAGGGAGTTGGGATCCCTATTATTATGGATTGGCCCTATCAACAAGGAAGGTTCCATGGGAGGTGGAAAAACCAATTCTCTTCCATAGAACTCCCACAAACCCAAACCTCCCAACTCAAGATAGGCGTGGTTTGTGAGTTTGTTTGAACTCAAATTCCGCCATCCATATTTAAAAACAGTCCCTAAAATGGGTGGCGCGATTGCTGCCTATGACAGAGCGCCAAGTGGCGCGACCTCTTTACAGATTTCCGATCGGCGCGAGCACCGAACTTTCTACCCGCGCCAATGCAAAAAGAGCCGTTTTTCATGAGTTTTGCAAGGAGTTGTCTCAAGGGAAAATGAAGCTCATACTCAGAGGGATGCATTGATGATGTTTTCAAGGCATGACACTGTTCACAGGTCACATAATGGGTCCTCCATTGTGTGGGACGGGGAATGGTAGGGATGGTGACAAATTACTGTGTAACAGGGGGGTTGCACAACGAATCAAAGATTAAGATCAGATGTAAAGGACAACAAGTGCTACCTTAAGTTTCTCTGCAACACATTCGAAATGTTATATGGTTTTCGAGCTTGAAAATAAAAAAAGAAAATGAACCTACAGAAAGGATGAAGACAGAAATTGCAAGTGCTCCTTCGCTCTCCTACCAACATGTGATGATTTCAGAATTATGTAAGAAGTCTATGTGATACCTAATCTTGAAATTGTTGTACATTCATAATATCAGTGGATTTAATGTATTATTTAGATAGCATGTGATTTTATTTTACATGAATGAAGTCGTGATGAGGAGCTTCTTTGTTAGTGTCTTACATTGAATGATGACCTGCAGCTTGTACTTGGAAAGAAAATCATGGGGCTGCAGGCACTTTTCACAAGCTAACTCATTCAATAGGAAGGCAAGCTGATAACTAAATTCTTCCCAATTCAGCTTTCAAAGATTCGTAACTAAGTGGAAGTTGATAGAATTATAAAAAACATGAGAGTAGAGATGCACAGAAATAACATACAAAAAACGATAATTGTATTATTGTACACCAAAATCAATAGAGATTACATACGTACATATAGTTGAACTCAGATCTAACTAATTCTAATCTTAGAGAGAGAAGTTGAGAGAATCTCTCAACTTCCTCAACAACCCAATCCAAACTAAGTAAGCATTATCCTAATACCCTCCCTTAATGCTTACTTTACAAAACATATAATACTTAATCACAATTACAATACTTTGAACTTTTGTTTCTTTGTCTGATCTGGTCATCATCAGCAAATATACCTACTATGCAGTTGTCTGGACTTCGCTCTTTCTTTCTCCACATCTTCGAGCTTGCCTTTCAACTCATTTAAAGTACACCTGCTTCTGACCATCAATGTTGACTTTGTAAGATTAAAGATTCTTGACACCCCCGAAGAAGAGTCTTGACACTAAACTACCCTATGGAAATATTTCCATCTGTGAAATAACCCCGAAGAATAAATTTCAACAATCTATAGGAAAATATTCTAAGTACAGAATATGATCAGCGATCAATCCTACAAAGTGACCTTTACACAAATGAATCACACAACAACAAATATAAGCTTAAACCCCACACACTTGCAAATCACATTACAAAACATGCTTTAAAAAAGTTTAAGAGATGGATCAGGAGGTTCATCCTCACTTGAAGAATTTTCATAAATTGCATCAGGTGAATCTTCTGAAAATGTTGCATAGGCTGATTTTTTCAATTTTCCATTCAAAAGATCTTGAGCCCGAATTTCACAATTGAATGTTGTATGTCCATATTTATGACAATAAAAACATTCAGTCTTATTTTTATTCACCCTTCCCCTGGAGTATAGTGCAAGTTCATTATGTGAACTAGCCTCTGTGCCACCTATCCTCTTTTCTTCTGCCATAAGAGTTGCTATCATTTCATCAAGTGATTGATGTGGCATTTGACTTATAGTAAATATGGCATCATCATATTTTGAAGATAAGATATTTAATAAAATTGCCTTTGCATCATCATCATCTACTTTAGAATTAATTTCTGACAACTGTCTCATCAAAGCTCTTAACTCATTTACGTGTGTTGACAATGATGTCTCACTATCCATTTGGAGTTTAAACAATTGTAACTTTAAGAAAAAAATTTCATTAACAGCTTTTGCCCCAAATACCTTATTCATTTCTTCCCATATTGCTGCAGAAGATTTCTTTAAGTCAATAAGATGTAGCTGGGAATCTGCAAGTGATAGTCCAAGGATAGACTTGGCTCTTTCCTCTCTTTTTTCCCATTCAATTAACTGTTTAGCATCTGTAGGTGCTTTTTCTGAGCCTTCTACAATATTCCATAAATTTCTACTCATCATTTGCAACTGAATTTTTACCTTCCAAGTGTAGAAATTAAAGCCATTAAACTTTTCCAATACAATATGCTCCATGTTGAAAATAAAAGCTAAATCTAAAACTCTGCAGA
Source organism: Pinus albicaulis (assembly GCA_034641835.2). Taxonomy (NCBI): domain Eukaryota; kingdom Viridiplantae; phylum Streptophyta; class Pinopsida; order Pinales; family Pinaceae; genus Pinus; species Pinus albicaulis. The sequence goes on from CM076584.1 coordinate 1,206,647,287, forward strand.
TCTAAAACAAATTGAAATTTAAACTTAATAAAAATGAGATCACGCTGGCAGATTGCCTTCACCTGAAATTTCACGGCTGAGCATAATAAAAGATCGATCATGGATAAACTGTGGGTGCCATTATATCAGCCTACAGATAGATATGCAACTCTTGAATGAACAGAAATATCTACATGGAGATAGTCTGCGCCATCACTTTTCGTTGGTTGTATTGATCAAGAAGGACCCCACTGGTTGCCATCTCTCAGACTCAAGAAAATGCAGTGGACCGTTTGCTCTCATTGTAGTTCAATTCAACCATTTGTAGTCCATCATTTGAACAATCGAAGATAATACCAATGACAGTTTGCTCTTTTCGTGAATGATATCCGCTCGAATGCACAGAAAAATCCCTGAATGCTGAATTTGGACGACGATCCAGCGCTGTTAACAGCGCTTGCGCAACTGAGATTGAACGCAGGCAAATTTTGCTTCTGTACGTGGGCTCTGCGTATTGATGATCTGCTCTGATACCAAATTAAGAATAACATAAAAATTATAATTGCATTCATGTCCACACCTGATTACATACGTGCCTATAAATAAAAGCTAATTCTAATCTTAGAGAGGGAAGTTGAGAGAATCTCTCAACTTCCTCAACAACCCAATCCAAACTAAGTAAGCATTATCCTAATATATTTTTCTGAAGCTGCAGTCAGACCCTCGGGATTTGTCTCAGTTTTTTTTCATCTATAGGTGCTTCACCTAGTTTGTCAACAGCAAAATAAGCCAACACTTAACTTGCATTTACCAAACCTTTCCTCTGCAACCAAGGCTCCAGAATCCCATTCTGAAAAATACCAAATCCTCCCAACGAGGCCGAGAATGACGCTCTGAGCGGTGGATCTGCTCCTCGACAGGGTTTCCAGCTCCGTCCTCATTTTCTATTTTGGACTGCGATGGATTGGGAGATGGATTTTCTACATAACTTACAATCCTGTAACTTGCATAGTTCTCACTCTTGAGATGCATGCCAGGCATATTATGGTGGCACATACATAATTAATCAGATAAACTATTTAGAAGCTCGGAAGTCCACCAGGCTCTTTGTCGGATATTTTGGTATGTTTCACATTGGCCACAGGATCTCGCCTTTGGTTAACGCCATGACCACACAAAGAGCCAGTACGTGGATATTTCTAAGAACCGATGCAAAATGATGAGCTTTAAGTCTGATAAATTAATTTCCTGGAGGTTAGCTACAAGGGACCGGAACTAACTCTGATATTGATGCTGATATTGATGATGAGTATTAATCTCGATCTACGCCTGGAATTGGAAATGGTTCATATATGGATCTGGATCAACAGAAATTAAAACAACCTATATCACATTCGTTAAAATGGGGAGTTTTGGTAAGCATCCATCCCATCCATCTTTATCAGGCCATTAATACATCGCATTCATCTTAGTAGGATCCCTATTCCCATATTCGTCGAGATAAATAGAGGATCGGATAGCGCATTCTACTCAGTAGGTTACAACGTGATATATGAGGAAACTCTGGACATTAATCAGTGATGTAACCAAATATATCATACAGCAGGAACATGGCCTAGAATCTGGTGATTTTTTTTACTCCACGTCAACGCTATCCAAAATCATCCCTAATGAAAATATTTGTGTTGATCAAAGGCCTAAAATCCGGCGGCTTTGCTTCTTTAAAATCTCCACGCCTCTCAGTAATTACAATCAATATACTGCTCCATAATGACTCCAGCCATGGGTCGATGTCGGCATTAGTGATCAAGGAGTTTAAAATTCATCTGTATGTATGCAATGAGGTTTTAAAGACAGAAATCTAGGCTTGAACAGAAGAAAGTATGCACCAGCAGAACAAAGAGAAGTCCGCACAGATACGCTCCTAAAGAGTCTCGGGTGGCGAAATACAGGTGGGGAATAAGATATAAGGCCTCCACATCCCACGCAAAGATATAACTGTTGGAATTAATTTCCAACTGCCCAGAAAAGGACAGCGCAGAGATGAGGCGGAAGGCCAATTCCACGGGGGTCGATGAAGTTTTGTGGGCGGAAGAGTGAACCCCATCGGAATAGCTGCTTACGTCATCAACTGGGGGCCCACACAAATGTGTTCATAAAAGATTTGGGTTAATGTTATTTTCCCAGCGCACATGTCAGCTGCCCACACAAATGCGTTCATAAAAGATTTGGGTTAATGTTATTTGCCCAGCGCACATTTTTTGAAACAGTAGTTGTTTTTTTATATGTTTTAAAGTTATTTGTTTTAATTTTAATTTTAATATATGTGACACATACATATATATTAAAAGGCCTGAGATGTATAAAAAATATACACAGTGAATTTTTTTTATATAAGCACAGCAGTGCGGGAAGATAAAATATATACAGCAGTATGATCACTGGTCGATCGGAGATTGACGGTTAGAGGTGCCAACAAGCAAAATCTGTCATCAATGCATTTTTCAAACGGTGCCGGCATATTTATGATGCCATAAATGAATTCTCAAGCGGTGATTTTTTGTCAACGAATGACATTAAATTCAATCTGAGATATTTTGTTAATATACAGAATAGAGTCATGTTTTTAGATATTAAGTTTTATGCACAGCAGAGTGCGTTGATTTAAAAAATAGACAGAGACAGTGAAGTTTTAAAAACACAGCAGTGTAAGTTTAAAAAAAAAAAACAGAGTATTTTCTGTGTGAGACAGAGAAGAGTGATTTGGACACTGTGTGTGAAGCAGTTCCATATTTTGTAATCTCCCAGCAGTGGAAAGTTATCAGATTGTAACAGCAGTTTTTTTTAATGAGATAGATTTGGTATTTCATATGTCTGTCTGTCTGAAATTTAATTTAATTTTAAAGTTCTGTGTTGTAAAAGAGGAATTTCTATTTCCTCTGTTCTGTTAAGGAATTACCCAGAAAATTCCAACATGGTATCAGAGCCAGTTCAGGCTATTTGAAGGTCAAATAAGCTGAAGAAAAGGAGTTCTTAGTTGCAGAAGCCTCTCCAGCAGTGTGAAGGTTCAGACAAAAAGAATCCAAAGGTATTTCTCTATACAGTTTTGTGTTACTGTTGCAGTACAGTCAGTTAATTTTAAATACACAGTCAAGTGGTTGTGAATCATAGTTAAGAGTGCAGAATCGCTGGAGCCAGCACTGGTATGGGTATGGGAAATATCCATCTCCCAATGTTTAATGGGAAAAATTATGACTACTGGTCAATAAATATGAGGGCTTTATTTGTCTCCCAAGACTTATGGGAATTTGTTGAGGATGGCTTTGAAGAGCCAACAAATGAAGCAGAGTTTTATGTTTTAACTCAAGAAGAAAAAGAACAGCTGAAGAGCAATAAGAAGAAAGATGCCAAGGCTCTTTTCTTCTTGTATCAAGCAGTTCATGAGAGTGTGTTTCCAAGGATAGCAGCAGCTAAGAGATCCAAAGAAGCATGGCAGACTCTTATGACAACCTATCAAGGCATGGAAAGAGTGAAGACAGCAAAACTTCAGTTGCTGAGGAGAGACTTTGAGACTCTCTGTATGAAAGAGTCAGACACTATTGACTCATTCTTCACTCATGTGATTGGAATGGTCACACAAATAAGATCTCATGGAGAGACTCTTGAAGACAAGAGGATTGTTGAAAAACTCTTGAGAAGTTTACCCTCAAGATTCGATGTGATTGTTACCACCATAGAAGAGACTAGGGATCTCACAAAGTTTTCAGTGGATGAGCTACATGCATCATTGATGACCCATGAACAGAGATTGGGTAGGAGTGAAAACTCATCTCTTGAGCATGCTTTTAAGACCCAGATGTCTTTCGGAAGAGGAAGAGGGCAAGGCAAAGGAAACAAGAGATGAAGAGGCAGAAGCCAAAACAGAGGTGGAAGGAACAGCCCTTCACATTCACATGGAAGGTGCAACAGTCAAGATCACAGCCATGGCCAAGACAACGAGCAAAGTGGACAGCAGAATGCTCAAGGACAAAGGTATGATAAGTCCAATGTCCAATGTTACAATTGTAAGAAATATGGTCATTATGATAATGAATGTAGAACGAAAAAGCAAGATATGAGAAGTAGAACTAGTGCAAATTTCACTAGAGAAAATAGCAGCCAAAACAATTTGTTTTTAGCTTGTAATATGGCTGAAGAAAAGAATGAGGATTTATGGTTTCTAGACTCCGGTTGTAGTAACCATATGATAGGAAATATAGCAATGTTTTCTATGTTAGATGAGAGTGTACAGTCACAAGTCACACTAGGAACTGATAGCAAAGTTTCTGTTATGGGAAAAGGAGATGTGAATGTTTTAACAAGATTAGGAGCAAAGAAATCCATAGAAGATGTTTATTATGTTCCAGGAATGAAGTGTAACCTCTTAAGTATTGGACAACTTGTCCATAAGGGGTACAATGTTTTCTTTGAGGATGATGTTTGTACCATCATGGATAAACCACCCAGCAAACAACGTATTGCTGAAGTGAATATGACAAGGAACATGATGTTCCCTCTCAGAATGAGAGCAGACTTGAAGAATGGTGAAGAGAAAGCAGCAGTTGCACAAGAGACTTTCCAAAGCGAACCAAAGGATGATAATTGGTTATGGCACTTGAGATTTCGACATCTCAACTTTGGAGGTCTTAATTTGTTGAATAGAAAAGGAATGGTAAGTGGTCTACCATTGATAGAGAAACCGGACAGCCTTTGTGAAGGTTGTATCTTGGGAAAACAACACAGAGAAAGTTTTCCTTCCGGGAAAAACATAAGGGAAAAAGCACCCTTAGAGATTGTCCACTCAGATGTATGTGGACCGATGCAAACTCCATCGGTTGCAAGCAGCCACTATGTGTTAACATTCATAGATGATTTTACAAGAAAAACTTAGGTTTACGTTTTGAAAAACAAAAGTGAAGTGTTTGAAAAATTTTGCAATTTCAAAGCACTTGTTGAGAACCAGAGTGGGCTGCATATCAAAGTCTTAAGGACTGATAGAGGAGGTTAGTATATCTCTAAATATTTTCTACGTTTTTGTAGAGAAAATGGTATTCAAAAGCAGTTTACAACTAGATATACTCTGCAGCAAAATGGAGTAGCCGAAAGGAAGAACCGAACCATAATGGACATGGCAAGGAGTATGTTAAAAGCCAAGCATTTTCCTAATGACTATTGGGTTGAAGCTATACATTGTGCAGCGTACATTCTAAATAGATGCCCTACAAAATCAGTTATGAACAAAGTGCCGGAAGAGGCATGGAGTGGCACAAAGCAAAGTGTCACACACATGAATGTTTTTGGATGTGTGGCTTATGCACACATTCCGGATCAGCTAAGGAAGAAGTTGGACAGCAAGGGGGAGAAATGTATTTTCATTGGATACAGTGAGGAATCCAAGGCTTACAAGTTATACAACCCATCCACCAAGAATTTTATTGTGAGCAGAGATGTTCAGTTTATTGAAGAGGTAGCTTGGGATGGAAGCATAGAGAAAACAGTGAATGTTAAACATTGTTTATCTCATGATGAGAATGATGATGAGTTGGCTGAAATACATCCCCAAACAGCAACACCAACAAAAGAGCAGCAAAGCACACCCTTGAGGAGAAATGAAAGTGCTTCTCCAAGCACACCACAAGGAGGAAATTCAAGTGCTTCTTCAAGCATTTGTACATCAAATGAAAGAGGTAAGAAATTCAGAAGTTTGAAAGAAATTTATGAACAAGATTTAGCTAATGAAGGTATCAATTCTTTGTTTGCTTTATATTGTCATGTTGATGATCCTGTTCATTTCGAAGAAGCTATCAAGGATAAGAAATTGATAGAAGCTATGGACGAGGAAATAAATGCGATAGAGAGGAACAAAACTTGGGATTTGGTTGAACTCCCAAAAGGTAAAGATGTCATTGGAGTTAAATGGGTCTACAAGACCAAGAGTAATGCTGAAGGCAAAATAGAGAGATACAAGGCAAGGCTTGTGGTCAAAGGTTATAAGCAGAAGCATGGAATAGACTATGAGGAAACTTTCGTACCGGTTGCCAGAATGGAAACAGTGAGAGCAGTGTTGTCCATAGCAGCACAAAACAAGTGGAAAATTTATCAAATGGACGTGAAGTCAGCATTCCTAAACGGAGTGTTAATGGAAGAGGTTTACATTGATCAACCTCTTGGTTATGAAAAGAAAGGCCAAGAGCACAAAGTGTGCAAGTTGAAGAAAGCTCTTTATGGGCTGAAGCAAGCGCCAAGAGCATGGTACAGTAGGATAGATTCCTATCTACTGGAAAATGGATTTGAAAAGTGTGAGGGAGAACCCACCCTCTACATCAAAGAAAAAGATGGAAAAATATTGATTGTTGTTTTATATGTTGATGATGTTATTTTTACAGGTAATGATGATTGCCTTGTTGAACATTTTAAAACAGTCATGAAAGAAGAATTTGAAATGACTGATATGGGTTTGTTGAAATACTTCTTGGGAATAGAAGTAGAACAAGATGAAAATGGGATTTTTATCTCACAGGAAAAGTATGTTAATGAGGTGCTTGAAAGATTTAACATGCAGGAATGCAAAGCAGCAATCACTCCCACAGTGATGGGATTAAAACTCAGCAGAGAGGACAGCAGCAAGGATTTTGATCCTAGTCTATACAAGAGCATAGTTGGCAGCCTTATGTATTTGACTGCAACTAGGCCGGACATAATGCATGTTGTTAGTTTGATTTCCAGGTTCATGGAAAAGCCAAAGGATGCACATTGGCAAGCAGCAAAAAGAATTTTGAGGTATGTTAAAGGTACTAAAAGGTTTGGTATTTTGTATACTACTTCAGAATGTTCAGATTTAGTTGGATACACTGACAGTGATTGGGCTGGAAGTGTAGATGATCGGAAGAGCACTTCCGGTTATGTTTTTCATATGGGTTCAGGAGCCATTTCATGGGCTTCTAAGAAACAGCCCGTTGTAGCGTTGTCTACAGCAGAAGCAGAATATGTGGCAGCTACAGCAGCAGCGTGTCAAGCAATTTGGATGAGAAAAATGTTGAGAAGCTTATGTCAAGAACAGGTAAAAGGGACAGTGATTTTTTGTGACAATAGCTCAGCTATTGCATTGTCTAAAAATTCTGTTTTTCATAAAAGGACAAAACACATTGACACCAAGTTTCATTTCATACGGGAATTGGTTAGCAATGGCGAGATTATTTTGCAGCATTGCAGAACAGAGGATCAATTTGCAGATATCCTCACAAAGCCACTTCAGCAGAAAAGCTTTGAACATTTCCGGGAAATGCCCGGGTATGCAAGAAAAACCCAAAGATTGAATTTAAGGGGGAGTGTTGAATTTTAACTTCAACTGCAGACAACGTAGAGAAGGACAAATGCTACGGGAATTTGTCTAGAGCACACCATCAGAAATTAAAATCTGCATTTAATTAAATCTGCAAGTTGTTGTTTAATGGCTCTGCAATAGCCGCTCGAACATTGAAGACACTCGTGGTTCCAAACCACGCAACCGGAAAACTTAAATGTTGTCCTTATCGCCTCTTAAATTCTACAACTGCTACATTCAAAGCTCAAAAATTCACCGCCATATTTTTTATTTGTTTGAAAGGGCCACGTGGAGTAAATATATTGGATTGCGTTGTTTTTTTGGGTCGGTTACATTACCTAAATCCGGACTCGAATTTTTATAAGGAAAATTCTATGGAGAATTCGCATTACAAAAATTGGCCAACGTCATCATCCCATTTTGGAACGCGAAGAGCCTTTTTGCAATAGAGTTTGATTTATTGTTGAAGTCCGTGAAAAATTTCATAAAGTTTTTTAAAACCTTCGGTAAAAGTTTTTTTACTAAGGTTAATATATATTATAAATATTTTTAATATTTACAATATATATATATAAATAGTGTTTCATTTTAGTAGTTATGTTCGAAAGTTTTTAAAAGGCCCGAAAGCCAAAACAAAAAAAAGGGCCGTGAATGTAATTTTTTTTGTGTGTAAATTTTTTTTATTAAAAAAAACACGAGTGTTACACAACAATGTATAAAAAGGTGAAAGACGGATTGTAAGTTTTAAGTTTTTACACACAGCGAGTTTAAAACGAGTGTATGCACGACGATTAGCAAAGTGAGAAAAACACGACAGAGTGTTTTAGAGGACGAGTGTGTTGTATTGCACAACAATGGGTTTATTTTCTATTGAAGAGTGAACAAAGTATTTTCACGTGTGAGACGGAGAAGAGTTTTGTTTGGCATGTGTCTTGTAACGAGTCCAACATTTTGTAATCCCTCTTAGAGGAAGAAGTTTTTTTTGTAATATATTTTTACGATGAATGAAATATAATTTTTCGAAAGTGTTGAAATCAGTCTCCTTTGAGTGAAATTTTAATATTTTCTTTGTGTTGAGGAGGGGAGTTTTATTCTCCATTTTATTGTTCCGCAATTTTCAATATTCCAACAAGATTATACTCGTAAAGAGAAGTGAGAGGCTTGAAATTATGAAACGAGTACATACCCCAACAAACCCAATACAAAAATGCGCGTGAATATGGAAAATGTGAGTTTCGGTCGCACTTTCCTCGCAATTAATTGTTAGATGTTAACGGACGAAGCTGATTACGTAGCAGAGGGTATTCATGAGTGTAGATGTTAATATAATATCCTTACCTTTCAATGAAGAAGGCGAAAGGAGCAAGCACAACACTAGCAACAGAGTTACTCGTACACTACGAGCACACGATTATTCATCCCTCTGTTAAAAGATACTTTAGAGCTAATATTCATGCAAGCATATCCAAACCGCAATGATATCATTGCTATATAAGGTTTTGACTTCTCAAATAGTATCCCCATTGATAATCAAATAGAAAACCACACAAACATCAAACCCTTCCCTTCTCTGTCTATAAATTGCCGATGTAGTGTGACAAATTTGGAGCTTCTCCTCTTTGCACTAACTTTCACAAAGCTTTAATAATCCACATTGATCGCACTCATATTTATAAATAAAGAAAAACCGAATAGAAATGATCTCGCCGATCTATAGTGCTGACGTAAATTGATCGCAATAGGTTGCGAATACAAGGAGAATTATGCATCAAAACTTCATCGAAAAGTTTCTCGAGCTCTACATTTCACGAACGAATTAGATATGCGCAATCGCTGGTATCATATTCGTTATTTTATTATGTCACGGAATGACGTATATTTAATCAATAAAAAAGTAGTGGGTGGTGGGTCGAGTTAAAGAAGATACGTGAACAAAGCAAATCGATGCATCAGTAGAATCATGGGCATGTGAAGATTGATGAATGAAAGAAGATCACGAGACAAAGTAGAATTGGTGGGGAAGAAGCATGGATTCGAGCCACGCGACTAACCATAGCTGCATTCGATGGCTTTCTTTCATGCGGTTCACTGGAAACTAGGCCATGTAGCTGTCGAGAGATTTTAGAGATTTTTTTCTTTTTTCCGGTAGTGGTATGAGTGTATTAGAGATTATATCGGGTTTGAGAAAGGTTGACTCTCTGGTGTGGGGTTCATAAATAATAATGATTTTTTTTGGTTTGTTAAGTGGTATGAGTGTATTAGAAATTACATTAGGTTTCATTTACTCGTTTGAAAAAGGTTGGTGGGCAATAATCTCCACTTGATTTGATTTTGGGTCGTTTTTTTCTAATTACGCTCATTTTCAATTGGTTATGCTAGTGAAACTTGACTTTTAAAATGTTATTTACTAGCAATTGCACGGAGGTGCAAAGGAACGCCCAAGGAGACCTCCCAATGATGTAAGGGGGCAAAACATGTAGATTTTGAGTTAATTCTTCTCCAAATTTTCCCAGGAGAACAAAGGAGGAAGAATAAATGGCCTCCAGGGATTGTTATCAACTAGATTCACTATCATGCCTTCTCTGGTAACATAGAAATGGAATGTACAGGTAAAAAAAATTCAAATTTCAATGGTAATGATGGGTAGGGGACCATTGCATGTATAGTAAGAATCAACAAGAAAGTAAGAAATGGCAGCTGGTTGGTTAGAATACACAAATACAAATTTGACACCCCAAGTTGGTTAAGAAAAAGAAACCTTATCAAGGATCATTACTCGTGCATTACATGAATGTAAGATGCAAGAAATAGAATTTTGACAAACGAAACCCTTAACAAGTGAAACCGATTGACTCCACAAATTTCGAAGGCATATTTCCAATTACCATTTGAAGCATTAATAAGAGAAAAAATAGCACAGCTTGTATCGAGTGGATTGAAGCAAAGTAGCTAGACTCAATTTCGCAAATTGTTTGGCAAGGTCGAATAAGAATTCTTTGCTATTATAATCGTGCAAGCACCCGACATCCCCATATCTCATTCGTAACGTTCGAAAACCCATATTGTAGAAGCGCAGTAAGTCTATAGAGCGCTCGTTTGGTGATCGATTCTACAAATGATGGTATACCTTGCAATTTCAATTTCAAACCTCCCATGTAAAAGTACAATGCAAACCCTTGAGTGTGGAAAATATATTTTTTGAATTGAAGCCTATGTGATTCATATTATTTCAAGAAAGTTTCAATAAAAACGACATTCAAAATTATTGAGTTTAAAACCATCCAATATAATTTATTATGAAAACTAAATTATTAGGTTTATCCATCTAAAATCACCCTACATAATTCATCATCAAAAGAAAAATAGATAGTCTATTCCAAAAATAATATGGACGAGTCCCGATCTAAGAGTTTATGAAACTCTCCATCATAAACCACCCGCTAGCATACATGCGAGGGAGTGAGCATTTGGTTACGAAAAATGCCTACCCGACTCGAGAAGCTCTTCATTCACAAAAAAATTCAAACTCAAATAGATATTGGTGTAACGAGAGGCGAGCCATCCAAATATGAACGTCGCATTGACATAATCACGATTGCCCTTGAGTAGAGCCACCATTACCCAAAGCGCCTCTTCCTCCTCATTCATGTGAAGCGGAATCATGCTTGCTATGAAAGTCATCCCCTGTGTATACCCCACATCCCTATCATACACAAAGTAGGCCTTCAACAAATTGTGCGAGAGATCTCCGTCGGCCCGTCTATCGGTTGAAATAATTTTTGCGAGGAGCAAGGTGCGATGAATGTCTTTCACGATAAGCTTCTCTAATGAATCGGAAGTTTCGGTGGATAGGAGGAGTTGGTAAATTCCGGGGGTTTGCTAAATCCCCACTTAAAAGGAGGGGGCGGTTGTATTGTAATTTTGTTATAGTGCAAATATCTTCGAGTCGAACCTTGGGTGTGCTCGAATTCTGAGCCGAAGAGAAGGATTTAGATGGAAATGGGAACTAGCGTTGAGTTGTACGTTGAATGTATGTTGGAGGGTTTTAAAGGCGTAATGGAATACAATTCATGTTAAAGACCAAGCATAGGGGAGGAGCTGCAAATGAGACTTCAACACACGATTCGTTGGGTTACCCATTTTGTGCGTAAAACGGGTGAAGAGAGCGTGCTAAGGGAAGCGTATCGAAGAGTAAGTGAACGTAGATGATGGAACCCGGAGCATAGGAAGGAACGAAACCAAGAGGTGAACGTGGAACCGGAGGTTATAGTCGAGTGGTTTTGGGAAAAAACCCGCCTATTTCGTACCGCCCTGCCCGGAGGTGAAACCACAAGGAGAAAAACCCGATCCTATTAGATCGTGCCACGTCGTTGGGGAAATATCGCCCTCATCGCGTGAATTCGACGTGGTAAAGTTCGGGATCTAAAAAAAATGCGGAACTCACACCGCTCGTTGGATCGCCCCAATCAACACGAAACTCCTCCAAAATCGCCGATGCGAGAGGATTGTTAATAGGTGGGGCTGAACGCTATATTGGCACTCGCCTTATAGTTAGGTCCGGGATATATATATATGGTGGACATTCATGCATAATGGCGTTTTAATGAATATGTCAAAGTGTCTATGGTATCGTCGATTGATGTCCGCGATAGTAAAATTAAGGTATGTAGTGATCCCATATTAATGATCTAATGACATGATAAGACTTGGGGGTTTTAACTCTAAGGTTTGGTCGATGCTTATTAAACTAAAGACGCAGTCGTGAGCCTTTCGGGAGGGCGTATACTTGTTATTGCTTGGGGTTATTGTCTAAGAAGTTCGAACATCAAAATATAATGAGAGGGTATTTCCTTTTAATACGAGTTTACAAGGGGAGGATTTCTATTAATATTCGAGCGCTTTATAAAAGAGGGAGATAGGCTCTGTGCATTATTCAAAGGATATTCATTTGTTTTTATTATTATCGAATAAATTAAATGTTAAAAGTAATTAAATAATATTTAAAGTTTGAATTTATATATTTATTTTATTTTTAATAATTACATGCTATGGCAAGAAAAGATTAAAAAAAAAAGGGAAAAAAAAAATTAATGAAATAAATAAATAAAATATGAATAAATAAATAGAAATAAAATAAAATAAAGATAAAAAAAAAGTTAAAAAAAAAATTACAAAAATAAGAATAAAATAAATAAATAAATAGAAATAAAAGAAAATAAAGATTGATAAATAAATAAATAAACAAATAAATAAATAAAATTACATAAATTACAATTTAATAATATTAAATTAAAAATTAATATTTTTATTAAAATAAATATAAATATTTAAAATTCAAATTATAAACTTTGATCATTTGGTTTACTTTTTTTAAAATAAAATAAATTATTTTTGGAGTATTTCTTGATTTGCAAGAGAGGAAGCGAGAGAAAATGTCATCACATATCGTAAAATCGCCTAACTGGAACAATGTTTTCAAGCCATTTCCTTTGTTCTCTGTGTTCCTCTACCAATTGTAAGCAATTATCACATACAATTACAAAATAGTGGAACCTAAACTCTAAACAAACGGTCAAGCCTAATATAATGGTAAAAGCGTAAGAGGAGAAGAAAGTTGTTTATATATCCAGGGGCCCAAACTTTGCAGTCGATCTGTTTGCTTGTAATTGTGAGATTTTTTCTCACACGAGATAAAACCATGATTATTTTGATGGATATGAGTTAAGAAGAAAACAAACTTAGTGATACAAAAAAATTGATTTGTTTATATGGCACTATGAGAAGAGATTGTCGACTTAGCAACCTACACTTGTACAGGAGGATATGTAAAGTTTAGCATTAACATAATTGGTGATTTCTAGTATATATAAATTTAATTGTTTTTTTAACCGCAAATAACATGGGTTTTCGATTTAAGATATCAACATGTCACTTGTAGAAATTAAACCTTAGTAGAGAGGATAACTCCTCCTAACTATTTGGGTTAGACCCAATTGACAAAGCATCGTGCGAGATTTACGTAACACACATAATATATTTTATGTGTGATCAATCATCAAAATTTTGTAGCAACTTGTAGTATATGTTGAATGATGTTTCTAGTAGGCTATTTGTAATACTCTTCTTGTAAATTCGCCATACATATTGCCATAGTTCCTATACAGATTGAGTTACTAGAATTTATTCAGGGAAAAATATAAATTGCAATTAAAACTTTAATTTGGATGATGCTCTAAATGGTAGTAAAAATCGCTTTTTAAGTTTGTTTCTTTGCTTAAATTTGTCATCCTTCATCGTGGTTTTCATATGTAAACATGTTACGTATGTGGTCTTCAGTAAGAATAATAGCGATTTTCAATATTAGAAGTTTAATTGTTATAATTAGTTCTAATTACAATTTGCTTCCAATGCACGGTCTTTCATACACACGCAATATAAAGACAATGTAACAAGACCTTATTAATCGGGACCTTTCATAATAACTGTTATTTTTAGGCACAATATAATAGTGACCCACTCTTACTACTACGAATCTTGACACTACGGCATGTCGGAAAAGGGTCTTTCTATGATACCGACATATCATTTTACGATTGGAGCACCCGACCCTCTTGTAAATTCTTTTCTTTTTTGGAACTTTTTGGTAGTTGTGCTACTCATCAAATGTAGGTCCCAATATATAAAAATACCCCTTGAAATGCATTATACATCTCTTTGTTTTTAGGCTCCCCTGCATTCTTTGAGACATGTATCTTTTCTTACTACGACTTCAAAAAAGAAAAGCATGAATACCATAATTTAGTATACAATCAAGAGGGAATGCAACCAAAACTAAGGATATTTTTTTATTTCTGTCGACCACGATTTCATTCTCGGTGTGTTTCGGGAGCTTTCAGCCCATGTGTAGGGGCACATTGTTATACGTGAGGTTGAGGCTGTGTGCAAGTCCCTGCACTAATTTGGTGGAACAGTGCACCCCTCAAACCACGGCATCTAAGCCGGGAAGATGTCAACATTGTGCACATTATGTGGTGTAGTCTCCCGGGCCTTTTTTAAGAATCACTGCGCGATTGGTGTCATACTCATCATATGAAATATTGGCATTTAAAGTCATCCATTCAAATGTTTCGCTACTCAAACTTGCTTGTAATGTTAATATCATATATTATTTTTAAAGGTTGAATGAAATATAGAAAAGTTGGACTAAGATTTATGAAAAAGTTGAGATCTCGTAGATTTAATAGTTATAAAAAGAATCGATATTTTAATGTTGTTATTATGTTTTTTAAAATAAAATTCAAAATAATAATAATAATGCAATTTTAAAAATTACAATCTCTTGAATATACCTATTTGATATAAAAATATACATTAAAATCCAAATTTCTAAATTCAAAATATTGTGTTAGGAAGTGTTAAGCATATAATTTATTTGAAATTGTTGGGTACATATAATTCTTACTTTTCCCAATACAACCAAGATTCCACTCACCAGAATAAATTGAACTTTAATTTGAAGAAAAAATAAAAAGTAAAGGAAAAAAACTTTAAATGAACATTTACGGAATATCACAAAGTTTTAAACCTTAATTCTAAATAAATCGAACGTTTTATGATATCTCAAAGAAATAAATAAAGAAAATAATCTTAACGGGAGACCATGATTGTGATTATTTTTCTCGAAAGTTATTCCCCGCCAAAATGATGGCTTCGATTGAGACACATTCGTCAGAAATGTCTTGGATAGATCTAAAATGCTTGGAATATAGTCATCACCAATATACAAAGGAACTCAATTCGAAAATGGTAAAAGTTTCGCAAATAAAATGTGTTCACAAGAGCGGACCAATGATAATCCAAATATGGAAAATTGCGGTCGGCAGACAAAAACATCGGTGACATCCAAACGTTTTTATACTAAAAAAAATCATCGAGAAGATGAGCGGTTCAATGAGCCAGGTTAGAAAAGAATTCAATTTCCACGAGCATGGGGTTGTGACTCTACACGGAGTGACTAGTCAAATACAACAACAATATGCACAAAACCTGCCAGATACAAGTTGTTGCCACCCATTCCACCCTATCACAAGGTCTCTAGCATTGTTCGGCTATCATTACAATCCATTGGTTTGCTTTCTAACCAAGCAGTTGGAAAAGAAACAGCTCTCTCCAACCTCCATTCCGGCTATGGCCCTCCTCTTGTCCATCTTGACGTGCAGTTTCCTTGCCAACTCACACTATTTGATTAAGTAGTTGTAGTGTTGTGATCTCCTTCCTTCCAAATCGTTTACTCCATTGTATAATTGTGTTGTGGGGAGGCAAAGTGACATGTCCCTTTTCTTACCACCATACGTCATATGTCTCTACAAGTCAAGCCAACCCTCGCACAAACATTCCATCTACCCACATTGATTGAACTGGGACACAATTTGTTCCAACTCGCCCACTCTTCAGTTTAGCTGACCTGCAATTGTTCCAACTTCACCCATACTTCGATTTGGTTCTTCTCGATGTTGTCTTGGTTGTATTATCCATTACACGAGGGGGTGGGGAGATGCGCCCATCGAATGCAACATCATCTCATCTTGTTGCACCCACATAGTGCCATAAGTATTTTCGTCTCAATGTGCATGCCTCGTCACTCTCAGTTCACAAATTTGAGTCATCTTGGTTGGGCATGTGCACCCACCACTGTGCCCAATTGTGTCAATTGATTGTCATGTGTGCCCATGTTGCCTAGATCACATGGGAACCCCAAATTTGTTCAAAACATCACAAACATAGTTTCATTTTTTGTGATGCCCATCTCATCACACTTGCATGTCTTCAATTAAATGCGCGCCCAACCTAAGAGCCTTACAATAACATGGTAAAACTCCAAAATGGAGAAACATCCATGAAAACTGAGCTTCTATTTTTCAAGTAAATTATCCAATTTTATAATACAAAAACATCCCCACATATAGATTACCTCACATTACAATTGCACATCCACATACAACTTGAGTGGGCCTAATGGTTAAGAGCATGTGTTTCCTCCTAAGAGATCATAGGGTCAAAACCAAAATGGGGTAAAATATGTATGCCTTCGTAGATTTTACAATCAAATCATTGTGTGTCATTGTGTGGCAGTGGGTCCCTTGTCCCACAAACAAGGGGGTCTCATACATCAATTTGGTGTCTGGCTTGGCCGTGACCTTAAAATTGAATAATAATAATAATATTTCACCTCAATTATATATGGGAGGGTGAAAGGAGAACAATTTCCATAATACATGTGGTAAAAAACATTTTTAAGATAAATTAAGTACTGAAAAATAACTTGGTCTAAATTTGCAAAATGCCTTACAATCATTAATGCATAATAATACTTTCAACAATTTATAAAAATAATTATTCCAACCTCATTTAACTGGAGGTAAAAAAAACCAACAAAACAACTAAGCATAATTAATTACATGAAAATGATGGCAACTTTGTTATATTTATAGAGTGTATATTGTTTTTTTGAAAACCATTAAAGAATATATTGTTTTTCCCGTATCATCAACAATCAAATAGTTTTATAAAAAACGAACTCCCTTCTATCACAAAATTAGTTTTATGAAATCTCATATCATGGAAGTGGAAGTCATGGAATAGTTTAATTTGATACATTCCCATTACAATCATACTGATAGTCAAAGTTTATAGAGTTGAAATCTCTATTTATAACATCAAATTTTATAGAATGATAATTTTTCTCTCCAACTCGGGAAAGTTTATCACCAAATTTTGTCGAACTGCCATTAGTTTTTGCAGAATACAAGATTATGCAACCCCTCTACCGAGACTTGTATTTATTTCGCTGCCTTCTGCATCACACCTTCGAAAGGCTCGTCCACCTCAATATCATGGAGAACAATTCACATTATAATGAACAAACACGCCACAAATTCCCACTTTTATTTATATGTATAACATTTCTTCCAAATCGTTAGATAGTCTGAAAAAGTTGTCAGTAACTCTGGCTATTAAAACGCGATTTGCAAGAGTTTGATGGCTCCTCACGAGGCAAGAAATGGATTTCAGAATAGAAAGGAAAAAGTTCGATCTAAACGGATAATGTAGAAGAATGCAATGGACCAAATTGAAAGAATTGCATGAGAAAAGCTTATGGTTATGGAAGCTTTTCACATAGATTTGTTCACTGGGTCTAGCACACAGTTGAATGAAATGTTATTCTTCCCACACGGATTTAAACCTGGTTCGTCACATATTAGTCTTTCATGGACTGATTGTTGAGGCTCTTCATGAGCTATGAGGAATATCTAACCCTCTCGCTTACAGGTTGAATATCTAACCCTCGTTTACAGGCTGGAGGGTGGGGCACCTCCCTACATGTATAAAAGAAAACACAAATGGATAACCACTACAAGGCCAACAATAGCCCATCATGTTATCACCAAAGTGGAGTATGCTATTCTCTACACCTCAAAACCAGCAACTTGAATTGCAAAGCTTTTGGTGCAAGTAATGCATATTATTAACCATATGTGTCAATCTGATTCACCAACAAGGCCAGTTAAAAAAATAATATGTCAAACAACGGACTAGCGAACCACAATATCTGTTCAAACTCGTGGCCAAAAGACTGAGCAAATACAAAATTGGTAGACACCGAGGAAGGCGAAAGCCTTTGGACCTCAATAAGCAAAATGCAATAATAATAAAGACGTAGTTACAACCTTTACCAATATGACAAGTTAGAAAAAGAAGAGTTTATTTGCATGTTAAATTGTTTTGGCAATTCCTACCCTTTACATCTAATAGTATCACAACGGCTGGAATTTGTAAATAATAGGTGCAGACCATTCAAAGATATGGTGAGAATGGGGATGGGATTATCTTTGAGCTGAGACTTTAATAACTCAAAATACAAACAATTTGAGACTATTCAGCATATACTGCTTAACAACATTTGCAGTGATTTTGTGGCTTAACAACATTTGCAGTGATTTTGTGGATTAGTAATCCTGAATCTTGATTGCTAATGGCATCCAATCCTGAATTCAAGCATCAGAATTCATAACTAACCGCTTAGACAAAGACACCGTGGAGCACTTTTCTTTCGCACCAAAGGATGTCTACTTGATTTTATATATCATTTACATTCCAGTACTTTCTCCCAATTTTTTATTACCCGTGGTCATTTTCCTCTGCCCCCTAGGATATCAAGTCCTTGATATCATAATTATCATTAGGATTCCAGTGCTTTCCCAGATTTTCAGTAGATAGTTTAATCATAGTAGCACAGTTTTCATTGGCTACTCTGAAACTTCGGAGCGCAGAAACTGAGACTATTCAGCATATTTTGCTGAACAACTTTCGGAGAGATGTTATGAATCAGCAATCCTGAATATTGATTGCTGATGGCATCCAATTCAAGCATCAGCATTCATCGCTCTACCCTCAGACAAAGACACCATGAAACATTTTTCAGATTCTCCAAGATTTTCAGTACATAGTTTAATCATAATAGCACAGTTTTCATAGGCTACTCTGAAACTTCGGAGCACAGAAACTGAGACTATTCAGCATATTTTGCTGAACAACTTTCGTAGAGATGTTATGAATCAGCAGTCCTGAATATCAATTGCTGATGGCATCCGATTCAAGCATCAGCATTCATCACTCTACCCTCGGACAAAGACACCATGAAACATTTTTCTTCTGCACCAAAGGACATTTAGTATTTTATTTCATATTGCCATTTGCAGTGCAGTGTTTTCTTCAAGTTTTTCAGTCCATAGTCATTTATCCTCTGCACGAAAGGATATTAAGTCCTTGATTACCTGTCATTAGGATTCCAGGGCCTTCTTCCAATTTTCGGTCAACATCTCAATTACCATTCTTGTACAGTTTTCAACATGGCTCACATGAAACTTTGGAGCACAGAATGTTATAAAACAGGTTTGGATGATGCACGCTATAGAAGCCAGTCAATGCAGGTTTGATTGTGGTTATACTCCTGAATGAACTTTTTAGTAAAAATAATATATTTTGTGTGCATTCCACAAACATTACTTTAATTTAATAATTCAAAGAGTATTATATGTTCTGCACAAGATATCAACTAAGAAAGAGCAAAATGATTTCAAATCACCATTTTAACTGTGTCAAATCCATTTTTATATATTTGCATTCTGATAGCAAGCCTTTTTCATATTGTTAAAGTTCTCTGTGCCATGCCTTGACTATCAACTTTCAAGGGGAAGAATCCACAATTTCTAATTAATCCATGCCCCATGTTTGTGGAAAATTAGGCATAGTCCAGATAAATCCACCACTAATACATAATCTTCAAACAAGATATCTTGTCTATGACCTAGAGAAGGATGTACATTAGAGTCAGGACTCTGGGAAGATCCACCAACATTTTATCTTCCAAAACCTTGTTTCTCAGGCACTTGAGTATCGTACATAACTCAAGATTACAATTAAAAAAAAACAGCCATTCTGAAAGCACAAGTATATTATGCATGGAGCAGCAAACGTGCTGATTTTGCGAAATGTAATCTACTGATAAGCATTACCAAAAGAATTACAGTGACATGCTTGCAGTGGTATTTAAAATAAAGGAACTAGCACCTGCTCTGCCATGCATGATCGAATATCCTCAATGATATACTTTTTCATTGAGTCAATATTCACAAAGAAGAGTGAAAATTAAACTTATTAACAAAAATTTCTGAGCAAAAATGATGGTAAGTTAGACTCTAGAATGCCTAATAGATCTTCCTTGCTGCAACTTAAAACTTGTTCCTGTGACCTAAAAATACCCGAACTAAGCCTCCATGCTGCCTCCACTATCTGACCCCTTAACCATTGGGATAGGAGTACCCCAGATGCATCAGTGCATTCTTTGTACAAGGGTAAGTATGCTATAGCTACCTGCAACTGATTAGGGAGATCCTGCAGAAAAAGAGGGGACATACCTCGCATGATCACTCGCACTACATTTAAGTAATGATTTTGTCCAAACTGGCGACCTCTTAAGAATGCTTCCTCTGACCAATATTCCTGTAAGAAGGTACGCAATTCAGATGTTACTGCTTCATCCTCTGATTTTGCAATAATGTTTGCCGTCTGGTATGTAGCTTCAGGATTACTTAGGAAATCCGCTTGCAAGAGGAAAGCTACACCTTTCAATGAACCACCACTACGCTCCCCAGCAGCTTTGATAATCTCAACACTCAAAGTAGATAGGACATGCTGAGGCACATGAGGCAATAGGTAATTCGCTATTTCCACTTTGCTACTTGAAGCCGCAGCTGTGAGGGCAAGACATAGTTCCATGTCCCTGCAACCTCTCTCAACAAACCACTGCACAACTTGCAGGTAGCCCCTCTCTGCAGCTCTCATAAGTGGCCCCAAAAAGGCAACTGCATTCCCTTCCTCCACAAGACATTCCATAGTACCGATCTTTTTATAATGAGATGCAAATCCCAGAGCAAGATCCACGTCCACATCCAAGCTATTACGCTGGGAAATCTAAGAGAAAATAGTTGAGTTAGAAAAATAAAAGCAAGCATTACAGGGTGAAGAGAAACAAACAGAAAACAAAATTTCAGCAAGAAAAACGTATCAGAATCTTTGGAACACAACTTGAGAACAAATTGAGATAGCACAGTCAGAAAGAAGGTGCATGGCTCAGCAGCATCCATAGTGGAGGTAGCATAACCTCTACCAAAGTCTAAAAAGTTAAGGCTATAGCATAGAAATGTAACATGTAAACATGTTCTTAGTCTAGACAGTTGCTGAAAATGGTTTGTGCATTTAGTACCTAGACAACAAAGCTCTGAAACTGCATGATTCCAGACAATTCTGATTTGTGTAAGCTTCTCATCATTGCAAAATGTAAATGTATTTAGTAACCAGATAAGTTGCAAAAAAGCACACCTAAAATAGCTGCAAACATTCATGCACCAAAGACCAAAGGATTTCTTGACAAATTTATAACAGGGTCTCATTAAAACATTTGCATACTATCTAGCATGAAAGATATGCAGAGCCTGCTTTTCATGTCTAGCCCAAGTTACAACTGAAAATATGGAAAAGGCATATTTATTATTTATGGATAAGCTATATTAATTTGCAATACCAAGATTGCTTCCTGGCCATGCTACTGCTAAAGAGATATGTGCATTAGAAAGGGAAGGGGTGACTAGGAACCAGATGAGGACTAGTTCTCTGTGATCTAAGAAATATTTATTATTTTTTCATCATATGGCATTCACATGCCCGAATCGCAATAGACAAGCAATAACAAGGTACGACAATATTCAATTGCTAAGACATGATGTTTTATCTCAATAATAGATAGCAAAGGCTGAGAACATGCTACCTGTAACAGAATCCACACAAGCTCAGTGCTCCCAGAACGTGCAGCTTCAAGGAAGCACTGGTTGACATTATCAGCCCCTCCCTCAACAAGCATTCCTAACAAGCCTTGCATTGCACTTGCGGCAATTCCCGATGCCCAACCTGGATCTATTGCACTAGAAAAGAGTGTAAGGGGAAAGCAAGCTGCATCAAATGCTTCTGTGAAGTCTTTTCCTATCAACCGGTCCCCTGCAAGATCTAAAAAGGTCTTGAAGGCCGATAACTGCAATTGGATCTCAATGGCTGAGCTGTGCATTACTATGTCTCCACTTCCTTGGCCACGAGAATGAGAACCAATGCACTTGAGAGCCCATTCAGTGAATCTTTGTACTTTTGCAGCAGCTTCAGCCTTCAACACCTCGTCACCATTGCACTCTTGAAGACGTTCTCGCAGCCTGTCAATAGGGTTTTCATATAATGTTATTGCCAGTCATGACTGATTCCAATCATCAGATTTAGGTATATGCTACATTCGCTCTCAGATGCAAAATCACAATCTTATGATGTTCTTGTTTGGCTTTTTGTTACATCACAGGCTACAGCATTAACAGGCATGTTTATCTTAAATCATAATTCTTCCTGCTCAACATAATAGCACCAATTAAAAGTTTATTCAATAAATTAACCTAGTTGATAACAGACCTTCTGTTCCAGATTTGGTGGCCATTTAAGGGTGCCAAATCCATTGTAATGCATATGTATTTTGAGCTACAAAGGGACAATCAGAATGGGAACCAAGCAAAAAGGAAAGGAGTTATGAAAGTTGCAATTAACAAAAGATTCCATACCTTTGCGCCATGAGGGTGACAGTATCTGCCAAGCTCATTGTCCTACTCCTGCAAGCTGAAACACATGAAGCAAGAAAAGAAGTCCTCAGAGCTGCACGAGTGAAGTCTCGAGCACCCATTCTTATAAGTTTCTCAATCAGCCTCGTAACCCCTGCAAGCTCCTGCTGTGTGCTTAGGAACCAGATGGAATCAAGGGCAATACACAAGGCATCATTCAGTCTCTGAGTATCCGCCAAGGGAATAAGGCTTTCTGCAAGAGCCCAATCATGGGAACTGACAGCAGTCTGAAATGTTCTGCCTAGCTCAGCCTTGTTACGCTTTGAATCCTCACCAGTTTTACCCTGTCTACCAAGATCCGAGTCCTCCAAAGTAGTCAGGTTAACCATTTTTCTGTGACCAGAACCATCCGAGAACTTTGATGGTATGTTTCGTTCTCCAGATGAGCAACCATTGCTAGACTCACCTCTCTCACCGCTACCAACTCCAGCATTGATCCTGCAACCAAGCTTTAAAATTGAATTCAACTTCAGCTTCAATTTCAACTCTGTTCAGAATTCAATCACCTGTTAAAAAAAAATCATCCATTAGACAGTTTCCAGATAGTAAAGAACTTAGATTTAAAGGGGAATAACTCTAGGATTTACCTGTGTTGGAGCATGTAGGATTTACTCGATACCTGCATATGGACAAAGACATCCATTACCCTCTTGCAGAGATAAAATTTGCTCAATAACAAGCAAACTAAAGCGACCTTACTCACTACTGAAATTATCCAACCAATACCTTACCTTCTCTGCGATACCATGGACTGAAACCCATGAATTGAAACCCTGAGAAGACAGTCTGAAGGTCACATCCGCAGACGAATCCAGCAGCCATTTGAATATGCTGGACCTCGCGTTTCACAGAGCATTCGTGATGGGTGCAACTCTGAGCTGGTAAATCGTGCGAGCTGGAGAACTGTGAGCTGGTAAACCCTGAAACAGCGAGGTGCAACTCTGAGGTAGTAAATCGTGAAAGAACGAGGTAAATTGAAAGTGTGCGCTGGTAAGAGCAGCAGCCCGCCTGTGCTCTGGTAAGAGGAGCAGCCGGCAAATGGCACATTTTCAGTGGTGGGAAGGACGATGAGAAAGCCCTCTCATTGGCTCCAGTGAACAGTACATTCAACCAAAGCCAACAAAGGGAACGCCTTTCGGCGTAAGCGAGAAAGCCCTCTCATTGGTCTCCAAGAAATGCGACATTCAGCCAAAGCCAAGAGCTGGAAACGCCTCTTCGCTGCACAAGCCTATGGCATCGGGAGATGATGTTTTTAAGTAAACTTTTTGGATAATGATTTGAAGTTGACAAAAAGCCACTTTATCGCGAAATGGGAGTTACTGATTTTGGAGACAAAATGTGACTTGATATAGCACTGTTCAAGGATGACTGTCATGAAAATGAAGGTTTATGAGTATTGCAGAAGGATGAGTATTCACTGGATGACTTCTCTTGAACATGTTGGCGACATTGAGATGATTTGGAAGCATTAACTCAAAACCGAAGTGAAGGTATGGTGAACCATAGGTATGAATGAACCGTCAAAAAGATTACCCAACCCAAAAGTTACAATGATGAAGTGAAATGTCATGTTCAAGAGCAACCTGCTACCGTAAAAGTTCTGTTCACTTTCCCAAATTTTCCCCGGTCATTTGTCGGCTAGTATCTCTTTATTTTTTAACAAGCTTGAGGAGTATAACATATTCTTGATCTATAATTAAACCCTTCATGCAAATATGCATTGTTATTTAATAATTTAACAAGACTAATGATAAATGAAACTCGATTCTTGCCATGATCGACAAGCCCATCGCTATTTTATGTTTTAACAAGCCTAACTGTTAAACACACACATGGTGTATGAGGAAAGATAAACACACACATAGAAAGATAGGCATTCGTTCCATCTTTATTACACATAGATGTACATTTATAATACAATGGTGTGACTCTTGGATTCATCTTCCAAGGTCACTTGGACTCCTTTGTGACTCTTCGTCTTCCACACCTACCCATGGATGATTAGGTGTTCAACATTCCCCACTTAATCTGAAGGGGTATGTGTGAGTCCACAAAGAGAGTTGTAATACAAATCTTCAAAGTATGCATGGCATCACTTAGGCTGAATCAGCTCTCTGAAATGTTGACATAAAGAGGTGGTTTAAGGATGACCACCAACACTGGAACGCAACGCTTATTACAGTTCTCGGAACTCTTCCAAAACTGGCAAGAAGCTAAGAGCTTCTACTAGAGGAATTGTCCCTCATATTTAAAGGGAGACCTTCAACCTAAAAGAAGGGAAGTCTACAACCTGTGATGGTTTAAGGATGACCACCAACACTGGAATGCTAAATGCAATTCCTGGAACTCAACCAAAACTGGCAAGAAGCTGAAATCTTCTGCTAGAGGAAGTGCTCCTAAAGAGGAAGAATATCAACCTCACATGGATGGTTTAAGGCTGTCCATCAACCAAA
This sequence comes from Pinus albicaulis, assembly GCA_034641835.2. NCBI lineage: Eukaryota > Viridiplantae > Streptophyta > Pinopsida > Pinales > Pinaceae > Pinus > Pinus albicaulis. The sequence goes on from CM076584.1 coordinate 1,206,672,351, forward strand.
GGCATGCTCATGGGCATCCGTGTCTCTGGCTACAACTCTGAATCTGGAATGACGAATTGTGGCTCAAGCTCGTTTGAATTGTTGTGTCTCTGGCTACAACTCTGAATATGGAATGAGAAATTGTGGCTCAGGCTCGCTTGATGTAGCATCGAAGCTTGTAGATGACCACCATTTTACCCCCTGTCAGGTACAAGGTGAGATGATGGCGAAAAATCAACTGCAAGTTTGCTCAATATTCGAGAACAAGTTCTGACATGTGACTTAAACATCTTCTTGGCTGCTGATGCCCATTGCCAAGAAGCGATCCATCCAAGATGAATCTTTGTTCTTGCAGGAGGCTTGTTTCTAAAGCATCTGTGTGAAGAATAGGTGTGCCGACCACAGTGCTTGCATGGATGAAGATCAAAACAGTGATCTTTCATATGGCCAACTCGATCACAATGTTGGCATTTTAAAATTTGTTGTTGTTGTTGTGGAAGTGGAGCAGGATCTGGAACAGCCGCAGGTGAACTGTCATAAAGAAATCCAACACTCTGAAATTTGATGGGCTTGGAGTAGTCCGGAATATGAAAGGACACATCCTTGTCATATCCAAGACCAGTTCTGTGCTTGTTGTGGACAAGCTCTTCCCAAGGTCTGATGATGGGCTTGGGAAGTGCAGACTGAATTGTTGCATCTGCATGTAAATCTGCTCTTTTACAAGGAACTGAATGTGAATCAACTACAATTTTATATTCTTGCTTCTGATGGGAGTCCTTCTCAATCTTCTGAACATAAACAGGTTCAGAATGATGACCCTTTTGTTGAAGTTCATCTTGTTGAAGCTGAGACTCCAACTGCAAAAACTCAATCTTGTCTTGTGCATCTTGCAAACAACTTTGAATATTAAAAAGAGCATTCTTGCTTATTTTTACCATATCATGAACACCGGAATGAATGAGGTTATTCAACAACTCTAATGCATCATTTATTTTAGCCATTTTTCTCAACAACTCAGGCTCAAAAAAGGGTGTCGACTTCAACCGATAATGCACTCGTTTACAATGTGATTCAACTTACTTTCAAAATAATACAAGTGACTTCAAAGAACTTCCAATTATGGAATTTCCAAAGAACAAACTCTGCTGGTCAAATTATGGAGGACCTCAAGGTATAGACTTGGTTGTCTAACCGGCAAGCAACAATGACTTATATCAACAATTTCTCAACAACTCAAAGTTACACTTCAAACACTGATTGCAACTATGAATGAAGAAGCAATATCCACTCATAATGTAAGTTCAATACAATGTCACTGCAAAATATTTTTGTAAATGTGTAGCAAAAACTAATGTGCAATAACCCTTTAAGGTAGATGATTTATCTCTTCTTCAAAGAGCTTTTTTACATCAACAACAACTCAACTGCAAAAGAAGGAGATTAAAACACTTTGATGTTTGACCTTGCTATGCTACTTCACAATAAAAACTAAGAGAAACTCCAAAAATTAGAAACTCTGTGTGGCCAAACTATGAGTGAATGCCACTGTTGTTTTGAGAATGATGACCAATTTACAACTTGTCTTCACATTGTCAAACTCTTTGATAAAGTCACCCTTCTATATATGCCAAAAATCACAAAATTCACTTTCCACTATGTATACAATCCATCTACTTCATATGCCATTTCCTCTCTCTCTGCTGTTTTTTTTTTTTTTTTTTTTTCGAAAAAAATTAGGGAAAAATAGAGGTATTATCTCGGGGAGGTATTATCTGGGGGAGGTGAAATTTGGGGGCAGATTTATTTGGGGGATATTTTACCTGGGGGAGGATTTAACTAGGGGATGTGTTTTCTGGGGGAGGGTGAAACTGGGGAAGGTATTTCTGAGAAAGGTGAAGCTGGGGGAGGCGACTACTAAATTTTTTTAAAAATTAAAAAAAAGGCCGAAATTAAAAAAAGGAAACACACTTTGTGTGGGTAGGAGGGAGGCTGAGAGGCCGTGGGTAATGAGGAGGCAGCGGGTGGGGATGGGTAGCAGTGAGCGATGGGGTGAGTGCTGGGGAAAAGGGCCAGGGGGAAGGGTAGCGAGGGTGGAATGCGGGTGAGGGCTTCATGTGAGAGTGTTGAGGGGAGGGCGTAGGGTGCTGAGGGGGTGCCATAAAGTCAAAATACCTCCCTCATCACCGTGAGGAGAAGACAAATATGGAAGGAATACAAGACCTAATTTAAACCTATTTCTGCCAAGGTAATGCCTCTTTATAACAACACAAGAGCGTTATAACGTAGCTAATCAGTGAATGGGCCGCGTTAGTGGCTAGGGAAATGCTCTGTTTACACTAGAGGGAAGCGTTACCTGTGTTTTAAGTTTGAAAAGGGAAAAACCCGCGGAGAATGATTTGAATCTCCGGCTTTCCCTCACAAGAGAGTCAGTTCACAAAGGAAACTGCAAAGCACCAATTCATTATTGGTCACTGCCATAAAAGACTGAACTCCCAAGGAGGAAAAAGCATAGAGATTAAAGAAACATCTTAGTTTTTTCTATTCCAAACTAGTGGAAAGAGAAAGGCAACAATGGCTTTCTCCCTCTCCTATAAAAAGGAGTTGAAGGCTCTTAGTTGAGGGTCGAAGGATTGCTAACGTTCTAAATACTTGTGAAGTAGAGAATAGTGTTATAGTGTGAAGGCCAAGAGTCAAAGAGGTTCCTAGAGAGCTTGTTGACTAAGACTTCACTACTTGAGAGATAGAGAGATTGGAAGGCTGAGGAGGGCTTGGTACAACCGACGGTTGTAATCCTCCTTCTTTCAAAATCAATAGAACTGTATTTGTTTTGTCCATTCGATGCTTAATATTGTCATTATTGTTTGAATATTTACATAGTATGATATGAATGGCTCAGATGGGCATAATTTAGAGGTTCATTATATATTGGCTTAATTGATAGGATATATGTTGTGTTAGAAATTACACGAGTGCTTTGATTGATTGCAGGACTAAGATTTGGAGCCGGTGAAGAAGGACTCTTGTTTCGCTGCCTAGTGCTCTCCAAGGGACTCCAAGATCGTCAAAGAGGTAATTTTCTATCGCATTCCATCAAGTTGTTTTAAGTTAATATGAACATGTATATGCCATCTTTGTGAATTTTACAGCTAATCTTACTATCTTCCTTGGGCACCGGAAAGCCCTGAGAGGGATATACGATAACCAATAACCCAAGCATTTTACCCTATAGTAGAATTGGTGACTCTGCTGGGGAGTTTCCCCATAGTTTCCGGACTATTTCTTTCCTCCTTTCTTCTTTCCTCTGTTCACAGATCCTTCTGACCAGTACTTATTCCCAGTAAACATTTCAAAAGCTCGCAGAGTTCAATCTTGTTTCTATTTGACCATCTGAAGAATTTTTCCCTGGATAACACTACCTCTATAGGTTTTCCAATGCGTTATAACGCTGCCTCTGCTTAAATACAGTGCGTCAGTCTCTGGATTAACGTTGTCTTTACTCAGAGACAGTGCGTTACTCAGCCAAAACTTGTTGTTCACTGTTGTGATTGTGTTTTAGCTGCAAATTTTTTTGGCCATCAGTATATCTCCTTGACTGAATCCCTGTGCTTGTTTACTAAGCTGGCATTTATGTTTGTTTGCTCTTGTTTGAAAATTTAGTGTCAAGCATTTACTTTTTAGAGAAGAATTTTTTTTTTTTTAGTTTTTTTGCATCTAGCTGAGTTAATTCTAAAATTTTCAGTTCATAGACTGTTAAGAAGAGGTAGATAGAAGTCTTAATATTTAAAGTTGAACTGTGCTATTTGAATGTTAGTGCATGGATGTTGAAAAGAAACCTCTCCTTGTAGAAATAATCTTCATCGAATTGAATATTTAGAGCATGTTTTGCATGGTTTCTTGAGTCAGAGTCTCATTACATTTCATACGTCCACTCCCCCTCCGCAAGACTAATAATCAAGTACACTAAGAATCAAGCGATAATAAAATCAATCACATTACTCTTTTTGAGCTCACACAAACAGTAGTTCAAGCTAGGATCTTGGGTTAGGAAAAGTGAGAAAATCACCCAAGATCTCAAAACTTGAAACTAGAGTCATTAACGAGCGAAATCCTACTGCACTCATATTATCGGGACCGTTCCTTTACCAGAGCTCAGCGCGAGACAACACTTGGGTGCACAAGAAGGTAGCCCGCCTTCGACTGCATCCTGTGGGTGTGTTATATATTGGGGTTCCCTTTGGGGATGTCGAAACTAGATCGGGGATCTAGGTATTCTGCCCATATAGCACACTGTCCTTGACCGTGGACCCCCCTGATGATGTCTGTGATTTGAGGTATCTTTAGTGGCCATAATTTTTAGGGACTTACACAAGGTGACTGGGACGGGCTGTCCTGGTACCTGAAACAGACAGACCCACTTTGTCTTCGGTCTTTAGGAGGGTACTCGTCTTCACGAGAGTGCTTACACCTATCGTCTGAGGTTCGGGCGAAGCTCTAGAGTGACCGTAACTGTACTTTCGACCAACCCTCTTTGTATACTATTGTGATACTGGATTTCATCACCAGAAAACGGTAGTACTCAGACAGGGCACCCTATTTTGGCTGCTTTCTGATTGATTTTATAAAGTCCTTTTTTCTTTTTTAGGTGTGTGGTTACTGTCATTGAGACTTTATAATACATCACAATTTATTAAAATTTGCTAAAATTAAATAGGTCATCATGGCGTCCTTCGACCCACACCGTCTGTCTCGACGATAACAAGGTCTACCTCCTCTAACTATTGAGGAAGAACTGAACCTTGGTGAACCCGTGCCTTCTATGGAAGAGCAGTCTCCACTGACTAATCTTGATTTTCACACAGCCTCATATCATACGGAATTTCCGGAGGACCCTTTCACGGAAGGGGTTTTACCTCATTACAATCCTCCACTCACTGATCTGTTGGGGCCTGTGATAATTCAGATTCCACCACGCCAAGATATGTCTTCAGCAACACAAACATCCATTTCACCACCGGCATCCACAGGGTCGATGCCAATGGCAAGCATCCCAGGTTCGCCACCATCCTCCCCGCCGGTGGTCAGTTCTATGCCATCACTGGGTAACCCCAGTAGTCAACATATACCTACTCCAAACCCTACAGTCATCACAACTGTCAGTAGCTTACCGAATCCTTCGACATCTACTCCTACTGTGACCACGTTGGGACCCACGGTAGCTCCTCCCACGAGTATGACTACTTCGGTGCCTTTTAGCAACCCTTTCGGTTGGAACCCTCTGCTAAGTTCAAACCCCTTGGCCACTATACCAGGGGGTAGTGTCACTAGCACCCAGGTAGCAGGGAACATTTCACTTCCCCTACAACCCTTAGGGAAAATGGGACAACCTATTGTCAATACTATTCCCTTAAGTGGTTCAAATATAGGTGTAGGGTTTATGCCGTTTCCAAACTATGCAAGTAGTAGCATGCCTCTGGGAAAATCTATTGCATCGATTTGGACTAACCAAACCCAAGCTCCATCTGGAATGGGAGGGCACTTTTATACTGGGGGCAACTAACCGTTCGCCCCGCAATACAACATGCCCTATGGACAGCAACCGTATGTCCCTACTCCTCCACCTATAGGAAGTTTTTACCAAAGTCCTACTTATCCTCCTGGTAACACATTGATGGGTGGACCCTATGGTCTAAATAGTCAGCCCATACTGCCTTGGTTAGATTCGGGGGAAAATCCACAATTGCCATTCTTGGCAACTTTGGACATCCCCGATATCCATAAACTGACTAATGATCCCATCAATCACAACCCGCTTTGGCCTCCAGTACCGCATAAGATTCCTTTTGACATCCCGAAGTTCGACGGGAAACAAGGGGACGACCCAGCCGCACACATCACTACCTTTCACCTATGGTCTATATCCAATTCCATGGTAGATGATAGTGTCCGACTTCGACTGTTTCCCCGCACACTTACAGGCAATGCTGCCAAGTGGTACATTGAATTACCACGCGCCACCATCAATACGTTTGGTGCTTTAGAAACGGAGTTTCTAAAGAACTTCCAACTACCAATTAGATTTGAGACCGGAACGGAACTATTAACCTCGCTCCGCCAAGACACCGCCACCCACATCTCCGATCACATTCATGAATGGAGACGTAGGAGGAGGCTAGTCAAAGCGCCAATTCTGGATCATCTCTTAGCCAATTGTTTTTGTAAGTCTCTCTTACCCCACATCTCTAAAGACATTGGCCTTTTCGGTGTGGTTACAGAAGATCAATGCATTCATCATGCCCATCATTTAGATTTAATCTATTCACAATCTGGCACACTATATTATTTTCTCCCCAATGCCCCTGGTAACCCAAATCCTCTGGCTACTCAGAAAATCGGAGCTCATGTCGATGGTCTCATTGGCACGATCTCTGGTGTAGCCACAAAACAGTCTCGGGGGCAAGCCTCCCAGCCATCGTCGGCTGCCACCACCCCTCACCAAACGACTACTCTTCCTATCGCTGAGGTAAATTCTGTGCAAACCTCACAAAAACCTAGCAGGAAAAATAAGAAGAACAAGAAAAAGACATCTTCTTCGGAAGAGCAGTCGGACAATCAGAATAACCCTAATTAGAAAAACGCTGCCAAAAATGACAGAGGGAAGGATAAACCCATGAAATTTCCTTACAAGATCTGTGTGGAGGACCACTTGACATACAAATTTCCTTGACTGCAGGAATGCACCGATTTTATTGCCAACAAGGATTCTGGGTGAACACCTACCGTTCTTGATAATCCTTTCCCTAATCAACAACAGCAACATCAACACATGGTTGACAATCCGCCACAACCCCATCAACGGGGAAATGGTGGTTCACATCCTTCTAGCGAAGGACTATCCGCCATTTATGGCATTGAGAGTGTTGAACTTCAAATTCGAGCCAAGCTTTATGGAAATCCTACCATAGATGCTCAAGAACCTGGTACTAGTTCAAACCCACCGCCGCCCAACAATTTGCATATCGAACGGCCTACTGCTGACCCCGTGATTCATCCCCCCAAAGGGACACTTCGACGCATGACTCATAACACCTCTGCACGTGCAGCCCAAAACTACAACATTGTAGAAGATTTGGCGTAGGCACCGTCAGCTATGTCTGCTCTCGAAGTATTACAAACCTGTCCAGCACAAAGGAAAGCCTTGCTTTCGGCCATTGGTGGAATAGACCCCCAGGATTCCATGCTAGCTATCTTTGATATGGAAAAGGCTAAACCTCACCTCTCACACCAACTCGCATTCCAGGTGCAGGTTGTGTCGAAAGGGAGACCAATCCATCGCACTGTCATAGACGAAGGTGCTTCGACCTGCGTTATGTCACAAGCTTGCTGGCTCAATTTAGGTTCTCCTACCCTCACCCTGCCATCGAATTCCCTCAAAGCTTTCGATGGCCACACATTCCTCCCAAAAGGATACCTTGCTAGCTTTCCCATCACTCTGAGTGGGAAAACGGTAAACGTGGACGTTGAAGTCGTAGAGCGCCATCTAGACTATAATCTATTGCTTGGTCGCAATTGGTCTTATGCCATGACTGCCATTGTGTCTTCGGTCTTCCGACTCATCCTATTTCCATTAGATGGGAAAATAGTCACAGTGGATCAGCTATCCTTCTGCACCCCTGATTATGCCACGTTACCAAGTAGCATTGTACCCCTAATAGGAGGCTTTCCTGACTCTTACGTCAGTATCGGTACTAGTCTTCTGAAGGCATCTTCCTTACTGGGTTGTTTTCCTCTCTCGCCGCCATTGATCCCAAACATGGTTGAAATGATATCCACCACTTCGGATGGATCTATCGACCCATGGATCATTCTGGCACCTTCAAACATTGATTCCTACGGAGATCATATGTCGCTCTCACCAGCCAAGTTGGCTTACCAAGCCATCCAAACCGCATTTGAACCCTCCACCGCTATGGTTTTGACCAACAGTACAACCTCCCACCCATAACTGTTCTCTCTAAGGATCTCCTCAATGAAGTCTTGCCTACAGACGAAGCTATTCGAGAGATCATGTCTCTAGAAGAACGACCTTGGGGAGAGTTTCACCATCGCGCTTCGATGATTGACTCGGAGGCGATAAAAACTGAAATCCCATCTTTTGACCCACCTGAGATGGTTCCCTCCGCTTACACGACTGTCCAAACTATCAAGTCAGAAGGGAACATGGGTAATATTTCTAAGACAATGCTCATTGATATCTCGGTCAAAACGGGTATCGTGGAAAATATTCATATTGGAGCCGATCGCAATCCAGAGGAAATTGCACGCTTCACATCCCTTTTTAAGGAATTATGTGATGTGTTTGCTTGGTCTTATGACGAAATGCCTGACATAGACCCTTCTATTGTCGAACATTCTTTTTATGGTATTTTTCTTGCTCTTTAATCCAAAAAACCTCGAGTTCCCTTCTTTGGACTCGTTAAACTTATACGAAGTTGATATCGAGCGTTCTTTTTGTATGGTCTTTTTCTTGCTCGTTAATCCGAAAAACCTAGAGTTTTCTTCTTCAAACTCATTAAAATCATGAAGAAGCACTGAGATTTATTTTTAGGAATCTTTTTATCGCTCATAAAACTGAAAAAACCCCGAGTTTCCTTTGTCAGGCTCGTTAAACTACCACGACAGAAAGGATGGAGCCATTCTTTTCTCTTTTTTCAAAGCTCTTTAAACTGAAAAAGTAATCGAGTTTTCTCCACGTGACTCGTTAAAATTTCACGGAGGCACCGAGTTTTTCTTTGTTGGACTCATTAAAATTTCACAAAGAGTACTGAGTTTACTCCGTCTCCTCGCACTCATAACAAAATGAGGTAGATGTCCATCGAACATAGATTTCTCACTTTTCCGGTTTCGATGGACTAACTTACGGAAAATGAACTGTTTCAGGCTTACTATTCTCCCTTTGCCATGCCCAGTTATCAAGACATGACAAAGGTACCCCAATGGAGTTGTCTTTTATGATATTTTTCAGACTCTCTAAATATGAAAAAATCACCGAGTTTACTCGTCTGGACTCATTAAACCTAATCATATGGGGCATGGAGTTGTCTTTTATGATATTTTTCAGACTCTCTAAACATGAAAAATTCATCGAGTTTAATCATCTGGACTCGTTAAACCTAATAAGATGGGGCACAGAGTTGTCTTTTCTGACATTTTTCAGACTCTCTAAATATGAAAAATTCACCGAGTTTACTCGTCTGGACTCGTTAAACTTAATCAGACGGGGAAAAATTTGGACAAAATGGATACTACCTCTGTTACATTTCAGAAAGGTCGATTTGGCAGAAAAATTCTTGAACATGGCACTTCCCAGAAAACTCTTTCGCAGTTAGCCGAACCCTACCATCTATGAGTATTAGCCTTCATCTCCCAGTGTCCCTGCACCGGTAAAATCCTAACACACTCTTTGGTGTTCATCAAGCTTCAGCTGCCTAGTACCCTGCTAGAGTGCCTTCTATTGTTCAAGCAGATCTCTCTATCTACTGCTCATGTTATCAACCAAACCGCTCATTATGCCAGAAATTATTTGTCATTCGACATCCCCATTTCCTCTTCATTATCTCGAATCATAAACAACATCAGTTGGTTTCCGTTTCATGTTGACTGATGTAGGACTCCTCAGTGCCTACCTTTCAACATATCTCTTCCTATCGACTTCAACATTTTATCTAGGAAGCTGATCCAAAAACCCATCAGCACCCAGATACTTGCAGACATCAGTGGCAGGTAGTCTTGTGTTTGATCAGGGGTCTTCATCATTGGCTCCTGGTTGAATGATTCTACGAGTGTTCGACTTCAACTCATTTTATTCACACTCGCTAGATTGTACTGTGCATCTTAGGGACCATCATCATTATCGGTGGCCACCTTCGCGTCTGTTAACAGTTTTCATTATCGACTGGTAATCAGACGATTTCTCACATGTTCAACGACAACTCCTTCATTCACATGTTGAGGAATATGCAGTTTAAGTGAATCGGCAGTCAAGACCTTGGGGCAAAGGCTACATCATTAAAGTTGTGTTTCCTTCCCCAAGTTGCGATATTGTTTATGGAGACAGCTTCTTCAGCCTGATCCTGTTATGATAGACACTTCCACATTGTGCTTATCGGTGGACAGATTCTTCATAACTCTATTCTAGAGAAATCATGTTGTTTAAGCTATTGAGCATGGGAATGCCCGACTCAAGGAAGATACTATATTTTCTGACATATGTTGTTGTTTCAGGTTTTCCTCAGTCTTTCAATCTCTTTATCTCTACACAAATTATAAAGTATTTTGGCCATCATCTTCGTCTCTAACCTCACACTTTAGGGGGCATCTGTTACAGGTCAAAATACCTCCTCATCAGCTCAGAGGAGAAGACAAATATGGAAGGAATACAAAGACCTAAATTAAACCTATTTCCGCCAAGGTAACGCCTCTCTATAACAACACAAGAGCGTTATAACGCATCTGATCAGTGAATGTGCCACGTTAGTGGCTAGGGCAACGCTCTGTTTACACTATAGGGAAGTGTTACCCGTGTTTTAAGTTTGAAAAGGGAAAAACCCACAAAGAATGATTTGAATCTCCGACTTTCCCTCACAAGAGAGTCAGTTCACAAAGGAAACTACAAAGCACCAATTCATTATTGGTCACTGCCATAAAAGACTGAACTCCCAAGGAGGCAAAAGCATAGAGATTAAGGAAACATCTTAGTTTTTTCTATTCCAAACTAGTGGAAAGAGAAAGGCAACAATGGCTTTCTCCCTCTCCTATAAAAAGGAGCTGAAGGCTCTTAGTTGAGGGTCGAAGGATTGCTAACGTTATGAATACTTTTGAAGTAGAGAATAGTGTTATAGTGTGAAAGCCAAGAGTCAAAGAGGTTCCTAAAGAGCTTGTTGACTAAGACTTCACTACTTGAGAGATAGAGAGATTGGAAGGCTAAGGAGGGCTTGGTACAACCGACGGTTGTAATACTCCTTCTTTCAAAATCAATAGAACTGTATCTGTTTTGTCTATTCGATGCTTAATATTGTCATTATTGTTTGAATATTTACATAGTATGATATGAATGGCTCAGATGGGCATAATTTAGAGGTTCATTATATATTGGCTTAATTGATAGGATATATGTTGTGTTAGAAATTACACAGGTGCTTTGATTGATTTCAGGACTAATATTTGGAGCCGGTGAAGAAGGACTCTTGTTTCGCTGCCTAGTGCTCTCCAAGGGACTCCAAGATCGTCAAAGAGGTAATTTTCTATCGCATTCCATCAAGTTGTTTTAAGTTAATATGAACATGTATATGCCATCTTTGTGAACTGTACAACTAATCTTACTGTCTGCCTCGGGCACCGGAAAGCCCTGAGAGGGATATACGATAACCAACAACCCAAGCATTTTACCCTATAGCAGCCTGTGGCTGCCAAGGGTTCTGTCCACCAATGTTATAACCCAAATTAGTGTAAGTTGGATTCGGTTGATATGTATAACCAGGTTGATTTTGTGACATGCCATAAAATGGTACACCAGCTTGTGAATAAATGATCCCTGATACAGGTTGTTGTAAATTAACCAAAGGATTTTGAGTCTGTTGACCCAAAATTTGATGATATTGAGTCGAAGAACTTGCCTGAAAAGGTTGATGTATAATATTTTGATTCTGTATTAACAAGTGGTATTGAAGTGGGTGTAACAGGTTGAACTGGTTGATACGAATGTACAACCGTTTGTGGTTGGATAGGCAGAGTGGGCTGCCATTGACAAACATTCATGTCAACATTAGTTTGACTAAAATGTGACTGAGTACTGTCATATTGGGTGACCAAAGGTTTCCTCCCAGCATAAGGAGGATAATAAGACGGAAAATATTGTTCCCCAAATGCTGGGAGTCCAGTTGATATGGTACTTAAAGGAATTGACCCATAAGGACCGACTTGATATTTCCCTAATGATGTGTGTAATGTATCAAGTCATTCAGTACTGACTATAGGGCTACCAATTAAAACACCAGATGATGACATTGGTAAAGACCATGGCCTTGAAGATGTACTAGAGAAAGTGCCAGATAATGATTTGTAACCTGTTGGGACCGAAGGGCCACCGTGAAAATATTACTCTGGTGAGGTTGTGAACATTGACGGAGTAGCGAGGGTAGGAGATGACGTAATTGGAACAACAGACCCAACCGAAGATGTTGGTTCAGGCATGGTTGTATGACCAAATGTATTCTCTCCGAAATCAACGGGAGATTGAATGACTATGGGATCAACAAAAACAGATGGAAACGATTGAGGAAAAGACTGGTACAGGTAAAGGTCTCCCCCAAAATGGGTTTGACTTAAAGGTGTATTAGGTTGTGGTATTTCTTCAATCGCAATTAAACCAGGAGGAAGAACTTCACCGTCAGGCCCAAAATATATTTCAGACGGTTGACTGTGTGATATAGGAGTTTCAATGGCTACAGATATTTGTGGAGTGACCAAGGTAGGAACAACTTCCGGTTGTTCAAGATTCATATTTTCTAGCAAAGAGGAGACAGGATCTGGATCAATTTGTGATTGAACAACGTCGGGTCCAGGAGGTATGGTCTCAGCGATTGAATGGATCGTCACCACGGGTAGCTGTGAAGACTCCGTTTCGACAACAATAAAAAAAATGAGATGTGTGGAAATTATTTGAGATAAATCTAGTTTAAATGATGATGTTTCACCAGAGGTACGAATTGTACTTGATTCGACAGATCGTGATCGCCTTCGCCTACTAGAAATAACTTCCGGTGGTAAAGGTAGTTTTAAAGCTAATCTACACGAACGAAGGGGGGTAGTATTTTTTTCTTCAAGATTACTGATTTATTTTAACCAAAAAAAAAACAAAACAAAAAGAAGGTAATGCTAGGCAAAAGGGTTTACCAAGAAACTGTGAACTGCAGAATACCTCCTAGCAAACCAAGAAGTATGGGCAGGTAATCTCCCCGAATGTTGTGTTCGGTGTATCACAATTTCAGGGCGGTCGATTCTGTTCACTATGGATGGATAACACCTAAAAGTTGTCCTCCCAAATATACCCGAAGGTATGTGGAGGCCCAAGTCCATATTAGCATTGTCTGATGCGAAATTGCACAGTGAGAGCACCCCTTTATACTTATCGTACTGTAACACGGCCCGATATAACCGAGAGTACGTGGACGAGCTACGATATACTTACATGCGTGGAGTGAGGTATCACACTCAGAATGTATCGCAGACAAGTTAACGACATCTGCTATGTTTTACGACGCTAGAACATGTCTCTAGCCTTGACCTTATAAATGTTATCGTTAAGGTTCAAATGCGTTGTTAAGTAAATTGAGATTTATTTTATGTTGATCTTTCTTAACAATTTTCCTTTCAGGTTCACCACGATGATGTATATGAAATTCCTAAAATGCAAGCTAAGAATGATAAACAAACTTTCACTTTAAGCTTTTTCAATGAAGAACCTAGCTACTAAGGGAAGAGAACGCTAGTTTGTTGGAAAAAGAGAAAATAATTTGTGAGAAAACAAATCAATGAACAAAAAAAAAAACAGTGAATCACAAACTAAATGCAGTTTTCCTAATGTTCCTTTTGCAAAAAACACACAATCCTACATGCAAATGCAATTTTTTCTTTTCAGCTTCCTTAATTTTATGAATGCAGAAAAGAAACTAGGTGCACTAGATCAATAATCGAAATGCTTTTTACTTTCGAGAAACGAAGAATACAAACAACAATTTCTCTTTTGAAGGAAAAATGAGGATTTGAACAAAAATTTCTCCTATCAAGGAAATGAAGATTTTACAACAATTTCCTATTTTGAAAGCGAATGATTCTTAATGCGACCATAAAAAATACTTTGAAATCAACTTGTCAATGATAAAGAAAAACCTTTCTAAACAAACATTGAAAAAAATTTCAGCCAAAGGAGGAAGAAGTATATAGAGACACTGGTCAATTGAGCATCAAACATTTTAGAACACAACAGAAAACATAACTGAATCAAATTGCAAAGTCAATTTCAAGGGAATTTGGTCCCTTTCAGGAGCCAACACAGTCTCCAAGGGGAGACAGTGCTCTGCAAAGCACTGTGCCCTGACTAAGGGTGCATTGGGCGCAGTAGGCAAGGAAAAATACTATTGTTTAGCTCACTGTATTTGCAAATTAAGGTCTGAAAAAGTCTAATATTTATGTGTAACAGCTACTGGGTGGATAATCAAAGAAAATGAGAGACTAAAACACCTAAAACCAAGAGAAATTATACGGATAAATACTACTGTTTGTTGGGCCAGAATTGTAATCTATAGATAAATTATGCTTCCCTAGACAGATGTTAGTCTAGAACAACAGGTGAAAGACTATACTACCATTTCTCCTAACTCATAACATATACACAGAGAGGATTGGATGCTTACTTGTTTCAGTCGCTTCCAAATGACTCCTTTTGTCGCTTCTGCTACAGCGTCAAATTCAAGTGGTTTGTTGGCTGAATGCTTCTTGCAAGAAAGAACACTGAAAAAACAGAAGATGCAATAATATAGATATCTATTCAAACTAGTTAGCTAAATCAGTTAAGCATAAACTACATTCATCAACCAAGATCTTACAATATGGAAAATCAAAGTTAACATAGATGCATGTAGGGGAAAACAAGAAGTACTCTTTATTGATGATAGAAGGAGATGTTACAACCTAGTGACTGATTTGGAGTGACCTTCTAGCATAGTTCCCAAGTCTCATTTGAACATAAATATCTCCAGCAACAGCTCTACAAACCAAGCTCTCAATTGAAAATTCTCCAGCATTTCTCTACTCAAAATTTTCCTTCTCAAACACTTAGATCTGTGTTCAATTTATAGATGAACTGTAGGTTGTTTTGCAATCAATGGATTTCCAAAAATAGGCAAGACATGTTTCCATTCATGTAGATGTCAAATGGACACTTGGATCCGAAGCTTGACACATGTGAACTCTTCTAGAAGGCACTGGCCAAGTGGAGATTCTGGAACAATGAGAATTTCACTCCCAATGTGACCAACGCACCTGTGAATGTCGGGAAGTGCTTTGCAGAGCAACCTTGAATGGGGCTACCTACATATGCAATGCACTTAGGCCCCTTAGAGCCTGCATTGGTGAGCTCTCATATGCTATACAATAAGCTTCAAACCATGGAAATTATTGCTTGATGAAAGTATTGCTTGATCTTTCTTGTTTCTTGTATTAGGGAATGTAGCAACTGAAATGATAGGGAATGATAGACCCTTGATAATTGGTCCTAGAGATGATTCCCAGTTAACCAGGTCATTAAGAATGGTGCCCAAATTGACCTATAACAATTGTCCCCTAAAGCATGAGATCCAAATAATAAGAACATTTGATTGAGATGATTTACACTATGATGAGCCTGGAAACGAAGTGGAATGGTCACTTGCATCAATATTACAATACATTACATCATGATATATCCTTTATTGATCATAATTTCCAAGGGTAGGCATGCCCATATTCAGCACATAAAACAATCTAATAACATGTACATAATTCAGAAAGTCGTCTACATTGGAATGTTGCCCAGATGCAGACATGCCTACAGATATAGGCCCATGTTTGGATGACAATATTTATGTAAGGTCACCGTATAGATGATGTGTACAAAAATCCTGAAATAGAAGCCCGGATGGATGAAACTAGATCCGGGGTCTTCTTATCTCGTTCACTCGATCATTCAGGTAGAAGTCTAGCCATGCAAATATATGATTTGTCATCGAACATGGAAATACATCGTTTGATTACCAGTCAATGATGTGAGATGTTAAAAAATGCGAGAGAACCACCATTAATGTCAATGGCCCTCAAGGTACTGCAATACATTTCGTAAGGCGTGAATAAATGATTTTATGTTGAACGGCAAACAAAATATTTCGGTCAAAGGTCCGGAAGAGAGGATCTTGTCGATGTTGTAACAAGCCTCATGGTACTAGAATGTGATGTTTCTAAGTGAACTTCTTGAATATTGATTTGTAGTCGACAGGAAGTCACCTTATTGCAAAACAAGAGTTACTGATTTCGGAGACAAGGATATGACTTGATATAGAAATTTTCAGGGATGACAGTCATGAAAATGAAGGTTTACGAGTATTGCAGATGGATGAGTTTTTAATCACTGGATGACTTTTCTTGAACATATCGGCGACACTGTGATGAGTTGGCAGCATTGACCTAAATTCAAAGTGAAGGTATGATGAACCATAGGTGTGAATGAACCGTCAAGATGATTACCCAACCCAAACAGTCACGGACATGGAGTGAAAGAAGTGTCATGTTCAAGAGTGACTTGCTACCAAAAATAAACTTTACTTGCTTTTCCCAAATTTTCCTCGTCATTTGTCGACTAGTACCTCTTTATTTTTTAACAAGCTTGAGGAGGATAACATTTTATTGATATTTAATTCAACCCTTTGGGCGAATAAATTATCTCCATTTAATAATTTAACGAGTCTAGCGATGAATGAAACTCGATTCTTGCCATAATCGACAGGCCCGTCGCTATTTTATGTTTTAACGAGCTTAACGACAGTGATAGCCCGGTCCTTTTTCATATTTAGAGAGTCTGAAAAAGAGGACAAAAGAGAACTCCAAAAGTACTTTTTCGTAATTTTTCACTCAGATCCGGAAAAGTGTAAAATGATATCTGAGAGAACCTCTTTGGTCATGTTTAACCAAGGTATTCCTTTTTCGTAAATAATCCATCTCAGTCTGGAAAAGGGTTAAACTTATACTGAGTAGATATCAATTCATTTACTTTAACGAGCTCAAAATGACAAGTGCTCGACAATCATTTCACATTATCGGAGTCTGAAAAAAGCTAAAAGAAGACTCCAGGGGTTCCTTTTTTGTTGTTATCGAAGCTCGAAAAAGAGGTAAAAGTGTGCTTCAAATCCTTTTTCGTTTTTATCAAAGCTCGAAAAATAAGGAGAAAAAGTATGCTTTGTGGTCAAGTAATTCTTTGAATAAATTTGCACGACTAATCTGTTTTTCAGTTGTATTTCCTGTTCAAAACAACATGAAATGGATTAAAAATACCTGTTTCATGATAAAAACATAATAAAACTATAGTCATAGCAATAAATTTAACTTGCAAATAATTAAATGACTATAAAAAGTAGTTTCACTATTAATTTTTACCATTTCATAGTTACCATTTGCATTTTGGAGCTCTAAACCTGATTTCCCCCAAGAACTTCAGTCGTTGATTGCGGTCGTTTCTATGGACAGATTTCGTTACCATTTGATCTAGGTTAGTAGCATGAACCTCCTCTTTCTTTCAGTATTCATTTCATTACCATTCCTTGTAGTTTTTTATGGTTTTGAGGCCCCTAGGGTAAATTCTGCCCAAAATGAGGGCAACGCATCCCTGAATGTCGAAACCTGCATTGCATAACAGGTACAGTGAAGTGTACCTGCATGTGCAACGCACTGTCTCAGCCCAAGGAGTGCGTTGGGTGCAGTTGAAGTTTTTTATTTTCATGATGTTTCTAAATTTAGCCTAGTTTTTTGCAATGAATGGTATCTAATGGATCTTATGGTTGATTTTCAGGTTTCCATCGGATTATAATGACAATTACATGGAGAGAAAGAGAACATGAAGGAAAAGATATGATTTCCTTGAATGATTCGGGTACTGTAAGAGCCTTAAGAGATTGCGGGCTACTTAAGTACTTTAAATTGTCAGGAATGAGGCAACAAATAGAACTCTTGGAGTTCCTTATTCGAGCATGGGATCTGGCGATAAAGGAATTTCACATAAAAAATAAAGTGTTCTCCATAACAGTTGAAGATGTGTATTTTCTCACAGGTTTGTCGAGGAGAGGTTTGCCCATTTCTCTCACAGGGTCTACTGTTGGAGGAGAGAGAGTGAGGTATTATGTTATGCAGTATTGCTATCCAGGGTCAAAACTTAGAAAAGATGGAAAAATAAACATCTGGGATGTCAGGGATTTGCCTTTGAGAACCATCCTTTTCATGATCGCTAAACTTGCTGGCACCGTTACACTCCATGTAGCGAACAGGTCGTATATGCAGTATGCGCTAGAGTGCTTAGAGCCAATAGTCTTCAACTGGTCTGAAGCTGTTTTATCTCTGATAAAGGAACAACTGAATAAAGCAAAGGGAGGAAGGAAGAAAAATTTCAGCTATGGTTCCATCCTTATCTCCTTCGCTTTGGAACGAATTCCACTGATGCAGCCACAACTTGTAACATTGGATATATCTAGTCCTAGAGATCCTCGAATGTAGAGATGGGTAGAACTTATGGGTTGGCATGCAGGCCAATTGACCGTTGTGTTCTTGACTGCATTCTTCGCTTGGTTCCAGAGACAGATTGTCGCCATCGATGAGTATGCATACGCAGGCGTCGACTTCTGAGGAGATCCAGATCTAGTATTACCAGAAGGCGCTCAGTGGGGTGCAATGGGTAAGAATGATTCGATAAATTACGCGTCCCTAGATAGGTTTTAGTCTAGAACAATAGGTGAAAGACTATACTACCATTTCTCCTAACTCAGAACAGATACACAGAGAGGATTGGATGCTTACTTGTTTCAGTCGCTTCCAAATGACTCCTTCTGTCACTTCTGCTACAGCTTCAAATACAAGCGGTTTGTTGGCTGAATGCTTCCTGCAAGAAAGAACACTGAAACAACAGAAGATGCAATAATATAGATATCTTTTCAAGCTAGTTAGCTAAATCAGTTAAGCATAAACTACATTCATCAACCAAGATCTTACAATATGGAAAATCAAATTTAACATAGATGCATGTAGGGAAAAACAAGAAGTACTCTTTATTGATGATAGAAGGAGAGGTTACAACCTAGTGATTGATTTGGAGTGACCTTCCAACATAGTTCCCAAGTCTCATCACAGCATAAATCTCTCCAGCAGTAGCTCTACAACCCAAGCTCTCTATTGAAAATTCTCCAACATTTCTCTACTCAAATTATTCCTTCTCAAACACTTAGATCTGTGTTCAATTTATAGATGAACTGTAGACTGTTTTGCAATCAATAGCTTTCCAAAAATAGGCAAGACATGTTTCCATTAATGTAGATGTCAAATAGACACTTGGATCCGAAGCTTGACACATGTGAACTCTTCTAGAAGGCACTGGCCAAGTGGAGATTCCGGAACAATGAGAATTTTTCTCCCAATGTGACCAACACACCTGTGAATGTCGAGAAGTGCTTTGCAGAGCAGCCTTGCATGGGGCTACCTGCATATGCAATGCACTTATGCCCCTTAGAGCATAGGTTGGTGAGATCTCATATGCTATACAATAAGCTTCAAACCATGGAAGTTCTTGCTTGATGAAAGTCTTGCTTGATCTGTCTTGTTTCTTGTCTTAGGGCATGTAGCAACTGAAATTATAGGGAATGATAGACCCTTGATCATTGGTCCTGGAGATGATGCCTAGTTAACTAGGTCATTGGGAATGGTGCCCAAATTGACCTATATCAACACCAATCATAATCCATCACTGTCATGCTCCCGTCATGCTACACCATTAAATAAGGACATCCTATCATAATTATTTCTATACCACTTTTCCCCCCTTCTTCAGTCATTTCCACCCGATGTACACTTATGATAATTACCGATTCTGACCTTCGCATCACATACATTCATGATTGTTGCAATCTCTCTTCTTTTCTTGAGCTCCTAGGCCATGGACGCCCTTCTCTCATACAACCGTGATTACTGATTTCTGACCTCTTCCCTCGTATGCATTCATGATTGTTGCAATGTCTCTTGTACTTAAGGATGTGGAAACCCTTCTCTCGAGAGAGGGGGTGTAAATATCCATAATGAATAATCATGCAAATTCCCTGCATAACTTCCTTTGAATATGCTGATGGGACTAAAAGATAATTGCATTTACGATATGAGGTTACATACATTTATGACATAAGGTTGCAATTTCTTTTTCTCTCGCATGCAGTGTTTGTTTTAACCAACAGGGCCGGAAGAAACGTAGATAGAAGGAGAAATTAGTTCAAATAACACATCAGCCATGGGAGGGAATTCTCTCTGAAATGAACCCACAACCTTCCAAATCTCAGAAGCAGCTCGCACTATTCTCCATCAAGTTGGCTGGTTTTCATAACTACACAAACTGCAAGTGTTCAACGTAGAAATAGCAGTTGAATTCCTGAAAAACCTATGGGAAGGGCACACTACAGTTAGAGGAAGAATCATACCGGTCAACGATGAAATCATCGCGGAAGTCTTCGGACTATCAACAGAGGGATAAACATGGACCGAAAAACATATCCTCCTACGTGAAGCAAGCTTAGCATACTAGGACCCAGGAGAACCATTAGAACTGAAAAAAAAGGGGATTAACCCTGTGTCCTTACAACAACATTGGCAGGAATTTGCAATATTCATCCAAAGATACATTACATGTGATGGACGCCAGGACGTGGTAAAACCCCGACAACTTAAACTCTTAGCTGTTCTCAAATGAAAAATTTTAGTTAATTTGCCTTCTTTCTTGAATTCTGTATTACACGACACTGTTGTTCGAATTAGAAAAGCCAAAAACCTCCAAGCAGTCGTCAACCACCATGGCTTAATCAAATTAATCATCATTCACGAACTAGGAAAACAACAGACATCTTGGGACAACTTAGTTAATTCTGCTCTGCATGCCCCTGAGGAAAACACTGTCAGAACAAGAATTGAACTTCCTAGAATAAACATACGCAGGAAAGAAAGAGGGAAATGGGCCCATGCTTCGACCTCAGAACCAGGGAAACAAAGACGGTCGGAAAGGCTGCAATTATGGCAAGACACCTATGAATTTCCAGATGAGGCAGGACCATCCCATACACCACCTTCAAGCCCTCAAAACATGCCCTTACAAGACTATGGAGAAGAAATGGCTTGAGTTCTAGAGAAAATGAGGGAATCCAGTGAAATTAGAAGCCCATATGAACAAGTTGAGGAGCAAGGGGACCCGTTGAATTAATGTTCCACCACCACTAGGTCTGGCCACACTGAAATATTACCCCACTAGGATGAATGATAGGCTTTAAGGGTTTTATCTCCCTCGAGAGTGAATGGGTGAGTAGGAAAGATCAGACAGAAGGGATATCCGAATCTGGAAATTATTTGGCAGATACCGTTTCATTAGAACAAAACGCAAGCACAGAGATAGTGCCCCTAACACCTGAAGGGAAATTTATCTCACCCAGTCGGGACGTTAATGCAGAAATAAACTCTGGAGTAGAGGAAGGAAATATCATCACTGATAACCTTAGAACTAGCACCACCATTCCTGAAACTGAAGCCGCTGCTCCTCCATCCCCTACCAAAACCTTGCTATAAGAGAAATCAGCTGAAAATAAGTTAAGGAGAATGAGCAGGACCTGCAAGAGGTTGAGAAAGATGATAAATCATCTGAAGAAACAGTTGAAGGAAGCGAGCAAGGCTCTGAAGCCTAAGAAGGAATTGGTTACCATAGAAACCCAAACAGAGTTTGTCACCCAATTGGTAGAAACTGTTGAGATTTCTATACAGACTGACCTAGTGGAAACTGCTGAAGCTTTTGTGCAGAATATTCTAGGACTTACAGAAGATAAGGAAAATCAAATGGAGGAGACACCTGCCTACACTCCCCTAGTAGAAAAGGCTGCCAATCAAAAATTGCATAACGAATTAATTCAATCCCAACATGAATTGGCCCAATGCAGAAAAGAAGTAGTGCCCTTACAAGAACATCAGGCACTATTGAAGAAATTCAAAGACATTTTTGCAACTGAGGATGAAACATTTTCCCAACTTAAGGAAGAAAGGATGAAAGTAAAGAAAGCACAGGATCAGGTGGAACAAGATAAGAAGAAAACCAATATGGTTTTCTCTCTTTACTCTGATGTACTAACTTTCAAGGCACCAGCCACCCACTATGCTCTATTCTTAGTAGAACGATATTACTGTTGAAAATCAAGGCTTTCAGGGTAGGGAAGCCCACGAATTTTAAAACCATTAAGGAATTTTTCCAGTGTTGCAATGAGTAGGATGAGCAGGTCCAACATCTTCTGTGTGAATTATGTTTACACAATTTCTTTCTAGAGGAGGATAGGGATAGCAACCCCAACCCCTTCATAGGGGACGTTTAGTTCCAAGATTTCCTAGCTTTTGCCAAGAACCAGACTCAGTGGGCTAAAAACTAAAACACCTTTCAGAAGAGAGAGCATGGCTTAGACCTATGGGTTAAGGGGGAACCTACTAAACCCCTATACCTATTCACCTAGCATAAGAAATTCATGCAGAGGAAAGATCTCCAAACTGGGGCATATCCATAAGGATATAGTGCTGCATGGGCGGGATTACTTCCAGGACATTCAAGGAGAAGCATTAGCAGCAGCCAAATAGAGGTCGCTAGCCTCCACGAACAATGTGAAAAACAAAGAGCCATTTGGTTACAAGAACTTCAAAGCAACTGCTTCCATATTCCTTCTACATATCAATCTAATATTTAACATGGGCCCTACATGGATAGGGTGCGGATAAAGGTGTCCTCTCATTTGGTACCCCCCCAAGGACAATCATCATGATTATGAGTTGCCAGAGGGGGCACACGAACTACGCCTTTGAAAATATCAGACAGAGACATAGCTTCAGACTCTATAAAGAGGAGCTATACCTTGCATATTCTCTAACCCAGCTACACCTCAAGCATTTTTTTGCGTGAGGACCTGCAAATAGGTAAGAATGGGAGTATGTTGGGCTGAGAAGAAGGTACGTTTCATCCCATGTTTACCACGATTTTTAATGTACTTTTATGAATTTTCCCCTTATCTTAGCAATAGGTTAAAGGGAAATAACATAAAGCCAAGGCAGAATGAACTAATGAGAAAAGGAATGTTTAACAACGCAAAAACTGACTTGTCATATTTTTATTGATAGGGAAGCAAAGCGGCTGAACTACTGATTACCAAAAGACAACTGAAAAGGGAAGCAAACGGGATCATAATGTCTCCTATGGACCAATGAGAGATGGAGAGGCACATCCACGCTTGGAGTACTCAAATGACAGCCACGAAGCAACAGGGTCCCGTATGGAAAGGACCCGTTACTACTTTTGAATTCGCCTTTAAAAGGCCGAAGATGAACAATCTATAGATATATCTCTTCTATGTAATAGATAGATCGAGACAGAATCGTCAAGTTGTATTAATGTATTACTCTGTAGCTTAATAAAGAATCTGGAATTTTTGGAATAGACAATCTTTGAGTTTTCCTTAGCAGTAGACTTCTGGTGACTTTGGGCCCAACCCTGGGAGTTTCACTTCTACTTCCGTGCTATACGTTTGTTTACATAACTTGTGTTTCCAGTCATCTAGTGCATTTCAAAAGATATCATTTAATCGGTTAATTGTGAACATAAGGTGCCACAAATTTCTCTTTCATTAGACTAGTTCACCATTCATGCCTTCTTGCTTAAAATCAATGCTTTCAAAATTTTTTGGATGCTTTCATCATTTCCCAATGCTTTTCAAATCGTTTGATTAGTTTTAACACGACTGTTGTTCAATTATGCATGTAGTTAATGTTGGATCTTTTCATTATTGTTATGAGCGTTTGGTTGCTGTTTAATTCATAGGGATGTCATTAGTTGATTTAAAAGAGAATTCCATTGCAAAATTTAGAATAATCAATTGCTGTTCAATTTATTAGATTTTCTATTCCATTCATTATGATTGCTGTTCAATCCATCAACGCACGCTGTTCAATTGCAGTTTATTCTTTTTCAGTCTAGAATAGTTATTTATGCATAGGATTAGAACATAATAGTCAAAAGAATTCTATAATTCACTTCCAAATTGATTTGATTGAACTTCGAGAATTAGACAGTCTTCCTTATAATAATTTAGAGTAGTTTTCCTCTGATGTCACTTGCATAGACTGTGCTTACGCTCTTGAAATAACAAGACTTGACCCGGGTTGATAATTAAATGAGAAGTATTGAAGTTGCCTATAATAGTCACCTTTATGACCCAACAAACATTGTGTAGCATAATGTCCCATATTGCCACACCAGAAGCTTTTAATCTTTGAGACATCCTTCTTCCACCTCTATTTCTCCTACTGTCCCTTTTATGCAAGGGTTGCATTCTCATCCTCCTCCTTGGGCTTCATCCCACTGTTGCTGTTGTCATCAAGCTTGCACTTGCGTAAGTCTCTCCTCATCTCTTCCTACTGAAGATTTGCCCACATTCCTTCTGAGTTTGACAACTTATATCTGCCAAGGTTACTCTGGAAAAAGACTTGATATTCTTCGGACACTGAATTTAGAGCCATTTTGACTATCTTCATGGCCTGAGGAGCTGCTCCTACAACTTCTAGCTGATCTCGGACATCCTAAAGTTTTTCAAGGAACTGATCAATGCGTTATCCCTTCTACATCCTTGTAGTCCATATATTTCCCTCCAAGAACATCTTCCGCTACTTAGAAGAACCCTCATATAGCATGGCCAACGCATCCCACATTTACTTTTCAGTCCCTTTGCTGGAAATATGTGAGACAATGTGATCATTCACCCCGTCGAGGATCAACCGTTTGGCTTTTGTCATGTTCTTCTTGAAGGCTCTCAATGGTGCTGCATCTATAGTTTCAGCTACTGTACTATCGATGAAGGCTCTCAATGTTTCTGCATCTATAGTTTCAGCTACTGTACTATCGATGAAGGCCTTGAGCTCATGCTCATCCAAAAGGAAGGAGATCCTTGCTTTCCAGATTCATAGTTGAAGGCACCCTCCAAATGTTCCTGATCACGCAACCCACTGGCTTCCATCTCACCGAATCATATGATGAACTAATGCCTCTAACCCTCTGCGTAGCTGGCTCTACACACTCCCTACTGGAGCAAGCAAAATAAATCATGATCTCGCTGCTTCTGCATGGGAAATCAGAATTTATTGGGAAAGAAACTCTCTGAGGTCATAATTCCTCCAAATGTGTCTTCTTCTTCTCTCTTCTGACGCTTTCTGCAATACCAACTGCTGCTACAAGAAAACTACATCCCAACAGCTGCTGATTTGCCCTGAATTTACTGCGTTGTTCCCTATTCCTGTGAGCAATCACGAACTAGAAAGTCTTACCTCTTTGTTGACTCACTTAAAGAGAGAATTCCTCGCAAATCTTGCCCTTCCAGCTTAGATTGTGCAATCCCTTGGTGATTCAATCTGCTGCCTACGCAAATCTTCGTTCTCCCTCCTCTTCAACGTTGAATCCTTTTGGTCTGCTCTCTTGCTTCTCCTACACTGCTAAAGAAGATACGATACCATGTGAAAATTCCGCTACCTGGAATCCTACTACAACAACTGATGAGAATTATTCTATTTGTTAATTTTTGAAGAAATTATTTACTGTGTTTTACGGTAAATATTGAGACCCATACACTACAACCTTCACAAAATTAAACTGCAGAAAATAAATAAATGCACAAAAAATATCTAAGCAAGAATAAACAATAGAAAAACAACACTGTTATTTTTGCACTGAGTCCTCGGAAAAACCCAATGCGGGAAAATTGGTGCAGCAATTGAGGGTTTGTATTATTATGTAGTAATTTTGAATACAATATGGGATGCCTTATTGACCATCCACACAAAGAATCTGACTGAAAAATAGCTAGTGAAGATTACCTCACACTGACACTAGAAACCTTGACTAACCAAACATTGAGCTGATGAGCCCTATGTTGCCTCTGCGCAGATCTGCGTCACTCTACGTGGGGACTACGTCACATCTGCTTGCTGGATAGATAATGATCTCTGGCCCCTCCAGTATCACACCCCGACACTCCGGCACTAGATCTGACTAATCCTTAGTTGAATCTTGGATCTCCTCAAGGCTATAGCACTACCTCTGCGTGGCACTGTGTTGCATCTACTACGCTTCCTCTTCTGCATACTACCCTTTGTATTCTCTGCTATGTATTCCTGGCTCAAGAAATATCTCCAACAGGAAATTATCTTTGCCCCTCTCTACAAGAATCAACTCGATTGATCTTCTCCCTGAGCTACTCACTAACAAATTTCGATCTCTAGACCTTATCGGCGTGTTTTCCAAATTCCTCATCAAGCCCTTATTATAATATTCTCATTGAGACTTCAACGACCGAGATTAAATTGTTAATCAATGACTAAGATTAACTTGACTTGATCTCCGTCTTTTTCTAGAACATTCACACCCCGTTTTAATTAATATCCTTTAATTATTTTAATTTCCTAAGTTAAAACTTAGGGTCACATGAAAAATAATTAATTATTTTCATAAAACAAAATACGAGTGGAATTTCCAAAAAATATATCCAAGTTCTTTGGAATACATGTGCCTAAGCCTCTTTGAAAAATTTGAGACTTAGAGAACATCCGATGCTACTAGAAATCAACATTATTGACAAACAAATCTACTATTGAACTAGAAGGTGTATTAGAGAATATTCTTGTTTCATTAGACTCATGGGATCACCCAATTTATTTCTTGACATTAACACCTAAAATCAACTTGGAAGGTCATCCAATTAATTTTAGGAAGGCCATGGTTAGCCACAACTGTTGCATTTATTAGTTGTCAATTTGGAGATATGAATATTTCCAATGGAAATGCAACAAAAAATTTACTTTATATCATCCTACAAGAACAATCATTGAATTAGAAGATATCGAATGTGTAGAAATTATATAACATATGCATGTATATATCCAGATTCTTCTGATCTAACAATATTTATCTTCTTGCTAAATATAGAATCCTTCCACTGTAAATCTTTTGTGGAAATTTAAAACTCAATTGCAAACACATGAAGCAATAAAAAAAATCGCACATAACACAGTTGTTTAACGGGAAATACTGAAGCTAAAAACCCCAACTATCATATATTATGTATCATGGAGATCGTGCAACAATATCATACAAATATTAGTACATCAAGCTCTCAATACACTACAATTGTCACACACTAACATGAAGAAATCTGCAAATCCATGCACTATTTTCTTGCCACCTGATATCCTGCCTCCACTGCGCAATCCCTGTTGAAGAAGACCCTTGAATGAATTCGAATCTACCTTTCCTTGATTGCGCAATCCTCATTGGAAACTCCAATATGTGTGTGATGCAATCAATGCATCACTATAGTCACAACAGATAGTCCATCTTACCCTTTCACCTACCTCTCCACTGGGTCTCCACTGGAATTGACATGCATTGTAGTTAACTATTTTTTCTGTTCAGTTTTTAGTGAGTTAATAGTTGTGAATTAATTAATTAATTAATTCACTTAACTCTCACTAGTGTATCATTTAGTTAGACTAGATATAACTAGCTCAACTGAGTTTAACTCACTTAACTGAGTTAAACTAAATAACAACTCCATAAACTACTCTTCCAACTCTGTCATAACTTTGCCACTTCAGTTCTAACTAAGTCCTCATGCATGAGCCACCAATAAACCCTAGGAATTGCGTAATTCCTTCAGCCCACTGATTTTCCAAATCTGTATACTGAAATAAAGTGCTCCAAGAGAATAAGTTGATATTTAGAGTCTGATTATTATTAAGGGCTAATAATAATCAACACATCTATTTTTAGATCGATGATCTATAAATAGACTTCGCCCAATATTCTAAAAATAGAATTTCATCTATTTTTCCAACTTGACCAACCATCCACAAATAGCATCCTGCAACTTCTGAAATATGATCACCATGTCTAAAAATAGACATAGTCTAAAAATAGACTTGCACCTAAAAATAGCTTGTGAGCTCACTTAGTGAAGGTGACTGATTTTCACTAAGCTTCATCATCTTTTTGAATCTCAACAGAATGTATTGATGATACAAATGATGATGAAATATTGCAACCTATATTAACAATCTCACAAACCATGACTTTCGAACAAGATACTGTCAAAATTCAAATTACAAATTTGATTAATAATTATAACTTTCCTCAATATCTTGGGGAAGGTTTGTTATATTTTCGACAATCTTTTTTAGGAAAATTATACTATGGAAATTATTTTATTACAAGGTTCCATGCTATCAATTAATTCTATTACAAAATCTAACATGATTTTTGTAAATTTTTCTCTAGGAAAAACTTTAAATAATAATTCTAATATGGAAAATCCTCAACAATTACAATTAATACAAACGTTACAAAAACATACTACTGCATTTGCATGGGAATATGATGATATGCGAGACATAAATCCTAATACATGTATGCATCACATTTATATACAAGAGAATTCTAAGCCTATCAGGCAACCTCAAAGGCACATGAATCATATGTTAAGAGAAATTGTGAAGGAGGAATTACAAAATTTGTTATATATAAATTTCATATATCCAATTTTTGATGACTAGTGGTTATCACCATTAGTAATTGTGCCTAAAAATAATGGTAAGTGGCAAGTCTATATAGATTACGGAGAATTTAACGAAGCTACTTTGAAAGATCATTATCCTCTACCCTTCATTGATCAAGGTTTAGATACCTTAGCAAGAAAGAAAATTTTCTCTTTTCTTGATGGTTTTAGTGGATATAACCAATTACATATTGCATTAGAAGATCAAGGCAAGACAACATTTATTTGTCCATGGGGAACATATGATTACAAATTATTACCCTTTTGGTTATGTAATTCTCCCACCAATTTTCAATAAGAAGTTTTAGATATTTTTTCTAATCTAATCCATGATTGTGTAGAAGTGTGCTTGGATGGTTTTACATTCTATGGTAATACTATTGAAGAAGCCTTGGAAAACTTAGGAAATTTCTTTGAGTCATGAAAAATGGTGTGTTATTAAATAAATGAATTTTTTTAGGGTATCATATTTCAGGTGTAGGGTTCAATTTGATTCAACAAATATTGAGGTAATTTAAAAACTCTCAGTACCTAAAAGTTGAAAAGATGTAAGAAGTTTTCTTGGACATACTAGCTATTATAGAAGATTTACAAGAAATTTTACAAAGATAGCCTTGCCACTCTTTAAATTTCTTTTCAAAGATAGTAAATTTTATTGGAATACTTCATGTCAACTTGCTTTTGAAATTTGAAACTAAAGCTTTTAGAAGCACCTATTTTAAGGGGACCAAATTGGTCTCTTCCATATCATATTTCTACCGATGCTTCATATATTACTTTAAGAGTTGTCTTAGGAAAAAAAGAGCATCAAACTCCTTATGTTATTTATTAGGTAAGTAAAAAATTTACTCCTACATAATTAAATTACTTTGTAATAGAAAATGATTTTATTGCAACAGTTCATGCCATTAACAAGTTTGAACATTGTTAATTTTTTTTTTGTGGTTATCCCCTTTGTTTCTTTTTCCACGCGCTTTTCATCCCGATCTACTCTGCGCATAGGGTTTCTGGTGTTGCGGTAGGGTGGTGCCAGTCAGGGTGCCTTCCCTGGCTTGGGTTCGGCCCAATGGAGGATTCTCAGACCCCTCCCTCTCCTCCTCCTCCTCCTAAGGCTGAGGCCACTAAACAACTGATCGCTTCCCAACCAAAGAAGAAAAAAAAACTTGCCTCCAAGTTCATCAAGAGATTGGATGAAATCCGTTCGGTGAATCTCCTGCCTGAGGGTCCGATGAAGGTGGCTCTCTCCTTTGCAGATCACACGCTGGTTGGGAAATTCACAAGCTTATGAAATTCACCAAAAACTACGGAAGCCTGGATCATCTGAAACTGGAAGCCCCTCATTTCAAATAGCGTCACCTCTTACTTTCTGGGGTGGGGTTTCTTCCTGTTTGAATTCACCTCAAAGGAGGATAAGGACTTGATTTTCAGGAACAGACCCTATTTCATAGGTCCTTAAGGCATGTATTTAAATCTATAGACCCCAGACTTGGACCCCTCGGAGAATGTTTCATCTGCCGTTCCAGTCTAGGTCAGACTCCTGAACTTGCCGGTGCACTACTGGAACTGGGAATCAATGCACCAAATCGACAACACCCTTGGGAAATTCATAGATAGGGCTAACAAAAAAGATCAATATGATTGTGCCAAAATATGTGTGGAGGTTGACCTCAAAGTTGGGCTACCAGAAGCTATTAATCTAACGGTGGGAAACTGGTCCCATCTGCAAATCTTAGACTACGAACAACTGCAGTTCAAATGCTGCGGATGCCATGAGTATGGTCACTTTGCCAAGAACTGCCCCAAAAATGTAGGCCCAGAAAAGGAGAATGAAGAAAGATGGCAGCAAGGCAAGAAATCTAGAATGAGTCTTAGGCGAGGGCCGAATGGACAAGGAGCAGAGAAATGAAAAGGGAGTACAACACCCACGGGGAGCATTCCCAAAGCCAAACCCACCCAGAAAGGTCAAGAGAACAACTTTGCGGTCTTGAACTCAAAGATAGAGGAAGTCCAAGAAATTGACCCATGGGATGTGCAGAAGGATCTCCAAATGTAGGAAGCCCTCATACCACTTGTTGTGGCTCATTTTCATTTACCTTTGAAATATTTTTCAAAACACCAAAAAATCATATATTATAGAAAATGTAAAATTTTGTGTGTCATAGAAGAATTTTTATTTATATATTGGTACATTAACATTACATGATGAGATGTGAAGGTGGGTCAAGTTGGGATCATTCACGTGCAGAACAGTTCAAGAGTCGTACTGATGGGCATGTTCAGAGCATTTCACGTCGAACAGGGTCGATTCGGGCTCATTTGCAAGCTTAGGAGGGACTAGTGCGACAGGACACCGGATAAGCTCAGGAGGGTTACACTGTGGAGCAAAAAAACTAATTTCCTAAAGGCGGAGAAAGGGCACATTTTCCTTAAACACTTAAGAGTTTTGGAGGAGGTGCAAAGGAAAAAATAGAAAGGCGGGATCAAAGAGTAGAACTAGAGTGGGGAGATAGATGGCGGAGATTAAATCGCAATTCACAAATCACAAGTTTTAAAGAATAAGTGCAGAGGTAAATGTTAAATTCGTCGAAGTGCAATATGTGATGGCATGGCAAGATGATGTGGCAAGATGATGTGGAAGATGACATGGCCCTGACCCGCATACCGCATGTCGCAAGTTTTAAAAGTCAAGTGCAAAGGGTTTGAGTTATAATCACTGAACTGCGATATGCGATGCGGTAGGGCCTGATCGCATTCGCAAATTGCAAGTTTAAAAATATAGCACAAAGGGTTCATGTTAAATTCGTTGAAGTGCGATGTGTGATGCCAGGTGGGACCCAATCGCATAGCGCACATCGCAAGTCTTAAAAGATAATTTCTAAGGAAAATTTGAAAACAATGACATGTGAAGTGCAATGTCAAGCGGATGCAATGTGGTTTCAAAAGTGAATTCCAAAGGTCTTCAAATCCGGAGGTAAGGCATTCCTGTGTTAAATCGCATCGGAGGAAATAAGGAGGATTACAATGTAAAGCTGGTGAAATGCCTTGATAACGGAGGAAAACAAAACGCGGAAAAAGAACTCGGGTAAGTGACCCAACACAGATCAAAGGAGAAGAGGCAGAGTCGGGTAGCAGGTGATATGATTGACCGGGTTTGAAGCACAGGGGCATAGGCAGAGTCGGGCATAAGAGTGTATAGCGGCCCTATTGGGAGCATGATAGATGGGTCAATTCGGGCACTGAGGCGTCTTTACAGAGCTATGAAACCACTGCATCATAACCAGAAAGGACACCTCGACACTTCGGGAGGACACTTCAACAACATCAGATTCAGAAAAATGAACATGTTTCCAATTTTAATTTGTTTTCTCATGTATGATTGCATAAGTAATATTAAAAATTTAGGTAGTTGAATAGTTTCAAGAAGTTCAGGAGTTACGAACCACTGTGATGTATTTAAGTAGATAGAAATAAAGAAAATAGGTTTCCGAGTTTTGGACCTCTGGATGACTATTAATTTGGTGCTAAATTTTCTAAGAAATGAATGAAAGAAGGTCAAGTTTCCCACACCTGTTGATGTTGATATGTCTTTCCAGTTTTTCTCTGTGTTCATTCCTCTTTGAATGAAGTGAAGTAATGTAGAAACCGATCTCTTAATTACATCTATGAGTAAGAGTTACATCACCTTAATTTGTGCTCCTTCACTTCATCTCTTCTCTTTTCGCAAACTCCTGATGGAAATTTAAAGTAATAGATTTTGTGTTTACAACATATTATTTCGAGTTTCCTCTCCCTCCATGATTTCCTCCGAAGCTTACAAGTGATAGATTCTATGTATTCAACATATCATTTTGAGTTTCTCTTACAGTTATTCTTTTCATTTCATTCAAGTGTCAACATTTTATGCAATTATGAAGGCTTTCATTATATCAGATTGTTAAGGGTATTAAGTAATTAGATTCCAAAGGTCTTAAAAAGAGGCCATTTGATAGTGTAATTGTGACATAAATTTATAAAATGTCTTAAGCACTGATTCCTTACCACAACCAAGGAATTGTTTCTTGAGATACAACATTTTCTGGCGCCGTTGCGGGGGACGAAGAAACAAAGTTTATTTTCCCTGGGTTTTTCACATTATTTCCTCTGGTTGTTGAGTGAGGAGGAAATATTTGGCTATGTTTGTTATTTTCAAAATTTTGGCCTCCAAAAGGCCTCACACGAGGTCAGATATCTCACAGCAGATAGTCCCTTCTTTTCCAAATCTAGAAAGATTGGTTTCTAAAAAGGCTTAGAAACCCGAAACTCCTGTAATCCCTGATCTCGCATTGCCTGCTCCTAGTAGAAATTCTCATAACCCTTTATTTGAATATATTTCCAAGGAACTCCCTTTCTTGGAACAAGATAACCCTTCCACACCCATTTATTTTCAAGAACCTTAGTTAGAAGAACATTCTTTCGAGTCTGTTTCTTTTACCTCCACTCAAGCTCAACCAAATATATTTGCTAGTCCCTCTGCTATTTTCCATCAACCTACCTCCATATAATTTTTTCCTCCACCTACATAAACTTTCATAGTAGGATCATCAACCTCAACCACCCAAGGAGCAGTTAACCAAAGTTGTTAATATGGTAGCACCAAATTTCTTAACGGATAGATATGCACCACTAAATATTCCGAAACCAATGAATGCCATGCCTCAAGAATACCTCAAATTACTTCCTCATTTCACCAGAGAAGATGAAGTAACTGCCGAACAACATTTACCCTATTTTTTCACTTTTGCAGAGAATTTAAATGTAGAAAATCTTGATGTTGTGATGAGACTATTTGTGCAGTCTCTAAGTGGAGAGGCTAGGAAATGGTTTAAAGGTTTACCAAATGATTCCATAAATGACTAGGAAGAGTTAGAAACTCAATTCACTGAGATATGAGGAGAGAAGAGAGGTCATGGTTACTCATTAACAGAGTTTAATACAATTAAAATAAATCCTAATGAAAATATTTCTGAGTTTGTAAAAAGATTCAAAAAATTGTACAATAGTTTACCTACAGAGATGAAGCCTCCCCCTATGGGAGAAAAGGTAGTTTTGCTGGGGCTTTTGAAGTTGATTTTAGCTTTACATTGAGAGAGAGAAGAGCCCCAAATATTGAGTAGATACAGAGAGATGCTTTAGAGATTGAAGCTAATATGACTGTAGCTGGAAAGGCGAAAGGAAGACAACCAATCCAAGAGAAGTGGAAGACAAAATAAGAATCATCACAAGATCTAAGAATTGAAGATGTGACAAAGGCGATAAAAAATATGACTAAAAAGCTAGCTAAGATGGAACTGGAACATAAAAAATCCCAAAGGAAAGTACAACAAAACCGAGGGGGGTTTTAACCCTCAATTCAGAAGACATCCCCTACAAATTCTGCAGAGGGAAAGAAGAGATCAAAACCAGGTTCAAGCACCACAATATATAGAAGCAGCACCGGCAGAGCCAACAGACGATGACCAAAGGGAGGTCGAGGATCATGTATTTTCTATGTATATGATATAAGAGGATGAAGAGGAAGATTGTGAGGAAGAATATGCCGAAGCTAAAGTATCTTTTGATCAAGATGAAATGGATGAATACTGTAGGCAATTCATAGAGTTAATGCAATATGAGTTACATAAAAAGTATGATTTAAGGTCTAGAAAGAGATCTAGAGTGCAGGATAATGAAGGCGAACAACAAGGTTCCATTCCTCCTCCAATGGCGACTCCACAACAAAGGGACCCTCTGAAACAGGTCAGTAAGGGGAAACAACCTGTAAATTCACTTAATAGAACAAATGTGCAGCAGGGTGAATCTTCTTAGAACAAATCAGTTGACACTAATATCTTGGAGAGAGTTGTGCCTGTACCCGAATAAGCAGCAAGTTCTAGAAAGAGTGAAGAAGAACCTGACAGGAACGTTAATCAAACTCATGCTTTCAATTTGAAAAAAGAGTTGGAGAAGGTCAAAATTTAGGTGCCTCTTTAGAATTAGCCAAAATACTGACTCATGAAGAAAGAAATTTCAGAATTTATTAATCTCACATAGGTGGAAGACCTGAAGTGACACGGTGAAATTACAAGAATAAAATCCGTGAGTACCTTTGGTCCTCATTTAGAAGAAGTAATCCATACGTTCCACCCTTCTATATTTCTCATTGAGTCATGATTTTACTCTACATAATTGCATGTTGGACCTAGGAGCATCCCATAATCTCATGCCATTGTATACATTTATGAAAGAACTTAACTTCCAGTTACCAAAACTTATAGGGATCTGTATTCATTTGATTCCAAAAGGGTGAAATGTGTTGGGTTAATTAAATATGTGAAAGTGGATTTCGTTGTACAAATCCCAACAAAGAGCATAGTCATAAAAAAATTGGTTAGCTGACATCCTGCCATTCCTCAGAATGCTCTGTCAAGATCTTGGGAGAAAAGTTGGTAGGTGTACTAAAGAGGTGTACTAAAATTGGATTTCACTTATGCTATCATTCTAGTTTTAATGGGGAAAGAAAGGAGGTTGTACGAGGAGAAAAAAAAGTTTTTGAAGACTACCTCCACCAAGTGCGGAAA
This sequence comes from Pinus albicaulis, assembly GCA_034641835.2. Taxonomy (NCBI): domain Eukaryota; kingdom Viridiplantae; phylum Streptophyta; class Pinopsida; order Pinales; family Pinaceae; genus Pinus; species Pinus albicaulis. The sequence continues at coordinate 1,206,707,425 of CM076584.1, forward strand.
TTCCCCCATTTATAGTCGAAAGCAAAAGAACCTTTCTTTTTCTAAATAGCATGAAGATGTAGAGATTTCTTGAAGACACGGGGAAGAAAATCTCTTCGGCGGTTCTAAATCTTGCGAGCTACACTCAAGGAATATTTGGAAGTACTGCTTTGATGGTGCCTACACAAGGGAGGGCACGAGTCTTTGATTCTTGAAAGGATATCAGTGAAGGTAACCTCATGCCTTTCTATTTTTAAACTAAATTTGATTCAGCAAAATAATGTGGATAGTGAGGCCTTAATCTCAAGCCTTGAATTTTCAAAGCAGAGATGGAAGTTCAATTCATTTAAATTTTTTGTGACTCTAAATTGATTATAAGGAAGATTAAAAATCATTGTCAAACCAAGCATCCTAGATTGAGAACATATAGGAATGAAGTGTGGGATCCGGTAGAAAACTATTTTGAAGCATTCAATCTTCAATATATTCCAAGGGAGGAGAATAGATTGGCCGATTCTTTAGCAATTGCAGCCAGCACCTTCAAACCTCCAATAAATCCAAGGTTAAGGTATGAGATTGAAGTTAGGAATAGACCTTATATCCCTGATAATATGAAGCATTGGCAGGTGTTTGACGATGATGAACAGATAAGTCAGTTCCTGACCATGATTGGAAACTTTGAAGATGCTGATATAGACCAAGAGGAAGAACAAACAGAGCAGAAAGTAGAGATAAGAAACCTTAAGCAATCAATAGGTGAATATAAGATTATCCATATGGATGTGTTTTCCTCATTGTATGAAGACCTGAAAACATATGACAAAAGCATTATTCAACATAATATTCCATTGAAGGAAGGACTTAAACCACACAGACAAAAGCTCAGATAGATCAATATATTTTTGTTAGTTCCAATCGAAAAAGAAGTGAAGAAACTGTTGCAGGTGAAAATTATAGTCCCTCTTAGATATCTGGCCCCTGTAAGAAAGAAGAATGGAGAGATAAGACTGTGTGTAGACTTCAGGAACTTGAACCGAGCATCTCTAAAAGATAATTATCCTTTGCCAAAAATGGATTATGTCTTACAAAAGGTGACAGGAGCTCACAGGTTGTCTATGGTTGACGGATTTTCTGGATATAATCAGGTAGCAGTGGAAAAATAATATCAGAAGAAGACTGCTTTCACTACATCCTGGGGCACCTTCATGTACGCAAGGATGCCATTTGGCCTTATGAACGCAGGTGTAACATTTCAGAAGGCCATGGACATAGCCTGCATTGGTGACAGGTTGGTAGTTATATATATGGATGAAGTAACTATTTTCTTGTGGTTATATGATGAACACTTGGAGCATTTGTAATTTTTTTTCAAAAGTGCAGAAAGTTTGGTGTGTCATTAAATCCCAAGAAATATTTATTTACCTTAGGAGAAGGTAAATTATTGGGTCACATATTTTCTAAACAAGGAGTAAAGATTGACCCAGTAAGGGTGGAAGCCATTCAGACTATTCCTTTACCGAGAAGTAAGAAGGATATCCAGAGATTCCTGGGAAAAATAAACTTTTTGAGGAGGTTTATGCCCAATTATGCTAAGATTGTGAGAAGTATAACAGATATGTTGAAGAAAAATGCAGAAGTGAAATGGGATAAGGAAGCAAGGGATGCATTTTATAGAATAAAGGAAGCAATATAGGAAGCTCCAATTCTTATTATTCCATTCTATCAAAAAGCCTTTCAGGCATTCTCATTTGCATCCCCCACTACTATTGCTGCTGTGTTGTTGCAGAAAAATGAAGATAATAAGGAGAATCCAGTTTCATTTTTCGGTAAATTTATCAGAGAGGCTGAGCTCAAATACAATATTCTGGAGAAACAATGTCGACCCCTCGGAGGATGTTCCATCTACCATTCCAGTCTGGGTCAGACTCTCGAACTTGCCGGTGCATTGCTGGAACTGGGAATCATTGAATTAAATAGACAATGCCCTTGGGAAATTCATAGACAGGGCCAACAATAAATATAAATATGACTATGCCAGAATCTGTGTGGAGGTTGACCTCGAAGTTGGGCTGCCAGAATCTATTAAGCTAACGGTGGGAAACTAGTCCCATCTGCAAAAATTAGACTACGAACAACTGCCATTCAAATGTCGTGGATGCCATGAGTATGGCCACTTTGCCAAGAAATGCCCAAAAAATGCAGGCCCAAAAAAGGAGAAGGAATAAGGATGGAAAAAAGCCAAGAAATCTAGAATGATTCTTAGGCCAGTGCCAAATGGACAAGGAGCGGAGAAAGGAAAAGGGAGTACAACACCCACGGGGAGCATTCCCAAAGCCAAACCCACCCAGAAAGGTCAAGAGAACAACTTTGTGGTCTTGAACACAGAGATAGAGGAAGTCCAAGAAATGGACCCACGAAACGTGCGGAAGGATCTCTAAATGCAGGAAGCCCTCGTACCACTTGTTGTGGCTCATTTGCATTTACCTTTGAAATATTTTTCAAAACACCAAAAAAACATATATCATAGAAAATGTAAAATTTTGTGTGTCATAGAAGAATTTTGATTTATATATTGGTACATTAACATTACATGATGATATGTGAAGGTGGGTCGAGTCAGGCTCATTCACGTGTAGAAAATTTCAAGAGCTAGACCGATGGGTGCGTTCAGAGCATTGCACACCGAATAGGGTCGAGTCGGGCTCATTCACAAGCTCAAGAGAGACCAACGTGACTAGACACTGGATAAGCTCAGGAGGGTTACACCATGGAGCAAACAAAATAATTTCCCAAAGGTGAAGAAAGGGCGCATTTCCCTTAAACACTTAAGATTTTTGGAGGAGGCGCAAAGGGAAAAATGGACGATCGGGATCAAAGTGCAAAACTAGAGCGGGGAGATAGACGACAAAGATTAAATTGCAAATAACAAATCACAAATTTTAAAGAATAAGTGCGGAGGTAAATGTTAAATTTGCCGAAGTGTGATATGCGATGGCATGGAAAGATGATGTGGCAGATGACGTGGCCTTGGCCCGCATACCGCACGTTGCAAGTTTTAAATTTCAAGTGCAAAGTGTTTTAGTTATAATCGCCGAAGTGGGATATGCGATGCGGTGGGGCCCGATTGCATTCGCAAATCGCAAGTTTTAAAAGATAGTGCAAAGGGTTCATGTTAAAGTCGTAGAAGTGCGATGTGCGACGCCAGGTGGGACCCGATTGCATAACGCACATTGCAAGTCTTAGAAGATAAGTGCTAAGGAAAATTTGAAAACAATGGCATGAAAAGTGTGATGTTCGGCGGATGCGATGTGGTTTCAAAAGCGAACTCCAAAGGTCTTCAAATTTGGAGGTAAGCCATTCATGTGTTAAATCGCATCAGAGGAAAGAAGGAGGATTACAACTTAAAGCCGGTTAAACTCCTTGATAATGGAGGAAAGAAGAACGCGACATAATATCTTGGGTAAGTGACCCAATGCAGATCAAAGGAGAAGAGGAAAAGTCGGGTAGCAGGTGATTTTATTGACCGTGTTTGAAGCATAGGGGCATAGGCAGATTCGGGCAGAAGAGCGTATAACGGCCCTATTGGGAACATGATAGATGGGTCAAGTCAGGCACTGAGGCGTCGTTACAGAGCTGTACAACCATTGCATCATAACCAAAAAGGACACCTCGACACTTTGGGAGGATGCTTCAGCAACATCAGATTCAACAAAATGAACATATTTCCAGTTTTAATTTGTTTTCTCAAGTATGATTGCATAAGTAATATTAACAGTTTAGGTAGTCGAATATTTTCAAGAAGTTCAGGAGTTACAAACCACTATGATGTATTTAAGTAGATAGAAATAAAGAAAAGAGGTTTCCAAGTTTTGGACCTCTGGATGACTATTAATTTGGTACTGAATTTTTTGAGAAATGAATGAAAGAAGATCAAGTTTCCTGCACCTGTTGATGTTGATATGTCTTTCCAGTTTTTCTCTGTGTTCATTCCTCTTTGAATGAAGTGAAGTAATGTAGTAGTCGGTCTCTTAATTACATCTGTGAGTAAGAGTTAAATCACCTTAATTTGTGCTCCTTCACTTCATCTCTTCTCTTTTCTCAAACTCCTGATGGAACTTTAAAGTAATAGATTTTGTGTTTACAGCATATTATTTCGTATTTCCTCTCTCTCCATGATTTCCTCTGAAGCTTAAAAGTGATAGATTCTGTGTTTTCAACATATAATTTTGAGTTTCTCTTCTAGTTCTTCTTTTCATTTCATTCAAGTATCAACATTTTATGGCATTGTGAAGGCTTTCATTATATCAAATTATTGAGGGTATTAATTAATTAGATTCCAAAGGTGTTAAACAGAGGCCATTTGATATTGTAATTGTGACATACATTTATAAATTTTCTTAAGCACTCATTCCTTACCACAACCAAGGAATTGTTTCTTGAGATACAACACCACTAAAGAGTGGTGATCCTCCTGGAGAAACCCCAAAAGAGAAAGAGCCTGTCTCTGAGGGTGAGGACCTAGATTCAGAGGAGTCGAAGGAAGAGGGAGAAATTGGGGATTCCCAAGTTTCGATCAAAATATCCACTAGGGGAAGGAAATATTCCAGGGAAAAAAGAGAACAAGAAACCTACAAGGATAAGCTGCAGGGGAGCCAACCGACCCTAGAAAATATGTTGGCAAGAAACACCAAGGAAAACAAAAATCAAAGCCAAGGCTCTAAGGGAGCCCTCTCAGCTCAAAAAAGGAAGTAATGAAGATCGTCTCTTGGAACTGCAGAGGGATGGGGAGAAACCTAAAATATGAAGCAATGAAAAGTCTAACAAGGTTGGAAAGGCTAGACATTCTTCTCATCCGGGAGACCAAAATGGAGGAAAGGGATTTTCTCCACAAAAGCAAACAATTCTTGGGAAAAGGAGGAGGTATTGCTGTCTGCTCTAGAGGCATCTCAGGAGGGCTGGGAATTCTATGGAACGAGACATGCCTTGAGAAAATCCAGGTTAAACTCAACTCAAAATGGATTTTTACTCATTTTATGTGTCTCCATTCCAAAGAGATAGTGATTCTTTTCAATATTTATGCCCTGGTCAACCTAGGAGACAAAAAAAATTGTTGGGATTCCATTAGGGACCTAGCAAATGAGATTCAAATGGATAATTTCATTCTCGCTGGAGACATGAACATTAATTTAAGCCAGGGGGAGAAGAGAGGGGGCAACATTGTAAGGGATCCAACCAAAAAATGGGGGGAAGAACTCATTTAGGACTGGGACCTATTGGCCATTAAACCAGTCAAGGAAAAATATAAATGGACCAATAGAAGAACGGGTCCAGGTCACATTGCTACAAGGTTAGATCGCTTTCTCATCTAGAGTTCCTTCTTACTTCTAGGTCTTGATTTTAGTTCTACTATTCTTTCTTCGTCGGTCTCCGATCATAAGCCCATCAGGCTTGAGATGAAGCCGCATATGAATTTGGGGCCTATTCCCTTAAATTTCAGTGCTCTTTGGGTGCAGCACCTTGAATTTTCGGACAGATTTGAGGAAGTCTAGAGACTCCCTATCAGTGGATCCCCCTTCTTTGTGTGGGAAGAAAAGCAGAGGAGAGTGACGAGGGCACTCAAAATATGGGCTAAAGCACTCCCTTCTACGACTGAGTCAAGGCGGGATGCCAAGACTGCTTGGAGAGTCATCAAAAACAAATGGATGATATAGACATCTAAAATGACAACTTAACCTTGGAAGAGGAGCTCTAGGTTAACCTTCATAAGGTTTGAATCCGAGAGGATGAATTTTGGAGAATTAAATCTCGTAGTCTGTGGCTTCAAGTTGGGGACAGGAATACCTCCTTCTTCCATAAGCAGAGTCAAGCCAGAAGAAGCTTCAATTCTATAGTGGAGATAACCTTAGGAGATCAAACCTTCTCTGACTTTTCCAGCACAAAAAAAGCTGCCCACCAACACTTCAAAGATTTGTACACAAAGGATAAGAAAGCGAGTCATAGCTCTAATATGCTCAAGCTTGTCACCCTAAAGGTCATTTCCCAAATGGACGTTATGTTGACTGCTACTATCACCATCAATGAAATCAAGTAGGCTCTTGATGAAATGGATTCGGACAAGGCTCCTGGTCTGGATGGGTTCACTACTCGATTCATTAAAACTTGTTGGAACATTGTTAAAAAGGACCTTTACAAAATGATTTTAAAGTCTCAGACCTGCCATAATGTTGGGGAACAAAAACTTAGCCTTCTTGGCCCTTATACCTAAATATAAGGGAGCCAATACCTTCAAAATATTTAGGCCTATTTCTCTTTGCAACATTGGATACAAGCTCACCACTAAAGTCGTGGAAAACAGACTGAAATGCCTTCTTCCGGAACTCATTCCTAATAATAAAGGGGGATTTGTCAAAGGCAGACAACTAAATGATAATTTCATCCTACTTCAGGAAGTGACCCATTCGAGCATCCAAATACGAGAAAAAGGCATGGCTGTCAAGTTGGATCTGGCTAGTGCGTTTGACAGAGTAAGGCACAAATTTCTCTTTAGGGTTATAATTTGGGTTTGATTGTTGTTTTATAAGCTGGGTCAAGGCCTGCATTGCAGAACCATGGATTTCCCCTCTTGTGAATGGGTGTGTTGCTGACTTCTTCAAGGCGAGTCGGGGGATAAAGCAGGGATGCCCTCTCTGCCCCCTCTTCTTTGTCATTCAAGCCTCTGTCCTTAATTTCATGCTAGAGAAAATATGAGTCGATCAAGAGCTTATGGGTCTCAGAATCGTCATGGGAGTCAGAGACATCAACCATGCTCTCTTCGCTGATGACTCCCTCTTGCTAGGGGGTGCTTCCTCTAACTCGGCCTCCCACTTCAAGCTTGACCTTGATCGCTATTTCTTCGATTCTGGGAGTGAACTTAACATGGGAAAATGGTACATTTATGCTTGGAACCTTTATGGACTCGAGCTAAGCACGATCAATAGGATATTTGGCTTCAAAGATCCACGAAATGGGTGTCCTTTAAATACCCTGGATTGCCAATATTCCAAGGTTTCCCGATTGGGGGGGACTGGTATCCCTTGTTGGACAAATTCAAGCTCAAAATGCAAGCACGGGGCACGTCGTCACTAAACTTGGCAGGTAAGACTGTTCTCATTATGTCAGTCCTTAATGGTCTTCCAATATTTTAGAGCTTCGTTCTGTTGGCTCTGGTGGGCATTCTTCGCAATATGGAACAATCAATTCGCTCTTTTTCCTAGAACGGACGGAATAATAACGCTAAGAGAATTTCGCTGGTCAACTGGGATAAAGTTGCTATGCCGCTACTGGAAGGTGGCCTTCACATAAAATACCTCAGGGAGCACCATATCACTTTGGGAGCCAAGATTTTATGGCGGCAGGTCACAAGGAATCCGGGATGGGCACAGATTACCTTGTGGAAAAAATATAGTTATGGAAATCGACTTCGCAGCCTGGAGAATTTTTGAGCTAATATTCATGGCTCCCCGATCCATCAGCTATGCAAGCTCGCTCTCCCACTGCTGCATGACTGCTTGTTCTAGATTCCGGGAAATGGGAAGCGAATCATATTGTGGGAGGACTAAATCATGAACGCATAAGTGATTGAGGATGATCCCAATTTGAAACAGCTAAAGGCATGGATGATTGCAGAGGGTCGTCTCACAATGTGGGACATATCTGAGTGGGACAACAACAACTGGGCAGGGTGGCAAAAGATGGATATGCCTTCTCATTTGGAGCAAGCATGGGCTAAATTCATGGTTGCGTTGGCTGGTAAAGCCCCTCTAAACGCAAGAAAGAAAGACAAAAGGGGCTATGGGTCTACGACGGGCTGATACTTCGTGGCACAAGGCTATAGGTGCATTAAGGCCATCCCCACTGTCCCCTGCAACCTGGCGATTTGGAAAGGGATTTAACATTTTAAAAGCATTCCGAAGATTGACATTTTCACTTGGCAACTGGGGCACAACAACATCCTTACAGCTGAAAACCTGCAACATCATGGATTCCACTACCCCTCTCAGTGCCCGCTCTGTCAACAACAGGAGGAAACTTTGACCCACATCTTCCTCGAGTGCCTCTACACTCGGGACATATGGAATGGAATCTTGCTGCTTCGGGACAACATCCTCACCCTCCCAATCTCCATCACGTGTTTTCTGTCTAATTGGGAAGGCCTGTTTCCTACGTCCTTCCCCTAAAGAGGCTAGCCAACGAGGGATGGATGATTATCCCAAAGCTCATTTTTTGGAATATTTGGCTTAAAAGAAACAATCGGATATTTCAAGAGAAGGCACTAAGCCAGCAACAAACCAATATGAAATCATGAACTTATTTAAAGAAATAATGCATGACAAGGTGAACCAGAAGCAAGATGGTAGCTTAAACCAGCAAGATAGGGATTAGTGTCAGCATTTGGGGTTGAACCTTTCCACTGGACGCAATATGGAGAAGTGCAGAGTGTTATCACCATAATTTTTTTTTCGAAACTTGGACAGTTTACATCATTTCTAGTTTTGGTCTTAGATAGGTGTTATGGTCATCTTATGTTTTAAAGGGTAGGTGATAGGGTTAGAGTTTTAAAGTCTCATTTTTGTGTCCAAATAAAGCTTGAACAACTTCATTCATGTTTCAAAGGTCATACAACCCTCTTTAGAAGTCAAATTTAAAACCATTTAAAAAAAAAATTGAATTAGCCATGAAACCACATTTTCGTAGTGTAGACAGTGTAAAAAGTTTGTTTTGCACTATGAAAACGCTACTATTTTCGTAGCGCAAAACCCTGAAATTGAACTAAACGCGCTACGAAATCGCGGATTTGTAGCAAGTCTTATAAAATAAAAAAATCAGCCAGATTCCTTTATTTTTTCATCATTAGGTGTCAGTTAGGAGTCATTTCTAAGGCATGCAACCATTCAATTTCATCATTTCGAATATAGGGGTCATCATGATAGGTAATTTCAAATTCGAAAGGATTGACGGGTTTCTTAGTGCAGTTTGCATGCAAACTCCCAAGAAAATTTTCTTTGAATGCTAAGCTCATGGTAATTTATTACCAAAGCTTCTCTCATCGATTTTTCAAGTGAGGTTGATCACCATTAGCAAGCGAGGCTGACTACTAATGGCAAGCGAGGCTGATAAACAAAAATTCAAGCGAGGATGATTTGTTACAGTAATTCAGAGTCAATGATGATAGAAGAAAGGAAAACAGGTCTGGTCATTCTTTGAGAACAGAGCCTGAAAGCACAAAAGCTCTTGTCAAAGATAAGTCAGTTATGGAAGCTTTCAAGAAAACAGGGTGTTGGAGATTTTGTGAAAAATTGCAAGGAGGACACAGTCAAGTGTTAAAGGAATTTTATCTTCATTTCACTGGTTCAAATACAAAGGTTGGAATTCTAAATTTGGCAGTAACCCCTGAGATCATAGCTTTGGTGACAAAGATTCCTAGGGGGCAAGATAGATGGTTCAAAAATTTCAAATTTGATATGGAACCATGTAAGGTATTTTTGAAGCCATAGTTTGCAGAAACAGATTTAACCAAGGCAACTCCAAGGAATTACATCAAGGAAATCTATGCCAACTTTCTCTTTAGCATTCAAAGGTATTTTACCTGTGAGGGTAGATATCATAAAGTGTATTCATATCATTTAAAACTCCTATTGAATTTTACTGGCATGATTTATTTATATTTGCCTTTTTTCCTGTATCGAAGTATAGCTAAGATGGCAGATAAAGTGCAATTGAAAACTCAAGGATGTGAAACTTCCATTTTCCATCATGGCCTGATTAAACTAATAGTTTTACATGAACTTAAAAATATCCACAGAGAATGGTATTCTTTTTTTTTTTAATGTGGTTTTGGAGTGTAAAACCAAGGTGCAAGCATGAGTCCTAAGGCTAAAGAAACCCCACTAGTAGAAACCAGTAAGCCTGTAGTGACCAGGTCAAAAATATTTGTCAAGATGAAACCAAGAAAGAAAGTGAAAGAGAAAGTGAGTAAAGCTTCAGTGGTTAGTATTGAGACTCCTCAACCTACAAAAGAAAAGATAGCTGAAGTTATAGAAATGACACAAGAATAGTCAGTTGATAAACCAGTTCAAAGGAGATTGACTGGAAGTCAAATTGCAAAGGAGAAAGGTAAATCAGTGATCTCAGAAGAAAGTCCAAGCTTAAAGGGAAACTTAAATGATATTTTGGAAGCCATTGCTATTGAAGAAACCCCTTTGTTACAGGCAGATTTCATAAAATTTGATGAAGGAAAACCTAATAAGATGAAATCTTCTAAGAAACTGGAATTTGAGGATGAGGTTGCAACATTTGTGTTTAAGCCAAGAAAGCCTTTAACTAGGAAATCAAAAAATATGTAGGAGTCCAATGATGAATTAGGAGAAATAAAGGAGGCTTCCACTGTTCAGGAAGAGTTCATAGACCTTTCATCACCAATTCCTGAAGGTGACAAAGACAGAGTACTCTCCACTCAGACAGAAACAACCAGCTATGAAGAAATGGAACAAAAGTTGAAATCAAAAAATTATGAAATTTCTAGACTAAGGAAAAGAGCAAGGAGGCATGCTGCTGAAAAGAAAAATTTTAAGAGGACAAAGGCTCTATGGGAACATGAGAAGATTTCTAAACTAGAAATAATAACCAGTGAAGCCCAATACTTTACTTGGATTGTTCTTACAATTAAGGAGAATAGATATGTGAGAATGATGAATGCTCAGTTAAGGGCCAACAACAGGAAACTAAAGAGGCAGATTGAAGACCTAGAAATACAGTTGCAGCAAAAATGAAAAAGGGAAAAAATGGTAAATCCTTGAATCAGTTTTGGCATGAAGATCAAGATCTTTTTGAAGAAGAACATATCAATTAAAGCTTTTTGTTGTTGATATAAATCCTTAAAAATATCTTAAATATCTCAAAAACTGTAGATTTTTGAAAAAAATGTGTTAAAGGAGTACACACAGCAGTTTTGTAGCGTGCTACGAAACTGCTGAAGGTGATGTTTTTGCATTTTTGAATGAAATTTGGAGGTAAGGACTGCTAGTATTCAAATTTTAGCATTGTGAATGGAATGAGCAAGGTCATAAAAGAAGTTCCAGGTTGAAAAACAAGGAAAATAATGGTCAAAGAAATGTTTTTACAGTGTTATAAAAGCTGCGCTATGAAAACAGGTTATTTTCGTAGCACAATCATATTCCCTCTCCTTTTCATTTTTTTCGAAGGCTTATTCTTGCACAGGTGGAAGGATTGAAGAGTTTATGGGATGTTAACACGTGTTACATATACAATATAGTCATCAAGGCTAGTAAAGATGTTTGAAGACAAGCATTGAGGTAAGGGCTAAAATTCAGCAAACTCTGTCTCCTGTTTTCTAGGGCAGATAAGTCATGAATCAGCAGGGTTCACCACAAAGCTAGAGGCATCATAAAGGTCGAAGACATGGATTAGCAGTTGTCAAAGAGGGTATCTAAATTTTGGATAAGGTTGTTTGAGACATGTAAAGGATTTTCACTCCTATTTGTATTAGAACTCCTAGAAGGCAGTTAACTACCAGTTTGTAATTAAGAGTTGGTTTTAGGAGTAGAGAGGTGTCAATTTTAGAAATTTGAATTCTCCCAATGATGGATTATGGAATCCAAGAAATGTAAAGACTCTATATGAAGCAAGAGGTCGAATTCCTCAAGGTTGGAATTTTTCATTAGAAAAGCAACTGTGTTACTGTGCGTTACTGTGTTGCTTCAACCTAATATAGAGATTTGTTTGACTACTCAAGATTCACAAGGAGTTTAATGTGTATCATCTTTCCATGGCCTTTTCCATTACCTACTTGTAGTAGTATTTGTATGTGTTACCTATAATTCATTTGACAATGCTCTAAATTCCTTCACATGCAAATAGACTATGTTTTATCACTGTGTGACTGTTTTTCTCATAGACTTAGACTCCAAGTGCCTTGACTTCCATGTTTGACAGATTATGATGTTTTGTTGAAAAATATATTGACTCCATGGCCCAATAAGTGTTTGCTAATATTTGATTCAACCAGTTATACATTTTTATACTTTTATTCCTAGAGTTAGCCATCTAATCATTAATCAAAAATCTTAAACCTATTGAGAGAGCCCTCTCAGGTTGAGGAGGCTAAGCCTCAGCCAAAATATTGGTTTGAAAGAGTTACTCAGATTCTACTTGATGAGCATCCTATCAGGGTCAGATTTTGTGATAACATTTTGGTGCATCTGCTGGGAGCTTGAAGATTATTCATTCCCGAAATCAGGAAAGCTGAAATTTTGAAGGTAGCAGGAGCTCAGAAAGTTTTTCGAGTCTGCATCTACCTCGGTGACTCCATACATTTTCAAAAGTTTAAAGGTGGCTTCGAGAAGGAGATACACACGGAGCAACCCTGATCCCCATCCACCTACCATTGTGGACAATCCAAACACTATTTCAAGAGGCAGTCTAAGAATTTCAGAAATATTAGGTACTCCATCTCATTCGAAATATTTATCCTCTGAAATATTAAGAAGTCTTGAAGACAAAAGAGTTGATGATAAAATTCATGAAGTGTTGTTTAGATCAGAAAATGAAAATGAATTCATTGATATTATCTTAGACTTGAAAAAGAGAGGAATTGATACTTCAGCCCTAGTAACACAAGAAGACAAAGAGGAATTTTGGGAAGCTGTTACCTCTGAGCTGTTGTTAGAAAAAGAGTCTCTAGATAAACTTAAAGAACTTGACCCTTTCGAAGTCTTACTGAAATCCAAAGTTGGTTTGCCCCTTCCAAATTGGAGCTCAATTATTAGTGGCTTGCAGAAACCAAGTAGTCCTCCTCATATCAGTTCTTCATCTTCTGTTTCTGCTATTCCTCAAACTACTGTTCATCCTTCAAGCATGACTGCTCCTGCTAGGTATGCACCACTTGTACTCCCTGCTGTTTTGCATGACCTTCCTAGTAAATATGCTCCTAGGATCCCTACTTGGGCTAGTGATGAAGAAATCACGGCAGAGGAATATTTTGATAGATTTAATGATTTTATAGACAGGGAAGAAGTTGATGATGAAGATGTGAAATTAATTTTGTTTGCAGAAAGTTTTATTGGTGAAGTTAGAAAATGGTTTAAAGCCCTTGCACCAGGAAGCATTCGAAATTGGGATGAGTTTGAAGATAAATTTTTAAAGAAATGGGGAAACAGAACCAATCCAGTTCAAGAGCTTACTGAATATAACAGCCTTAGAAGGGTAGTTGACGAGTCTATCAAAAAAATTTCAAAGAGATTTAATAAATTTTTTAACTCAATTCCAGCTCATTTGAAACCCCCGAAAGCCTTAGCACAAATGAGGTATGTTGAAGCATTTGATTATGAATTTTCTATCTTGTTGAGAGAAAGAGAATCACCTACACTTTCTGAAATGCAAAGTGATGCAGTAAAGGTAGAGGTAAACATGATAGTTGCTAAAAAGTCAAAAATGGGAAAAACTAAATTGAAAGAAGAAGAGAAGCCTTCACTTCAACTTCTGAAGATAAATTTGATTCAATGATGAAAACCATGGAGAATTTGATGGATATGTTAGCTCTTGGAAACACTTCGGTTCCTCCTATGCAACATGAACCTCAATTTAGAAATCTTGAATTCAGGAGACCTCAAAACCAACAAAGGCCAAGAGAAAATAGAAATTAGCAGCCTGATCCTCCAGTGAGACCTCCTTTTCAGCATAATTTGGTAGATGAAGAAGATGAGCCTGAAATTCCTGAAGAATCCATCCATTGTCTTGATGAAGAGATGTTAGGAATTTTCTTGACTAAAGAAGAGCATGATGAGTCAGATTTGTCTAATCAAGGAGGAGAATCATTAGATTATTTTAAGGGATATCAACATGCCATTTTTTAGATGCAAAAGCAATATAATCTCAGAAACAGAAATGTGCCTATCATTGCAAACAAAACACGGCCTAAGAAATATGCTCCAAAGGTTGCTGAAGCTAGAAATGATACCCCAAAGGTTTCTAAAGGTAAGAAAGACACTCCACTTGGTAAGAAAGATACTCAACTTCCTCCTCTTATCAAAGAAGTTGAAAAATTTGTTTCTATTTTTAACCTTGAGAATGAGATTTCAAAGATTAAGATATCAGTCCCATTTAGTGATATTCTCAAGGTAAATGAATATAGAAGCAATATTGTTAAGTTGTTAAACTCACAACCAAGAGCTGCTGATATTTTGAATGTTCAAGAAGATAATCCTACTATATATTTGGGTCCAAGGATGGAAGATGAACAAAATGAAGAGTTTCTTCCTTTTTATGTAAGCATTAGTATTCATGATATGACTTTACATAATGCTATGTTGGATTCAAGGGCTTCTCATAACCTTATGCCCAAAGTAATCATGGAAAGTATGGGATTACAAATCACAAGACCATATAAGGATTTATTTTCTTTTGATTCAAAAAGAGTTCAATGTATTGGTCTAATCAAGGATGTTTTTGTTGGTCTAACACAAATCCCAACAAAGATACTTGTTATGGACATTGTTGTGGCTGATGTTTTTCCAAATTTTGGTATGCTATTTTCAAGATCATGGGCAGCAAAAATCAAAGGCACAATGCAGATGGACCTTACCTATGCCACTATTATAGTTTTTGGTGAACAAAGGAGATTGTATCGAGAGACTAGAATGGCTTACATGGTAAGTAGCAAAGATAGACCTCAGAATTTTCCTATTTATGCCTTTGATACTGAGCTTGGATCTTCCACTCTTTTCAATGAGTCAGCTGATAGTGTTGATGAAGAAATAAGAGCAGAAAATCAGCAAATAGAAAATCAACAAGTAAATGACAAATGGATGGAAGAATGGTGGTCATTGTACTTTTATGGATCAACAGGAAAAGAGGGTGCAGGAGCATGGATTTGGATTACAAGTCCAACTGATGAGAGTAATTTTTACTCTTACAAACTGAATTTTGATTGCACAAACAACATGGATAAATATGAATCTTTGATTTTGGGTCTAGATCTTCTAAAAAAAATGAAGGCCCGAAATATTTCTGTTTTTGGAGATTCTGAATTGGTTATTAGACAAGTTGAAGGTGCTTATAAAACAAAGGATGTAAGAATGAGAGCTTACAGAAATTTAGTTTTAGACATGTTGGAGAATTTTCAAGATTTTTCCTTCATAGTCAAATCTAGAGATCAAAATTCCATTGTTGATTCTCTTGCTGTCTCTGCGAGTCTCTTCATCATTCCTATACATTCTACTGAAAAATTTGAAATTGAAGTTCTCCATATACCAGCTATACCAGACAATATCATCAATTGACAAGTTTTTGAAGATGATCAACCGGTAAGGAATTTTATTAAGCTGAAAGAATAATTTGAAAGTACTCAAGTTGACCAACAAAACATGCTTGTTGAATCAAAAGGGAATTCTGAAGTTTTGTAACTAAAGAATAATTCAATACCAAAGGGTCTTATTCCTCTTGAGAAGCTTTTTGACCAAAATGATGTTTTCAAATCACCAAAGATACAAGCTGATGAAGAGGAAGTAGAAAGTTGTAATCTTGGTACATTAGCTTTGCCTAAAATGATCAAATTTCAAAGTTTATTTCAGCCGATATGAAATTCAAATATATTGAGATGATGAAGAGGTTTATTGATGTTTTTTCTTGGAGTTATGCTGACTTAAAAAAGTATGATCCTTCCATTATTCAGCATACAATTCCTATCAAAGAAAATGAGAAACCATTCAAACAAAAGTTGAGGAGAATTAACCCCCTTCTCATGCCATTGATTGAAAGGGAGATTAAGAAACTCTTTGATGCGAAAATAATTGTCCCAATTAGATTCTCCAATTGTCTTGCAAATTTGGTACCGGTTGGAAAGAAGAATGGAGAAATCAGAATTTGTATTGACTTCAGAAATTTGAACAAAGCTTCACTAAAGGAAAACCATCCTCTTCCCAATATGGATTCAATTATGCAAAATATTGTTGGTTTTCAAAAAATGTCTATGCTTGATCGTTTTTCAGGTTACAATCAGATTCTTGTGCACCCGGATGATCAGGAAAAAAAAGCCTTCACAACACCATGGGGCACATTCATGTATGCTAAGATGCCTTTTGGTCTCATGAATGCAGGATCTACTTTTCAAAGGGCAATGGATATTTATTTTTCTGAAGAAAAGGATCAGATGGTGGTTGTTTATCTTGATGATATAATAGTCTTTTCAAAGAAAGAAGAAGATCATTTGAAACACTTAGAAAGGGTTCTGCTGAAATGTAGAAGGTTTGGTATCTCTCACAATCCTACTAAAAGCATATTTGCTTTAACTACAGGTAAATTACTTGGTCATATTATTTCTGAAGATGGAATTAGGATTGATCCTAATAGAGTTAATGCAATTCAAAAGGTGGATTTACCAAGAAGTAGGAAAGAGATTCAATCATTTCTAGGAAAAGTGAATTTTATTAGGCACTTCATTCCAAACTTTGCTAAGATTGTCAAAGATATAACAAGGATGTTAAAGAAAGGATTTGATATTAAATGGACAGCTGAAGCTAAAAAATGTTTTGAGCAAATCAAGAAGGCACTTACACAAGCACCGGTACTCATCAGCCCATATTTTTCCAAAGAATTTCTGGTTTTTACATTTGCTTTTGAAAACACAATTGCTGGAGTTTTGTTACAAAAAGGAAAGCAAGGTACTGAACAACCTATTTCTTTCTTTATTAAAACATTAGAAAATGTTGAGATGAAGTATAATATTCTAGAAAAACAGGCCTATGCTTTAGTGAAAGCTATTAAATATTTCAGAATCTACATTATGCATTCTCATATTGTGGAATTTGTTCCAAGTGCTATGGTAAAAGACATTCTAACTCAGGTAGATCCCGATGGCAAGAGGGGAAAATGGATTGCAAAATTGTTGGAATATGATATAGACATCAAACCAACAAAGTTGGTGAAGGGAAAAGGCTTGGCAAAGTTAATGACTCAATCAAACTTGGACTATCTTGATATAAATATGAATGCAGAAATATCAGAAATTTCTGATGATGAGGAAGAATTGGTTCAAATTGATGAGAAATACATCACTTCAGAGTGGTATAAGGATGTGGTTTTTGTTCTACAACATCACACAGCTCCCACTGATCTAACAACGTCCAAAGCAAGGTTTTTTAAGCTAAAATCTTTAAGATATTTTGTATTTGACAGAAATATGTTTTGGAAAGATACAGGTGGAATATTGTTGAATTTTTTACTTGAAGAAGAGGCTGATAAATTCATTGAAGAATTCCATAAAAGTGATTGTAGAGGACACCATTATTGGAAGGCCACAGTAAAAAAGATTCTAAGAGCAAGATATTTTTGGCCAACAATGTTTAAAGACATTTATAAAAGAATTGTTGCATGTCATGAATGCCAAATTTTTGAAGGAAGAAGAAAGCTTATACCTCTACCTTTGGTTCCTATCTATGTGGAAGCACCATTTCAGCAATGGAGTTTAGAATTTATTGGAGAGATACATCCATCATCATCAGGACAACATCGCTGGATTCTCACAACAACAGATTACTTCACCAAATGGATAGAGGCGATTCCAACAAAGCAAGCTAATTGTAATTATTTCTTTTCTAAAAAATAGTATATTTTCTAGATTTGGATGTCCTATGAAGATTGTAATAGATAATGCTCAAGCATTTAAGTCTAAGAAAATGCTCAATTTTGGTCATCAATACCATATCACTCTTGGACACTCTACATCATACTATCCACAAAGGAATGGTCTTGCTGAATCATCAAATAAGAGCATTGTAAGAATCATCAGAAAGGTATTACAGGAGAACAAGAAAGCTTGGCATTTAAAGCTGAAGTATGCCTTGTGGGCTGATAGGATATGTACGAAGAGATCAATTGGGACTTCACCATATGAACTAGTTTATGGTGCTGAATCTGTTTTTCCGACATCGCTTGGGGTACGAGTCATGAAATTAATTCAAGGACTTGAAGAGGAACCAAATGCCATTCAGAGGAGAATCAATCAACTGATAGCTTTGCAGGAAAAGAGAAATGAAGTTTATGACAGCCATCAACATGCTCAGAAAAAAATTAAAAATACATTTGATAAGAAGATTAAAGAAGACAATTTCCAAATACAAGAAAAAGTGCTAAAATGGGAAGCAAAAATTGAGAAAAAGGGCAAGCATGGTAAATTTGAGAACTTATGGAAGGGTCCTTTTCAGATCGTTGGTTTTCATGGGAACAACACTTATATTTTGTAGGAAATTGATGGAGGATCATATGCTGGAGGGCCTGTTAATGGTAGGTTCCTAAAGCATTATATTTGATAAAGTTGTATCAACCACTCATGACATTGTACATATTCCATATTTATCAGTTTGATTGCTAATAATGACAAGCTGAAACAGAGAGATTAAGCCCGAGGTGAAGGCCCAAACAGTTTGAAGAAGATGCTTGTCAAATCAAATAAAAATTTTCTGTTTTATCAAAATGGATAGCACTGGAGCTACGGGTTCTTAGTGTACCACAGGGGCACACTATCCCAAGTGGAGCCACTGTTATCACCATAAAGGTTTTTTCTAAACTTGGACAGTTTACATCATTTATAGTTTTGGTCTTAGATAGGTGTTATGGGCATCTTATGTTTTAAAGGGTAGGTGATAGGGTTAGAGCTTTAAAGTCTTATTTTTATGTCCAAATAAAGCTTGAACAACTTCATTCATGTTTCAAAGGTCATACAACCCTCTTTAGAAGTCAAATTTCAAACCATTTTAAAAAAAAATTTGAATTAGCCACGAAACCACATTTTCGTAGTGCAAACAGTGTAAAAAGTCTATTTTGCGCTACAAAAACGCTGCTATTTTTGTAGCGCAAAACCCTGAAATTGAACTAAACGCGCTACGAAATCACGGATTCGTAGCAAGTCTTGTCAAATCACAAATTCAATCAGATTCTGTTATTTTGTCATCATTAGGTGTTAGTTAGGAGTCATTTCTAAGGCATGCAACCATTCAATTTCATCATTTCGAATATAGGGGTCATCATGATAGGTAATTTCAAATTCGAAAGGATTGACGGGTTTCTTAGTGTAGTTTGCATGCAAACTCCCAAGAAAATTGTCTTTGAATGCTAAGCTCATGGTAATTTCTTATCAAATCTTCTCTCATCGATTTTGCAAGCGAGGCTGATCACCATTAGCAAGCGAGGCTGACTACTATTGGCAAGCGAGGCTGATAAACAGAAATTCAAGCGAGGCTAATTTGTTACAGTAATTTGGAGTCAAAGATGACAGAAGAAAGGAAAAATCAGAGGTCTGTTCATTGTTTGAGAACAGAGCCTGAAAGCACATAAGCTCTTGTCAAATATAAGTCAGTTATGGAAGATTTCAAGAAAACAGGGTGTTGGAGATTTTGTGAAAAATTGCAGGGAGGACACAGTCAAGTGTCAAAGGAATTTTCTCTTCATTTCACTGGTTCAAATACAAAGGTTGGAATTCTAAATTTGGCAGTAACCCCTGAGATCATAGCTTTGGTGACAAAGATTCCTAGGGGGCAAGATAGATGGTTCAAAATTTTCAAATTTGATATGGAACCATGTAAGGTATTTCTAAAGCCAGAGTTTGCAGAAACAGATTTAACCAAGGCAACTCCAAGGAATTACATCAAGGGCATCTATGCCAACTTGATCTTCAACATTAAAAGGTATTTTACCTATGAGGTTAGATATCATAAAGTGTATTCATATCATTTAAAACTCCTATTGCATTTTACTGGGATGATTTTTTTAGATTTGCCTTTCTTCCTGTATCGAAGTATAGCTAAGATGGTAGATAAATTGCAATTGAAAACTCAAGGATGTGAAACTTCCCTTTTCCATCATGGCCTAATTAAACTGATAGTTTTACATGAACTTAAAAAAATCCACAGAGAATGGTCTTGATTTTTTTTTATGTGGTTTTGGAGTGGAAAACCAAGGTGCAAGCATGAGTCCTAAGGCTAAAGAAACCCCACCAGCAGAAACCAGTAAGCCTGTAATGACCAGGTCAAAATGATTTGTCAAGCTGAAACCAAGAAAGCAAGTGAAAGAGTAAGTGAGTAAAGCTTCAGTGGTTAGTCTTGAGACTCCTCAACCTACAAAAGAAAATATAGCTGAAGTTAGAGAAATGACACAAGAACAATCAACTGATAAACCAGTTCAAAGGAGATTGAATAGAAGTAAAATTGCAAAGGAGAAAGGTAAATCAGTGATCTCAGAAGAAAGTCCAAGCTTAAAGGGTAACTTAAATGATATTTTGGAAGCCATTGATATTGAAGAAACCCCTTTGAAACAGACAGATTTCATAAAATTTTATGAAGGAAAAACTAAGAAGATGAAATCTTCTAAGAAACTAGAATTTGAGGATGAGGTTGCAGCATTTGTGTTTAAGCCAAGAAAGCCATTAACCAGGAAATAAAAAAAGATGCAGGAGTCCAATGATGAATTAGGAGAAACAGAGGAGGCTTCCACTGTTCAGGAAGAGTTCATAGACCTTTCATCACCAATTCTTGAAGGTGACAAAGACAGAGTACTCTCCACTCAGAAAGAAACAACCAGCTATGAAGAAATGGAACAAAAGTTGAAATCAGAAAATTATGAAATTTCGAGACTAAGGAAAAGAGCAAGGAGGCATGCTACTGAAAAGACAAATTTTAAGAGGACAAAGGCTCTATGGGAACATGAGAAGGTTTCTAAACCAGAAATAATAACTAGTGAAGCTCAATACTTTACTTGGATTGTTCCTACAATTAAAGTGGCTAGATATGCGAGAATTATGAATGCTCAATTAAGGGCCACCAACAGGAAACTAAAGAGGCGGATTGAAGACCTAGAAATAAAGTTGCAGCAAAAATGAAACAAGGCAAAAATGGTAAATCCTTGAATCAGTTTTGGCATGAAGATTAAGATATTTTTGAAGAAGAACATCTCCATTAAAGCTTTTTGTTGTTGATATAAATCCTTAAAAATATCTTAAATATCTCCAAAATTGTAGACTTTTGAAAAAACTGTGTTAAAGGAGTACACACAATAGTTTCGTAGTGCGCTACGAAACTGCTGAAGGTGATGTTTTGGCATTTTTGCATGAAATTTGGAGGTAAGGACTTCTAGTCTTCAGAGTTTAGCATTTTGAATGGAATGAGAAAGGTCATAAAAGAAGTTCCAGGTTGAAAAGCAAGGAAAATAATGGTCAAAGAAATGTTTTTACAAAGTTATAAAAGTTGCGCTACGAAAACAGGCTATTTTCGTAGCGCAATCATATTCCCTCTCCTTTTCATTTTTTTTCGAAGGCTTCTTCTTACATAGGTTGAAGGATTGAATAGTTTATGGGATGTTAACATGTGTTACATATACAAGATAGTCATCAAGGCTAGTAACAATGTTTGAAGACAAGCATGGAGGTTGTTAGTGTCAGTCTAGTCATACTGCCATCAGTGATCAAAACTGCTCTTTTGCATCTGCATATTAGGTGTCTCATACCGAATAAATTTCACCATTCCACTAGGTCATGGATTCATTGATGGTAGTAATTATTCATTAGTTTTCCCTCATGTGAAACTTGTTGATTTTCCTCTCTATGATCTTTAGTCATTAGTCACTTTCATTCTCAAAATCGTATCAGTAGGTCATAGGATGGGTCTCATTAGTTTCTAGAGTCTCACCATGGTCAAATTAATGAGTCAAATGTCAATAAATATCAGCAAGGTCACGAGGAAGCCAATAAGCTCAAAGTCACAGCACCAGGAAGAATCAGAGAGACATTTTATTCAGTTTGATGTAATTTTCGCCTCAAAACCATGTTTTGAGGTGAAAACGTGATATTTCGCCTTTATTATTATTCATTATGTAATTATATATCATCATGTGTAATAAGTCACAATTCAGAAGCTGTTATCTCCACAAAATGATGTCCCTACCTTCAAAGAAATTTTCCGCAGCATGTTCAGCGCCAAATCATCCTCCAAGCACATTTAATGTAATTGTAAATCATTTGTAAAGGAGGAATAGTCTGTAACTCAGAAAGTAGGGGAATAGTGTGGAAGAACATCTCTACGCTACATTGTACAGTTTGACAGGGATTAATAAGATATGCAGCTCCGATTTGTGGGATCCATGTGGTATGAGATTTAGCATTTGTTTTTCTCCTTTGTTTCATATGTGAATTGTTATGTGTTCCATTCATCCATAAACATTTCCTTTTGAATGCTTTCAAGATAGAAAGGTAGAATCCATCTTTATATGATCTGCCTTGGGAAATCATTCATACTCTGTATTTTTCTTCTGTTTGAAAAGGATCCATTTACTGTGCCCTTTTCAGCTCCTCACCAGTCTTTCCATCCCATCCTCATTAAATTGTAATTGCTAATTTTCCTGCCTATCTTGCCCCATGAAATACCCTATGTCCTGATTTAATTCCCAGTTTCAACTATCCCTTTATATCCCACACATCCCTGAAATTATTTCATTCATTCATTTTATTAAACCTTTTTCCCATCATTTTATCTAGCCTAATATCAGTCCATTTATTGTATTCCTTTGAATATTATTTTACGGAGAGAGCCCTCTCCTGTCCTTGTAGGGCTAGCTACAAGGCTGAGCGTGGTTTAGTTGTTACCCTGATTTTCCTTTTGCAGCCTGGGGTCCAATTCAGGTGCTAACATCTCTGGCGACCATACTGGGGAAAAGTTCAAGATTGTTTGTTTTTTAGTGTTATTTGTTTTATAAACTACAGACGGAGCCTGAAGTTATGCCAGGTAGCCTTCGAACTGCACATTGCTTTGCAAGTGCATAAGTAGATAAATGTTGCTTCAGTCAATCTCCGGTCTAGTTTTATAAACATAACATCTGACTTGCAAGATTTTCCCCAGTATATCAAATAATCCTAGACTTTGAAAGATGATGTTCAGATTTTTGCTAGGCTGCAAAATAAGATTTTTTTAGAATACAAATTTGACCACATTGGCTTCAAGAAGATACACCAGGGCTAATCCAGATCCAAATCCTCCCCCTGTGTTTGAAAATACAAATCTTATACCAATAATTGTCAGAAGACAAGAAGGATCATTAAGCCCCAGACCCGTTTTCAGGTCCTATACTTGGCCCAGTGAATGGTTTTTTGTAGAGGATCTTTCTTTTGATGAGAATTTTGAGCTTTCTTTATTTAGGAATAAGTATAAAAATAACATTGACTCTTGTTAGGTTTCCAGAGTCTCCAGATGTAATAGCCCTGAGAATATGCCTAGGGAATTTTGAATCAATATAAAATAACCGTTTTTGTTTAAAAAAAACAAGTTCGAACATTTTTGGGTATGAAACCTTTGTTCATACTGATAATTTTTTATTTAGTAGTTAATTAATAAACCAATAGCTAATGGTAGAATTACTATATGGCTCTTGTTATTGTGAGGAAATTATTATTATTATATTGCATACGCCTCAGAAAGAAAATACCATTGTTTTTCCTTTCTAGAATCCAAAATGAAAATAATTCAATTTCTATAGATGACAACTTTTCTTATGAACATTTATTTGCAATTACTACTAAAAATTTGTATGTAGATCTTGCTAACTACTTAGCCACATGGAAGTTTCCTCAAAAATTGTCAACAAAGGATAAAAAAATGGTTATCAAACTCAATGCCCCATGTGCTTTGATAGATTGAGAAATTTTGTCAAAAATACTTGATCTCATAATAAAATATGTGTTAAAGGAAGATCAAGTATTCAACATATTGAAAGCATGTCCTGATGAACCCTGAGGAGGACATTTTGTTGATAGAAGAACTACATATAAAGTCATTTTTTTGGAAATTATTGTTCTCTCCTTTGTAAGGATGTCAAAGAATATATCCAAATATGTTATAGATGTCAAAGATTGGGTCGATCAGTTCAAACAAATGAGATGTCTCTACAACCTCAGGTACTCATAGAGCCATTTAAAAAATGGGCTCTAGATTTTGTAGGATCAATAGCTTTAATGTCTAATAAAAAAAGGTATATTATTTTTTGTATTGGTTATTTTACAAACTGGGTGGAAGCTAAACCTTTAGTTTATGCCACTAAATTGTTGTTTTTAATTTTCTAATTAAGGAGATATTTACTTGTTTTAGTGTTTGAGGAGAATTTTTTATAGATCGGGGTGCTCAATTTACATCCAATTTGGTCCAAAAGATTGTGGAACAATGTAAGATCAAACATCAAAAGTATTCTCTGTATCATCCATGAGGAAATAAAAAAGGAATAAAAAAATAAAGTTCTTGAATCATTTTGACCAAGATGTCAAAGATTATGTAGAAAATCTTCTAGAAGCACTTTGGGCATACTAGATAACATGGAAGAATGCTATGATACATACACCTTATGAGCTTGTATATGGAAAGCAGGTTTTTCTTCCCATAGAATTTCAAATCAAGACCTTTAGAACATTCGCAAGACTGGGATTAAATCTCCCAGAGGCACAAAAGAAAAGGCTGGCTCAACTTAATGACCTGGATAAAATTCATCAAGATGCAATTCACAAAAATAATGTTTTTTAGTACCAGAGGACAAAATGGCATGATAAATTCATCAAATTGAAGAAATTCAAACCAGGTGATTGGGCTCTTTTATTTGATTCTTGATTTAAAGATTTTAACGGAAAGCTTCAAACACACTAGTTAAGGCCATATGAAATTGAGATAGTTCATGATAATGGATTAGTAAAAGTCAATACCATTGTTGAGGAAGATATTTATTTTCTTATTAATGGGAATGGATTGAAATTTGTTCAAAATTTGCTTTAACATCTAGGGATGTCTGTTAGTGAATGAGGAAATTTCTCCTCCTCCTCCTAAGTCAATTTATATTTTCTTCCAATAAAGTGATAATAATAAAAATAAAAGTATAGTTGTGAAAATCAAGTTGTTGGCACAACTATTCAACAATTCTATTTGAAAACCAATATTTAAAAAATAGAATTTTCTTTCGCTTCAAGTTTGTATTCCAAATCCTTCTAATTTAGTTTTTTTCACACATATTGGATATATAAATTTCTTTCTAGAAGTCAATAACATTTGCAGTAGTTAGAAACAATGTTCAAGGTGTCAAAGGATCAATATCTTAATTTTTCAAGTACCTTTTAGATCAGATTCAAAGGATTTTGATACAAGTGAAAGCTTTAATAACTTCAAACTTTCCATAGCTATGGACATTATCATTAGCTATTTAAAGTTTTTGACTATGTTATGTCTCTTCAAATCAAGTTCAAAATGGATTACATAAATATCGTGACTACCTTTCCATCAAAATATTCATCAAGTCAACTTCAACAAGTTTTCCAAAAGATACACATCAAAATTATAGGGCGTCAACATTAGTGTTTTCCACTTCATCAACATTCAACGGTTATACTCCAAGTACCAACAAATCATTAGAACTTAGCCAAATGCAATACAAAGATACCAACCAATCATTAGAACTTAGCCAAAGGTAACACAAAGGTACCAACTTTAAATTGATTTTATTAAAGGAATTATGGAACATAGAGATATGGACAAAATATTTGATACACCCAAAGCTCAAAGCCATAATATATCTTCATATATATGATAGCATGACGAATCGTGATTTCCCATGTAAACATGGATTGCCAATATCTCCAAAGATATGATCAAGTGCATCATCATAATATGCATTGGTGAGAACTACCCTCACTAATCTCATCAATAATCAACAAAATATGATGATTATTTAGGATGTTTCATATTTTCCATCATTATTTCCACTATAAGAGTTTATTTTTAAACTTGTTTTCATCCTTACACTACTCTTCTTTTATTTTTCTCCCATCACTGTACCATTACCCTGCATCCTATGTGACAAAAAGTGAATTTGAAGGCACTAAATTCTTTAACAATGTAGGTGAGAAATGACACCTGTAGTAAGGTATGAATTAAATAAATTTTGAGGTATAAAATGGGCCTCCTAAGGAGTATTATAAAATAATAATGGAAATAATAAAATAAGATTAGATGTCATCATAAAAAAATTAGAGGGAAAAAAGAAAAAACTACCTCTAACTCGTATTTTAAAATTATCTCCCGACAATTTCACTCAAAATTCAAGTGGGAGCACTCTTTGGATGTAGAATTTAATTCCTCATCTAAGGAGTACCCATGTTGCATACTTTCGATGGACCATGCTACACAAAAAATGAGAAATACATGAAAAATGTGATTACAATCACTTTTTTCATGTATTTATAATTTTTCGTGTAGCAAAGTCCATCGAAAGTATGAAACATGTGTACTCCTTGGATATAGAATTAATTTCCACATCTAATCAATGTTCCCACTCAAAATTTGAGTAAAATCATAGGGAGATAAGTTTAAGATACGAGTTAAATAGATAGTTTTTTTTTACTCCAAAAATGCTGAATCATCCCCCATGATTGACATCATCATCTTGAATCTTATCGGTTCTTATAAAGTTGATTTTGATTGTACATTTTTGTTTTGAGGCCCATTTTTGGCCTCAAAATTTCTCTAATGAGCCCACTAGAATTGAGTTACTTAGTAACTATCCAAAATGTAGAAGAAGGTTTGAAAAATCAAAGTGGATAAATTTCTTAGAGAAATTTCAAGGGTATGATATAGAGGTGGCCATAGCATTCACAAGTGAATTTGATGGGGTTGTTGGGTGTGGAGCCTGATTATCTTGTTTATTTTGTATCACAGTGTTGGACCCCTGTACCTTAACGGGGCAGCAAAGTCGCCCGTAATTAAACGCTGCCTGGGGGGTCCAGGGGGGGCGACTGCGACTTTATAGAGGCCCCCCCTAGTGGGGGGTTTCGGGGGCAGTCCCCCGAAGCTAAAAACAGATGTAAAATTGCCTTGTAAAAGTATAGTAATTTCTAGTCAATCTGGGTTGTTCATTAGGCGGATGATCTGACGGTAGAAGTTATGTTTAGTTTAGGGCTTTTTGCCCTAGAAGGCACCCCCTCGCTTGTATGAGGGTATTGTATTGCGGCTGTGTATTGTATGTGTATTATCGGAGTGATAAACAGAGAGGGAGACTGTGAGAGAGAACATAGGATATTATAACGGATCTGTTGTAGGTTGTGTCTCTTCATTTTTGCTGGATAATAGAAAGGAAGGACTGGTTGTTTGGGGTGGATGTAGCCCAAACTGGGTGAACCATGTATATATCTGTGTCTCTCTGGTTTTATGTGTTTTGTGTGGTTGTGTTTTCCACATATTTTATGTGTTTCATTGCTCTGTAATATTTAATTTTCTAACAGGGGTTGAGGTAGAAATTGGAGATGTGTATCTAAAGATGATAGTGGCTGGAATTGGTGAAAAATATTTTAATAACCAGAAGATCAAAAGAGACACATGGAATAAATTCCTCATCAACCTTGAAATTTCCATGAATTGGTGCAAAGGTACACCAACATCTGCATTGCAGAAAAATTGGAGAGACATTTTATTTGTTCTTCAAAAGTATGTGACCTGTGAGTACAGGTATGGATTAGTACTCTTTTATTGTCTCCTACTTATGCATTATGAAAATCGTTATGAGATAAATTTTCCATATTATTTACTTAATAGTCTCAAGAAAATGGCTTTCAATATTCAATGTAACTCAATAAATGTAGATAGAAGCCTATATTATTTCGGGTAGGTTAAAATTTTGGTTGAGGCTTAGTTACATCAATGTGGTGCTAATTGGGAATTATTCTTCGTAAGAAATTATTTCAAAGAAGATCCTGGGACTTATTAAGAGAAAAATATTCTGAGCTCAAAGAGGAAGCGAACCAGGTCTAGGGTTTTAGAGACCGAAATTTCAAACCCTACCATGTGGTTTCTAACAAGGATGAAATAAGTGAGGGTATGGTTTCTAACTCAAAACCACATAAAACTAAGGCGCAAACAAAAATATAGAAAAAGAGAAAATCAATTAAGGAAATAGGGAAATTGGAGGAGAAAAATGTAAGAGAAGTAAATAAAACAAACATCTTGTACATAATCCCAAGCATAAAATCTACAAAAAATAATACCACAAAAATTTGTAGATGAGCCTCAAAGAACTACCCATAATATGACAGGAATTGAGGAAACAAGATAGTATTGATATTTCAAAGAAACTAGAAATTGAATTTAATGAGTCTAATGGAGAAAACAATGACCCACTGGGAAAATAAATATCTTCAAAAGTCAATAGAAAGAGACTAAAGGTCTTTGAGTCATTGTCACCTACAGTTCCAGAGCCAAAATTTATTAGTCCAGAGATTGATACAACACAATAGGAGGTTTATGAATACATAGAATCTCTTGAAAAGACATACAATATGCACAGATTGAAGAGTATACTAGGGTGTCATCTACTATTTATATTCCATTACCATATCCTAATTAAAGTACATCCCCTTGATTTAATGAAGAGAAAGAAACAATGGAAAATTTGAAAGAGGAGATTAGGGAGTTAGATGTTCTCGAATGACATATAAAAAATGAGAATGAAGTTTTGAAAGCACAAAACTAGAAAATGTTGAAGAGGATGCCATATTGGTATAGGAAAAATATGATGTTGAATAAATCCAATAAAAGACTTCATGCAAAAGTGAAAAATTTAAATTCCAGGGTCCTACTAAGGAATACAGAATGGCCCATTGCAATGAAAAAATTGAGAGCCTCGAGCAGTAACTTGGACATTTTGATCCAAGCAACAAAGACCATAACTTAGTAGGAGAAAAATTCAAATATTTTCAGTTTTGTTTGTGCATAGGGATATGCAAAATATTCAACATGGGGAAATGTTGGGTCCCAATAATGAGCTCATTTTGTCGTATTTTCACCATTTTTTTTCCTATCATATGTTTATAAGCTGCCATATTTATCATCTCACACTCTGGTGCCATCATTTTGGTATAAAATCATGTCTTGAGCTACAAAGGGTTACAAATAAGAGAAATTCAAGGTAAAAGTGTCCATTTTTATATAGTTTCATATATTATTTTGAGAAAATAGTTTAAATGTTGCATTTATGAAGACTAAACCATTATGTAGTTAGTCTTTGATTATGTAGTTGAGTCCCATGTATACCTAGTTGTGGGAATCATACAATGAAATCATAAGTTAGAGGACATGGAAAATGGTGATCCCAAAATCCTTCACTTGTTATACCTAACCCAATGTTTTCCATGTCAACACAGGAGTAAAGTCAAAGGTATAGTTAGGTGGTGGAAAAGTAATTCAAAGCGGTGGCAGAGCATGTAAATTGGAACAAATTTCTCAGCATGTAGGCTATGGATTAAATCCATGATAATCAAACAATAATATATTGAGATTACATATGAGAAATGCACAATTGTAACCATGACTTCTCATAATAGTTGATAGATTTATTTTACGGATCCACAAGATCCTACTTATGATTAAATATTCTAAAATCCTGCATTAAATATCTCAACGATCTATGTTTCGAGTTGTATAAATTTTCATCGTTTCAATGATAGTTGACAATATTTGTTATGGGAAAAATTCTAATATTTTTAATACAAACTTTGTTGCTAGCTTAGTAATTCCTAGTGCGAGCATTGTTATTGGTTTATAAATGATTTCATAGTGTAGTGTTGTAGTATTTCCAAGGTTTATACGACTTCGTTAGTGACACATAACCAAGCTAGGGAGGGCCCCTTTTGTGAGGGAATTTGTTTCTATTTCCCTTCCATTTTGTTTAGTTGCAGTTAGTTTTTATGCTTAGTTAATATTTTTCATTTTTTGTTAATTGTAGTGAGTGTTTAATTTCCATTGCTTAGTTAATGTTTTTAGTTCTTGTTAATTGTATTCAATTTCCATTGCTTTAATTTCTTGTTAATATACAACTTTCATTTACATTACTTACAACTTGGTGTGGTGTGTCAATGCAGTGTAGGCTACTCATATGAATCATCCAATTGAATAAATATTTGTTCATATTCAATTGCAAAATTAAAATTATCGCAGGGGATTCACTCAATGAACCTTTGACCTATCATGTGCATTTGTGGCATATTAAACAATACCCTTTATTTCAACTACATATTGGAAGATACCCCTAAAAAACAAGCTCTTTAACCCCTTACCAATACGAACCCAATAAACCTTCCCAATTTAAAAACCCCTACTTCCACTAGATATTGTGGGTATCCATTTTTTCATCTAAAGAAATTTAAACAATACTGTGATGTATTAACTAACTCTCCTGATCTAACAATTATATCCACTATTAAATACATAATCCTTCTACTTAATTATTTTTCAGAAATTTAATCGCCAATTGCAAACACATGAAGAAAATGTTTTTACCAAGAAAGCTTAAAGCTTAAAACCCCAACTATTATATATTATGTATATCACGGATCATGAAACAATGTCATAAAAAGCTCTAGCTCCAAGAGCTCTCAGTACAATATACAATTGTCTCACACTGTCATACAAAAATTGGTTCACACATGCACCAATTTACTGCTTCATGACAGCCTGCCTCCACTGCGCAATCCCTGATGGTCAAGAACCTCTGAATGATTTCAATATGGCCAGCCTTAACTACACAATCCTCATAAGCATGTCCAATGTGTGTGTGGATGCATTGAATGCACCACTATAGTCACAAATGATAGTCAACCAGGCCCTTTCACCTATCTCTCAATTGGGTCTCCACTAGATCTGATATGCATGTAGTTAACATTAGTATTTCTTCAGTTGTAAGTGAGATCACTCCATGTGAATTAATTTAATATTTAATTCATTGATATCTCACTAGTGTATCTTTAGTTGCAACCAGTTACAACTAGCACAACTGAGTTTAACTCACTTAACTGAGTTAAACTAAATAACAACTCACATAACTACACATCCAACTTTGTTACAACTTTGTATCACTCAGTTACAACGAAGTCCATTGCATGGTCCACCAACCAACCACTTCAACTCAAAATCCACTTAGCTAACCGATTTTCCACTTCAGTTAACTACTTCCAAGTGCTCATTGAAAATAGATAATTATTTATTGTCTAATTATTGTTAAGGGCTTAACAATAATCAACATGCATTCTAATTTTAGATATGCATTCCAAGAAACAAATTCGTACATGCATTCCAAACTTAGACGCCTATCCATCCATAAAATTTTCTCAACCATCTATAAATAGATTACTACTAAAAATAGACTTTGATCTAGATTCTAAAAATAGACATATCACCTAAAAATAGCCCGCGGGCTCCACTTAGTGTCAGTGCTTAATTTTCAATAGGATCATCATCTTGTTGAATCTCAACACTCCCTCTCAACAAGAAAGGGATTATCCTTCACCCCGATCTTGTCTCTATGGTATTCAAATTTTCTCCTGGTGAGCACCTTCATCAGAATATCTGCATCTTGATCTTCCGTAGGACTGTACTGAAGCAACATGATCTTCACTGCACATAATCTCTGATATCATGATACCGGATATCTATATGCTTAGATCTATCATGAAACACAAGATTAATTGAGAGTTTAATGCAACTCTAATTATCACAATGAATCACTGTATGATCTAAATGAGAACCGAACAAACCGACCAGGATCTTCCTCATCCAGAGAGCCTCACATGCAGCTTGACTTGTTGCCATGTATTCCGCTTCTGCTGAACTAAGTGCCACAGATATTTGTTTCCTGTTGTACCAAGAAAAAACTGTAGATTCGATACTGAAAACCCCTCCTGATGTGCTCTTTCTATCCTTTGGGCTGCCTGCCCAATCTGCATCTATGAAGCCATGCAACTTCACCTCATCTGTCTATATGTACCATAAGCCATACTCAGATTTTCCCCTAAGATATCTCAGGACATGCTCTCCCGCCTTCCAAAAGAGCTTGGTAGGCTTAACCATCGCTTGAAAAAGCTGGTTCACCACATAGCATATGTCCAGTCTTGTATTAACTAAATACATGAGTGAACCCACCAACTGTCGATAGACAATAGCATCCACTACCTCTGTCAATGTAGCATCCTCTTTCCTCCAGTTTCCTAGAAAAGGAGTATCCATGGGTTTGCAGCCCTCCATGTGAAACTTATCGAGTATCTTCCTTGCATACTTTCTTTGAGACACAAATAGTTCACCTTCTCACTGCCATATTTCTAATCCAAGGAAATATTTAAGGAGGCCCATATCCTTCATCTCAAACTCCTTTGCAAGGTCCTCGTTGCATGAGTGTATCAGCCGCTCATCACTAGTTAGTATTAAATCGTCAACATAAAGAAAAATGATTAAAGGCTTACCCTCCACCACAATCTGGTATAGGTTTGCATCCGCCTCACTCTTGGTGAAGCCAAGTCCAGTGAAATAACTATCGATCCAAGTGTACCAAGCATGGGGTGCTTGCTTTAGCCCATACAACGCTCTTTTGAGTCTGCACACGTGTGACTCGCTGCTAAAGATATAAAATTCTTCAGGCTACTCAATGTACACTTCTTCCTTAATGATCCCATTAAGGAGTGCAGTCTTCACATCCATCTGATGAATGTGCCGACCCATCTGCGCTGAGAGAGCAAGGATGGTCCTTATGGAAGAATACCATGTGATAGGTGCAAAGGTTTCTTCATAATCAATCCCCTCAATATGTGATAATCCCCTAGCCACAAATCTTGCCTTATACTTCTCAACACTCCCATCAACAACTTGCTTTACCTTGTAGATCCATCTTGAACCTACCACTGATTTATCAACCGGCCTTGGAACAATTTCCCAAGCACTGTTTCTGATAATGGAGTCATACTTCTCCACCATTGCATCTACCCATGTGGGCTCCTGCACTGCTTCCTGAAAGGAAGATGGCTTAGTCACAATACATTTTCTCATGAGAGCCATGTATCTATTATATCAGTCAGGAGACTGTCTCTGTCTGTGCTGTGAAGTAGGGACTCCTACATTCTGTGCCGCATCAAGCATCAGCCTCTTAGCTTCTATGGTACACCTTCTGCCAGTTCTGATGTTTGGATTTGTGTGAGTGGACTCCTCCACTCCATGAACCTCCTCCCATGGTTGATCCAAATATAGAGACTCATCTTTGGGAACAAGTAGTTCCTCCTCTGCATGCAAGTCTAGCTCCCTCTCAAGTGAAAACTTCATGGCTTTCTCCTCATTGAATTTTATATCCCGTTGCACCACAGTCATCCAACTGTTTGTAAAATACACACGATAATTATGGGGTGTTTCTGCGTACCCCACAAATATCCCAACTTCAGTAATCAGCTCCAACTTCTTCCTGACATTCTTGGTTGCACATAAACAGATGAGCCAAAAATATTAAAGTGAGAAACATCCGGTTTCTTACCAGTAAAAGCTTCTTCAGGTGTGCTCATGCCAAGTACTCTATGAGGACAACAGTTTTGCACATAAACCGTAGTGTTGCATGCTTCCACCCACAAGTGCATTGGTAGGCCCTGATCATGCAGCATAGCCTGTGCATCACCCATGATCATTATGTTCTTCCTCTCTGCGACCCCATTCTACTGTGGGTTATGAGGCACTATGATTTCTCTTCAAATTCCTTCTTTGCTACAGAAGTCTTTGAATTCATTCGAGATATATTCACCACCATTATCGCTTCGTAGAGCCTTCAATTTCTTCCCCGAATCTTTCTCCACCAATGCTTTAAACTCACAGAAATTTTAGAATGTTTGATCTTTCTGTTGAGATTACAACAAGATGATGAGCTTAGTGGAAAGGAGTCGCCTTCACTAAGTGGGCCCGTAGGCTATTTTTGGCACAAAGTCTATTTTTAGACTATGTCTATTTTTAGACATATGAATCATGTTCTATGAGTTGCAGGACACTATTTGTGGATGGTTGGTCAAGTCGGAAAAAATAGATGGACTTCTATTTTTAGACATACTAGGCAGAATTTATTTTTAGATTTCTAGTCTAAAAATAGATATGTCGAATATTATTAGCTCTTAATAATATTTAGACTCTAAACATTATCTTATTCTCTTGGAGCACTTCAGTTAAGTGCACAGATGTGGCACAGGAGTTGACAGAAGGAATTATGCTATTCCTAAGGGTTAAGTGGAGCTATTGCATGGATAATTCAGTTAGAACTCATGTGACAGAGTTTGGTGGAGTTGATTGAGGAAGTTAGTGGAGTTGTATTCAGTTTAACTAATCTAAACATAGTTGAGCTATTTGTATTCAGTTTAACTAATTGATACAATTAGTGAGTGGTGTGAATTAATTATTAATTAATTCACTAATTATAAACTCATTAATCAACTAAAGAATGCATCAGTTAACTTCAGTGCATGGACAGTTTCAGTGGAGACCAGTGCAGAAATAGGTGAAATAGCAGGTTAACTATCAGTTGTGACTATACTGTTGCTATTTGCAACACATAGATAGGTGGAGAAGCCCATGAGGATTGCGCAGTACAAGC
The DNA here is from genome assembly GCA_034641835.2 of Pinus albicaulis. NCBI lineage: Eukaryota > Viridiplantae > Streptophyta > Pinopsida > Pinales > Pinaceae > Pinus > Pinus albicaulis. Next base: position 1,206,741,907 of record CM076584.1, read on the forward strand.
CAGGTGGTTTATCTATTTAATGAAGCCATCCCATAGCATTGATAATGCAATAGAGGCTGGCTATCAAGTGGAAAAATATTGGAGCATGTGTTTTGCTAGATCTAGCTTGATAGTGTGTAGCAATTGAGGGTGTGCATGAGAGCTTGTGAGGAGCTTTTGTACTATGATTGTTACATGATCTCCATGACATATAATATACGGATAGTTGGGGTTTTCAGCTTTAAGCTTTCCCATTAAATACTGTGTTCATATGTGTGATTGTTTGTGGTTTTAATGTATGCATGCAATTGATTTTATTTCTGCATGTGATGATCAATGGTAGAAGAGATTTTTTATTATGCATGAAGCTAAAATAGTGTGTGATCAGGAGAATCTCGGTGAATAATATATCAATTATTCAAATTTCTACATGGTATCGGAGCGATATTGATCATTGGAGAAATTGCAAAACATTGAAGCGGTTGAGTTTTGTGCTGGTGGAATTCGAATTTGTAGTAGTGTTTTCTTGGTGTCGAAGTTGAGATGTCTTTCAACGGATTGCGATTGGAGTATGCCCTTGAGGGCAGCTTGAATTATATTGCATGGAAGGATAGGATGGAGGTGGTGCTAGATGAAAATGGCTTGAAGGAGTTCATAGATGCAGAAATTCTAAAACCTACTTCTAGTGATGCTGCCGTACTTGACGCATGGCAAAAGAAGACAACAAAGTGTCGAAGGATTCTGTTGGAAGGTGTGAAGGATCACATAGTGTCCAACCTTCATGGTAAGGCTTCTCCATTCTTGATGTGGAAATATTTGACAGATTTATTTCAAAGCAAGAGCGACCAGAGGAAGTTGGCGCTCAAGGATAAACTCAGGAACATAAAAATGGAGAAAGGCGACAGTATGCCCAAGTACCTCACGAAGTTCATCCAATGCAGGGATGAGCTGGGAAGTGTGGGGGTTACTGTTGATGGTGAGGACTTGGTGAGCTTGGCTCTCTTTGGGCTTCCGAAGAGTGGCATTCCTATCAGGACTCTGTCAATGGTCACGAGAAATTGCCAGGATGGGAGCGACTTTGGTCGGATCTTGTGCAAGAGGAGATAAGGTGGAGTACCAGGGACGGATCTTCATCAAAGAACTCTGATGAAGAGAATTGTGCATTGGATGAAAAATAAAATAAGGGGAAGAGCAAGAAATATTCTCAATCCGGTGCGAAAGGCAAGAAGCAGGACATGTCCAAGGTGAAGTGCTTTCACTGTCACCAACACGGACATTATGCCACAAATTGTCCACAGAAGAAAAATAAGCAGGCTGCTGGGATTGCAGCTGGAGAGGCCTTAGCCTCACAGTTTGAGCTGGATTTTTCGTTGATCACATGCTTGGTCTCAAGTGTGATGGGTTCAATGTGGTTTCTTGACAGTGGTGGGTCTTTTCACATGACAGGAGATCGAGATTTGTTTACTGATCTGGATGAAAAATATCTTGGAGTGCACATCGAGATGGGTGATGATGGTAGATACAGTGCGACCGGTATCAGTATCATTTCCTTTGAGAGGGAGTCTGGTAAACCCTTCATATTGAAGGAAGTGATGCATGTTCCAGGATTGAAGAAGAATTTTATCTCTGTGGCGATGTTAGAAGACAAGGGATATGATGTTGTCTTTAGCGAGGGAAAGGCTTTCCTGCGTAGTAAGGCAACTGGTGAGACTCGGAGGATAGGGGTTCGAGTTAAGAACCTTTATCAATTGCAGGTAGATGGCTGCGCAGCAATGGCAGGCAAGGCAGAAGGAGTGGTGAGCCGGGATGATGGCGAGTTGTGGCACCGGAGATTGGGCCACCTTCACCATGGAGCTTTGAAGATATTGCAGCAGATTTCTACTGGGCTTCCTAAGGGTACTCTTGCGCAGTCAGATCAGTGCAAGGGATGTACCTTGGGAAAATTTGTGAAAGCCACCTTTCACGAGAAGGATAGTCGCGCCACGACGATCCTTGAGAGAATTCACACAGACGTGTGTGGACCTTTCTCAGCAGCTTCGATAGCAAAGCACAGGATTATGTGATATTTGTTGATGATTTTTCTCGTAAGTGCTGGATCTTCTTCATGCATAAGAAGAGCGAGACATACTCAAAGTTCTGTGAGTTCAAGGCACTGGTTGAGAAAGAATCGGGGAAGCAGGTGAAGGCTCTTAGGAGCGACAATGGTGGTGAATTCATCTCTGGAGAATTCAAGGACTTTTGCAGCGCAGAAGGAATTCGAAGAGAGCTCATAGCACCTCATAACCCACAGCAGAACGGGGTTGCTGAGCGGAAGAACAGAACGATCGTGGGTGCTGCACAGGCGATGTTGCATGATCAGGGCCTACCCATTCACTTGTGGCGGAGGCATGCAATAATACAGTATATGTGCAGAACCGTTGTCCTCACAGGATACTTGGCATGAGTACACCCGAGGAGGCGTTTTCTGGTAAGAGGCCTGATATTTCCCATTTGAGGATTTTTGGTTCACTTGTTTACATTCATGTGACGAAGGATGCCAGGAAGAAGCTGGAGCCGACCGCAGAGGTTGGGATATTTGTGGGGTACACTGATACGCCCCACAACTATCGTGTGTATTTGCCAGAAAGTCACAAGACTGTTGTGCAACGGGATATCAAATTTCAGGAGGAGAAAGCCATGAAGTGTTCGCTTGAGAGGGAGCCACACTTGCATGCAGATGAGGAGCTATTAGTTCCTAAGGATGAGTCTTAGGATGTGGATCAGCCACAAGATGAGGTTCATGGAGTGGAAGATACCACTCAGGCAGCGCCAACCATCAGAGGGCGGAAGCACACTACAGAAGCTAAGCGACTGGCTCAAGATGCAGAGAAGGTTGTAGGAGCACCTACATCACAGCGCAGACAGAGACAGTCACCTGACCGGTATACTGGATACATGGCTCTTATGAGAAAGTGTATCATGACAGAGCCATCCTCTTTTGAGGAAGCTGTGGACGATCCCGCATGGGTAGATGCCATGGTGGAAGAGTATGATTTGATTGTCAGAAACAGTGCATGGGAGATTGTCCCGAGGTCGGAAGGGAAATCAGTGGTGGGTTCAAGATGGATCTACAAAGTTAAGCAGGCGGCTGATGGGAGTGTGGAGAAGTATAAGGCAAGATTTCTTGCCTGAGGCTTTTCACAGATTGAGGGGATCAATTATGAGGAGACCTTTGCACCTGTCACAAGGTATTCTTCCATACAGACGATTCTTTCTCTCTCGGCGCAGATGGGGTGGCACATTCATCAGATGGATGTGAAGACTGCATTCCTTAACGGAGTCATTGAGGAGGAGGTGTACATAGAGCAGCCTAAAGGTTTCGAGATCTTCAGCAGCGAGTCGCATGTGTGCAGGCTCAAGAGAGTGTTGTATGGGTTGAAACAAGCACCTCGTGCTTGGTACACATGGATATACAGTTATTTCACCGAACTTGGATTCTCCAAGAGTGAGGCGGATCCTAACCTATACCAGATTGTGGTGGAGGGTAAGTTATTGATCATTGTACTTTATGAAGATGATTTGATTTTGATAGGTGATGAACTGTTGATACACTCATGCAAGGCTGATCTTGCAAAGGAGTTTGAGATGAAGGACTTGGGCCTCCTTCATTATTTCCTGGGATTGGAAATTTGGCAGCGCAGTGGTGGATTGTTTGTTTCTCAGGGTAAGTATGCCCGGGAGATACTGGAGAAGTTCAACATGCATGGTTGCAAGCCTGTTGATACTCCTCTTCCTGGTGGTTGGAGGAAGGAGGATGCTACTTCGGCGGAGGTAGTGGATGCCATTGTTTATCGATAGTTGGTGGGGTCGCTCATGTATTTGGTCAATACACGACCCGACATATGCTATGCTGTTAACTAGCTTTCACAAGCTATGGTTAAGCCAACCAAGCTCTACTGGAAGGCAGGCAAGCATGTATTGAGATATCTCAGAGGCACATTGGGATATGGATTATGGTACAGACAGTCGAATGAGGTGAAGCTATGTGGCTTCACGGATGCAGATTGGGCAGGGAGCCCAACGGACAGAAATAGCACATCTGGAGGGATTTTCAGTATCGAGTTGACAACATTTTCTTGGTACATTAGGAAGCAGAGATTCATGGCACTCAGTTCAGCAGAGGCCGAGTATATGGCAGCGAGTTTGGCTGCATGCGAGGCTATATGGATGAGGAAGATCCTGGTCGGGTTGTTTGGTTCACACTTAGAGCCTACTGTGATTTATTGTGATAATCAGAGTTGCATCAAACTCTCGTTTAATCCAGTATTTCATGATAGATCTAAACACATTGACATCCGGTATCATCATATCAGAGATTGTGTGCAATAGAAGATCATGTTACTTTCATACATTCCCACGGAGGATCAGGATGTTGATATCTTGATGAAGGCGCTCACCAGGAGCAAATTCGAATACCACAGAGGCAGGATAGGGGTGGCAGATAATCCTTATCTTGTTGAGAGGGGTTGTTGAGATTGCAACAAGATGGTGAGCTTAGTGGAAAGGAGTCACCTTCACTAAGTGGGCCCGTAGGCTATTTTTGGCGCAAAGTCTATTTTTAGACTATGTCTATTTTTAGACATATGGATCATGTTATATGAGTTGCGGGATGCTATTTTTGGATGGTTGGTCAAGTCGGAAAAAATATATGGACTTCTATTTTTAGACATACTGGGCAGAATCTATTTTTAGATTGCCAGTCTAAAAATAGATATGTCGAATATTATTAGTTCTTAATAATATTTAGACTCTAAACATTATCTTATTCTCTTGGAGCACTTCAGTTAAGTGCACAGATGTGGTACGGGAGCTGACAGAAGGAATTACACTATTCCTGAGGGTTATGTGGAGCTATTGCATGGATACTTCAGTTAGAACTCATGTGACAGAGTTTGGTGGAGTTGATTGAGGAAGTTAGTGGAGTTGTCTTCAGTTTAACTAATCTAAACATAGTTGAGCTATTTGTATCTAGTTTAATTGATTGATACAATTAGTGAGAGTGGTGTGAATTAATTATTAATTAATTCACTAATTATAAACTCATTAATCAACTAAAGAATGCATCAGTTAACTTCAGTGCATGGACAGTTTCAGTGGAGACCAGTGCAGAAATAGGTGAAAGAGCAGGTTAACTATCAGTTGTGACTATACAGTTGCTATTTGCAACACACAGATAATTGGAGAAGCCCATGAGGATTGCGCAGTACAAGCCAAGTGGTTTATGTTATTTAATGAGCCATCCCATAGCATTGATTACGCAATAGAGGCTGGCTATCAAGTGGCAAAAGATTGGAGCATGTGTTTTGCTAGATCTAGCTTGATAGTGTGTAGCAATTTGAGGTTGTGCTGAGTGCTTGTGAGAATATTTGTACTATGATTGTTACATGATCTCCATGACATATAATATACAGATAGTTGGTGTTTTCAGCTTTAAGCTTTCCCATTAAATATTGTGTTCATATGTGTGATTGTTTGTGGTTTTAATGTGTGCATGCAATTGATTTTATTTCCGCATGTGATGATCAATGGTAGAAGAGATTCTGTATTATGCATGAAGCTAAAATAGTGTGTGATCAGGAGAATCTCGGTGAAAAATATATCAGTTATTCAAATTTCTACACTTTCTTCTGCATGAAGAGGATCCAACATCTACGAGAATAGTAATCAACAAAAATAACATAATACCTACATTTTGCTGCTGAAGCAACTGAGAATGGTCCACACACGTCTGTGTGAACTCTCTCTGGGATCACCGAAGCATGGTTCTCCTTTTCATGAAAGGTGGTCTTCACAAAATTACCCATAGTACATCCCTTGCACTAATTTATCTGCGCAAGTGTACCCATGGGAAGTCCAGGAGAAATCTGCTACAAAATCTTTAGGGTGCCATGGTGAAGATGGCCCAATCGCCTGTGCAATAATTCGCCCTCATCTCGGATCACCACTTCTTTTTCTTTTCCCACCATTGCAGCACATCCATCTACCTCCAGCTTGTAGAGATTCTTGACCTGAATCCCTATCATCTTTGTTTGACCCATTGTTTTATGTCACAGGAAAGCTTTTCCATCGCTGAAAAAAATGTCATAACCTCTGTCCTCCAACATTGCGACTAAGACCAAGTTCTTCTTTAGATCTGGAACATGCATAACATATTTCAACATAAATGGTTTACCTTAATCCCTCTCAAAGTTAATGGTACCAATGCCGGTCACACTGTATCGTCCATCGTCGCCCATCTCTATATGCATTTGGAGATATTTCTCCTCCAAGTCACTGAAAAGCTCCTTATCTCCCGTCATGTGGAAGGAAGCACCACTATCAAGATACCACACCGATCCCATTGCTCTTGAAACCAAGCATGCGATCAAAGAGAAATAAATTTCAAATTGTGAGGCAAGGGCCTCACCAGATGCAGCTCTAGCAGCCTTCTTGTTCTTATTTTTCTGTGGGTAGATAGTGGCGAGATGCCCATGTTCGTGACAGTGAAAACACTTCACCTTGGGCAAATCCAGCTTCTTCCCTTTAGCCTCATATTTTGAGTGGAATTTATTCCCCTTCCCTTTCCTTGATTTGGCAGCCAAAGCACAATCCTCTTCATCATCATGCTTTGATGAAGAGCCATCCCTGGTGTTTCGCCTGAACTCCTCCTACACTAGATATGACCACAGTCATTCCCAATATGACAGTTTTTCTCGTCCGTTGACAGAGTCATGATAACTGTTCCAACTCTTAGGAAGTATCAAGAGAGCCAAGCTCACCAAATCATCATCAACAACATTTATTCCCACACTCCCCAGCTCATCCCTACATTGGACAAACTTTGTGAGATACTTAGGAATATTGTCGCCCTACTCCATTTTGATTTTTCTGAGTTTATCCTTCAGTGCCAATTTCTTATGGTCGCTGCTACTTTGGAAAAGATCTGTCAAAGCCTTCCACATTGCAAATGGAGTGGCTTTCCCATGAAGGCTTGAGACAATATGGTCTCTCACACCTTCCAACAGAATTATTCTCATCTTTGCTACTTTCTTTTTCCATGCGTCAAGTAATGCAACATCCATCGAAGTGGGCTTAGGAATATCTCTATCGATGAAATCCTTCAAGCCATTATCTTCAAGTACCACCTCCATCCTATCATTCCATGCAATGTAGTTCGAGCTGCCCTTGAGTGCATACTCTAACCGCAAACCATTGAAAGCCATTTCGATGTTTACTCAACTGTCGCACCAAGAAATTCTTGCAGAAATTTCAAATTCTTTCCACCAACAAAACTCAGCACTGCTTCAATATTGCAATCTAACCTGATTAACACTACTCTGATACCATAAATAAATTTAAATAATACTGTGATGTATTACCGGACTCTCCTGATCTAACAATCATATCCACTGTTAAATACAAAATCCTTCTACTTAATCTAACATGCATGTAGTTCACAATAGTATTTCTTTAGTTGCAAGTGAGATCACTCCATGTGAATTAATTTAATATTTAATTCACTGATCTCTCACTAGTGTATCTTTAGTTACAAACCAGTTACAACTAGCACAACTGAGTTTAACTCACTTAACTGAGTTAAACTAAATAACAACTCACATAACTACACATCCAACTCTGTTACAACTTTGTATCACTTAGTTACAACGAAGTCCACTGCATGGCCCAACAACCAACCAATTCAACTCGAAATCCACTCAGCTAACTGATTTTCCACTTCAGTTAACTATTTCCAAGTGCTCATTGAAAATAGATAATTATTTATTGTCTAATTATTGTTAAGGGCTTAACAATAATCGACATGCATTCTAATTTTAGACATGCATTCCATGAAACAACTTCACACATGCATTCCAAACTTAGACGCCCATCCATCAATATAATTTTTTCAACCATCTATAAATAGATTACTGCTAAAAATAGACTTTGATCCAAATTATAAAAATAGACATATCACCTAAAAGTAGCTTGCGGGCTCCACCTAGTGTAGGTGCTTAATTTTCACTAGGATCATCATCTAGTTGAATCTCAACATCATCAACCTTTTTTATACCCATTTATATTTTTTCATTAACTTTGAGCTCCATTTTTTATACCTGCCAATATAAAAACCATTTACCCTCTATATATCCCCCAATATATTATGCCATTTTTTCCTCAATATATATCACCCAATATGAACCCACATGGTATGGTATTTCTCCCCCATTGAAGCCCTCGTGAAAATTATAAGTTATATGACCAATTGAATTTGTGACTGTCTCATGGAAAAATTTTACATGGAGAGGGCTTAAAAGTTTTTAGAACCATGAGTGAATTGAATTAAATTGAAATTACTCTTCATAGATTATACTTTTCTCTCATGTTGAATTTCAATATAATAGTTAGAAATTTGACCCTAGATATATTGTGATATGGAAGAATGTTATGGAAATCTCAATGAATATGATTGACCAAAAATTTTGTTAAGAATTAAGAGGGACAAAGAAAATTTAATATGTAAATGTTTTACTGATTAAAAAATCCCAAGTTAGGGTGGATCTATGCTTGTGTGTGTGTGTGTGTGGAGAGAGAGAGAGAGAGAGAGAGTTATTAATTCTTAGCCCTAAAGGTTAGTTCCATTTGTTGGTGCCATTGTTTCCTTGATGTTGCTAGTAATCTAGTGTGATGTGCAGGTCCTTGGTTTGATTCCTATGTAGTTAGGTTTACTAAGTCTACATGGGCTGCTTTCCACTAGGTATGAACTTTTGAATGGTGAATTGTGGAAAGTGCTGGGGAATTCCCATGGATTTATTTTGAAGGGAAAAAGGTTCAATTCTTGGTATTCTATCCTTTAAATTTATTCTTCACATTATGAATGTTTAAAACATTTTGATTTATAAGCACAAATGTTACACATCTAATCCATGTTGGTTTTTTTTGTGATTAAAATTTTTTTATTGGGTTGACTTATGCCATGTTTCACATTAGTGTCAAGAATGAATTGTATACAGCTTCATCATATTGTGTTGTAAAATGCACCTTTCTTACCTCACTTCTCCTGGTGCATTCTATCTCTTTTTTGTAAATTCCTCTCACTAAGACTTTATGTATATAATTTTCCATGTAAAACCTATTAGGGAAACATTTGGGCCCTTGCATTCACATATGGTGCCTATTGAAAACTCATCAATGTTGATTAAAACACCTGGCCTTGCAAGGACATCTAGTGAAGGAAAAAATAGGGGCTACCAACCCAAGGAATTAATCTCAATACTTCCTTCATGAATCTCAAAGCACCCAACTACTTGAGCTAGCCTCATAGATACACACATTTAAAAATGAAAAAAAATGGTAAGTTATAATTTGAGTTGAATGGTTTGAAGTTATGTAAGTGTGCAGATGTGGAAAAAACTTTCATTATTCTTTTTCCATACCTACGCACAACCACACCTCCACATATAGAGCCACCTTCAAACTTTACGAATATTGTGAATATAAGTTTTCATTGTTTGTTTCATATAACCATTTTCCCACATAGAATTTCTTAGTCACACGCATTTTCCGACATGCGGAGTACTTATATGTTTTAATTGTGCTTCCTCCACATCTCTATCCCATACAAATGCAAACATACTATAAAATATTCATGTAGTTTCCATCCAAGTTTGTTTATGGTTGTTCTTCGTAACTCAGAGTATTTAGTTTACCATACCAATAATTAGTCCCTAGGTAACCAGTTAACAGTGTGTGGTGGGTTGGAATACATGGGTCTTGGTAATATAGGATATTATATCGAAAAATATTTCATTGTATAGAGTGCGAAGATGCAAAAATGCACAAATGCATGACATGCACAATGAAAGATTGCTCTGAACCTTAGAATTTCGAGGAAATGTATTCTGTATTGCCTACAAAATATAGGTAGTCTTTTAACCCTGAATATGTCACAAGAACATGTATTAGTGTACTATGAACTATAGTCTAGCTATCCCACTGCCATTATTACTATATTAAATAATTGATTTCTCGTTTATTCCGTAACATCATTTAGTAGATTTATCGATCACGAAATGCTTTTCTTGGAGAATACATTTCTAATGTTTTTAAAAGCCGAAAAGCGATACCGATATTGATTCATAAGCAATCTTTTCTAACAATTACATGAGCTTTGAACTTGAAATGATTCTTAACAATTGAAAAATTAAATACACTTATAAAATTCGGATTAGGAAAATACTCAGCAATAATTCCTATGATTATGGCTCTTCGTTAACTGCTTCAATACCACGTAAATTTTTTCTCTCTCGTACTATTTCTTTTAGAGGTTCATAATGCAAATGACTTACATTCATTCAAAATTGCATAACATGGAATACCATTTTTTCTTGCTTGAATGAGTGAAATTCAGCTATAGCAATTATATTCAAGATATACTGTATCTAATCATAAACAAAAGTGCTACCCTCTGTCTTCCCTTTTTCATACGGCATTGCCAATTGTATAATGTATCCCTGTTAATTTACGATATTTCAAATTAACTTCATGTATGGGGGAGGAAGCCTTTATTGTGAATAATGTGGGAGTGTGAAGGAAGCACAATAAAAGCTTCCTCTACACTTCTATAATTTACACAATGAAATTAATTCAATACTAAATACAACATTTTTCGAGCTTCAAGAGATTAAAACACATAACGTGTACAAAGCTAACTGTCATAAGCAAGGTACATTAACTATTTTTCCACAATATTATGTATGTTTGTATACATTCCCTGTTGATAGGTGGTTGTCATTGATGCCAACCCAAGCAGCACTAGGAGCTACCCCGATCTTCGATGGAAAATTTGACATCAAAATTCATGGAATCTCGTGTTAGGATAATTATATATATATTATCCTCAATGAGATGTTTCCGTTGATATATGGTATGCCCCATTGTTCCCTCTGGTTTGTGAGAAAATTGAGTTTGAAATTGAAGGCTTGATTTTGTGGACTAAAACCCCAAGGGGTAGTGACATGACACCTCCTCCTACAGTTGTAAATATATGACATTGTTTATCATTGTAATCTCACCACATATAAGTTACATAACTTCAAGAACCAAAGACAATAAACCAATCACTTACTTCACAACCTAAGTAAGACCATATGCACTTAGCCAATCATTGATTCTTTAACATAAATATTTAACTTAAAAGTTATTTAGATTGAAACATTATTCTTAAAGTAGAAATTATTTATCTATAAGACCTTCATCATTTTAAAATACATGAATCCCACATAATTCTTACCATCCTCATTCCTTAAATTACAAAGCTTATTTAATGTAAAAAATTTAATCCTTAAATTCGTAGTAATGCCTACTCTAACGTCTACTTAATGGAGCCCTACAACGATTATTTTTTAACTTAAAAATATATAATCTCCAACGATAATCTCTTAAGAGATCCCCTTCTAGTTCTATAAAAGGAGACTTATTATACCTTAAATGCAAGAAAAATAATGAATAATTTGTGAACACTTTGCATCTGAAATTTCAGTCACCCTAGGAGCATTAATGCAGAAATATGAAGTTTGGGTTTTTTGGAATCATTCTTGCATTTTGGAGTTACGTTTAGGAAATTATATTTACAAGTATTCATGATAAAAGGTTTAAAATGTACGACGACTCACTTTAGTGTACAAGAAGTCAAGAACAATAAACCCGTAACTGCAATTTGCAAGGCTAGGAAAGTGAAGATTTGAAATTTCTACTGTTCTCAAACTTGTGGAGGATAATCTAAATCATACCTGTGGAGAATATCATATTGAGATCTATGATCAGACCTGTGGTAGGTTACCTCCTTGAAAACTGTGTATGTAAATTCTTTTTGTAGCTTTTAGGGCCTCCCTTAAGACACAAATTGTTGTATTATAAGAGTAAATTTTGGGCTAGTATTTAGGACTATGTTAAGTTTTGCATTAAGTCTAGGTTTGTGTTTATATTTGAGTCTATTTTTTTACCAGCATTGGGTATAGGGTTGTATCAAGTCTAAGTTCATGTAGAGTTGGAAAGTTTGTGTCAATTTTGGAGTCAAGGTATGTGTTAAGTCTGTCTAGAATTGAGGTTTGTATTATATCGTTCTAAGTCTATTAGGAACATATGAATGTCATTAGTGTCAAGTAGAAGTGTACATAAAGCAATGTGACACTTCATCACATCAAGGCATCCTTTTTTTTTTTTGTAATCTTTGCAGAATTATTACAGTCATTATTTTTATTATTAAACTGACTTGTGATTGTAGGAAAAGGTAAGTTTTTAAGGTTTAGATTTATTTCAAAATTTTCTTCTAGGTTAGGATGTATGGGCAACTTCTCTTGTAGGATTTACCATTACACTAAAGAAAAGAGCAATGAGAAATGAAGTACTCAAGAGTAATTCAAGACAAGAAGGGAATGAAAATAAGACCAAAAATATCAAAGAAGTAAGACCGACTTTCTTTCTTTCTTCTTTCTTCTTTTTTTTTTTCTTCTCTTTTTTTTTTTTTTTTTTCTTCAATTCAGTACATCCTAATCATCAAGAACAAGGTAGGCATATTATTGAGGTAGAATAATTATTGAAGGACAAGTTTTTGTGGGACAATGCAAAGATTGACATCTCTCATTGTTGCAGTACATCAGATACACCGGTTTCATCACCAAGTTTAAAATCAACAACAAGGCAGAAGAAACGGGTCATTAAACAAGTCATTGTATAAACATTGTAGGTCTTGTAAGTAGTTTTTCCAATATTCGGTGTTATTTTTCAAACATTATACGTCATTGTAAGTGGTTCAATATCACTTGTAAGGGAGCCCACATTTGTAAGGAATTTGTGTCATTTCTTGGATTTGATTAAGGAAATTTTTTTTTTGGGACAAGGGCTTGTGCTACTATTGGAAAATGGTTCTTATTTTGTTAGGACAAGGATTTAGGTCCTAGAGTTGTTGGTCAGTCAAAGAAAATTAATTGAAAAATATCATTGTAACGTGGATCATTGTACCAGGTACATGAGTCCACACTCTTTTTTTTTGTCTTTATAGGGTGGTAGGGTGGTGCTAAGTTGGTGAATGAATTCACCTTCAGGTTAGGGACTGTAAACAATTTAGGGTGATAGGGTGGTGCTAGGGTGGGTTATGGCTCACTTGGGTGTTGGGGCATCCTTTCAACTGATTGATGATAAAACTAGGGTGTTGAGGCATCCTTCTAGTGGGAGTTGGAGAAGAATGATTTTCTAGAGTTATAGGAAGTTGTAGCTTTCTTTTCAGTTGGGGCTGAAGATTAAAGAACTTATTGGAAAAACTTTCGGTGGTTTTTGACTTGGAGGGGGTTTTCCACCTAAAAATATTGTGCCTATTGTCTCTATTTTGCATTGTTGTTTACTACTATTACTGAACAATAATAATAATAATAATTGAAGATTAACTAATGCTCTGAAAAATATTAATAAAGTGCTATTTTCTAAGAAATACTGATTCGCCCCCCCCTCTCAGTATTTCCAACAATTGGTATCAGAGCTTGGTTCTTTCAGTAACAATTTAACAACTGGAAGGAGATCATGGAATACACCAAGAATAGAGATCCTATATTTAATGGAGATAACTATGCACTATGGAGTGGAAGGATGTTGGTTCATTTACTTTCATAAGGATATGAGGTTTGGGAAATAATCGAACAGGGCTATAAAGAAACAACAGATGAACAAGGTAAGAAAAATATCGTAAATGATGCCAATGAAAAGGATCTTATTATAAGTGGGCTCACTCAATTTTTCTAGGTTAAAGTATTGGGTTATAAAATAGCTAAGGAACTATGGGATAAGCTTCAAAACATATATGGAGGAGGCTCAAAGGTTAAGGAAGCAAAACTTCAAATTTACAGAGCTCAATTTGAACAACTAAGGATGAAAGAAGATGAGAACATTGCAGCCTACTTTCAACATGTAGATGAAATATTGCTTTAATTGTTTTAACAATTCAAGCTCCACATAAATTGTCAACCCGAGAAGGTTTGTTTATTCCAAAGACAATCACGCACTAGATATGCTCAATTCCAAAAGCAAAAATAATGTTGTAGTAAAAAGTCACACAATTATTAATCATACAAATCTAATTATTCACACCCTATTTAATCAAAGCTGAAGTTTACTTATGTTATAGTAGAAGCAATTCCTCTATTGCAGTTTTTAACAATCCAAATAAAGGGAAATCATTCTGCAGGAAAGGAAACCAATCAACCATAACAGGGAACAGGACCCTATTCCTTTAATTAGGAACTTCAGCACCTGCTGCCTGACACTAATCACTCTGTAGAAAAGATAAACTCAAGAGAACAGGACCCTATTCCCATGAACAGGAACCTTCAGCACCTGTCTCCTGTTTCTAATCACACTGCAGGAAAAAGAAAGGCAATCAATGGGAACAGGACCCTATTCCTTTGTACAGGAATCTTCAGCACCTGCTCCCAGCATCAATCATACATTCAAACAGATAATCAGAAAAAGATCCCTTAACTTCTTAATAATGAATGTACTAAACACATGCAGCGTTAAAGGAAACAGAATGCTCAATAAACTACAGAACTGTGTAACTGGTGTTTCAACAAACAGAATTAAGTAAAGTGCGAATATCATAAAGAAATCTAACAAACTACAGGAACAGTCGGGTGAATATTGTGATGAAGGCGGGCCCTTTCCTTCTCACAAGATTCCCCAGGGAAAGAATTAAATTGAAGCGCTCAAAAGGAAATTTTATTCATCTGTCAAAAGAAATGATACATTGCAAATGGAGTCTAGCTCCTGTCCTCTCAAACACAATGTTCTCCTGTAGTTTTCGAACTCCCTTCTAATGATGATGTCTCCTATTTTTAAAGAGGAGACATCTCTTACAATTTAGAGAAAATATATGTTTATCCCAAATCTGTTCTTCTTTCTTAAAACAAGGCTATTCTATTCTTCCATAAAAAGATATTGTTACAACAGATACAAAAAGAATACTATCTTTCAGAATAATCCGTGTAACCACTTCCTTGCTCGTCTTCATGTTGTTGCCATTGTTCCAAAAAATACTCTTCCAGAATCGCAAATTACGAGTAGTGACGGAATTTGCGTGCATGCTGACTGTTTCAGCAATGGAGTCGACTGTTTCAGCAACGGAGTCGACTGTTTCAGCAACGGAGTTGACTGTTTCAGCAACGGCCGATTGTCCAGCACAGCACATAAATTATCTGCGATCTTTTAGACTTATGTTAGCAACAATCTACCTTCGATTAATGATGAAATATAAGAGTAATATGGAATTATATGTAAACAGATTAAATATATAATAAAGAAGAGGATTTTATATACCTTTGGATAAAGTAAATGAAAATGATGATGGAATCCTTTTTAAACATGGTTATAAAGGTAAGGTGGTGTCAAAATATATAGTAAAAATGGTACATAGTGAGGTCCTAACATCCCCCCCAGCTAAAAGGGTTGCATGTCCTCAGGCAACTCCTAGTCTGAGTCTAAGTCTGAGTACTGACTCTGTGCATGCAAGTTGCTCAAGCAGTAGCTGGAGAAGGTGGCTTCTGTCGGAGCTCGGAATCCTCGATTGTTCTGCAATTGCTGCCATGCTACAGCTTCATCTCTGTCAGCCAATTGATAGTGACACTGGTATTTTTCTGTAGGCATCCATAGAATTGGAAAATGAAAATGGTAACCAATCCAGTTTTCTCCACAATGCCGAATGCATCTGATGTAGTTAGGTACCCTGGAGAGTGCAGCTTGAAGATTATCAGGGCTGAAAGGGTGATACTCTTGTCTTTCCTTGCATGACTATTGCCAAAACATAGTGTTGGCATTCAATGCAGCAGTCTGCTTTACTCTGATTAGCTGTAGACACTTCAAAAGTGTTGAAGCCTGTAGTTGTTGTATGTACCTATGCATTCCTGGCTTCTGCAAGAATTGGTGATATTGTGCTACAAACATGGCCGGACTTAAAGGTTCCGGTCTAATCCAAAGGAGCCTATTCTCCTCATTATGCCTACTTGCAATAAACGCAGTTTTCCAGGTGAGCTGATTGGCCAGGAATGAAACGAATGCCCTTATTTGTACATCACCTACAATTGGAGTGAGATTGACTTTTCTGTTCTCAGGCATGGCCTCGTTATGGAGATAAAGTTCACACAACAAATGTTGGTCACTTTCAGGGGCCTCAGCAAAAGTCTTAACAAATTGTTCCGCAGTAAGCAATTCATGAGGTATGCCATCCTTTATTGCCTTCAATTGAAAATAAACCAAACGTTCAGAAAGGAAGAGAGAGTAATTCACAGAGGGTTTTCGGGTAGCCATCAACTTTTGCACTAATGAAAACATCAAAACCAACTTTTCCTTTGATTCCTTGACTTCTTTCTTGGAATCCCTGAGCTGTTGCAATGTCTGTTCCCAAATATCCCAGTTGGCATACATGTGATTCTGCCAGGCCAACTTATGCTGCTGCAATATTTTGTCTTGATCCACAGCATATTGTTTCTTCCAGTTATTCATAAGTTCTAATTGTTTCCATGGCAGGGTCTGTGTCCCGGCATTATAAGTACTGGGTTGGGGCATTGTCTGAGTGGCTGAGCTGACTAGTACAGGGCGGGATATTTGTGGTTTAGTTTCTTTTTCTAGACTTTTTGAGGGCCCTACTGGTTCTTGTGTAGCAGTAGGGCGTTCTTCTTTAATTGCAGCTGATGTAGATGCCTCAGGTACCTGAATTTTGACTATTTTGTATCCTGCCTATTGGTAAATGTTACCACACTCATGGCACATGTATTCTCTGCATGGATCCTTCTTTTGTGCTGATGCTGTGTGTGCTAGCATGTAGAGATTCAATTCTCTATCAAAGGCTTCTCGTGCCATGATTAATTCTTTCTTATGGGCCTCTAGTTCTGATTTCAAAAACTCATTTTCCTCCAACAAAGATGCCATAGTGTGTGAACCCTGTGTGTTGGTTGATTCTGCTGGAGTTGTCTGCTGATCCACAGCTGTAGCTGGTTCTTGTGGAGCAGCTACAGCTGGTTTCCCTGTATTATCATGCTTGGTGTATGATTCTTGTACCACAGTGGCTGGTTCTTGTGTTTCAGCTTCTGGGTAAGTGACTGGTTCTTGTGTGGCAGTCACTGTTTGAGCAATAAACGATGTCATGTTACCCCGGGCCACTGGTTCTTGTGTGACAGTGCCACAGGACGAGACGGGTTGGGGAATTTGGAATGGTGATGAGGATTGAAGTTTTAACAGGATAGTGGCGGGGTCAGGGGAAATGGGAGTAACTTCAGTTTCAACAGTCATTTTCATTTTCCTTTTTGGTAGGAAAGCAGAGAAGTCAGTGTCTTTCCTTTTCTTTGTAGGAGAAGATTCTTTTCTAGGGGAAGGGCTTTTGGAAGAAGTGAAAATTTGGGATGTGGCCCTTGTTTGTTGTTTTGAGACAGAGACTATTGGGGTTCGTCTCTTTCTTTTATGAGTAGGTGGAGATGGGGGTGTTGGAGAGTCATTGCTAGAGATATGAATAGTGGGAAGGGGTGACTCTACTAAGTGGGACGAACTTGGGGGTAGGTCAACTGGTTCTGAGGATGGAATTACTGGGGGGTCTGGGATATCGTCCAGTTGCCTTTCATAAGAACTCTCAAGAGTTTCTTGGGAGCTTCCGGCTTGTTGGGGAATTTCGGCTTGCTGGGGAATTTTGGCTTGCTGGGGAATGAGGAGTGGATTATTCAGAGGGGGATTTTGCTGAGAAAAACCCCTCTGAATTAATAATTGACATAAACAATGATGGGTAAGGGATAACAATGGGAATTTAACCCGTCTGCAATAATATGACATGTTTTTGATACAACCAAGCAGATAATAGGGAATATTGACTAATCGACCATGCCTCAAATGATTCATTAAAATGAAGTCGTGTTGATAGACTACTTGGTAACGCCCTTCGCATGTCAAATAGTGCTTGATGAATTCAGCTACTGTTGGCCATGGTCGAGGTAATGAATGCAGACTTATACCGCGGCCTTTAAGTTCAACTGGTTCTTCTGGAAGAAGAAAATCTTGCTGTGCATTTAAAATAACTTGTTTCCTACTGAACCAGCGAGCACCTATAACCGGAAAACCTGAAACTTGTGCTATATCTTCCTCTGTGACTGAAATTCGGACCCCTTGAACCACTGAATAATTCCCCTGAAGATTCTGTGCAAACTCTAAAACTTGCTGCTGATCAAATTCTCCTAACCTTTCGAAGTATGTTGTCCATCCTGCTTGTTGAAAAATTTGGTAGGCCTCCGAGAACAATTCGAGAAGAGTTATCGAACCAGGCTCGTGTCTGATAGCCGACCCTCCCATAGCTACTAGCTTGAGTCACATGCAGAGGCGCAGAGAACAGAAACATAGGCTTTGGTCAAGCTAATTGTTGCAACAGAGGATATGGAGTCTCAATGACGGCGGAAATAATAGATATGAAAAGTGACGGAGGATTGGATGGTTTGGAATGATGATTCAGTTTTTCAAAATTCCCCCCTTTACGTATGGTGCAATGATGTTTAAGTGTGCGGAGTGTTAGACTCCTATGCCAATAGGTGTCATTTTTCATGATTGTCTTGATTGAACTATGGAATATGTTCAAACCTTTTTCTTGAGCAAAGGTGTTCCATATTCTTGAAAAACCAAAAAATCAAAAAATTTAAAAATGTAAAGAGGGTATACCCTAAAAGAAAAATCAAAGGGTAAGAAAAATAAAATGGTCAAAAAAGTGAAAGAAATGAACCCCAAACAAAAAATAGACCAAGGAAAGTGTGCAAATCCAAATGCCACTACTATTTCATTTTTGTAAATAAGTAATTGTGTGCAGCTTGTCAAACTTTTGCCACAATTTATGAAGAGTCAAACTGTTTAAACTTGACTCATTCATTTTTCAATTTCATGTTGTAGAATAGAGAATAAATATCTGACCAAGCAGTTTAATCTTGGCAGATAAGTAGATAGGTAGAGTTAATAAAAGGTGCTCAACAGTTTAATCTGAGCCCTTGGATGTAATAAGGGTAGAATTAGATAGATTGGTCATGTAAAAAGAAAAAGGTTGATAAGGGTTTGCAAGTCCAAATGCACCCTAATAAAGAAGAGAAAATGGTAGTGTCAAGTAGATAGGGTAGGTAGATGGTGTTGCAAAGTTTTATGTGATGAATGATAGTGCTAAATATGTTTAATCTTTTACCTTCATCACAAGTACTGAAGCAGAAAATGCACTGGAAAATTCACAGAAAGCAAAGTCAAAATCATTAACTTCCCACATCACTTTCTCCCTAAGATTTTTACTAATTTCCCCAAAGTGCTAAGGTATTTGGAGATCAAAGGGGCTCAAGGCATTTCCTTGACTTTTGGAGGGACCGGACCCTCGGCCTGATGATCAAAAAGACCTAAGTACTTGAAGTTATCCATCATTGCACTCATTCACTTTCAACCTTTTCCTAAGTAAAATCCTATTTTACTTAGGAAAATCATGCAAAATTCCATAATAATCCCTCAAAATAACTTACTATTCTAAGTTTAAGTGTTGAAGTTGAGATATTGTAATTCACTTCAGAAATCTTCACTTTTTCAGATATGCAAGTATTTTGAGTTCCCTTGTTCCTTTGTCATATTAATTTTTAACTCTAATTATTAACTCCCTAGTGAAAATGCCTTATCCTAAGTATATAACTCCTTTTATATAAATATCCAAAAAACCCATCTTATTATAAAGTTTAACCAAAGTATTTATTTCCCAATTATTCATTAAAAACCCGCATTATGTGCCCTTTGGTTAAATATATCATTATATAATAGTCCCGCCCCTTATGGTAGTTAAATTGATTTAATTTATTACCATATAATAAGAAATATCGAGAAAAACATTTAAACATATAATTTTATATGTTTGAAAGAAAAATGAATAATGCCGAAGTTTTAATTTAAACTAAAAACTTCGGAAAAACCCCCATGCCACTGTGGCTCATCCACTTGGCATCCCACCCGATACTTTAACCATAATCGAGACCCTGCCGCGACCCCAATTTTTCATTAGACCATGGGATTAATTAATTATCAGAATTAATTGATAACCACTCCCTCCGCCTATCAACAGCCTCCCGAGATGATTAATTAAACAATAAATCGTTTCAAAAACCCGATGGGCCCGCACATTAAACCCCTCTTACTCCATGTCCCTTCCACCATCCGATCTCCCGCTACGAGATCTACAGCTAACATTCATTCCGCTAGTCTTCCAATACCCGAACAATAACACGCGGGGGCACGGTGGTTTTGAAACCGCCCCCCGTCCACGTGTCAATGCCCCAATGGAATCACTGCCCTCTCATTTAATGCCACTATTGCCCATAAGCGGTGCGGGGATTACCGCTTACCGCCCGGCCCCTGCCACACGTCAGCCCGTACTGATATGACGTCATTCCTCGAAAAAATAAAAACCCCTTTTTGACTTTGGAAATAAAACAAATTTTCGTGTTTTTTATGTCATTTTCATTATTTGAAAGCGACTGCGCCTTCCGCTACGAAATTCAAATTTTCACTGAAATCTACTGTTCTATCCGATTTCGCTCCAGAATTCCGCCGGACCAATGTTTAAACATCCTCTTGCCACCGCCTGATACCTGTTAAAACCCAGTTTGCCTCCAAGAACAGGTATTTATTCTATTGCGCTCCGAACTTCAAAAGAAACTATGTTTTCCTTGTTTTCCACTAGATTAGTGATTAAATCTTATCGCTAAGATCATTCCCTGAGGTTTAAAACTGTGAATTCTTCCCCCAAACCTGCAATTGTGCCAATTTCCCTCATTAAAACTGAAATCGTGCCCGGTCTGCGAAGAAAACCCAGAAACTTCAATTTTGAATACACAAGAACCAAAATGGAAGCTCTGGCAGCTCTGAATGTAACCCCATTGAATGCCCCCCACAAAGAATTAGAATATTTGCCCTTAGTGGATAAAGACTTTCAAATTAAAGACTTAGTGTTTGATGAAAGCCCCCTTCTAAGTTATTGTCGCTGCAGAGACGATTATTCGAAGGGATTGGATGTCATTGGGTTGTGGGAATCCAATTTCCCGAGATATCTCATCTCCTCAGTCCTCATTTTCCCAGAAATTATCCACTACTGCCATTCTAACTATGATCCAACTCAAAGAGCAGTAATGTCCCCTGACCAGAGTGTTCTTTTACCCATTACTCCCCAAGCCATCAATGCAATGCTACATTTTGAACCTGATCAAGAGCTAACTCCCTTGTCTATGGAAGAACTGATTGAAAAGTCTAATCAACTGTCTCCAGAAAAATTGAAATCCATTTGCCAAACTTTTATGTTGCCTGAACATCAACCTAAGAGGCCACCTCCATATGGGTTTGTTTACTTTAACAAGTTGGGCAGACTTATCCTCAATATGATATCCTTTGTTATGGGTTTCAATACAAGTGAATATGTTGATGAAATAACCTTGGTATTGTTGTCTATCTTTACTCCTGGGCAACCTCCTGCAGTAAAATATGATTTTGCATCCTTCATTTCCAATAAAATCCATGACCAGTTCATGAGGCTAGATAATGAGAAAGTGTTCAAATATTCTTCAGTTATTTACCATCTCCTCATCTATTATCAATCAGAGAAGTTCCCTTTTCCTGTTAAAAAGCTTGATGCCAAGGGAAACCCTAGATCAGTTATTTTTTGGTCTGCCATAACTCATTCTTCTTATGATTCTCCCTATTCTTATGCTGAGTTTATCGATCTTTTTGTATATCCTGCAACTACCTTGTTGACAGGAATTCCCCCTCCAAGGCTCAGTAATGAGATTAAGAAGACTTTGCAGCTTTCAAGAACATATAAAGTTGGGGACTGGTATTTATACCAAAATCATTCAGTCATCAGGATATATGGATGTGAATTGCATCCATTCAAGTTGCCAAAATATGTGCCCATGAGACTTTTTGCCTTGGAATATTTCAGGCAAATGAATAATTCTGATATGATTCATTTTTGTAGTGTGAAAAAGAAAGCCCAACTCAGGATTAAAAGTCAATTAGGTCCTTTCATCTGCAACTCTAGGGAGGTTGAGCGAGAAGCAGAAGATATACTACAAAGCCATTGCAAGTTTCAAAGAAGTTTCCGTTGGATTCCTTATGATCCATTTGGTTTTATTTGTGAAAAAAGAATGAAGAACAAGTCATCGTCATATATTCACCACAGGATTCCTGATATAGAACAATATGCTAACCAAGATGAATGGGTTGAAGGAACACTAGTTGAGGAAGAAAGTGAAGAAGACAAAATGAATAAAATTATAAAAGATCTTGAGAAGAAGTATGACCTAGAATCTTGTGGTCAAGTGCAGGTACCTCACATTGGCACTTCTTCAGCAGCAAATCTACAGCAGAGATTACAGGAAGGCAGTTCACCACTTGCAGCAGAGTCAAAAGGCAAAGGAAAGGAACCTGAAATACAGCTCATTGAAACTTTAGTCATGGCAGAGAAACCTCAAACCTCCAGAGCACCTGATCAAACACAAGTTTCTCCCACTCAGGTAAAACATCCTGAAGTTTCAGAATTACAAACTCCATCCAATATGGAAATAGGAAAGAAAAGGCAAGTTCCAGATACTACTCCTCCTAAAGAGTCCTCAGGAATACATC
The DNA here is from genome assembly GCA_034641835.2 of Pinus albicaulis. Classification (NCBI taxonomy): domain Eukaryota; kingdom Viridiplantae; phylum Streptophyta; class Pinopsida; order Pinales; family Pinaceae; genus Pinus; species Pinus albicaulis. The sequence continues at coordinate 1,206,764,608 of CM076584.1, forward strand.
AAGCCAAAAAACAGAAACCAGATCCACTTCCAGATGTGGAAATCATTGATGAAATGTTTGATGATGGAAGGGAAGACAGTCAACTAACTGGCACAGTTAGTGAAACAAACACAGGCCAGAAAGGAAAAGCTTTGCAAAAGCAGTTGAGTACTGAAGTATCTTCTTTTAGGCCACCTAAAACAGATACAGGGGATATAAAAAGAACTTTCATTAATATAAAGGCAAAGAATGATCCATTGAGAATGAAAGTGTATGATCAATATCTGAAAATGGCTCCACATAATCAGGAAAGGTTAATGTCAGCATTTGACATTTCACAAGGCAAAATGATGATGAGCCACTTCAAGTCCAAGGTGCCAAAACCCATGACAGCAGCTGATTATATTAGGACCAATTTTGAGGTCCTGGCTAAAGACATTCATCCTTTGGACCAGATAGAGCTGCATAAACAAACTGGGGAAATGGTGTATTCTACTCTTACTGATAAGGCCATGGCAGCCTTAAGGCTGCAAGATTCTTTAAATAACACAAGCACCCAATTGCAAGTTGAAAAGGCCTCTTCTCAGGCCAAAGATAATAGAATAAAGTCTCTGGAAGACATAATTATTAGTTTGGGTCACAACCCCAAAGATATAAAAAGCATTGAGGCACTAATCAAAAAGAAAGATGATGATGTTGCTGCCCTAAGAAAGCAGTTGAAATTACCAGCCTCAAGACATCCCCAGACCCAAGAAGTTTTGAAGGAGAATTCGCAGGAAGAGATAATGGAGTTGCTCTTAAAAATGACTGAGCAACTAAGTGAAACAGAGAAAGAATTGGAACAAGATTTACAAGAGAAGGAAGATATCATGCAGGCATCAATCACAGAAGCTACTACAACTACAGGTACTACAACAACAGATCAACAAACAGAGCCAGCGCAGGTAAACACTTCTGGTTTGAGTTCTGATGAATTGGTAAAACAAATGGAAAGTCTAAAACTCAGAGTCACAGAACTTCAAACCACAAAATTGCAGTTAGAAAATTTGGAGCAGAAATATGATACATCTAAAAAGACCGTTGCTGATAACACCAGGGAAATTAAAAGATTGGAAAAATTGGTTAAGGTTTTGGAAAAAGATCTTTCATTAGAGAAGCCTTTGAAGGAAATAAATGAAATTCTTTGGGACAATATAATTGAATTAATAAAAAGTATTTGGCCCTCTGTTCAAGCAATTTTTGAACAAAATGACTTGATTAAAGTAGCTCAGGAAGAAATAAACAAAACAAGAGATGAATTAAGGGGCAGACCTGAGCAGGCCAATCAACTTATACAGTTTTTGAACACCCGGACTAGGCAACAGCTTGCAGTGTTAGGAATTGAGGACAGGACCGACACTATTTTGGAGATAAAAAGAGTTTTTACCAAAAGAACTTTTATGCAGAATTTGGAAAGAAAGTGCTCAGATATTTTGGCAGAAATCAATGCTTTCAGAGGAAAATTTCAGGTTTTGTTGGACAGTGGGTTACCCAGTCCTATGCTCTCAGAGGACCAGATAATGGACCTGGAAACCTATGTTAAGAAAATAAATATCCATGCTCAGAACATAACTTCTTGTTCTATCAGTTTGCCAGAAGCAACATTGCCAACAGGAAGAAATCTCTATGACAGGTTGAAGAATTTATTTCATCTTGAACATGAGATAAAGTATTTATTCCCCAATCAGCCCACTTTTTACAAACTCACAGAGGCCGATGAAACATTGAGAAAACTTAAGAGAACCGTGATAGCAGAAGATCAATGGTGGAATGACTTATTGGAAATTTTATGAAATTTATCTTCAGGTTGAGGATTTTATCTTTTTACTATCATGTAAAGGATAAATAGTGAGAACAGGTTAAAAGAGTATCAGTAAAACAGGTTAAAGAGTATCCGTAAAGACAAAGAGTATCAGACAAGCAAAGAAATTACTCCAAGGGACAGCATCGAGCCCTATTTCAGCACTTACCTCCAACACATCCGCAAAATGAGGAAACAGCACACCAGCCGTTACATTTTATTCTATCTACGAGACCATCTGTCTCCTTTTTTATTGTAACTTATTTATTAGTCACCCCAAATTAAGGGCTAGGTTAGTGTAAGATATTTTCAATCATTTTTTTGTATAAATAAACCCTCAAAGAGAGCATTGAGGGTGGATTCTATTACTTTGCTGTGACATTGAGGTTTTTGGAATAAAAAGCGTTTTGGAGAAATTTATTTGTGGCCTACTGGATGACAATTTAAAGCTCAGGACTTTTTGCAGGATTCATGTGTTCGGACTGCAGTTCAATAAGTCTTTCTATCCAATGTTTTAAGTTTTATATTTGTTTATAATATCATTGTGTCCATTTCTGAATAATTTACATAAAGGATTGAATCAGAATTTACTTAATTGTACTCTGATTTCAGATGTGATTATTCTTAATGTTTTCCTCTAAATTGGTTATAAGCACGAATTCTTAAATGCTCTTGCTTTACTAATTTAAACATTCTTGATTACTATAATAAAGAATTCTTCATTGCTCTTTGTTTGTAGTCATCTCATTTCTTTCTTTTGAACATGGTGAAAGATTCTTAGCTGCTTTTCATCCCTTCAAAATCATCCCATCCACTTTAAATTTTAAGGATTGTTCTCTGTCTGGCTATCTTGCCCTGCAAAACCATCTTGTGTGTAGAATAGAAATCCAGTAAAGCCATCCTTTGACTCCATAGCCCAATGGACTGAAAATCTTCAACCTTGCCCTTAGTTGGCGGATTCCACCATTCAAACAAAATCAAAACTCTTGGACTTATAACTAGCCTAAAACTTTCTAAGAACAAAGATAAATTATAAAGAGAGCCACTGCGGATGCACTTAATAAGCTGAATACGCATTTGAAGGGTTGGTTTGGTTACCTCGGGTATACTTTCCTTTTCCACAGCTTCAAGGAAAGCTTTGGTGCTAACACGGTGTAATCATTATGAGCAAGATCCTCTCTTTAAAATATTATTTAACTGCATTACATAAAAACCACATACCTTATATTTTTACCTTTGTCTTTAAAATTCGAAGTATAGAGTGCTTCATAATGGCTTGATATTAATGGAAGAATCTGTAGATTTCTCTGAAATGTAGAACAGGAGCATATCAGGATCTGCTCAATACTGAATAATATTCACCCAAGGGATCTGAAGAGTAAAAATGGAGAACTGAAAAGCTTGTATAGCAGAGGAAAGAAATGATGTTTTAGTGATGAAAAGATAAATGACAGGTTGCTGAAACTGGTGTTTCAGCAACGGAAAAATGAATGACATGTTGCTGAAACTGGTGTTTCAGCAAAGGGAAAAATCAGGAAAATGGGATATAATGATTTGGGTTTAAGACAAGTGGGGGAAATATTTGCTAAGGGATAATTTCAGCAGTAAGGAATGGGAAATACTAGCTGAAGGATGATATTTCAGGAATGGTAGAAGTGGGAAAAATGGAAAAAGGGAAATAATGTAGAAATGGGATAAAGGGATATTGCTAGGAAATGGGTTGAAATGAAGGGAACAAGCTTCTGTGATTGAAGCTTCAGATCTTCTTGTGATGAATCTGTCCTCCTTAATGAGCTTTTCCAGAATCTGCAAAATTCAATTGTAATATGCCAACCCTTGACATGGATTATTAGTTTTAAATCTAATCTAATACTAAAAATACAGTGCAGAAAATTAAATGCTGTGAGGAGCAGAAGACTCCCCTAGAAAAAGATAATGTGTATCAGTCATGCAAGCAGTCTTGAAATCCTCTTTAGAAACAGGGCGCTGGTACAAACGAAGCCTATGACCATTTACTAGTAGAGGTGTTTTAGAATCATCAATTGTTAAAAGTCTTACTGTTCCATTAGGAAAAACAGCATCTACTTCATATGGTCCAAACCATCGTGTACGTAGCTTACCCTGAAAATTTTCAAACCGAGAGTCATACAATAAGGCCCAATTACCTTTTTGGAACTGCTTGTGTTTGATGATTTTATCATGCCACTTCATTCTTTGTTGTTGAATCATGGTTGTTTGGTGAATGGCATCTAATCTCTTTTCATCCAATTCAAGAAGCTGCTGCAACCTAGCTGTCTGCACATCAGTAAAATCAAGATTAACAACTAAAGAAGTTCTTAGAGTTTTAATTTCAAATTCCACAGGAAAAACAACATTTTTACCATAAACCAATTCATAGGGAGAAAAACCTGTAGTATTTCTCCAAGTAGTTCTGTAAGCCCATAGTGCTTCAGGGAGCCTTTGAGACCAATCCTTCCGGCTATCCTTCACTATTTTAGTTAGAATGGCTTCTAATACTTTATTTGTGCTTTCCACCTGCCCATTGGCCTGGGGGTGGTATGGTGTAGTCATTCTATGATGAATATGATATTTCTGAAGGGTAGACTTAAAACCATGAGAATTGAATGGAGGTCCTCCATCTGTAACTAACTCTCTAGGAATTCCAAATCTAGTGAAGATTTCTTCAAATAAGAAAGCTAGGACAACCTCTTCATTGGCTCTAATAAGTGCTTTGGCCTCCACCCATTTATTCATATAGTCTGTAGAGACTAATATATAAGTTCTTTGATTGGATGGAGGATTAATGGGTCCTATGAAATCCAAGGCCCATCTTTCAAATGGTTCAGAAACTACTTGGGGGTTTAATGGCATTTGATCTCTATGATTGGGTTGAGCCATTCTCTGGCAGCTGTCACAAGCCCTTACATATTTCTTTGCATCCTTAAATAATGAGGGCCAGTAGTAACCCATCCTCAGAATTTTGTGTGTTGTTCTCTTATCAGCAAAATGCCCTCCACAAGGGCCATCATGACAAGCTTTCAATATGTCATACACTTCATCTTCTCTAATGCATCTTCGAATTTCCTGATCAAGCCCAGTGTAGAAAAGACACCCGCTTATCCAGCTGTACCTGGCACTTTGTTGAACAATTCTTCTCTTTTCTCTGTATGACAGGTGTGATGGTAATTTTCCTGCAACCAAATAATTAGCAATATCTGCATACCATGGAGAGTGAGCAGAAACTGCAAACAAATACTCATCAGGAAAAGAATCATCTACTGGAATATCATTGTCAATTTTTAACCGTGAAAGGAAATCAGCCACCACATTTTCTTTACCAGGCCGATCTACAATTGTGATATCAAATTCCTGCAGTAATAATAGCCATCTGGTAACTCTAGCATTTGTAACAGATTTTTTCATTAAATACTTAATAGCCGAGTGATCATTGTGGACAAAAGTAGAATAACCAGTGATATAATGTCGAAATTTATTAATGGCATAAATTACTACAAGAAACTCCTTTTCGGTAACTGTATAATTAAGCTCAGCAGGGGTCATATTCTTACTAATAAAATAGATAGCATAAGGAAGATGATTCTCCTCTTGTCCCAAGACAGCTCCAATTGCAGTGTCTGAAGCATCAGAAGATATATGAAAAGGAGGGCCCAATCAGGTCCCCTCAAAATAGGAGCAATAGATAACTGATGCTTGAGTTCTACAAAGGCTTTCTGACAAGGATTAGTCCACTTAAATTCAACATTTTTCATAAGCAACACAAATAATGGAGAAGCTATCTTAGAAAAATCTTTAATAAATCTTCTGTAATATCCAACATGTCCTAGAAAACTTCTCACATCAGTTTGTGTTTTAGGAACAGGAAGATTCTGAATGACCAATATTTTAGATGGGTCTACCTGAATACCTTGAGATGAAATAAAATGTCCAAGCACTACTCCTTCACTCATCATCATATGACATTTTTTAGTACTTAGGGAGAGGTGAGCTTGTATACATCGTTTAAGTACCTTCTCAAGATTTTGTAATGCATCTTCAAAATACACACCATAAGGAGTAAAATCATCCATAAATATTTCCATAGATTCATTCAACATATCAGAAAAGATTCCTATAACAGCCCTCTGAAAATTTGATGGTGCTTTACATAGCCCAAATGGAAGAACTCTATAAGCAAAAGTTCCCCAAGGGCTAGTGAAAGTGGTCTTGTCCTGGTCTTGGGGTGAAATTCTAATCTGATTACACCCACTGAATCCATCTAGAAAAGAAAATAATTTCTTCCCTGCTAGACTATCCAACACCTGATCAATGAAAGGTAAAGGAAAGTGATCCTTTTGAGTAGCTTTGTTCAAGGCTCTGTAATCAACACATACTCTCCATTTCCCGTTTTTCTTAGGGACAATTACCAATGGGGAAACCCATTCACTGTCAGATATGGGGTATATAAATCCCGCATTAAGCAATTTCTGAAGTTCTTCTTTAACAATTTCTCGTAAATTAGGGTTCATTCGTCTTTGGGGTTGACAGACTGGTCGGCATCCCTCTTTAATGTAAATTCGGTGAGTACATAGTTCAGAAGAGATCCCTTTCATATCCGTGTAATCCCATGCAAATGCTTCCTTATTTTCACGTAATAACTTCATTAACTGCTGTGTTTCAGCAACTGTTAGATCAGGATTTATATTTAATGTCTTGCCAGGTTTGATTTCGACTGTTATGCTTTTAGATGAGATGGTGGTTAATGTCTGAGATAAGTCTTTAGATTCAATCTTTTCTTGGGTATCTGTTTCAAAAATTGCAGTCAATTGATTGTGTGTTTCAGCAATTACAGAGGAAGGTTCACAAATAAAATTATTAATTATTTCATCCTCTGTATTGTCTTTAAGAGTTAAGGCTTGTCCAATAGTTAGAATGGGTTGAATAGCATTATCATCATAATCCATCCACATAGAATCTTCATTATTAATTATGGGTGTAGCATGAGGATAAAGAGTAAGTTGTTTGGTTTCATAACCATTAGAAATTGTCATTGAACCAGATCTGCAACTAATAAAGGCATCAGTTGTTGCCAGCCATGGCCTCCCCAAAATTAAAGGATGTCCCCCCAGCTTTGTTTTAGTTTGCAATACAACAAAATCAACTGGGTAATTCCAGGATTCAACTGAGATAAGTAGATCTTCAACAACTCCTTCAGGTTTAATTGTAGAACGGTCAGCCAACTCTAGAATGGTAGGTGTATCTCTGATTGTGTTATTCAGCTGTAACAATTGTGAAGTTTCAAGAGTCATTATGTTTATTGCGGCACCTAAATCTACCAGAACTTGAGGAATCATTGTTTTACCAATTTGAACTGTCACGGTAGGATGGCCGGGGTCACCATATTTCACAGGAGGGGTTTTTCCGGACATTAATGCAGATAAATCACCCATCACATGTACTGTAAGGGGATCTTTAGTTTTCCTACCAGGTTTCTTAACACAAATATCCCTTATGGTTCTGGCATAAATTGGTACATCTCTTAGTGCTTGTAAAAGTGGAATTTTAACATACAAGTTTTGCAATTCCCCTAGAAGGTTAAAAGCAGGTGTTTCAGGTGTTCTAGTTAAACTAAACGCTCGGGGAATGGTGGTTCTGTTATTTCAATACCCTTGTTAGAGGGTGGTTGTGCTTTCTTATGTTTCTCAGTTTCCTCTTTATCAGAATCAGAAGAAGTTATGTCATCAATAATAGGCTCTACTATTTTCTCGGATCTTAAATGAATATCATTACATTGCATAGTAGGAAATATAGACTGATTTTGAATATCAATGACTTGCACAACTTTATTATTGGGGTTAGGATTTGGTTGCACAGGTAGCTGGGGTCTCATTTGGTTATTTGGCAGAGCATTTGATGGCAGAGGAAGTGGTTGTTGAAATTGGGGAAATTGATTTGGATACGGGAGTTGTTGGCTTCTCTAATTTGAATTCCAAGGGTTAAAAGAAGATGGCTGATGTGGGGGCCAAGGAGTCCACATTGTAGGATCAGCAAAGGGAGGGTTTGATTGTTGCATGGGTGGGAAATTCATTTGATTAAAGGGTGGGTATTGCATTTGATTAAAAGGAGGGTAATTTGTTTGACCGAAAGCAGAATAATTATTCCAACGATTAAATGGCATACTAGAATTCATACCTTGTCCTTTTGGTTGCCATTGTCTTCTTTGAGTTAGTAAGTAAACTGCTTCAGCTTCTTCTTCCGTTGGCTGCAATGCTGCCTTTATTCCTGGTAGAGATGGACATTGTTGTGTTTCATGATCTTTCTCACAAAGGGTGCAGATTGGTATTTTGTCCAATGGGCACTCCCTTAGTGGATGTTTGTCTCTGCACTTCGGGCAAAAGACAGCCAGAGTTGCTTCTGCTTCAGCCTGCTTCTTCTTAACCTGCAAAGTGTCAATTTGTGAAGCAAAAGAAATTAACATCTCAGTTTTAAATTCTTCAAGTAAATTACCTATTTCAGCTCTTGTTGCTCCCCCACTGGCTGATTTCTGCACTCTTGAATAGGTGGGATCTCTATTACTTACTATGTTCCTTGCAGCTCCCCTTGAACACCTTTTACAAAGTTCAACAATCTCATCATATGATTCTTTAGATATATCTCCCTTGCCAAGCATATTTAACATGTCTAAACAATCATCCCTTAAACCTCTAAGTAATATTGTTTTGTGAATTTCCTTACTTATATTCGGATGATCAGATCTCTGTATATTGTACTGCAGCCTTTCTACATAGTCCTCCAGATTCTCGTCCGGCTTTTGTGCCATATTGAATAGTTCGTCCTTCTTTTCTCTCGTCCGACAGTAATCTTGATATTTAAGCAGAAATTTTTGTTTCATCTGTTCCCATGTTGTGATTACCTGACTCCCAAGGCTCATGAACCATCTTAAAGCATTTCCTTTTAATGTTGCTGGAAACAGTTTCAAATTTTGAGCATTAGTAACATAATCATAACTTCTACATAATATATCAAATTCAAAAATAAATTCATCCGGATCTTCAGAGGATAGACCATGGAAGTTAGGTAAAGATGACAATGGAATGTTCTTCATAGGAGTTGTTCCTCTAGGGAGATCACTGATAGGAAATCCCAAGGTCGAGAGAGAATTTTCATCCTTTCCTTCTCCTTCAGGATCCACACGTCCTCCACCAAAGAAGTCTTCGTTGTTTCCTTCCATTGGCTGTTCTCCTACTGCACTTGCTTGATCGTCAAGGTCTTCTACTGGCTCTTCAATGTTTCCCACTGGTCGTCCAACACTTTCTATTATTTCCTCAATGTGCTCTGCTGATTTGCTAGCACTTTCTTCTGACTCTCCAGCACTGACTGCTGGTTCTTTAATCACCGGCTCCTCTATGTTTTCAGGGCCCACAACTTCCTCTGTTTTGTAATCTGATTGAGGGGAGTGCTGAAGTTTTGGTCTTCGAGAACTTAATCTCTGTGATGATTCATCCTTTGATACAATCTCGTCAATGAAAGTCTTTCTTCCTCCCCTTCCTTTTCCTTTGCCACCTGTGGGGTTAGTTTTCTTCTGGTTTCCGCGTCCTCTCATACAATCTGCACATCTAGAAAGAAAATATTAATGCTTTTGAAATCTATAATTTCCTTCCCCGGCAACGGCGCCAAAATGTTGGTTGCTTTAATTGTTTTAACAATTCAAGCTCCACATAAATTGTCAACCCGAGAAGGTCTGTTTATTCCAAAGACAATCACGCACTGGATATGCTCAATTCCAAAAGCAAAAATAATGTTGTAGTAAAAAGTCACACAATTATTAATCATACAAATCTAATTTTTCACACCCTGTTTAATCAAAGCTGAAGTTTACTTATGTTATAGTAGAAGCAATTCCTCTATTGCAGTCTTTTAAGAATCCAAGTAAAGGGAAATCATTCTACAGGATAGGAAACCAATCAACCATAACAGGGAACAGGACCCTATTCCTTTAATTAGGAACTTCAGCACCTGCTGCCTGACACTAATCACACAAACTCAAGAGAACAGGACCCTATTCCCATGAACAGGAACCTTCAGCACCTGTCTCTTGTTTCTAATCACACTGCAGGAAAAGAAAGTAAAATTAATGGGAACAGGACCCTATTCCTTTACACAGGAATCTTCAGCACCTGCTCCCAGCATCAATCATACATTCAAACAGATAATCAGAAAAAGATCCCTTAACTTCTTAAGAATGAATGTACTAAACACATGCAGCGTTAAAGGAAACAGAATGCTCAATAAACTACAGAACTGTGTAACTGGTGTTTCAGCAAACAGAATTAAAGTAAAGTGCGAATATCATAAAGAAATCTAACAAACTACAGGAACAGTCGGGTGAATCTTGTGATGAAGGCGGGCCCTTTCCTTCTCACAAGATTCCCCAGGGAAAGAATTAAATTGAAGCGCTCAAAAGGAACCTTTATTCATCTGTCAAAAAGGAATGATACATTACAATGGAGTCTAGCTCCTTTCCGCTCAAAAACAATGTTCTCCTGTAGTTTCTAACTCTCCCTCTAATGATGATGTCTCCTCTTTTTAAAGAGGAGACATCTATTAGAGTTACATCAAAGAAAATCTATCTTTATCCAAATCTGTTCTTCTTTCTTAAAACAGGGCTATTCTATTCTTCCATAGAAAGATATTGTTACAACAGATGCAGAAAAAGTACTGTCTTCAGAATAATCCGTGTAACCACTTCCTTGTTTATCTTCATCTTGTTGCCATTGTCCCAAAAATACTCTTCCAGAATCGAAAATTACGAGTAGTGACGGAATTTGCGTGCCCGTCGATCGAAGCTTGAAGAATGGAGTCGATCGTTTCAGCAATCTGCGAGTCGATCGTTTCGAAGACCCGCCGATTGTTCCAAAGACAACACATAAATTATCTGCGATCTTTTAGACTTATGTTAGCAACAATCTACCTTCGATTAATGATGAAATATAAGAGTAATATGGAATTATATGTAAACAAACATTAAATATATAGTAAGGAAGAGGATTTTATATACCTTTGGATAAAGTGAATGAAAATGATGATGGAATCCTTTAAACATGGTTATAAAGGTGGTGTCAAAATATATAGTAAAAAAATGGTACATAGTGAGGTCCTAACAATAACAAATTCCTTGAAATGTTTAGGAGAACTAGCTGGGACAAAGGTCATTTTTTGGAAATTCCTCAGAAATCTTCTAGCAAGATTTAATCCTAAGGTTTCTATCTTAGAAGATAGATCAGATTTAAGCAACTTGAGTATGGAAAAACTACATGGGATACTTACAACATATGAAATGAGGATTAAAGAGGAAAATGGTTCATTTAATATAGAAACAACATATACAACATCCAAGAATATCGAGAAGGGAAAACATGTATTCAAACCTAGATCTAGTTGTTGTAAAGAGGAAGAAGAAGAAGAAGAAGAACTTTCATATGAAGAATTTGCATACATTACAAGGAATATGAAAAGAGGAACATGTAAGTACAAAGGAAAAATTCCATTAGTATGTTTTGACCGTGGTAAGATTGGTCATTTTTCTACCATGTTCCCCCAAAAGAATGAAGCATTTATGAAAGAAAAGAAGGGTCAAAGAAATTTCAACAAGTAAGGTAAGAAGAAAGGTTTTAAGAAAAACTTCCTCTCCAAGGAAGATGGTTCCTCATCTGAAGAAGAAAGCGACAATGATGAAGAAAACAAGGAAAGAGTATTATTTATGGATAAGCATAACCAAAAGGAAGCTCCTAATGAATAAGAAGATAAAGAAAAAGAAATGTATGAAATCAAATTTCAAAACGAACTTGTTAGAGTTATAAAATAACTCAAAATAGAAAGATTTTTTTTAAATTCTCTAGAAACTAAATTGAAGGAAGTAAAAGAACATGCCAAGAATCTCAACAAAAAGAATGAAGAAGAAATCATCAACCTCAGAGTAACATTATAAGAATCCAAAATAATTGAATAATCACCTAGGAATGAGTTAAAAGAAAGCAATGATGCAAGGGAAGACTTAGAAGCCAAAATAGTCTCTCTACCAAAGGAATCAAAAAGGGGAAATTTTTTGCAAAAAATTGCAAATAGCTCTAAGACCTTGGATGAGCTCATTAGCATCTAAATGTCATATAGTGATAAGACTGGTCTAGGCTATAAAGAAACATTTGAAAATGGTTCAAGCTCCTCTATGAAAAAAAAGGAAAATGGACAGAAAACCTATACATAAATTGTGAAAGGATCTATCAAGCAAGGAAGTTTCCCAGATGAACCAAAAAGTTAATATATACAAGAAGGCTCTTGGAAAATGATTCCACAACTAAGGTTTTCTCCTAGGTATCAATATGTCTTTCATGGATTTTTCTATTCATGTAGAAAGTTTAGACATAAACCTATATACTGTCGTACCTATGGTTGGAACGGAAGAAACTTTGGAAGACAGTTTAGGAATGGTTATTCCAGAAATTTGCAAGAAAAATTCAGAAAAAGTTACAACATATTTGACTGTCTAAGAAATGAAGTAGAATGCCATAAATGCAAAAATTTGGGACGTTTGGCTAAAGATTGCAGTTTTGTGTCTCCACCAAAATAATCAAAGCAGAATCAAAATGAACAAGTTTGGAAGAAGAAATATGAAAGGTGTGTTCTTACCCTAAAAGCTAAATTAAAAGAAATGTTTGTTACATCGATAACAGTTTTTCAAAAAATATGATTGGAGGCAAGAATAAATTTATATCTTTGAAAGAAGGAAAATATAGAACGATATATTTTGGAAATGATAGATCTTCAAATGTTATAGGAACATGCACTATCAAACTTGGAAGCAAGGATGATATAGAAAAATATGTGCTTCTTGTTGAAAATATGAATCACAATCTGCCAAGTTTAGGTCAAATGTGTGATAAACAACATACAATGTTATTCGACTCAAAGAAATGTGAAATAAGAAAAGAAAAATCTGGTCAACTTGTGGTCACCGCAAATAGAGCTCCAAACTACATATACACCTTGGATGAGGTAGTTAAAGGATGTTTCTTGGAAAAAGAAGACGAGAGTTGGCTATGGAATAAACAAATGGTTCATATGAACTTTTAAAACCTTGTAATAATTAGAGAAAAGGAAGTTGTGAGATAGATGCCATTAATTTCAAAACCAACCAACGTTGTATGTGAACATTGTCGGCATGAAAATTAGACAAAAGTTGAATTCAAGGAAAAGGAACACTTCACATCTCAACCATTGGAATTAATACATACTGATCTATGTGGAAAAATGAGGACTGAAGGATTGAATGGTGAATTATATTTTATGCTAATGATAGATGATTATACCAAGATGACGGATGCTAGTTTCTTGAAGAAAAAGTCTCAGGAATTATGATGTTTCAAGATATACAAGGAAATGGATAAGAATGAAATTGATTTAAAGATTAAATGTTTGAGATATGATAATGGAGGTGAATTTACCTCGAAATCATTTCAACATTTTTGGGAAGAAAATGGAATAAAAAGGCAGTTCCCAACAGCCAGAACTCCACAACAAAATGGAGTTTCGGAAAGGAAGAATAGAACTGTACGAGAAATGACCAGAACAATGCTAAATGGTTCAAAATTAGATGACAATTTTTTGGTTCAAGAATTTGATACAACTGTATTTATTTTGAACAAAAGTTTGCTTAGAAACAATTGTGATATGACTCCATACGAACTTTGGAAATGAAAACCAACAATTGTCAAATATTTTAGGTTATTTGGAAGCAAATGCTACATTAAAATAGAAGATCAGAAAAAAGTAAAGTTTGATTCTCGAGTAGACAAAGATATCTTTGTTGGTTATTCACACAAAATAAAATCTTATAAATTTTACAATCAGAGACTTAAACGAATAGCTGAAAGCGTCAATGTAATTTTTGATGAAGATTATGGCTCAAAGGTTAATGAGGAAAGATCCTCTTCAAGAAAATCAGAGATACACGAGTCATAACCAAAGAGGGTCAAAGAAGAAGTCTCGGAGCAAGCACAATTGAATAAGGAAACAACTACCAACCAGGAAGAGATAAGAGATAAACATTGAGTTGAACAACAAGAGTCCTCAAATATCCCTAAAGAATGGCATCAAAAGAATCATCCTTCAAATAAGATTATTGGGGATCTCAATGAAGGTATAGGAACTAGAAGAAACCACCAGCTTCGTGTACCACAACAAGCTCATCTTCCTCTTTTAGCTACAATTTAGCCAAAAAAAATTGACGAAGTTGGTAAAGATGAACATTGGGTAGCTGCGATAAATGAAGAATTGGATAAAATTGAGAAAAATGACACCTGGGAATTGGTCACATGACCAAAATATAAAAATTTATTGGAACAAAATGGGGTTTTAGGAACAAACTAAATGAGGATGGACAGGCTACCAGGAACAAGGAAAGGTTGGTTTTCAAAGGATATGCATGGGTTGAAGGAATCAATTTCGAGTAGAATTTATCTCTCATTCTAATAATGGAAGCTATCATGATGTTCTTGGCTTATGCATGTTCAAGAAAAAACAAAGTTTATCAAATGGAAGTAAAATCAAAATTTCTAAATTGAGAATTATAATAATAAGTATATATAGAATAACTTGAAGGATTTTTCCTCACTAAAAATAAATATTATGTTTTCATATTAAAGAAGGCATTGTATGGTCTCAAATAGTCTCCTAGGGCATGCTATGCTCATCTTGACAATTATTTTCAACAACAAGGATTTAAGAAGGGAAGTGCATATACCAACCTTTATGTAAGCACTGAACATGAAAGTCTGATGATTATTGAAGTATATGTGGATGATATAATCTTTGGGAGTGATGATGACAGGTTAAGTAAAAATTTTGTTGCAAATATGCATAAATCGTTTGAGATGTCACTACTTGATGAGTTGACATACTTTTTGGGACTTCATATATCTCAGAAAGAAAATGGAATATTTATCCGTCAAACCAAATATATTAAGGAAATTTTGAAGAGATTTCAAATGGAATATTGAAAGCTAGTTCTCACCCCAATGGTGATAGGTTGCAAGTTTAACATTGATGATTCATACAAAGATGTATATCAAGGGATGTATAGATCTATGATTGATAGTCTTCTATATGTGACAACTTCCATGCCAGATGTAATGCAGGTAGTTGGACATGTAGCCCAATTCCAAGCAACACAAAAAGAATCTCATGTCATTGTTGTGCAAATATTCTTTCGATATCTCAAGGGAACAACCAAATATGGACTATGGTATCCTAACGGAAATGAGTTAATTATTGTAGCTTATACATATGAATATTAGGAAGGAAGTGTTGATGATCATAAGAGAACTAGTGGAGCAACCTTTTATCTAG
This sequence comes from Pinus albicaulis, assembly GCA_034641835.2. Lineage (NCBI taxonomy): Eukaryota > Viridiplantae > Streptophyta > Pinopsida > Pinales > Pinaceae > Pinus > Pinus albicaulis. The sequence continues at coordinate 1,206,779,828 of CM076584.1, forward strand.
GTGTTTGTCCTATTTCATGGTTGAGCAAGAAGCAATATTCAATCTCCTTATCCACAATAGAAGTGGAATGCATAACAACAACTGCTTGTTGTATGCAAGTCCTCTTGATGAAACAAACCTTGCAAGATATTCAAGTTAAGTTTGATGATCCCATTCTAATATTCTGCGATAACACCAACACCACAAGTATCTCCAAGAATCCTATGATGCATTCAAAAACAAAATGCATTCTAATCAAGTGCCATTTTTTTAGAGAATAGGTTGCCGAGAAGAACATCAAAATTGAATACATTGGGACAAAAGAACAAATCATTGATATATTTACCTAACCATTATCGAGTGAGACATTTAAGTATCTTCGCCAAAAACTTGGGATCCTCCCAAGTCCACAATAGACCATTTATTTATCTCTTTAAGTAGATAGGGGGAGTTGAGCTAGATTACAGGTCCGCAAGAGAGGCGAGCTGTCACAGGGAGTTACCCTTCTCCATTGATATCAAAGGGGGAGAGAAAATGTGATGAAGGAGAGAATCTGTATGATAGGGGAGTTATGATCGCAAGGTGAGTACTTGTGTTTCCATCAATGCCAAAGGGGGATATTGTTGATAGGTGGTTGTCATTCATGTCAACCCAAGTAGCACCAGGAGCCACCCTGATATTCGATGGAAACTTTGACATGTAAATTCATGGAATATCTTGCTAGGATAATTATATATAGGTTCTCCTAAAATATATGTTTCTGTTGATATACGGTACGTTGTGTGTTTCCCTCTAGTTTGAGATGAAATTGAGTTTGAAATTGAAGACTTGGTTTTGTGGGCTAAAACCCCAGGGGGTAGTGACATGACACCTCCTCCTATGGTTGTCAATATATGAAATTGTATATCACTATAATCTGACCACATATAAGTTACATAACTTCAAGAACCAAAGACAATAAACCAATCATTGACTTAACAACCTACGTAGGACAATATGCACTAAGCCAATTGTTGATTCTTTAACATAAATATTTAACTTAAAATTTATTTAGATGTATATATTATTCTTAAAGTAAAAATTATTTATCTATAAGACCTTCATCATTTTAAAATATGTGAATCCCATATAGACCTTAATTATAATCCCCATTCCTTAAATTACAAGGCTCATTTAATGTAAAAAAAATACTCCTTAAATTCCTAGTAATGCCTACTCTAACGTCTACCTAATGGAGCCTTTCAATGATTATTTTTTAACTTAAAAATATCTAATATCCAACGGTCATCTCTTAAAATATCCCCTTCTAGGTCTATAAAAGGAGACTTATTATACCTAAAACATATGACCTTTTTCAGTTCCGTACAACCTATCATCAGGAAATGAGAAGACATATTATTGAGGCAGAAGAATTATTGAAGGACAGATTCTTGTGGGACAACAAAAATATTGTTATCTCTCATTGTTGCAGTACATTAGATACATCGGTTTCATCACCAAGTTTAAAATCAACAAAAAGGCATAAGAGACAGGTCATTGTACAATTCTTGTAATTAGTTTTTCCAAGAGTCGGTGTTATTTGTAAAAAATTATACATCATTTTAAATGGGTCAGTATCCCTTGTAAGGGAGCCCAAATTTGTAAGGAATTTGTTTGATTTCCTGGTGTTAAAGAAGACAAATTTGTTTTGGGATAAGGGCTTTTGTTTCTATTGGAAAAGGGTTTTTGTTTTGTCGGGACAAGGGTTTAGGTCCTAGAGTTGTTGGCCAGTCAAAGAAAATTCATTGAAAAATATCATATTAATGTGGATCATTTTCCTTGGTACAGGAGTCCACACTTTTACTTTATTTTTGTCTTTATAGTGTGGTAGGGTGGTGCGAGGATGGCGAATGAAGTCACCTTCAGGTTGGGGCCTATAAACACTTCAGGCTGGTAGGGTGGTGCTAGGGTGAGTTTTGGCTCACATGGGTATTGGGGCATCCTTTCAGCTGAATGATGATAAAACCAATGCATTGGGGCATCCTTCCAGTGAGAGATAGAGAATAATTCTTTTCTAGAGTTATAGGAATTTGTAGGTTTCTTTTCAGTTGGGGCTGAATATTAAAGAACTTATTAGAAAAGAGTTCAGTGTTTTTTGACCTGGAGGGAGTTTTCCACCTAAAAATATGGTTCCTATTGTCTTTATTTTTCATTGTTGTTTACTATTGTTACTAAACAATAATAATAATAACTGAAGATTAAATAATGCTCTAAAAAATATTAATAAAATGATAATTTCTAAGAAATATTGATTCAACCCCCCTCTGAGTATTTCCAACATTCCCCTCCCACATTTCTTCCGCATACCTCCCTCCTCCATATTAATCAATTAGTTAGTCATTTTCACCTATTAAATTTTCTGCAATGAAAACTTTGGTTTATGTGTATATCATATACGAATATTTACACTATACAAAAGCAAAGATTGTGATTGTTAAAACGACGACTACCTTCCACATTCATGATTTCTTGTAAAAGTTTCATTGACTAATGATACCAACCATGAATTAATATTTTATGCCAATAGCTTGATGTTCAATGTGTTCGTTTATTTGTTTGATTATGTTGAGATTTTATTCTTATTTTTTAATTAAATTTGGAGAAAAATCTCATGTAGGTGACAACAATAGGATTTGTTGCTACATTGGCTCCATCAATTTCTGATGAGGAGTTAATGCATCCTATATTTGTTGTGAGAGAATTTATGAGTTTGTTGCCATTCACAGCTATAAAATGTAAGCCCGTAGAGGCAAGTGAGCATGATGAGGAATGTGTAGTGAGGAAGAGCTGAGCAGATGAGAAACTCTGCTATTGTATTTATGCAGTTGACTAATGAGATTGCCAATGCCCTGTTAGGTGGACGTAGCCCAGATTGGTTGGGTGAACCACGTTAAAATCTGCTGTCTTTATGTGTGTTTTTGCTGTGTGTTATGTATGTTTTATTTCATTATTCCACTGTTGAACTCAACATTTGGTATCGGAGCTCGAGTCGCTAGTGAGATCGCTGCACAGAGAACCGTGGACTGTTGAATTGTGTTGCAGAAGCCGTGGGATGTCGTTTCTCTCCGGTGAGCTATGAACACTCTGCTGTGAGTTCTGCGGTTTACATTGAGTTGCATTTGAATTGAAGAGTTGTATGTATCTACCGGTTCGATTTGAGTGATAGCGGGTTGTGGTATCTCTGCCGAAGGCCGAGTCTGAGCTTGTGAAGCCGTGTTTGATTCACGGTGGATGAAATTTAATCTGCATGGTTTAATAGCTGTATTTTAATTTCCACTCTGTTGAATTATGTTTTGCGTCCTGAAGCCAATGGCCGAAGCCGTGGCCTGTTGAGAAGCCATGAGGCCGAAGTTTCCTGTTCGTTGATTAATGGACCATTTGCGTGCTGTCGGGATCAAAGTTTTTTTTTGCGAACTGTGATAAAACACAGCCGTTGAACCTGTTACAATATCGAACGGTGCTGAGTACGGTTAGAAAACACGTGAGGTGTTTGCCATTCTTTTGAAAGTTTTTATTAAACTGTTTTTTGATTGGAGCTTAACTCAAATGTGTTTAGGCAAGATCAATATTTTATATGCTTTTCCATAAAACAAATCGATTTGCATTAGAATGTGATGCAATATTTTTTTTTTAAATCGATTTCTTCATTGAAATATAATGGTATTCAAATGCCATTTTTTTATCGATTTTAAAATGAAACTTAATAAGGAGGCACTTCACTAAATCGATTTGTATGATAAATCGATATGGGGTTATAAGAATTGTAATATCGATTATTGTATATAGATTTTTGTAATATGCTATTATTTAGGGGCTAAGGCATTTTTATCAAGGGCATTTTATAAGGAAGAAGGACATTTTTTTTTAAGGCAAAGGCTTTTTTAATCAAAACTAATTCCTTCTGAAATTGGAGATTTTTGTGACACGAGCTACTAAAAATGGAAAAAACACAAAGTGCCCGTTTTGAGATCGAGAAGTTCAATGGCAAAAACAACTTCGAGATCTGGAAAGTGAAGATGTATGATCTACTCGTGCAACAAGGCGTGGCAAAGGCGTTGTTGGGAAAAGCCAAACAACCTTACACCATGACAGATGATGAATGGAGTGACTTGGATGAAAGAGCACTGAGCGGCATTCGACTGTGTTTGGTGAATGATGTTTTGTTTAACATCATGTCAGAGAAAACTGCTGTTGGTTTGTGGAAAAAGCTTGAAAAGCTGTACATGACAAAATCCTTAACCAATATGATTCTTCTGAAGCGACAGTTGTACAGTTTGCGCATGAAGGAAGGTACGACGATAACTAATCATCTGAATACCTTTAATACTCTCCTGGTGCAGTTAGAAAGTATAGAAGTAAAATTTGAATCCGAAGATAAAGCTGTCACTTTATTATGCTCGTTGCCCGAGTCATGGGATCATTTTGTTACTTCTATAAGTCTTAGTTCATCAAAAACCCTTGAATTTGATGATGTTGTTGGAGCTTTGTTGTCCGAAGAAACAAGGAAGAGGTCAAATTCAGAAACCTCTACATCAGAAGCAATGATGGTTAGAGGTCGTTCTAAAGAAAGACGCTTCAGTAAGCACAACAACTCGCGTTCAAAATCGAAAGGGAAGAAGAGTAAGGTAAAGTGCTGGTTTTGTGGCAAATCAAGACATTTGAAGAAGGACTGTTGGAAGAGACAACAAACATCCAAAGGAGATTCTTCGACAGAGAAGAAAGAAGCAAACACGACAGATACAGGTTCGGCATCGATTTCAGGTATGAGTGATGAAGTGTTATTAGTTAGTTTGTCTAATCATGATCAACATTGGCTGTTAGATTCTGGTGCGTCAAATCACATGTGCATTCATAGAGAGTGGTTTAAAACTTATAAATCAATCAATGATGGAGTTGTTTACATGGGAAATGATGTCTCATGTAATATTGTGGGAATTGGAAGCATCCAGATTAAAATGTTTGATGGGACAAATAAAATTCTAACTGATGTAAGACACGTACCTGAACTAAGAAAAAACCTCATTTCATTAGGAGTGCTAGACACTAATGGATATAAAACCTTTATTCAAGGTGGAGTAATGAAAGTTTATAAAGGAATTTTACTAGTCATGAAAGCAAAGAAGGTTGGAAATCTTTTTCAGTTAGAAGGAAGAACAGAGTCAGATCATGCTTCTACAGTATCTGAAAACGACAGTAATTCTATTCGTTTATGGCATCAACGGTTGGGCCATATGAGCGAAAGAGGATTAAAAATTTTATCTGATCGTAAGTTACTTCCTAGTTTAAAATCTTCTAAGTTAGATTTATGCAAACATTGTCTATTTGGGAAACAAAGCAAGCAGAAGTTTAAAACTGGAAAACATACTAGTAAGGGAATCCTTGATTATATCCATTCTGATGTTTGGGGTCCATCTCCTATAACCTCATATGGAGGATCGTCATATTTTGTATCTTTTATTGATGATTTCTCTAGAAAAGTGTGGGTCTACATGTTAAAGAAGAAGTCTGATGTGTTCATAGTTTTCAAACAGTTTAGAGCATTAGTTGAAAACATCACTGGAAGAACCATTAAATGTTTAAGAACTGACAATGGTGGTGAGTTCACTTCAAAGGAATTTGATAATTATTGCAAGGATGCTGGGATCGAAAGACATAAAACCATTGTATATACTCCTCAGCAAAACGGAGTTGCTGAACGCATGAACATGACTCTTTTAGAGAGAGCAAGAAGTATGCTTAGTAACGCCAATTTGCAGAAGGAATTGTGGAAAGAAGCGGTTTCTACGGCTTGTTACTTGGTAAATCGATCACCATCAACTGCAATAGGATGCAAAATTCCTCAAGAGGTATGGAAAGGTTATCCATGTGATTATTCTAAACTGAAAGTTTTTGGTTGTGATGCATATGCTCTAGTTCTGAAACATCAACGTTCTAAATTAGATCCTAAATAAAAAAGATATATCTTTGTTGGATATGGTGATGGGACTAAGGGATACAGGTTGTGGGATCCTACTACTCACAAGATCATCATTTACAGAGATGTTAAATTTAATGAATCCTCACTTGAAAATCCAGATGTAGATGATAAATTGAAACAGGATAATGTACCTAAGCTTCAACACATTCAGTTTGAAACCAGTTCAAATACTGATGATAGTCCAGATGAACAAGTTTCAGATTCAGATCATGAACAAGTTTCAGATGCAGATCATGAACGTGTTTCAGATGCAAATCATGAACGTGTTTTAGATGCTGATCATGAAGAAGTTCCTACAGATAATAATCAGCAAATTGGAGAAGTACCAGAAACATATTTAAGAAGGTCTATGAGAATCAGACGTTTTCCTAGAAGGTATGATGATTATGTTACTTTAGTTGCTTTAACTGCTAACGATGATGAACCTTTGTGCTATCAGGAAGCTATAGAAGGTTCAAACAGTGGTAAGTGGAAAGAGGCTATGAAGGACGAGATGAAGGCATTAGCCAAGAATGCCACATGGGATCTGGTGGAACTTCCTAAAGACAGGAAAACTGTGGGATGTAAGTGGGTTTACAAGTTGAAGAAAGGTGTTGATGATACAGAAGACAGGTACAAAGCGAGGCTGGTCGCGAAAGGTTTTTCTCAGAAAGTTGGCATTGACTTTCATGAGATATTTTCACCAGTTGTAAAAATTGTTTCAATTCGGATTGTGTTAGCATTAGTTGCTTTACTTGATTTAGAATTACAACAACTAGATGTTAAAACTACATTTTTACATGGAGATTTAGATGAGGAGATTTACATGGAACAACCGGAAGGGTTTGTTCAAAATCACAACAAGAAATTTTTCTGCAGGCTCAAGAAATCATTGTATGGTCTGAAGTAGTCGCCTCGACAATGGTACAAGAAATTTGATTCTTTCATGATGAGTCAAAATTATATAAGAAGTGAATATGATCATTGTGTTTACTTTAAGAAATTAAGTAATGGCATATTCATTATCTTAGTATTATATGTTGACGATATGCTTTTAGCAAGCAAAAGCATAAGTGAGATCAACAGGTTAAAGGCTCAGATGGCTAGGACGTTTGATATGAAAGATCTAGGAGCAGCAAGACAGATTTTGGGCATGGAGATTTTCAGAGACAGGAGCAATGGTAAGCTATGGCTATCACAATAGAAGTATGTTGAGAAGATACTCTTGAGGTTTGGTATGAACAATGTGAAGCCTGTTTCAGTCCCTTTTTCTTCCCATTTTAAGCTTTCTTCAAGTTTATGTCCTAACACTAATGAAGAAAAGGAATATATGTCTCAGATTCCATATGCCAATGTAGTAGGTTGTTTGATGTATGCGATGGTTTGTACTCGACCAGATATTTCACATGCAGTTGGGGTTGTCAGCAGGTATATGGAAAATCTAGGAAAAGAACACTGGTTAGCAGTGAAATGGGTGCTTCGGTATCTGAGAGGCACAAGTGATTATTGTATCACTTATAACAGAAGCAGTGAATATGTTTGTGGATATGTTGATTCCGATTTTGCAGGTGATTTGGATAAGAGAAGGTCAACTTCAGGGTATGTCTTTACTCTTGCAGGTGGAGCTATTATCTAGATGTCAAAGCTACAAAACATTGTTGCTTTATCCACTATAGAAGCATAATACATAGCTGCTTCACATGCTTGCAAAGAAGCAGTTTGGTTGAAAGGTTTGTTTGGTGAGTTTGGTAGGTTGCAGGACAACATCAAGTTATTTTGTGATAGTCAAAGTGCAATTCACTTGGCTAAAAATCCCGCCTATCATAGTAAATCAAAGCACATACCTATCAAATACCATTTTGTAAGACAAGTTATCACTGAAAGGGGAGTCTCTCTTGAAAAGGTGCATACAAAGGAAAATTGTGCAGACATGTTCATGAAACCAGTTTTGTTAGAGAAGCTACGATGGTGTCTGGCTTCTCTTGGCTTGCAGAAAAGATAAAAATAATAATGAAACAGGGTATCAGGCTAATTGTTGTCAAGGTGGAGATTGTTGAGATTTTATTCTTATTTTTTAATTAAATTTGGAGAAAAATCTCATGTAGGTGACAACAATAGGATTTGTTGCTACATTGGCTCCATCAATTTCTGATGAGGAGTTAATGCATCCTATATTTGTTGTGAGAGAATTTATGAGTTTGTTTTCATTCACAGCTATAAAATGTAAGCCCGTAGAGGCAAGTGAGCATGATGAGGAATGTGTAGTGAGGAAGAGCTGAGCAGATGAGAAACTCTGCTATTGTATTTCTGCTGTTGATGAATGAGATTGTCGATGCCCTGTTAGGTGGACGTAGCCCAGATTGGTTGGGTGAACCACGTTAAAAATCTGCTGTCTTTATGTGTGTTTATGTAATTGCATGTGTTTTATTTCATTGTTCATTTTCTTGCACTCAACAAT